>CM038223.1:81646690-82354190 GCA_021442155.1 Cymbidium sinense
GACTACTTTATCTGAAATAAATTGAAATGATCTCTAGAATAGTGGTCCATAAACTTAAGCTTGATGAAATTTCAATAATTAAGTCCCTTGATGATTGTGGTCAAATTCCAAAAGAAAAGCAAAATTTTGCTAAAATTAGCTAGAAAATGATGGTTCTACATAAGAAGAAAATATTCTTCTTGGTTAGCTAACATCATTATATGACCCACATCTGGGACTAGGGTAGAATCTTTACCTTAAAATGGGTTCATATTACCCATATTTATTTCAAAATCAAAAGATTTCATGCATAAGATTATCCTTCTTAAGGATAACTTATCTAAAAATTATCAAATTAAAATAATTCTAGAAAAGAAGAATTGAAAGCATATGATATGACATTCAAAATCCTTATAAGAATGTTCTATAGAGTCATATCATTTAGTCTCAACATATTGAGGCAATGGGTCATGATCAAGATTTCTTATAATCCCACTTTCAATTAGGTAGAGGGTTATATTGAAAATCTTATCAAAGAAGAAAATAAAATAAAAGAAACTTCAATATGATGTGAAGAACAATCATGTTACTATAGATGGAGTCTTGAAATTTACTTTTGAAGTAGTTTCAAAGACCTTGTAGTAAAATGTAGAAAGATCAAAAATGCAAAAATAAGAAATTAATCAAAGACAATTATGACATTTAATTTCCTATAATAATAAATCAACTAAAGAAATTCAATTTCAAACTTATCAGGAGAATCTAAATTTCTAATAAGTTAATCCTTTCAATTTATTGATTAGGGATAAGAAATTTGTGTCTATGAGAATCCAAAAGATTATCTTGATTCTCATTCACTTTAGAAAGCTTTAAAGGAATCTCTTGATCTTCATTGAATCCAAGAGAATGTCTTATAAGCTGTTGATTCATGTCAACAAAGTAAAAATAAAATACATGTTCAAACAAAAAGAAAATGAAATTTTATTTGAGAAGCACTGGTTAACTTTGGTTCTTACTACCTAAAGAACTACATACAAGCTCAAAGAGGTAAAATTCATGATGTCTTGCCTTCAATGAATTAGACATCTAGCATGGTTCATTGTAACTTTGAGATATAAAAGGAAAATGATGAATTTCTATGTTTCACAAAATATACCCAAGTCTTCCTTAAAAAAATTCTAACTCTTAAAACCTCCTTAACTAAACTTCTTCAGAGGAGAATAAAGAAATGGAAGCAAACCTTCCATCACCTCTTCATCTTTGACTAAGTAAGAATTAAGTCCTTGACTCGCTTATTAGTCAAAACTTTGAGGATTAGAATAAGTCACTTTGACCCCTTTTCCTCATCTAAACCACTGTAGGTTGCAAACCCTTCATGGAACCTTTCCTATACATGACTTGAGATGGGAGCAAGCCCTCTGGCACCTTCTCATGTCCTTTCGGTTTGGAGTAAGCCCTTCATGGCACCATTCCCATGAAAAAAATTTGTAGGGCAAGCCCTTCATGGAACCTTTCCTATACATGACTTGAGATGGGAGCAAGCCCTCGGCACCTTTCTCATGTCCTTCTGGTTTGATAAGCCCCCAGGCACATTCTCATGAAAAAAAAACTTGTATCAAAGCCCCTTAGTGGAACCTTTCTACATGACTGAGAGAGCCCCTCTTTTTTTCATGTCCTAGGTTTGAAAGCCCTTCATCTTCCCATGAAAAAATACTGTAGGTTGGGAACAAGCCCCCAGGTGGCACCTTTCCTACATGACAGATGGGAGCAAGCCAGTGGCACCTTTCATGTCCTGGGTTTCAAGTCTTGTGGCACCATTCCCATAAAAAAAAACTACTGTGGTTAGAGCAAGCCCCTCATGGCACCTTTCATACATGACTTGAGATGGGAGCAAGCCCTCTGCACCTTTCTCATGTCTTTCTCATTTAAGAACCCTGTCCCTTTTTGGAGCAAGCCCTCTGTGCAATTCATAAAAAAAACTACCTTTGTATTGGGAGCAAGCCTCTAGGCACCTTCCTACATGACTTGAGATGGGAGTAAGCCCTCTGGCACCTTTCTCATGTCCTTCTGGTTTGAGCAAGCCTTTGGCCCATTCCCATAAAAAAAAAGGAGTAAGCCCTTCGTGCACCTTTTTGCGGGCACCTTTTCTTATACATGACTTGAGATGGGAGCAAGCCCGAGACCTTCTTATGTCCTTCCTATTTTGAGTAAGCCCTCTGGCACCATTCTCATGTATGAGTTAGATTGGATTAAGTCTTTATGACCCTTTCAATATGAAGATATAAGTCCCTGCCATTCTTTCTAATCATAGGATTAAGTCCCCTTGGCATCCTATTCAAACTTCTAAGAATAGAATCAAGCCATTGAAGGCCCCATTTCTTTAAACTATTTAAAGAACAAGTCCATGTGACCCCTGTTAGTCAAAGCGCAGTAGGATCAAGCATTTCAAGCCTATTCTTCCCCAACATAGAGGAATGGATCAAGTCTTTAAAGGCCCCTCTCGCTTCTAACTAACTAGATGGATCACGCCCCACGGCCCCATCTTAAGCTAACCACATGAGTCACATCAAAGCAAAAAAATACATATACCTATCTTTCATTAAATATATATATATATATATATATATATATATATATATAAATATATATATATATATATATATATATATAATAATCAATAATAATAAATTTAAATAAATAAAACAAAATCATGAATTAAAAACCAAGTTAATCTTAAATCAATTAATATGTGCTGTATTCAATTAATCCACCGCACATATTCCATTGTTGACCTCATTTCTGGATGAGGTTAATTTAGCACTTAAGAGATCCTAATCAAATAGATTCTTAATCAATGCCTAGGACATCATACCTAGTAGCCTAGAGAACTTATCTTATGTTGGACAATCAACTCAAATTTTCCAAAATTAAAATTAACCAATAAAAATTAATCTCCTTAATTAATAAATTAAAATCAAAAATAAAAAAAAAAATGAAAATGAGAAATAAAAATAATATATATAATAAATTAAATAAAAATTAAAAAATAAGAAAAAAAATTATCCCCTTAAGAATCCTTCAATTGATATTCAATGAGCCTTCAAGTGATTGCCTTCAAGAGATTTCCAAGAAAAAATAAAATAAAATGATATATGATGTTTGAAAAGAGAAATAATCACATACAGACCTCCACAAAAAAAAAAACTAAGCTCTCATACACCATCAGCCAAAATCGAGAAGCAGAAATCCCCTTCCTCCAAGTGTTCTCAATCAGTGGAACCATCAAAACCAAATTTCGAATCCAAAGCTTGGGCTAGTGATCAAACCACAAGGAATTCTTCCAATTCCTTTGAAGCAAGCCTTTCTCTTGAAGAATTGAAGCTACTTCAATTGATTCAAGCCTTTTAGATCCCCTAAATTAAGGTACGCCATTATTGAACCCCCCTTTTCTTCAAAGCTTTCGGCCATGGTTGTATCCATACAAGGAGTGTTCTCTGATGAGATTAAGCCATATGGATTGAAAGAGGATCTTTCAACGATCATGTATCACTTTACATCATCCAATTTGGTTAACTATATCAAAAGATATTAACAAAATAAGTTGGACGGTCCACCAGTTTGAGGCGAAATCGGATCGTTTCTTTTAAAAGAAATAGACGGTCCATATCTAGGCTATTAATTTAATTAAATCCCTTTTAGGAATCACGGGAATGATCTGGACCGTCCGATCCTCGATCGGACGATAGATCGTCCTGATCAACATGACATGCGTCTTGATCCATGGAACGCAGATCACCGAGGGGATCGATCGTCGGACGTCCTTCGATTTAGGTAAAGCGTGCAGGACCGTCATAAAAAGCGGCGTTAAAACATATTAATTAATTTAAATAAATTCAAAAAATTCCCAAAATTCATATAAAATCAAAGAAAAATCAGAAAAATATAAATAAAAGCTCTATAGATTCGTCTGGATGAGAGGAATCCACATAAATTAAAATCTTCAAATTTTATTGGGTCATTTTTCCTTAATTTAAGTTTAATTTAAAAATATTAAACCTTAATTACTCTTAAATTAATAATATAATTAATTTGAAACTTTGGCAAAATGAAATTAAGATTAAAACATAACTAGGTAAATTTTTGGGGATTTAATTCTCTGAAATAAAATGAAATCAAATTTTATGTGAGTTAAACCTTAAATTAAATAAATTAATTACTCTTTAATAAAATAATTATAAAATTTTAATTTAATAATCTTAAATCAAAATAATGAACATCAGAATAATAATTGAACTTAATTAAACTAATATAAACCTAATATGAACTTAATTAACTTAATTTGATAGTTAAAAGAATTAAATAATTCAATTACATCATTGAACTTAATTAAATCATAATAAATTAATCAGTTAACCAAAAATTATGAATAAACCCTCATTGGAAAGATATTTTAATGAATAATAAGGTAAAAATAAAATATTTTAATTAATATTAATAAATTAATCTTAATATAAGTATTAAATCAATAAAATAAATTGAACTAATCTAAAATAAACATTATAAATACTTAGGTAATTCATCAAAACTTCCCAAGTCAAAGAATCTAATCAAATAACAAAGTTTTAAGAAAATTAATGCTTAATGAAATTCAAATATAATTGAACAACTTAAGTTAAACTTAACAAAACCATTAATAATTAATAGATTTAAATAATGAACTTAAAACCTAGATTAATCAAATCAGATCAAGTAATTAACCTAAGTACTTTAGGTTAAGAATAATCTATGAACAAACCTAAGACATTAATTCATATTAATGGACTTAAAACTTAAGCTTACAAATTCATAATTTAATATCTTAAGTTAAATTGAATGAAATCAAACAAAAATTAAACTCTTTAAAGTAACATGAGCCAAATCAAATGAAATCCATATAAATTAATTTAAAATGAAATAAATCAAACAAATTAAATTAATTCAAACAAATGAAATAACATAAATCAAATTCAAACATAATTGAAATCAAAAGGATTAATTAAAATACTTAAGGATTTTAATTAGCCTTTTGGAAAATTAATTTGGATTTAGGATGTTGAATGGAAAGAGCTCCATCCAAAAATGGAATCATTCCATTCTTCATTCTTGAAAATCTATACAACTTTAACTAAATAAAATGAACATAAAATGAGAATTAAATCATTAAGTCATTTGAATTGAAACCAACCAATGGTAAAAATTAAACCAATTCAAACTTCAAACTTCAAACTTAAACTTAATGGCCTAGCAAAGACTTACCACACAAACCCCACTACTACACACACTAGATTATTTAGGTCACGGACCCTAGATCTAGGTTAGATCATTCTGTGATTTTCTTTTAATCTGCTGTGATATATTGTGATGTGCTTCACATGTCTGTGTGGTGTATTGCTTTAGACTTGATGCCTAGGCTTATTTGTTCATTAGACTGGATGGTAGGGCATTCTTTCAATATTTGACACTATTTTTTGTAGGGGACTGTGTTAAAGGGATCACTGTAATAAATAAATCATAAAATTGATGTTTGCTTGCATGTGCTAAAAATCCCTTAACATAGTCCATAGGATAGGTAGGCTTGGCAAGCAACTAATGCTAAGCCCATATGTTTGGAAAATATAAACTGCTTGGTGTGATGTGTGTATTTTCTAACATCTGTTTTGTAGGGCTTAGGATTTTCTTTAAATTTTAAATGTAAATTTGAGCTTAGAATTAGGTTAGGATCTGTGGGTTCTAGGATTAGCAGGAGCTAACCCAACCAGGAGATGGTGCGGTGGTCCCCTGTGGAGCCCGATGGATGTCCCTGAAGAAGGAGACTTTCCTAAAAAAAGACCCATAGATCTAAACTTGTAGTTCTAGGGCGGGGTATAAGGCGAACTTCGCCTAATTTTCTTTCTTCCAGTGTATGTGCTGCTACATTGGCCTTTTTCTTATATAATTTAATTTGGCTTGATTTATTTTGGGTGTATAATAGAAATAACATGCTTTTCTTAGGTTTCTTTCTCTATGTTTATCTGTGATGTATGCACGGGCGTAGGCTCATAGGATAAACTAAATTTTCTACCAACTAAATCAATTGAAACATAAAATAAATACAACTCATAATATTCACATAAAAGCCTAGGTATTAAAACAAGATAAAATATGTAGCAACCCTTTAGATATCATGCATAATCATATTATTTCACTCTTGATTAATGAAGGAATTCCATCTTTACCTAGGCTTGACCTTTGAGAGCCTATGATAAAAGTACACCTTCTTCTATTTTGATTTGGCCCATGATCTTTTTCTAATTTCATGCATTAGGCATAAATTATATCCTTATGGCCTAAATGAATCGTGAGTAAAAAATTATTAAAATCTAAAAAATGTGCATTAGTTATATGCATCTTCATACCTTACATGATCTTAGGGGTTAGGGAGTAAGGCTAGGTTCATAGATTTCTTTCCTAAAATTGTGACAGCCCAGCCATCTTGCATTCATATGACTTAGCCTCATGATTTTAAAATATGGTTAGGTGGTGTTAGCTGGCAGCCTTCTCCAAGCAGGTTGTAAGTCCAGAAGAGTCAGGGATAGGTTAGTTCCTTCAAGTGAAGAGAACAATCAATGATTCCCAAGAATAGAACTAGGTCGAGCATCTGACATGTGTTAGAAGCACCTGTAGACTAGGTTCTGAAGCATCCTTTTAGGAATAAGTCTTCAACACTAGGCATTTAGTCTTGTCGCTAGAATCTAAGTCCTAGATTTCTAAGAAAATGATAACTTGAAATCTAAAATTAAATCTCAAATTTGAAACCCAATCATAAGATAGATGAAATGTCTACTGGGCATCCCAGTATTAATAGACATTTCTTACTTTTTTTTGTTTAAATCTTAAAAATAACTCTCTACAATTTGGACCTCTCCCAATTGAATTTCCAAATATCAATCCTTTGAAAGCTACCTTAGTAGTATTTAGGAATAACCACTTATTTCTTTAATCGAGAGTATTCTTAAGAAGAGACCCTTCCTAAGATGTAATTAACTATAGAGACTTGCCTTTATAGGGAACCAGGATCCCAAGATGAAATTGACCATGTTCTACTTTTCTATATAGTTCAGGGGAAAATACTTTGGTACACGAAAGACCCATTAGCCTTAGGAGTCTTTTATTGAAATGATTAAATCCATTACAGGAAAGCATGTTTATCTTTCAAGAAATATGAGTACTCCTTAATGACATATTTGATCATCTAAATAAAATATTCCTAAACTCTACGTGGTGTCATTTATTTTCTCTATTCTGAACAAAGAGAAAAAGAAAACCAACATAGTCTAGCAGGGATTACTTTCGATTGGTATGCTGAACTTCCCAACAGTTCAGTAAAGATATTTGCTGAGTTGGAGCAACTCTTTATCAAAAGGCTTGTTGGAGCTCAGCAAAGGGTTACCATAAGTGATCTTATTGTTGTACAACAATAGTTAGGTGAGTCCCTTGTTGACTATATTCTTTGATGGCATAACATGAATATGAAATGCAAGCCGCAGTTATCTGAGCAGCATGCCATTGAGATTCATTTAAAGAATATCCATGACCTGGTTGCCTTCATGGTTAAGGGCTTCACTATCAAAATAGTTGAGAAGCTAATCAACAAGGCAGCTAGTCTACAAGGAGAGACCAAACAGTTGCCTTTTTAAGACCAGTTGCCCAAAGCAAAGCCACAGAAGGTCTATGAGAAGAAGCCAAAAATAGTGACAGTGGTAGATAAGGGGAAGCAACCAACTAGAGATTAGTTTGAGAGACCATGACCTCAATAGCCTTCGCTGCCACCTCCTTTACCACCACCGAGGTAACCCTATTGGCCTCCACAGTAGCCTCCATGGCCACATCCTCGACCATACTATCATAGGCCATACCTGCTAGGTAGCTATGGTCCACCTAATCTTTTAGCTAACCTTAACATACCTTATTCATTTAAGAGGGAGGTAATCATGAAGATCTTTAAGAATCTATTAAAGAAGCCTGATTTTAAGCTACCTGAGCCTAAGAGACTGGGGAAAGTGGGCAAAAACCATGATCCTAACTTTTGCCCCTGCCACCATATGCTAGGCCATGTTTTAGAGGATTCCTTCACATTTAAGGACTGACTTGAACATAGCTTCAAGATCGGTGCTGTAATTATCCCGGTGGATTACCTTATGCAACAACCATCCAGTTCCATTAGGGAAATCCTTGGGGACACTTGTGATCCTTCCAAAACCAAAGAAGGTTGGGATATTTCTTTATTCAAAATCTCTAAAAAGATCATCGAGAAGATCAAGAAACTTTCCTTCCAGGTGCTTGAGTCAGCTCAAGCCTCTAACATCAAGGAAGGTTTGTAAGTTTCCAGTGCCAACTAGGGGAAAGGGGAGCTCAACATCATAAGAATATGTGAAGCCGATCACACCATCGGCGAGTCCACCTCATCTCAGTACCACATTGATGAATTCCTCTACTTTAACTAGTTATTCTTCTTCTATTAGTAGAACTTTTGTATCGGTGGATAAGGGCATCAAATCCCTTACACCACTTACTTTACTTGATTTTTACTTTGTACCACCTATCAAATCCAAGAAATTGAAGAATAAAGCTAGCTTGAATTACATCCATGTCACTTCTGATGGGATGTCTACTTCTATTCTTAATGATAACTCTTCAAGTCAAAATAACTATAATAATTCTGATCTTCCTCTTTTTTGAGTTGGACTTTCCTACTCACGAATACTATGGTTCACCTCTTGAGATAGACTTAGAATCATCGATTAGGTCCCATAGGAGAAGTTGTAGGTGAGCGATGTGCAGTAGAACCTTTATTACCTTACCACAGAGATCAAGTCAACCTCCATAGTGGCAAGGTTCTACCTCCTAGGTGGCACCTCAAGATGAGGAAATAAGTTAGTGCAGGATCAGAAGCCCCTCCGATGCTCCACCTTTGGATATGCTTGTGGAGGATCAACCCAAGGTGGACTACAATATCCTCTCTCATCTAAGAAAGTTATCATCTAAGCTAAGCATATACGATGCCCTTGTCTTATCCAAAAAGATGAGGGAATCATTAATCAAGGCTCTCCTTGATCCTAAAATATGCTTAGCTCAGCTAACCGCTATAGGTGAGGATGCACATTGTACAATATAAGTTCAGGGGATCACCTTCATAGATGAAAACCTTCTTCTAGGGGACTTGGAGCACAACCGTCCCCTCTATATCACAATTAACATGGGTAGATTTAGGCTTGGCAGAGTTCTCATTAATCCAGGTGCATCGATGAACATTATGAGCCTAAAGACCCTTGCTTATTTTAGGATCAACATCTCCACACTTTGAGGAGATCGGATGATGTTGAGAGGATTCAATGAACAAGGTGAGCGGGCTTTAGGTTCTATTATGTTACCTTTAAAGATAGGTGACTAGACGATTGAAGCCAAGTTTTACATCATTGATTCAAATACTTCGTTCACTGCTTTACTTGGTAGGCCTTGGATATATCAGAATAAGATAATTCCATCCTCCCTCCATCAGTGCATCATGTTCAGAAAAGATGGGATTGAATCGTGAGATGAAAACTATTTTCGGAGAGGTTGAGATTTATGAGGATGATACCTACTATCTTCCTCAAAACACCTTTTCATGAACTTGGACAAAATTCAAATTCAAAAAGAAAAGAAATGATGAAAAGAAAAGAAAAAAAAAAGAAAAGAAAAATAAAAATCCAAGTGAACAAGAAAGGGGAATTGAAGAAGAAGTAGGATCCATATCACATTCCACCCACGTTCATTCCATCATATGGACATGTGGGTAGGATGACTCAACCTCCACCAAAGGCAGGTAGAAAGAGAGGTAGTTCAGGTGGAAGACCTTGCCACCCCAGAGTTCATGTTCAGTTCATAAGAGTACCCCTACTATTCACATAGACTTGGAATCCAGCTCGAGATGAGTCTAATGTGATTAGTATACCCAACCCTCTCTGGGTTCCATTGGAGGTGACTTTGATCCACAGAGAGAAGACGTGCCTTAAAGCAAAGTATTCAATGTTTATGTGAAACTATTAGGCAATGGGAACCTTAGCTCTAACCTCACTTTCATCTCAAAAAGTTGTTTAGTAGTTAAGGAAGCCCTAAGTCTTCCAAAGGATATGAAGTCAAGAGATTCTTTTTGGGATCATCATCCTCAAGTCCTGAAGTTGATGTAGAACTTGAGGAGGATACATTTAAAGAATTAATGGAATTACTATTTGACTTTTACTCACCTTGTGTTCATAATCTTATACAAAAAGGTTTGGTTCCTCACACATGGTCCAAGCACAGGTCAGAGTATTTTGAAAAGTTATGGAATAATAATAAAAGTGTGGGAAGCACAATCAAGAGGACTAGATTCGAAAGGGTCCAATCGATGATGATGATTACTATTTAATTGTTTCCAATCATTTGGAGTATGATAGATTCTTTTCACACAATACCAACTCTTATGAGAATGTGTGTTTAGAAATCTCAGATGTTCCAGATGATCTCCAAATCAAAGATGCACTATTAGAATTTAAAGAGGAGATCCATTCAATAATTGACAAGCTTAAAGAAATCAACCTCAGGATAGAAGAAAATCCATTCCCCACGACATACATTGTTGAATGAAGAAGAAACCAATGACTTAGTTAGGCTATTGACTAAATTTAAATACTTCCTCGCATGGAGTTATGAAGAGATGCCCGTATTATCTCCTAGCGTAACAGTCCACAAGCTAGCAATAGACCTAACCCCTATTAAGCAAGCTCCTAGATGCATGCGATTAGAAATCAACAATAGTCATTTATGAAGTCAAGAAATTTGATGCTGGTTTCATCGGGAAGAAAAATATCCTACCCGGTTAGCCGTGTCATCAAGTTAAGAAGAAGAATGGCCAAATTCACATATGCATCGAGGACTTAAATAAGGCATGTCCTAAGGATGAGTTTCCTCTTCCTATACCAGAATTAATGGTGGACATCGCCTCATCTCATATAATTTTCTCTTTCATGGATGGGTCATCTAGCTACAACCAAATCAAGATGTCTCCTGAAGATGAAAGAAACACTACTTTTCAAACTTCGATCAGAATTTTCTATTATAGGGTCATGCCTTTCGGCCTTAAAAATGCTAGTGCTACATACCAACGGGCCATGACTTAGATCTTCAATGAACTCATCCATCATCAAGTTGATTGCTACATTGATGAGAAAAAGAAGACCACCTCTTTGACTTGAGACTAGTTTTCGAATGGTTAAGATAATACAACCTCAAAATGAATCCCTAAAGTGTGCATTCGAAGCTAACTTTGAGGAAATTCCTTGGGTTTGTTGTCCGACACTGGGGAATAGAAATAGATCATAAAAGGTTAAATCTATCTTAGAAATGCCACCTCCTAAGAGTTTAACTTAACTTAGATCCTTCCAAGGATGGCTGACATATCTAAGACGCTTTATCTCCAACCTATCAGGGAGATGCAAGCCATTTTTAGCACTTGTAAAAAAGGATGTCGAGTTCAAGTGGGATGATAAGTGCGATGCCTTTGAAGACATCAAGCAAGATTTGGTGAAGCAAGTTCTAGCTCTATCCCGTGCCACTCATTCTCTACATTATTGCATTGGATGACTCTCTCAATGCTCTGTTGGTCCAAGCCAATGATGAAGGGAAGGAGAATGCTCTCAACTACCTTAGCCATCATCTTATTCTTGCTGAAGTGAACTATTCACCTATTGAGAAACATTACCTAACTTTGATCTTTGCATCTCAAAAGCTATGGCATTACATGCTTTCTCATAAGGTGAACTTGATCTCTAGAACCAATCCACTGTAGTTTATCATGACACGGCCAATGCTATCCAGTCGTTTGGCACGATGGTCCATGATTCTCTCATAGTTTGAAATCACATTCGTACCCCTTTGTGTGGTAAAAGGATAAGCATTAGCAAATTTTTTAGTAGCACACCCACTTCCTGCTGATTCTCTGCTTAGTGAAGATCTACCTGATGAACAAATCATGAACTTAGGGAGGTGAACCAGATGGGAGATATATTTTGATGGTGCAGCTTCTTTTCATAAAGGGGAAGCACCATGATCTACTCTTCCAAGAAAGGCAGGGTAGAATAGTTCTCTAACTCCATCATGATGTGATGAGATTCTCATACTATCTTTCCAACCCCACCAACAACAATAAGAGTATGAGGCTTTGATTATCAGAGTTAGCCATCACTATCAAGTCAAGCATCAATATCTTTGGGATTCTGTTGGTCATCAATCGATTGGGTCCTACAAGGTTCTCAAACCCAAGCTTCGTCATTACCACGAGTATACCATGAAGCTATTGGCCCAAATTCATAAAGTCACCATCTACAAGGTTTCGCAAGTAGAGAATGCTGTAGCAGATACTCTGGTCAAACTTGCCAAAGAATTGGCATGTCCAAAAGATGAGCCCATTCTAATAAGGGTCGAAAATAGACAAGTCCTATCCCTTATTGATGCTGAACTCATCGAGAGACTTTCTTTTGGAGGGGAGGTTGCCGTTGTAAAAATGGACAAGGAGCTAAATTGGAGGCAACCGTTCATAGACTATTTGAACACCGATAAACTAGCTCAAGAAAAGTCACAAGCCTATCAGGTGAAACAGAGCTCTCTCTATGCTCTCATGGCACCATCGATATTTGATCAACAAATGTGGTTACACTTGTTAGACAAACACGCTCATGGCATTATAATCGAGGTACATTCGTCTGCAAGTGCATCAATCCGTCCAAAAGATGAAGATCAAAAGACTAGGATACTACTGGCCTTTGATGATTACAGACTATATGGATGTAGCTAGGAGATGCCATCAGTGTCAGGTACATGGTATGGTCCTCCACCAACCACCCAACATTCTACGCCCTACATTGGCCTCATGGCCATTCGAGCGTTGAGGTATCGATATTGTGGGTCTAATCAATCCTCCTTCTTCCAAGGGGCATCGGTTCATCTTAGCTTCCACCGACTACTTTTCCAAGTGGGCGGAGGTGATCCCACTTAGAGAGGTCACAACTCAACATGTGCTTTAGATTTTCAAGAATCATATCGTATATAGGTTTGGGCTGCCTCGATGAATTATATTCGATAATGGTACTGCATTCAAAAGCACCAAGATCAACAGCTTTGCCAGAAGATACAGTATAGATTGGAGATACTCTATCATCTACTGCCCCAGAGCAAATGGCTTAGCAAAAGCATTCAACAAAACTCTCATCCAAATATTAAAGAAGACTCTTGATGATAACAAACAAAAGTGGAATGAGTAGTTAGTTGAAGCCTTGTAGGCCTACTGCACCACATATCAAACTCCAACTCAGTCTATCCCATTTTCCTTAGTGTATGGGTCTGAAGCTATTCTACCTTTAGAAGTCCAACTCCCATCACTAAGGACAGTATTGGGTAGCAAGGTCACTACAGAGCAGAATGAAAAGTTATGGTTAGAAGATCCTGAAGGTTTGGAGGACCAAGGAGGATCTTATCAGCTTATTGATTATAAAGGGGAACACTCGATGCTTCCAATTAATGGGCTCTATCTAACAAAATATTACCCATGAAATAAATCATGTTTGAAAATAATTCTTTCAATCAACAAAAACCTGATTCCATTTCATCAAGATCTTCTCTTCTTTCAAAGCGTTGTTTGCTTGTCTTGCAAATCCATTATGACGTGTTTAGGGTAGGTGTATGAGTCCCCCAGTGGCATCCTGTCCCTCTTTCACAACACAAACATAATCTCTCAATGCTATTAGAATAGGTGTAAGAGAACCTGAGAGGCATCCTATTTTGATTAGCATAACTAAGTTAGGTGTGAGAGAACCCAAGCATCCATCCTTTCTGGGAATTCCTGCCATCCTGTGGCACTCATCAAAATCCCTGCTGTTTAGAATAGGTATAAGAGTCCCCCAAAGGCATCCTATTTCTTTTCAATGCATGCAAAAAACAAACACAAATCTCTTGTCTCAAGCTATTTTGATGTGGGAGCAAACCCCCTTGTGGCACTCACTCATTAGCTGCTCTAGGTCGGGTCTACATGCTACCTCACTAGTGTGCTACCCTAGTGGTCACTTGTTTGGAAGATGTGAGTCCTCACACTTTCTTCCTAACTTGACTGTTGCAAACTAATGAGTGCCTTGTTAGTATGGTAGACTTCACTGCCTATCTTGTAAGCTATCTCGTGTTAATTTTTTTTAAAGAAGATGTGAGTCCCTCTGCTTTCTTATTGAACTAATCATCATAATCTAACTAGGTCGAGTATATTTGAGGTTTAGGATAAGTCCCCCAGAGTGATGTAGAACATCATGAGGATCAACAAATTAGAGCCCAAGGCCCATTCACAAGATCTCAAGCTAAAGCCCAAGAAAATTCAAGAAAGAAGAAGACTTAGCCCAATAGCCTACTAAGGCCCATTTTATGATTTCATCTTTTTTTATTTATGTAATTTTAATTTTCTTCTAGAAACTCCATGTTTGAAATTTTGCATTTAAATATTCAAAGCATGACATGTAAGGTGGTTGAATCCACATAAAATAATAGCATGTGAAATGGGTGGATGGCATAAAATAATGAGGCAATTTATTGCTTCACATTAATGTGGCCACCCACCTTCCATGTTTTGAATTCTTTCTTTGAAAGATCTTGTAATACTATAAATAGCCCTCTTATTAGAATGAAGGAGAACTTTGGCAATTGCAAAATTTTTTAGTTATTCTTGTGGTTTGAGATTTTGGCCAAACCTTGGCAATCCTGGTGGGAGCTGCTAGTTATCCAACATATCTTCTTCCTCCCCCAATACACCCTCTCAATCTCATCAAAAGAAAGAAGCACCCTATCAAATTTGGTATCATCCCTAAGGAGCAAATTTGGTCAAAAGTTTGCTTCAACAAAGGGAGCAACTCAAGTGTTGGACTTGTCTTCAAACTTGTGAGTTTTCTGGACTTGTGAGGTTAATTAATTTTCTTTATGTGATAGTTTAAAAGCATATTAGTAGCTTGGAAAGATATATATTGCTTAAGTTTCTGATAGCATAAAATTTAAATTAGTAAGCTCTATTATATATTTTAGCCATTTTCCAATGGAACCCTCCCTCCCCTCAAAAAAAAAAAAAGAGAAAAAAATTAAGAGAGTACCTTGATAGTTCATCACCTAGCAACCTAGCATTAGTGCAAATCAAAATCTAATTATTTGCTTTATTATCTTTGTTATTGTTTATGGTTAATTTTAAAGTTTCTTTGATTAACTTATGATAACTTGCTATTCTTAAAAGAAAAAAAGATTTTGATAAATTTGAGCATTTTTATTTCATTGCATTAAAAAAAATATATATATATATAAAAATAAATGCATAATAATATAGGGTGTTAAACTTGGTGATTTTGGAAGCCAAAATAGAACTTTGTCAAAAGACCTAAACTCCTAAGGAGAGCGATTTATGGTCTTGTACCCCTCCTCACAAGTTCTCTTAGCTTAAAATTTCTCTTGATTGCACAATTATATTATACTTATTTATTATTTTTTTTCATTTTCATTGGTCCCTTTTCATATCTTTTTTTTCTTCCAAAAAAAAAAATCTCATGGCACCATCTATCTCTCAAGATCAAGTTGAAAATTTGACTAGATTAGTTGATACCTGATCTTAGGATCCAAGACAATGAACTAAAACTCAACAAATATTAAGAAAGTAAGAATCAAATGCAAGAACTTAAACAACAAATACAAACTCTTAGTGCTTCTACAAAATAATAGACCAAATTCCTCCTCCAATACCTACTCAAACTGTACAATAGGGATGATGAAGAAGATTCATATCCAAACCATAGAGAAAATCAACCACTTAGAAGACAATCAATTCTAGAAATGGTGGAAAAGAAAATTATTTTAAGACTATAGAAGACTCTAATGATCCATCTCAAAGAGTTAAAGTAGAAGTCTCCAACTTATGATGGGTATACATGATCCAAATAAATTTCTGATTGGTTAGTTCAAATGGATGACTTCTTTGATTGGTATAAAATGGATGATTACCAAAGGGTTACTTTGCTAAAATGAAATTGATAGGCATGCTAAAATTTATGACAAATACTTTAGCTAAAGAACAAAGATTAGGAAGGACAAACCTCACTTGGATAGAAATGAAAGAAATGTTAAGAGCAAAGTCCTAGGCATCATGATAAGAAGCTACATAGCCAATTAACTTTGAGACAAGGTAATTATCTTGTAACCAATACTTGAACACTTTTGAAGATCTAGTTTCTAGAACCGATGGGAGCGATAATGATTGTAATTAGCCAATAAATTTTGTTATTCTAGGCTGTGAAATTAGAAATGAAGTTGAATTATTTGACCCATCTTTAGAGGAAGCATTTCATTATGCATTATTAGTTGAACAACAAAAGAAATCCTCCTCTAAAATTAAAAGTCAAGTACCTTCCATTTCATCCCATAGATCTATCAATCGTAAACCATCCAAATCCCATCCGCCTTGCCTAAAACTTCAATTGAAGGGAGCTCTAAGAACATTAGAAGTAATATGTTTTAAATGTCATAAAAAAGTTCATATACAAAATCAATGTAAAGCTCAAATCTTATTTTTTAGAAGAAGTTGAAAATCCAATAGATGATAATCTAGAAGAAGTTTATGATGACACCCCATTATCCTGAAGAATTGAATTAACCATGACCCCTCATGTTAATGTGATGAGATGTCTTATCAGAATAAAAAATGAGAAGATTGGAGGAGAAAGAACATTTTAAAGATATTTTGTGTATGTTTTGTGTAATGAAAGATGTAGGTTAGTTATAGATGGAGGAGTGCTATGAATGTCATTTCAACACATACCTTAACTGAGCCAACCTAAAATCAAACCCCACCCCCAACCATTTCATGTTAGTTGGGTAAATCATACATCTCTTCCCATCACCAATGTTTGGTTTAGTTCCTATTAAAATAGGAAGCTATGAGGATCAAATTTGGTGTGATTCTCCTATGGACATTGCTCATATTCTCTTAGACCTTGGCTATGATATGAATATGATTATTCACTATGGTAGGGAAAATACTTATGTTTTAAACATAATAATAAGACTATTAAACTCCTACCAATAAAGCCAAAGAGAAAAACACCTCCATAACACCACACAAAACAAACTTCGACTTGCAACCTAAGCCTCTATTGAAGAAAAATGCCAAACTTCAATTAATTATCATAGAAAATCCATAGTTAGCCTAACACTATCATTTCTCGATCCTTATTTTAAAACACCTACTCTTTCTCCTTTGACCCCAAAGATAGAAATAATAAGTTTTTTTTACTAAAAGAATTTTCGATCCATTTCTTCTTCACATATTACATGAAAAAGAAGTCATACCAGACTCTAATGAAACCCACATACCTGTTGTGGACTCTTCTATTCTTTCTGATTTTAACGACATTGCACCCGATGAGTTTCCTGATGAGCTACTCCTCTAAGAGACATTCAACATACTATTGAGTTCTTACCTGTTTCTCAACTTTCTAATCTTCCACATTATAGGATGAACCCCTACCGAGCATGTTGAGATTAAAAAGACAAGTTGAGGAATTATTAAGAAAGGGTTTTATTCAAGAGAGTCTTAGCCCGTGCACCCCCAAAGATTATTAACTCCAAAGAAAGATGGAAATGAAAATGATGTGTGTCGAGCAATAAATAAAATTACTATCAAATAGTTTCTATTCCTCATTAGATGATATGTTAGATTTAATCTCAGAAGCAAATTTTTTTTCAAAGATTGATCTAAAAAGTGGATATCATCAAATTCGGATTAGATCATGAGATGAGTGGAAGACGGCTTTTAAGACCCTTGATGGACTTTATGAATGGCTTGTCATGCCCTTTGACTTTCAAATGCTTAGCACATTTATGAGATTAATGAATAATGCTCTTAAACCATATATAGGTAAATTTTTGGTGGTGTATTTTGATGATATTCTGATTTTTAGTCCAAGTGAAAATGAACATCTACAACACCTACAAAAAGTATTTGAACTACTTAAACAAGAGAAATTATACAATTTAAAAAAGTGTTTTTGCAAGTCGAGGTAATCTTTTTAGGCTTTATTATATCACTACTACCGGGCTTAAACCTCGATCCTTCTAAAGTGAAAGCAATCTTAGATTGGCCACCACCTAAAAGTTTTTAAGTTAGAAGCTTCCATGGTTTAGGCCACTTTTATCGAGATTTATTAAGAATTTTAGTACCATTATTGTCCTAATCCATGACATATACTAAAATTAGATAAATTTTGTTGGACTTCTAATGCACAAAAGGCCTTAGAGCAAATTAAAGTTCTTATCACTTATGCACCAATCCTTAGGCTTCTTGATTTTTCTAAAGCCTTTGAAGTGACATGTGATGCTTCAGGAATTGGGATAGGTGGAATTTTAAGTCAAGAGAATCATCCTATTCAGCTTTAGTTCTTAAATGAAGTTAAAATGAACCATATTCCACTTATGATAGAGAGTTTTATGTTGTAATTCAATCCTTAAGGCATTGGCTTACACTATCTCTTACATAGAGAATTACTTACTTGATCACCATGCCTTAAAATTCATTAATACTCAAAAAAAAATTAGGCATGCAAAATGGGTTGAATTTTTACAAGACTACTCTTTTGTTCTAAAGCATAAGCCCTGAATTGAGAATAAGCCCGGATGCTTTATCCGTGGTAAACCTAATGATTTCCTCTTTAGAATTGAGAACTGTGATTTGATAGAATTAAAGATGATTATATTGTGCCCCGACTTTCACCTAATTTATCTTGAACACCTAGATAAACCAATAACTTTACAAGGACATTCTTGATAACAAATGGATATTTATATAAAGGAAAACAATTATGCATTCCTCGATCTTCTTAGAGAATTCCTTATCATTGAGCTACATGGGGGTGTAGCTGGTCATTTTGGAAAGGATAAGACCATATGTTTATTAAAAAAATAGATTTTATTGGCCTTCATTAAAACGAGATGTTCAAAATTAGTGGCTCAATGCTTTAATTTGTAAACGGCTAAAAACTATCAAACAAAGGTCCGGACACACGCCTTTACCTGTTCTTTATAGGCCTTGGGAAGACCTATCAATGGATTTTATTCTGGGATTACCTAGATGACATGATAGTATTTTTTTGTTGTAGTGGATAGGTTCTCAAAAATGGCTCATTTCTTACCTTGTTCAAAACAAATGATGCTTCTTATATAGCCAAATTATTTTAAGGAAATAAATCACTCCATGGTCTCCTTTAACCATTGTTTTCTAGAGATGTTAAGTTTGTCTCATATTTTTGGAAAACATTATGGAAATTATTAGGTACCAAATTAAAATTCTCTTCCGCCTTTCACCCACAAACTGATGGACAAACTGAAGTAGTTAATCGTACCTTAGGAAATTTGCTTAGATGTTTGGTAGGTAAAAGTTTAGGAAATTGGGATTTACATTTACCAACCTCTGAATTTGCCTATAATAGTACTATATCTAGAACTACAAAAAAATCACCATTTGAGATAGTCTATGGTCAAAACCCACGACAACCAATAGATGTAGCAAACCTACCATCTCATATTTTTTTCGATTCTCATTTGCTAAAGATTTTCAAAGCCTCCATGAAGATATAAGAAAGCAAATTACTATAAATTGATAATTTAAGGCAAATCATAATCTGTCTCAACGAAAGAATATAAAGAAGGTGATTATGTATTGATTCGCCCGAAATGCTATCAAACTACTAAATATAAGAAATTACATGCACGAGCCAGGGTCCCTTTAAAATTCTCAAGAAAATTGGAACTAATGCTTATCACCTTGATTTGCCACATGTTCATTCATCCATTAATATTGAAGATATTCTATCATATGAAGGAATTAGAAAACCTCCACTTGTTCAAACTCTTTAGCAGGAGATATAGCACCGCATTCTGCGTAAGCCCTCTTCCTTGAAGTTGACTATATTATCACCGAGGAAGCACCCATTAATCCAAACATCATTTTAGTTCGTTGAAGAATAAGCCACCAATTGAAGACACATGGTTGACCCATACTGATTTGGAGACTTTAGCCCCACAATTAGTAGAAGACTTCTTAGATTTCAACTCTACGGAGCAGAGTTCAATTGAGCCGAGTCAGTTGATGTAGAAACATCATGAGGATCAACAAATTAGAGCCCAAGGCCCATTTACAAGATCTCAAGCTAAAGCCCAAGAAAATTCAAGAAAGAAGAAGACTTAGCCCATTAGCCTACTAAGGCCCATTTTATGATTTCATCTTTTTTTTATTTATGTAATTTTTAATTTTCTTCTAGAAACTCCATGTTTGAAATTTTGCATTTAAATATTCAAAGCATGACATGTGAGGTGGTTGAATCCACATAAAATAATAGCATGTGAAATGGGTGGATGGCATAAAATAATGAGGTAATTTATTGCTTCACATTAATGTGGCCACCCATTTCCTCCATGTTTTGAATTCTTTTCTTTTGAAAGATGCTTGTAATGGCTATAAATAGCCCTCTTATTAGAATGAAGGAGAACTTTGGCAATTGCAAAATTTTGAGTTATTCTTGTGGTTTGAGAGTTTGAGCTTGTGGCCAAACCGGCAATCCTTGGTGGGTAGGCGCTAGCATATCTATATCTTCTTCCTTCTCCCCCCCCACGTTCTCTCAATCTCATCAAAAGAAAAGAAGCCCACCTCCCAACACAGAGGCTCCTTTCCTCAGAGTTGATATAAGTCTCCCAATGGCATTCACTCGAATAGTTTCCCCATGGATAGCTTTGTAAGAAGACTATCCTAGCAATTAGTTCCGCTATTGGAGGATGTAAGTCCCCGAGCTTTCTTTCTAGGCTAATTGTTGCAAACCGACGGGCACCTTAGGTTGGCTAATGTTCGCTATGCTAATAGCGACTTATCCAGTAGATATATGACTAACCAAGTCATTTTCTCTAGGGTTTTGGATTAAGCCTTAGCGGCCCCATCCCCTGTGGACTCTATTTGGATCACATCCTTTGCGACCCCATTTAGGCATTACCCGGGTTACTTTTGAATTGGACAATCCCCCTTTTCTAGTAGCCACCTCTATGGTTGGAGAATTTATTCAGCAGATGCGTAGATTCTCCCTAGGTTCAGTAAGTCTGAGATAGGTCTAAGCTGATATAAGCTTCTTCTCAATTTTATCCCTCATAAACTAATAGGTCCCATGATAAACAAACTAAATAAACAAACAAATTAATTTGCTTGTGGATTAGGAATTCAAGCCCCCAAAGGGCCCCTTTTCCCAAGCAGGCATCCTATCTTTAGGGCAGTGTCAGCAGAACCCCCTATAGGAATCACCTGGCTACCTGGGTTGAGATAAATCCTTGAGTCAGCACTCACTCCATAGTCACCATTAGGTCAGGTTCAATCTATTTTGATTAAAAGGAGGTTACCCCAATAGTCATTCCGCTTTGGAAGATGGAAGACTATAACGCATTCTTTCTAGCATGATTGTTGCAAACCGGCAGGCAGCCTTAGGCCGGGTTTGATTTGTTGCTCAAAGCAACTGATCACCCCATTGGTCTTTTGTAGTGGAAGATGTGAGCCCTTGAGCTTTCTTCCCTTCAATTGATAATTTCAAACCGAAAGGCACTCTTTTGGTCAAATAGTTCTCCCATCGACTAGGAAGCCAGTCCCTTTGGTTCAGTAAATCTGAGATAGGCCTAGACTGATATAAGCTCCTTCTCAATATGATCCTTCGCAAACCAACAGAATCCATCAAAATAAATCCAAAAATAAAATTAATCTCGACTATCTTTGAGTTGATCTAAGTCCCTCAGCAGCATTCACTCGTTAGTCGACTAGAGTTAATGCATTTGCCTTGCCAATAGATTACCCCAAAGAATCGGTCCCACACTTTTTGAGGATGTAAGTCTACTATGCTTTCTTCCTTTCCAGATATTGTTGTTTACCTCTTTTTTTAGAATGAGCTCTCAACCCCTCCATCTGTGACATGGACTCCTCTTAGACTTTAAGAGTTCCACAGTCTAAGACATCTAGTGATTAGGTGGACACTCAACCTAGCCTTAGAAACTTAGAAGAGTTAGCCATAGGAATAGGTCATACCTTAGGGGTGTTAGGAAAATTTGCCTACCCTTAGCTTGAACCACTCCTCACCTTCCTTCCTTCAAGTCAAACTCCAAATCAATTTTATTTGATTTTCTTCAAATTTAAATCAACTCATTATGATTGAAATCCATGAATGAAATTTCAAATTCCAAAATTTTCTGAAGTCCTTTAAATTTTCTCTTAAGGACTTATTCTAAATCATATTCAAATCAATTCAAACTCATGATATTTTCTCATAATTCATTTATATTTTTATTTATATTCACATATATAAATGAAATATAAATTCAAACTAATCAAACTAAACTCAAAATTCAAAATCAATTCATAAAATTTCCTAAGACCTTTAAATTTTCCTTCATGGACTTTGCCAAAATAAAATCCAAATAAATTCAAACTCATGATATTTTTTCATAACTTATTTATATTTTCGTTTATATTCACATATATAAATGAAATATATACACAAATCAATAAAATCAAATCCAATAATTAAATTCCAAATTTAAAATCCTTTTCTAAGTCTTTAATTTCCATCTTAAGGACTTAGCCTAAATCAATTCAAAATCAATTCAAACTCATGCGATTTTCTCACAACTCATTTATATTCTATTTATATTCACATATATAATTGGAATATATATATATATATATATATATATATATATATATATATATATATATATATATATATATATATATATATATATATATATATATATATATATCAATCAAATATAAATCCAAAATTCCAAATTCTACTAAATTCCTAAGTCCTTTAAATTTCCTCTTAAGGACTTATCTAAAATCATCTTCAAATCAATTCAAACTCATGAGATTTTCTCATAACTCATTTATATTCTCATTTATATTCACATATATAAATGAAGTATAAATTCAAACAGTTAAAACCACTTCTAAAAATCAAACTCAAATCCATTCAAAATCCAACCTAAGCCTTTCAAGTCAAAATGTTGAACTTAGCCAAATCAACTTTAAATCAAGTCAAACTCTTGATTTTCCTTCATGATTCATTCAATCTTACAATCATGAATCCAAATATAAATACAAACTTCAATCACTTAATCAAAACCCAATTCAAAAATCAAACCCCAATTCCATTCATGTTCTTCCTTTGAATATGAAATTGTCAAATGAATCAAAACCCATTTAACTTCAAACCACTTGCAAATAGATTTATATTTCAGACATAAGTTCATATACAAGTTCAATCAAACCAAATCAAATTTTGAAAATGACCCATTTTCACCCACTTAGGCTCACTTGACCCAAAGTGACCTAAAGTACCTTTATGAGCCAAATTCTAATCTAATCAAATTGGATTGAATCAAACTCACTTATGCCTCTGCCTCTCATCTTGATCAACAATCATCATGATGATGATCAATCAAATTGGTCAAACCAAGTCAAACCTAAGGGTTGACCAACACTTAGCCAAAATGAAACCAAAATAGCCAAAATCCACTATAGGCCAAATTAATTGAAACCAATGATCTAAGTTCATTCATGACCAATGTTTGAACTTGACCAAGTCAACATTTGAGCCTAACCTAATTGGCCCACTTGACCCAAGTTGACCCAACTTGACCTAAAAAGTCAAAATGTGTCAAAACTTGATTTGAGTAAATTGATTGAAACTAGTGGTCATTCAAATCATCACTTTTTGAACTTGACCAAAGCCTCAATTGGCCAACTAGACCTAACCTAGCCCAATTGACCCAACTTGACTAAAGGGTCATGTTGAGCCAAATTCAAACTTAACCAAAATTGATGGAAACAAATATACCAATCCACTTCATATGACTAACAAAACTTAAACGCACCCATGACATAGTTCAAACAGGTCAAATGGGTCAAATTGGTCAACTTGACCCATTTGACCTAAATGAAGTCATATGAACCAAATTCAATCCTAAACTAAATTGAATCAAACCAAAGCCACCAATACATTTTAAATGGTCATATGAACTTGACCCAACCCTTGGTTTGACCCAATTTGACCAATTGGTCAACTTGACCCATTTTGACCTAAATGGGTCAACATGAGCCAAACCATATCAAATGAACTCCAAATGTAATGAAACTTGGTCAAACCTATTTTCTCAACATACCCAACATATCCAAATTCAAAAATTAGCCAAATGATCATTCTACCCCTAGTCCATAGAACAAATTTTGGTCAAATCCATGGGGAATTTGGTCAATTCCTCTTCACATCTACTTGATACTTTCATAATAGGTCAAGTAAACCCTATGGAGAGTGGTGCACCCAACCCAATGGGTTTGGGTCAGCCCAACTTGACACAAGGCCAAAACCTAGCACATGGCCCAAATTGACCACACGGGGATCATGCTCCCACTCAATTTGAGCACATAGGGGAGTTACCATTCCACTCTATAGCCCAAACCGACCATGTGCAAGCCTCTAACAGATCAAACAACCCACTGCCTAAGGTCAATTGGATCAAAATGGCAAATGAAGCTTGATCATCGATTTGGGGAGATATACTCCCCTAATTCACTTCAATTCAATAGATCTAATTCATTGAGTAGGGAGAGTGTTAGAGTCATTAGCAGAGTTCCAAGCTCTCTAGAGGGGTTTGAATTGGCCATTCTTGATTTCCCTTAAGCAAAAATAGGGGAGCTCCAAGGATTTTCCAACTTCCACTACACTCCAATTCAACCAAATTCCCTTTTGCACACTCCACCAGAGGGTCAAGTTGAGCTTGCCCAAGCCCTTTCCCAAGTTCCAAAGGCAGAGGAAGACTCACCTAGATCAAAGTTGAGCTCACTAGGAGGAGGGGTTGGTCCATTGAGCTATCCACTCAACCTTAAGAGCTTTCACCAAATCTTCATCTCAACCAGACAAAGCTCCTCCAAGGGAATGGAGAGCGGGTGATCACCTCCAGTGAGGTTAGACAATTTTCGATCACTAAACTCTATGTGTGTTGATCCTTTGTGAAGAAATGTTAATGGCATAAGATTTCAATCATTAGATGTGCTTGCCATTAGGGTTAGATGGTGTGTGCAAAATTTCATCCCAATTCGAGCTCAATCCAGCTCGGATCAAGGCCTAGAACATTGACGGTCTCCATGGATCACAGGCATTGACAGGGATAAATCTCTGGCGGTCCATCTGCGCATTTTGGATGGACGATCGAGATTAAACACATGCTTTAGATCTGATTTTATCCTTTTAAAACTGCGGATTAAATCCAAGCCGTTTGATCCTTGAGCCAATGGCGGAGGCCAAAGCGCATAGCGACGCCACCACGTGGTGCTACGACATGATATTTAAGTAGCCACTCAGGGCTTGCCATGTGTAAAGCACAGCTGAGTCAACTGTTTGCATGTCACGCCGTAGGATTAAGGGATTAATTAGGTTTATTTAATTCTAATTAATTACTTAAACTTTAAAAATTTATATCTCTCTAAAGAAAAATAAAAAAATATGAGGTAAATTACCACTGAAAGATAATTCAATCTAGAATATTCTAAAATTGGTTTTAATGGATTTTGAATATTATCTTTCTCTGATTTTGGCTTTTATTGGAAATCTTAATTTGCTAATTACTTCATAATTAATCCACTGATTAATCTCAAATTTCTTGAGGATATTTTGGGGGATTACATCTGCCTCCCCTAATTTTATTGAGATTTATTGGTGGCTTAATTGGAGAAATTGCTAATTCATTTCCTAATTACCGCCTTTATGTAATTAAGAATAATTAAGGGTTTGATTAGTATTTTAATCCTTTATTGAAGTTGATTAAAGTATGTTTCAGTGAATAGGAGGTTTAGGGAATAATTTTGGGGCATTTCCCTTAAGCTATTTTGTAAACCCATTTTTCTTTCTCAATCCTCTCTTAATTAAGGTCTAATTCACTAACTTAATTAGTTTCTTAAAATTTCTAAAACTTTCCAAAACTTAATTAATCTACTTTAGGTAGATTCTTAGGTGTTCAAGAGCCTTTTAAGGAAATCAAAATTAAACTCATATGTGTGAGAGGTGTTTTGAAATTACTTAAGTTAAACCCCTTAGCTTAATTAATCATTAATCATGAGCCAAATTACATTAGTCCCCTTTCTTCCTAGGTGTGTTACAAATTTAAATTTCTTATGAGTTTTTAGGTCATCTCATTGGCTCATAATTATTTGATTAACTATGCTAAGGTGGTGTAGGTAAGGGATAATTAACATGTTTAATTCATACCTTAACCTAATGAAAATATAAAATGAATCTAATCATCTAAAAATTGAACAAAAATATCAAACATATGTGGGAATGGGTTAGAAACAGCAAACTCAATTCACATTTTTAAAATTAAATTAAATTTAAAATAAAAAATCATATTAAATTAACTTTTATTTACTTTAAGCTTTCTGATTTCATAAGATTGTCTTTAAGAATTAATTGAAGTGAATGTGTTTACATGCTTTCATTGATTTAGTTCTTCTCCAACATGCTAAATATGTGTGTCATATGGTTTCATGCATCCATGCTTTTCAAAAATCAAATTTAAAATAAAAATGTTTCCTTTATGTCAAATTGCATGTGTTGGCTAAAGTAAAAAATAGGAGTGGCTATTATAACTATTAAATTCAAATTATTTTTAAAATATATGAATCAATTATCAAAACTGAGAGTGTGTTACTTATATCTTATTTATAAGTTTTCATGTGAGTAAAATTTAAGGATGTGCTTAGTGTATGTTTTCCTTCTCTTCTCTTTTAGTATAGTTTTGAATAGGATTTAGCAAGGTGTATGGTTCATTTGAAAAGAACCTAACACTTGCCTAATTCCATATCCTATTCATTCCTATACTATCACTTAACAAGGATACCTATGCTTTACATGTAAATTGCATAAAAACAAAATAAATCAAACTTTTTGCATTCTTTATTTTCCATTCATTTCTTTTGTACACATGTTTGTATTTAAGGAGAGTGGTATATTAGTCTGGACAATCCCGTGGTTGCGAGACTTTAAGTAACCCTAAGTAGGTCTTATACCTTACACCTTTGGTCAACAATGGCATCGTACTCACTTATGCCTTTGATATATTCATATGTGCATGTGAAAATTGCATAAGAAACCCCTTTGCTGCATAATGAAAATCATGCATCATAAACTTTTGAATTTTCTTAAATGAATTTCTTAGCGTGCAGCATAAAGTGTGTTAAACATTATCATTTGTATGCATAGATATGTTCAGGACTTATTCATAGCATGTTATACATGTTGGGAAAGAAGTGAAGTGATGAATGTTTTATGAATTTTGTTCATTTTACTTAATCTTAAAACACTTAATTAAAACTTTCACTAAATAAAACTAAAATATGAATCCACTTTAGAAATTACTTAGGTTAGGGAAGAAAAGAGAAGTTCTCTTCTCTTTCCCTCTCTTTATAACTTAGTAATTAATTGTAGGATTCATTTAAACCTAATCAAAACATAAGCTAAAATCAACCTAAAATAATTAAATCACTTAAATGAAACCCTCCCCTAAGTTGAACATGCTTCAAACTTAGAGAATTCTAACTTAAAGCCATAGCTAAGCATACCACACAAACCTCCAAAGCACACATAATAGGTTAAGTCACCCCTTCTATGTTTAGGTTAGGGTGGTGCATGGTTTGATGCTTGCTTTTATTTTGTGATATATGTTTTAGTCTGGATGTTAGGATGTACGTGTGTAGAATGAATGGTAGGGAAATCTTAATCTAATTATTATTTTCTATAGGGGATTGTGCTAAAGGGGTGCTGTAATAAATAAAGATATAAATGCTTTTGTTGTGCAGGTGCTTATACCCCTAAGCATAATCCAATAGGTCAGGTGGACTTAGTCACCCATGTGTGGGGTGACAAGTCCAATAGACATGCTTGGGCTTTGTGTGATTTGTTTAGCTAATCTCTATTTTATAGGTGTTAACTAGATTTACTTTTCATTTTTATGTAAATTTTGCAATTAGTATTTTGGAATGATTGTTATGGGGATTAGGATAAGCATTGGTCATAAGATCTTATCTTATGCACCATGTGAAGCCTTTGGAGCATCCACCTTCCAACCATCTAAAAGAAGGAACCAAAGAAGAAAAGAAGAAGAAAGAAGAAAAGAAGAATGAAGAAATGAAGCTTGAAGACCCCCATAATAATGAGTTCCTTGCTTAATTGTATTTAATTCATTTGTAATCTGGGTTATATAAGGGTAGAGCTCGGCTACCCAATTTATTTTTGGGTTTGTGCGGTGGTGCCTGACCACAATGGCCTATTATTCTTTTGTGATTAGCTTTATAAATTGATTGATGATTTGTTTAGCTTGTGCATTAAGTGACACCAATTTTGTAGTTTCTTATTTGCTTTATGTATGGCTTGGATGTGGATTAGGCTATTAAGGAAAAAAAATCTTCTACCAAATTTAACAATTCAAAACTAAAAATAAAGAACTCATAACCTCACCTAAAGCTTAGGCTAAACATCAAGATAAAAGAATTAGCAACCCCTTAGCTGGATGAGTACTTCTTTTATAACATCATGCACAAATGCATATTTTTTGCACTCTTGATTGGACGACTTCCACCTTTGCCAGAGAAATTTGGCACGACCTTTAAGAGTCATGGTGAAAACACACCTCCTCCCTTCTCACTGATTTTGGCCAATAATCTCATTTCTTATGCATTATGCATATGAATCCTATTAGCCTGAGTCAAACTGATTGTCCAAAAATGAAAATAAAATGAAATCTAAATTACATTAGATTTAGGTCATTTGAAGCATACCCTTACATGATCTAGTCTCTTTAGGGAGTGAGTTTAAAGACTTAGTCTCTTTCTAAATAAATAATAGCCTAGCTATCTTACATAGAGCATATGACTTGCCTACATGAATTTAAAATCATAGGATGAGTTAGTTAGAAGCCACCCCAGGCGGTTGTAAATCCAAGCAGTCGGGTGGTTTGTCATCTCTTGTGGAGGAAAATCAAATACCCATTTTCGCCATAGATTTAGATTGTGCTTTCGGCCCTCGCCAAAGCTCCCTATATTTAGGTTTCGAGGTTGCTTTTCCCCTTTGTGGGTCATAAGCTTAAATACTCACCTCTTAAGCATTTTGTTAATCTTGTATTATGAAATATAAGTCCTACATTTCTAATGAAAAATTCAACTCAAACAAATTAAATCAATTTCAAAAATGTAAAGCCCAACCATAAGATAGTTTGAGATGCTCGCTAAGTTTCCTAGCATCGTGGGCATCTCCTACTTATCTTTCTTTGGCTTCGATAATAACTCCTCTCATTGATCAATCTCATTTGATCTTTCAAAATAAATTAATCGATTGATAGTCCTACCTATTGAAATCTTTGGGGACAATGATCATTTATCTTAATTGAGAGTATTCCTAAGGAATCTCATTCCTTAGGATGTAATTAACTATGGGGGCTTGCCCCTTTAGGAAACTTAACAAACCCGATTTAAAATAAATCTTACTTTATTTTTCCATGTAAAGTTGGGGAAGAATCATTGGTACATATGCATACCCATTGTCCTTAGGAGTTCTTGTTGAGGTGATTAGGTCCATTGTAGGGTGGTGACTTCTATCTTTGGAGATAGTACACCTCTTCTTAATATCGTACCCGATCACCCTCAATAAGAACATATGCTGATCTACATGGAATCAAAATGCATAAAAGAGAAAGAAGTTGTATATTTCCCTCCCCATTTTATTCTGCATAGAGTGAAGATGGAAGTATATATCTTATTATTTAAAAGAAAATGAAATTTTTCACCACACATAACGAAAGGCATCCCTTTGGTTGGCTAGTCCTACTATATGTTTAGTAGACTATCTCTTTGGATTGGTAAATCTGAATTAGGTCTAAGCCTCCATGGCTCCTACTCAATGCAATCCATCGCAAACTAATAGGGTCCATCTCAAAAATCCAACTCTAGAAATTGAAACAAATTCAACCCTCTTCCCTAGTGGAAATTTCTCCTCAGTGATACTCAAATCAAATCAAACCCCTCATCCCTTTGTGGATGAGTTGAACCTGCTTCCCTAGTGGAAGGTTCACATACTCCATCCCTAGTGGATTTCTCTTTCCCTCTCTTATATCCTTGACATAGTAGAGCTATATTACAGTAAGCTATGGATTCTTTCTACACCTTGGGTTAGGGATAGATTGTTTCTATTAGTGCTTGTGATCTTTCGGTATTATTGATCATTTTAGTAAGCACCAATACATGCGATGTTCATTGTCAGTCACACCACACCTATTGGGCGCCCTTTGTTGACTTCATTTTTAGGATAAGCTCTCAACCCCTCCATCTTAGACATAGGACTCCTCTTAGACTTTAAGAGTTTCTTAGTCTTAAGACACATCTAGTGATTAGGTGGACACTCAACCACAGAGATTTAGAAGAATTAGCCATAGGAATAGGTCATGTCTTAGGGGTGTTAGGAAAATTTGCCTACCCTATAGCTTAGCTCACTCTCCTCGCTTCCTTCCTTCAAGTCAAACTCCAAATCAACATCAAACTTAAATCAATTCTAGCCTAATTGGTTTTTCTCTAAACTCAAATCAATGCCATATGATTGGAACACATGATTGAAATCCATGATTGAAACCCATGATTGAAATTCCAAAATTCCAAATATTTCGTAAGTCCTTAATTTACCTCTTAAGGACTTAGCCAAAATTATCTTCAAATTAATTCAAATTCATGAAATTTTCTCACAACTCATTTATATTTATATATATAAATGAAATATAAATTCAAATCAATTAAACTAGATCCAAATTTCAAAATCAATTCACAAATCTTTCCTAAGTCCTTTAATTCCCTCTTAAGACTTAGCCAAAATTATCTCCAAATCAATTCAAATTCATGAGATTTTCTCATAACTCATTTATATTCTCATTTATATTCACATATATAAAAAAAATATAAATTCAAATCAATCAAATCAAATCCAAAATTCAAATTTTAAATTCCAAAATTTCCCAAGTCTTTAATTTCTCTCTCAAGGACATAGCCTAGATCATGATCAAATCACTCCAAATTCATGAAATTTTCTCATAACCCATTTATATTCTCATTTATATTCACATATACAAATGAAATATAAATTCAAACAATCAAAACCACTTCCAAAAAATAAAACTCAAACTCATTCAAAATTTAACCTAAGCCTTTCAAGTCAAATTCTTGAATTTAGCCAAATCAACTTCAAATCAAGCCAAACTCTTGATTTTCCTTCATGATTCAATCAATCCTTCAATCATGAATCTAAATATAAATACAAACTTCAATCACTTAACCAAAATGCAATTCAAAAATCAAGCCAAAATCCATTTCATGTTCACCTTTTGAACTTGAAATTGTCAAATAAAACAAAACTCATTTGACTTCAAATCACTTGCAAATGGATTTATATTTCAATCATAAGTCCATATACAAGTTCAATCAAACTCAAATCAAGCTTTGACTAAGCCATTTGACCCACTTAGGCTCACTTGACCCAAAGTGACCTAAAGTATCATGAGCAAAATTTAATCAAATTGGATTGAATAAAACTCACCTAATCCTCTCATCATGATCAACAATCATCATGGGGTGATAAATCACTCAAATTGGGTCAAACTAAGTCCAACCTAAGGGTTGACCAAGTCAACAGTTAGCCAAAATGAAACCCAACATAGCCAAAATCCACCATAGGCCAAATTGATTAAAACCATTGATCTAAATTAATTCATGACCTATATTTGAACTTAACCAAGTCAACATTTTAGCCTAACCTAGCCCAATTGACCACTTGACCCAAGTTGACCCAATTTGACCTAAAAGGTCAAAATGTGTCAAAACTTGATCTAAGATAAATTGATTGAAACCAATAGGTCAAGATCATTCTAAATCACTTATAGAACTTGACCAAAGCCTCAATTGGCCAACTAGACCTAACCTAGCCCAATTGACCTTGAACCCAATTTGACCTAAAGGGTCATATTGAGCCAAATTCAAACTTAACCAAAATTGATTGGAAACAAAGATACCAATCCACCTATGACTAACCAAACCTAAACCTACCCATGACCTAGCTCAAATAGGTCAAATGGGTCAAATTGGTCAACTTGACCCATTTGACCTAAATGAAGTTATATGAACCAAATTCAAACCTAAATCAAATTGAATCAAACCAAAGCCACCAAAACATTTCAAATGGTCATATGAACTTGACCTAACCCTTGGTTTGACCCAATTTGATCAGTTGGCCAACTTGACCCAAGTTGACCCATTTTGACTTAAATGGGTCAACATGAGCCAATACCAAATGAACTCCAAATCCAATTAAACTTGGCCAAACCTATTTTCTCAATATACCCAACATACCAAATTCAAAAATCAGCCAAATAACCATTATACCCCTAGGCCATTGAGTAAATTTTGGCCAATTCCACTAAGAATTTGGTCAAATCCTCTTCATACCTACTTGATACACTCCTAAAAGATCAAGTGAACAGTAGGGAGGGTGGTGCACCCAATCCAATGGGCTTGGGTTAGCCCAACTTGACCCAATGTCCAAACTGACCACTCCCCTTGAAATGGCCACATGGGAATGATGCCTCCACTTGTTTTGAGCACATGGGAAGTTCATATTCCCACTCGTCTGGCCAAATTGAACCAAGGTTATTGGATCAAAATGGCAAGCCTATGCTCAGTCGTCCAATTTCCAAAGGGGGAGATATACTCCCCCTAATTCATTTCAATTCTAACTTCCACTCTGTCAATTGAAGCTTAGGAACTTAGAGTAAGCCTTAGAGAGTATTCCAAGCTTCTTAGAGAGGATTTGAAAACTCCATTTCTCAATTTTCAGAGTTTGAAAATAGGGGAGGTCTATTGAAAAGCTAATTCACTCCATACTCAAAATCAGTGCAATTCCCTTTGCACACTCCATTAGTGAGCTCAGTCGAGCTTGCCCGAGCTCTCTTCCAAGTTCTTGAAGTAAGGGGAGATCCAATTCAATCAAGGCCGAGCTCAAGCTAAGGAGAAGGTGACCCATAGGAAGATCCACTCAACCTCATCCCCTCAAACTTTCACCAAAGCTTCGTCTCAACCACACAAAGCTTCTTCAAGGGAATCAAGCGTCAGTGATCACCTCCGGTGAGGTTAGCCATTTTATTATCACTAAATTTAATGTGGTGTAAATCTTTGTGAAAGAAATGTTAATGGAATAGGATCTTGATTGTTAGATGTAATCTAGGATGCATGTTGATGGTGTGGGTTGAGTTTCATCCCAATCTGAGCTCATAGTACAACCATGGGTTTTGCACGGATGGATTGACAAAACATTAATCTCAAGAATACCGATGGCTATAAGCTTCCTGACCTCACAAGTGTAGCAAAAGTACAACAAATGCATAACTGCTTCAAAAACTAGAAGCACATTTTTCATTCATTATATATTTCTTCAGTAAAGTCTATAACAGTTCTACCAGAAAATAATACAATGAGAAAATGAAATTAGATAATAGTAAGAAGAGGAAAAGAAAGTACCAATTGAGATGGAGGGTACGATGAGACAGCAGCCACGTAGGGAGGAGGAAGTAGAGGAGGAGGTGGGGTGGGAGATAGCCGGTAGGTCATGCCATCGTGATCGACGGTCCAATCGACCTCACGAGCAAGGGCAGCGAGGACATCGTTCATGTCGGCATGTGCCGGAAGAGGGAAGTTATCATGTTGGCTAAGGCCGACGAGCATGCGACTGGTGATCGCACGGTCCCCATGTTAGATGTAATCTAGGATGCATGTTGACAGTCTCCATGGCTCACAAGCATTTGTAAGGAAGGATCTCTAGCCATCCATTCGTGCATCTTGGATGGACAGTCAAGATTAAAACATGCTATATATTCTATTTTATCCTATCTAATCTGCGGCTTGATCGGATGGCTAAGGAGAAAGCGCGTAGCAGGGCTGTGAAGCGGCACTATGATGGGATGTTTTAAATAACCAATGGGAATGCGCCGTGTGTAATGTGCATGCTGTGTCATCTAATGCATGGCACCCATAGGGATTAAGGATTTAATTAGGATTTAAATAATTCTAATTAATTACCTAAACTTCTAAAATTCATATCTCAACCTAGAAAAATTAGAAAAATATGAAATAAATTGCATTAGAGAGATAATTGAACATAGAATATTCTAAAATTAATGTTGATTAATTTTGAATAGTTCTTTTCTTTGAATTTAGGTTTTATTAGGAATGATAATTTGCTAATTACCCTTTAAAATCTACTAATTATTCCCAAACTTCTTGAGAATATTTTGAGGGATGACTTCTACCTCCCCTAATTTTCTTGGGATTTATTAGTGGCTTAATTTGGGAAATTAGTAATTCATTTTTTAATTACCCCCTTAATATAATTAAGGTTAATTAAGGGTTTGATTAGTGGTTTAATCTTTTGTTGAAGTTGATTAAGGTCTGATTCAATGAAAAGGAGGTTTAGGAAATAATTTTAGGGCATTCCCCTAAGCTATTCCTTAAACCCCTTTTCTCCCTTAATCCTCTCTTAATTAAAGGATTAATTCACTAATTACCCTCGTAATTAATTTCTTAGAATTCTAAAACTTTTTAGAACTCATTTGATTCTTCTTGGGTAGATGCTTAGGTGTTCAAGAGCCTAAGTTCAATTAAAGAAATCAAAATTCAACTCATATGTGTGAGGGGAGTTTTGAAATAACTTAAGTTAAAACCCTTAGCTTAACTAATCATTAATCATGAGCCAAATTGCACTAGGCCCTTTCTTCCTAAATGAATTACAAATTTAAATTCTTTGTGAGATTTTATGTCATCTCATTGGCTCATAATTATTTGATTAACTATGCTAAGGTGGTGTAGGTAAAGGGGTAATTAGCATGCTTAATTCATACCTTAACCTAATCAAAATATAAAATGAATCTAATCTTCTAAAAATTGAACAAAAATATCAAACACATGTGGGAATGGGTTAGGAACAGCAAACACGCCTCACATTTTTTAAATTAAATCAAATTCAAAATCAAACAAAAATCACATTAAACAAACTTTTATTTGCTTTAAGCTTTCTTATTTCATAAGATTGTCTTTAGGAATTAATTAAAGCGAATGTGTTTACATGATTTCATTGCTTTAGTTCTTCCCCAACATGCTAAATATGTGTGTCATATGATTTCATACATTCATGCATTTAAAAGAAAATCAAATTTAAAGTGAAATATTTTCTTTATGTCAAATTGCATGTGTTTGCTAAAGTAAGAATATGAGTGGCTATTATCACTATTAAATCCAAATTATTTTCAAATATATGTGAATCAATTATCAAAATTGAAAGTGTGTTAGTTATATCTTACTTATAAGTTTGCATGTGAGTAAAATATAAGGATGTGTTTAGTGTAGTTTTCCTTCTCTCTTTTGGTATAGTTTTGAATAGGATTTGGCAAAGTGTATAGTTCATTTGAAAAGAACCTAACACTTGCCTAATTCCATCTCCTATTCATTCCTATGATATCACTTAAGAAGGATACTTACACTTGTACATATAAATTGCATAAACAAAAATAAATCAACCAACATAACTTTTTGCATTCTTTCTTTTCCATTAATTTCTTTTGTACACATGCTTATACTTAAGAAAAGTGGTATATTAGTCTAGACAACCCCAGAGTTGTGAGGCTTTAAGTAGCCCTAAGTAGTTCTTGTACCTTACACCCCTGGTTAACAATGGTGTTAATACTGTCTTTATATACATCATTCATATGTGCATGTAAAATTTGGATAAGAAACTCCTTTGCTACCTAATGAAAATTATGCATCATAAATATTCAAATTTTCTTAAATAAACTATTTAGCATGCATCATAAAGTGTGCTAAATATTCTCATTTGTGTGTATAGATATGTTTAGGTCTCATTCATATGCATGTTATACATGTTGGGAAAGAAATGAAGTGATGTATGTTTTATGAATTTAGTTCATCTTACTTAATCTTAAAATATCTTTCTTTTTGAATAGGTTTATTTAGAGTTCATCTAAACTTAGGATTAATTAAAACAAATAATAAAACATTCACCAAAAAAACTAAAAAATGAATCCACTTTAGAAATTACTTAGGAATAAGGAAGGAAAGAGAAGTTATCTACTCTTTCCCTCTCTTTATAACTTAGTAATTAATTGTAGGATTCTTTTGAACCCAATAAAAACATAAAATAAAATCAACCCAAAATAATTAAATCACTTAAATAAAATCCTCCTCTAAGTTGAATATTCTTCACACTTAAAAAATTCTAACTTAAAGTCATAACTAAGCATACCACACAAACCTCTAAAGCACACACATTAGGCTAAATCACCACTTCTAGCTTTAGGTTAGGGCAGTGCATGTTTTGATGCTTGCTTTTATTTTGATATGTTTTAGTCTAGATGTTAGGGTGAATGTGCGTAGAATGAATGGTAGGGCAATCTGAGTCTAACAATTATCTTCTGCAGGGATTGTGCTTAAGGGGCACTGTAATAAATAAAATATAAATGCTTTTGCTGGGCAGGTGCTTATACCTCTAAGCATAATCTAATAGGCCAGTGGGACTTAGTCACCCATGTGTGGGGTGATAAGTCAAATATACATGCTTGGGATTTGTGTGGTTTATTTAGCTAATCTCTGTTTTGCAGGTGTTAGTTAGATTTACTTTTCCTTTTCACGTAATTTTTATAATTAGGATTTTGGAATGATTATTATGGGGAGTAGGATGAACATTGGTCATAAGATCTCATCTTATGTACCATGTGAATCCTTTGAAGCAACCACCTTCCAACCATCCCAAAGAAGGAACCAAAGAAGAAAGAAGAAAAGAAGAATAAAGGAGAAAAGAAGAATGAAGAAATGAAGCTTGAAGACCCCCATAACAATGAGTTCCTTTCTTAATTGCATATAATTCATTTGTATTCCTTATTGTATTAAGGTAGAGCTAGGCTACCCAATTTGTTTTCGGGTTTATGCGGTGGTACCTGCCACAGTGGTCTCTTATTCTTTTGTGATTATCTTTCTAAATTGATTGATTATTTGTTTAGCTTGTGCATTAAGTGACATCTTTTTCCTAGTTTCTTCCTTGCTTTATGTATGGCTTGGATGTGAATTAGGCTCTCAGGAAAAAATAAATCTTCTACCAAATTTAGTAATTAAAAATTAAAAATAAAGAACTCATAACCTCACCTAAAGCTTAGGCTAAAATCAAGATAAAAGAATTAGCAACCCCTTAGTTGGATGAGTATTTCTTTTATAACATCATGCACAAATGCATATTATTTTCACTATGGATTGGAGGGCTTCCACCTTTCCCAGAGAAACTTTGCTTGACCTTTGAGAGCTATGGTGGAAACACACATCTTCCCTTCTCATTGATTTTGGCCAATAACCTCATTTCTCATGCATTAGGCATATGAATCCTATTAGCCTGAGTCAAAATAATTGTCTAAAAAAATGAAAATAAAATAAACTATGAATTGCATTAGATTTAGGTTATTTGAAGCATACGCTTACATGATCTAGTTTCTTTAGGGAATGAGTTTAATGACTTAGTCTCTTTCTAAATAAATAATAGCCTAGTTATATTGCATAAGGCATATGACTTGCCCACATGAATTTAAAATTGTATGAGGAGTTATTTGACGGCCACCCCCAGACAATTGTAAGTCCAAGCAGTCAAGTGGTTTGTCCTCTCTTATGGAGGCAAACCAAATATCCATTTTTTGCCTTAGATTTAGGTTGCACTTTTGGCCCTTGCTAAAGCTCCCTAGATTTAGGTTATGAGGTTGCATCTCTCCTTTGTGGGCCATAAGCAAAAAATCATCGCCTCTTAGGCATTTCCATAATCTTGTGTTGTGGAATTATAAGCCCTAAATTTTTAATGAAATATTCAACTCAAATAAATTAAATTAATTTTAAAAATGTAAAGCCCAACCATAGGATTTTTTGAGATGCTCGCTAGGTTTTCTAGCATCGTGGGCATCTCCTACTTATCTTCCTTTGGCTTTGATAATAACTCCCTCTCTTTGATCAATCTCATTTAATCTTCCAAAATAAACTAATCGATTGATAGTCCTACATATTAATATCTTTGGAGACAATAATCATTTTACTTAATTGAGAGTATTCCTAAGGAATCTTATTCCTTAGGATGTAATTAATTATAGGGGCTTCCCCCTGTAGGAAACTTAATGAACCCGATTTAAAATAACTTTACTTTTTCATGCAAAGTAGGGGAAGAATCTCTCGTACACATGTAGACCCATTATCCTTAGAAGTCCTTGTTGATGTGATTAGGTCCATTGTAGGGTGGTGACTTCTATCTTTCGAGATAGTACACATCTCCTTAATGTTGTACCTGACCATACTCAATAAGAACATTTGCGGATCTACATGGTGTCAAAAATGCATAAAAGAAGAATATGTATATTTCCATCCTCATTTTATTCCACATAGAGTGAAGATAGAAATATATATCTTATTCTTTAGAAATCATCATCTTATAAATTTTCACCATAGTTCCCTATGGAGGCAAGCCTCCATAGTTAATCAGATCTTAAGGAAAGTGAATCCCTTAAGCATATTCTTGAATAAAGTAGGTGATTGTTGTCTCTAAAGAATTCAAGGATAGTATTATCAAAGGATTGGTTGTATTTTAGAAACTCAAGTGAGATGGATCAAAAGGAGAGAGTTATTATTGATGCTAAAGGAGATGAATAGGAAGTGCTCATGATACTAAGAAGCCTAGTGAGCACTCCAATCTATCCTATAGTTGGACTTTATATATTTGAAATTGAGGAGATTTATTTATTTGAGTTAAAATTTTATTAGAAATCAAGGGCTTATAATTCCACAATACAAGATTGTGGAAATGCTTAAGAGGTGAGGTGTTGGTTTAAATTTCCATAGGAGTCACCTTCAAATCTGTGGAGAGAAAGAAAAGAAAAAACTTATAGAAATTTGTCTTTTTATGATGCCACACAGATCCGTAGATGTACTTATTCAGGTGATCGAGTACGTCATCAAGGAGTATTGTACTATCTCAAAAGATAGAAGTTACTACCCTTTAATAGACCAAATCACCTCAATAAAGATTCCTAAGGATGGTGGGTCTGCATATATACTAGAGATTCTTCCCCTACTTTACATGAAAAAGTAAAGCAGGGTTTATTTTAAATCGAGTTTGTTAAGTTCCCTACAAGGGCAAGCCCCATAGGTAATTACATCCTAAGAAACGGGATCCCTTAGAAAAACTCTCGATTAAGGTAAATGATTGTTATCTTTGAAGATTTTAATAGGCAAGGACTATCAATCGATTGGTTTATCTTTGATGATCAAATAGGATTGATCAAAAGAGAGAGTTATTACCAAAGCCAAAATGGAAAATAAATAGGAGATGCCCATAATGCTAGGAAACCTAGCGAGCATCTCAAACTATCCTATAGTTGGGCTTTACATTTTAGAAATTAATTTAGTTTATTTGGGTTGCATTTTTTATTAGAAATTTATGACTTAAGATTCCTTAACACAAGATTAAGAAAATGCCTAAGAGGTGAGGAATTATGCTTATGGCCCATAAAGAGGAGAAGCAACCTCAGAACCTAAATCTAGGGAGCTTTAGCAAGGGCTGAAAGCACAACCTAAATCTAAGGTAAAAATGGGTATTTGGTTTGCCTCCACAAAAGAGGACAACCACTTGACAGCTTGGACTTACAACTACCTGAGGGTTATCGCCAACTAACTCCTCCTACAATTTTAAATACACGTAGGCAAGTCTTTATGCTTATGCAAGATAACTAGGCTATTTTTATTTAGAAAGAGACTAAGTCCTTAAACTCACTCCCTAAAGAGACTAGATCATGTAAAGGGACATGCTTCAAATGACCTAAATCTAATGCAATTCAAATTTCATTTTATTTTTTTATTTTATTTTTGGACAATTATTTTGACTCAGACTAATAGGATTCATATGACTAATGCATGAGAAAGAAGATTATTGGCTAAAATCAGTGAGAAGGAAGGAGGTGAGTTTCCACCACGGCTCTTAAAGGTCAAGTCGAGTTTCTCTAGCAAAGGTGGAAGCCTTCTAATAAAGAGTGAAATAAGATGCTGTTGTGCATGATATTACAAAAGAAATGCTCATCCAGCTAAGAGGTTGCTAATTCTTTTATCTTGATTTTAAACCTAAGCTTTAGGTGAGGTTATGAGTTTTTTAATTTTAATTTGAGTTATTAGATTGGGTAAAAGATTTATTTTTCCCTAAAAAGCCTAATCCACATCCAGACCATACATAAAGCAAGGAAGAAACTAGAAAAATTATGCCACTTAATGCAAAAGCTAAACAAATCATCAATTTATTTATAAAGCTAATCGCAAAAAGAATAAAAGGTCATTGTGGGCACCCGTAAATTCAAAATATCAAATATGGGTAAGAGCTTTACCCCCTCGGATTACAAATGAATTAAATTACAATTAAGCAATTAATTCATTATTATGGGGGTCTTCGAGCTTCATTATTCTTTCTTCTTTTCTTCTTTCTTCTTCTTCTTCTTCTTCTTCTTTTATTTTCTTCTTTGGTTCCTTATTTTGGATGGTTGGATGGTAGATGCTCCAAGGCTTTACATGGTGCATAAGATAGGATCTTATGACCAATGCTCATCCTAATCTCCATAATAATCATTCCAAAATTCTAAAAATGTAAATTTACATGAAAGAGAAAAGTGAAAATCTAACTAACACCTGCAAAATAATGGTTAGCTAAAATAAACCACATAAATCCCAAGCATGTATATTGGACTTATCACCCCACACATGAGTGACTAAGTCCACCTGGCCTATAGATTATGCTTAGGGGTATAAAGCACCTAAAAGCATTTATATTTTTATTTATGATAGCCCAATCCTCTGAAAAATAATAGTTAGACTAAGAACATCCTACCATTCATTCTACGAGCATATACCCTAATATCCAATCTAAAACATATATCACAAAACAAAACAAACATCAAACCATGCACCGACCTAACCTAAGACTAGAAGTGGTGACTTAGGCTAATGTGTATGCTTTGAAGGCTTGTGTGGTATGCTTAGCTATGGCTTTAGGTTCAAATTTCCTAAGTGTGAAGAACATGGTCAACTTAGTGGAGGGTTTCATTTAAGTTGTTTAATCATTTTGGGATGATTTTATTTCATATTTTGATTTGGTTTGAGTGGACCCTACAATTAATTATTTTGTTATGAAGAGAGGGAAAGAGAAGAGAACTTTTATTTCCTTCCCTAACCTAAGTTATTTCTAAAGTAGATTAACATTTAGTTTCATTTAGGTGAATGTTTTGATTACATCCTTTAATTAATCCTAAGTTTAGATAAACTCTAAACAAACCTATTCAAAAAGAAAGGCATTTTAAGATTAAATAAAATAAATCAAAATTCACATAAAACACATTACTTCATTTCTTTCCCAACGTACATAACATGCATATGGATGGACCCTAAGCATATTTATACATGCAAATGAGAGTATTTAACACACTTTATGATGCATGCTAAGTAATCCATTTAAGAAAATTTAGAAGTTGAATATGCATTATTTTTCTTAAGTGGAAAGGGTTTTCTTTATCTAAAATTTTACATACACACATGAAAGTAAGAAATGCATAAGTGAGTACATAACCGAGGTGTAAAATACCTACTTAGGGCTGCCTACACAATTGTCTAAACTAATATATCACTTTTCTTAAATACAAACATATGTCTAAAAGAAATGAAATGGAAAAGGAGAATTCAAAATTATTTAATGGATTCATTTTATTTTATGCAATTTATGTATGCACATATAGGCAACCCTTCTTAGGTGATAGCATAGGGATGAATAGGGTATGAAATTAAGTAAGTGTTGGGTTCTTTTCAAATGAACACTACATCTTACCAACTCCTATTCAAAATTATACTAACATAATAAAGAAAGGAAACCTATGCTAAGCATACCTTTATAATCTATCACATGCAAGTTTATAATTAAAATATAAGTAACATACTTTCATATTTGGTATTTGATTTATATATTTTGAAAATAATTTGGATTTAGTAGTGATAATAGCCACTCATATTTCTACTTTAGCCAACACAAGCAAATTTGACATAAAGTAAATAATTTCATTTTAAAATTTGAATTTCAAAATCATGAATGCATGACATCACATGACATACAACTTAACATGTTAGGGAAAGATCCAAAGCAACAAAAGTATGTAAACAAACTCACTTCACTTAAATCATAAAGACATTCTTATGGAATAAGAAAGTTTAAAATAAATCAAAGTAAATTCAAAGTGATTTCTGTTTAGTTTGAAGTTTGATTTAATTTTGAAAAAGGTGAGATGAGTTTACTATTTTTAACCCATTCCCACATGTGTTTGATATTTTTGTTTAATTTTTAGATAATTAAATCCATTTTTAAGCATGAGTTAGGTTAAGGTATGAATTAAGTAGCTTAATTAACCCTTACCTACACCACCTTAGAAGAATTAACTAAATAATTATGAGCTAATGAGATGACATAAAACTCAAGGAATTTAAATTTGTAATGCACCTAATAAGTAAAAGGCCTAATGTAATTTGGCTCATAATTAAAAGTTAATTAAGCTAAGAGGTTTAACTTAAGTAATTTTAAAACACCCTTTCACGCATGTGAATTGGGTTTTGATTCTCTTAATTGAGCTTAGGCTATTAAACACCTAAGCATCTACCCAAAGTAGATTAATTAAGTTCTGGAACTTTTTAGAATTTTTAGAAATTGATTAAGGGCATAATTAATGAATTAACCCTTAATTAAGAGGAGATTAAGGAGAGAAGAGGGGGTTTAGGGAATAGCTTAAGGGAAATACCCCAAAAATTATTCCATGAACCTCCTACTTATTAGATCTGACCTTAATCAACCCTAATCATAGGTTAAAATCACTAATCATACCCTAATTATGCTTAATTACATAAGGAAGGTAATTAAGGAAACCATATGCAATTCTTCTAATCAAGCCTTCAACAAATCCCAAGAAAATTAGGGGAGGTAGAAGTCATCCCCTAAAATTTACCCAAGAAATTTGGGATTAATCAAAGGCTTAATTAAAAAGAAAAAATAAATTTTCTAATAAAATCCAAATTCAGAGAAAAGCATAACTCAAAACTCATCAAAATTAATTTTAAAATGTTCTAGGTTTAATTTTCTTTCAATATGATTTTATTTCACATTTTTCTAAATTTTTAGATAGAGTTATGATATTTAGAAGATCTCTAGGCTAATTAAGAATTAATTAAGCATTTTAAATAACCCTAACTAATCCCTGGCTCACGGGATGCATGGCGGTGGCAGTTAGCGCGCTTCACATGCATCGCATTATGAGGGGATTACTTAAGTTTTCAAATCCTGGTGGGTGGCTGGCAGCGCATGCACTTTAATCTTCTATCGTCTGATCAAAGATCGGACGACCAAGGATCTCCCTACGTTTTAAAATGGATAAAAGGAATTTCTGACGTGTGGAATTATCTCAGTCATCCATCAAAAATGCATGGATGGATAGCTGAGATCTCCCGAGTTCTTCCCCTTGATCAACAGAGACCGTCCATGATTAAGGGCAAGATCCAAGCTCGATCTAGCATGGATTTAAATCAAATTCAACCCACACCATCTAAAGACAGAGAGCGGCAAATCCAACGATCAAAAATCAATGGGGTGAAATTTTCTTTCACAAAACTCCACACCACATTTATTTTAATGGTAAAAAAATCCCATACTTCATCGGAGGTGATCACCGACGCTCGATTCCCTTGGAGAAGCTTTATCTGGTTGAAACGAAGCCTTGCTGAAGTTTTGAGCACTTGAGGTTGAGTGGATCCTCCTAAGGGTCACCTCCTCCTTTGCTTGAGTTCAGCTTTAATCCAATTCAATCCTCCCTTGCCTTTAGAACTTGAGTATCAACTTAGGTGAGCTCGACTTGGTCACCAAAGTGCGCTTGCAAAAGGAATTGCAATGGATTGAAGTGTGGAAGAAGTTGGCAATTCAATTGGCTTCCCATGTTTTCACTATTTGAAAACTGAGAAAAGGAAGAATGGAAAGAGCTCTAGGATTCTTGCTATCACTCTCTGATGGCTCCTAGGTCTCACTAGCACTCAATCGAATTTTGGAATGATCCGTTTGAGTTTATTTAGGGAGAGTATATCTCCCCCTTGAAGGATCGGACAGCCACAAGCCTGTGTGCCATTTTGATCCAATTGATCATATTGGGAGGGCTGTTTGATCAGTTAGGAATGTGCACATGGTCGGTTTGATCCAAGGAGTGGATTGTCAACCTCCCATGTGTTTGAATTTGAGCTTGAGAGGGAGTTTGAATTTTCAATTTTTGATCATAGGGTCGGGTTTGGTCTAGGGACCAAATAAGCTAACCCAAACCCATTGGGTTGGGTGACCTACTCTCCCATAGGTCTCCTTGAGCTTTTAGAAAAGCCTCAAGTGAATGTGAAGAGGGTATGACCACCCATGGGTTAAGCTAAATTTATTCTATGGCCTAGGGGTAGGATGGTCATTTTGCTATTTTTCCACTTTGTATATGTTGGATTTGTGGAGAAACTAGGTTTGGCCAAGTTTCAAGAGATTTGGAATTCATTTGATAGAGTTTGGCTCATGTTGACCCATTTAGGTCAAAATGGGTCAACTTAGGTCAAGTTGACCAATAGGTCAAATTGGGTCAAACCAAGGGTTGGGTTAAGTTCATATGACCATTTGAAATGTTTTAGTGGCTTTGGTTTGATTCTATTTGGTGTAGTTTGGATTTGGCTCATATGACTTCATTTAGGTCAAATGGGTCAAGTTGACCTATTTGACCAATTTGACCTATTTGAGGTATGTCAAGGGTAGGTTTGGGTTTGGTTAGTCATATGGAGTGGATTGGTATATTTGTTTCCAATCAATTTGGGTTAAGTTCAAATTTGGCTCAACATGAGCCCTTTAGGTCATGTTGGGTCTAAGGTCAATTGGGCTAGGTTGGGTCTAGTTGGCCAATTGAGGCTTTTGGTCAAGTTTCATAAGTGATTTGGAATGGACTTGACCCATTAGTTTTAATCAATTTGGCTTAGATCAAGTTTTGACATATTTTGACCCTTTAGGTTAAAATGGGTCAACTTGGGTCAAGTGTTCCAATTGGGCTAGGTTATGCTTAAATGTTGGCTTGGTCAAGTTCAAACATAGGTCATGAGTGAACTTAGATCAATGGTTTCAAATAATTTGGCCTATGGTGGAATTCAGCTATGTTAGGTTTCATTTTGGGTTAAGTGTTGACTTGGTCAACCCTTAGGTTTGACTTAGTTTGACCTAATTTGATTGATTGATCATCCCATGATGATTGTTGATCATGATGAGAGGGATATATGAGTTTGGTTCAATCCAATTTGGTTAGGATCAAATTTTGGCTCATAAGTGTAGTTTAGGTCACTTTGGGTCAAGTGAGCCTAAGTGGGTCAAATGGCTTGGTCAAAGCTTGATTTCAAGTAGGTTGATCATGTATATGGACTCATGATTGAAAAATAAATCAATTTACAAGTGGTTTGAAGTCAAATGGGTTTAGATCCATTTAACAATTTCATATTCAAAGGAAGAATGTGAAAGGGTTTTGGTTTTGATTTTTCAACTAGGTTTTGATTTTTTGATTAGAGTTTAGATTTATATATGAGCTCGTGATTGTAGGGTTGATTGAACCATAAGAGAAAATCAAGAGTTTGGCTTGATTTGAAATTGATTTGGCTAAGTTCAAGATTTTGACTTTAAAGGCTTAGATTGAATTTTGAGTGAATTTGAGTTTGATTTTTGGAATTAGTTTTGATTGTTTGAATTTATATTTAATTTATATATGCAAATATAAATGAGAATATAAATTGATCATGAGAAAATTTCAAGGATTTGAATCATGATTTGGGCTAAGTCCATTAAGAAGGATTTAAGGGACTTAGGAAAATTTTGGAGTTTGGAGTTTGAATTTTTGAATTTGGTTTGATTGATTTGAATTTATATTTCATTTATATATATGAATATAAATGAGGATATAAATGAGTTATGAGAAAATCCCATGATGGTTTGATTAAGATTTAGGCTAAGTTCATAAATGGAAAATTAATGACTTAAGGAGGTTTTAAATTTGGAATTTAATTTTTGCATTTGATTGGATTGATTTATATTTATATTTCATCTATATATATATATATATATATATATGAGAACATAAATAAGTTTTAAGAAAATCTCATGAGTTTGAAATGATTTAATCATGGTTTAGGCTAAGTCCATTAATGGAGAATTAAGGGACTTAGGAAATTTTCATGAATTAATTTGGAATTTTGAGTTTGGTTTGATTGACTTGAATTTATATTTCATTTATATATGTGAATATAAATGATAATATAAATAGATTATAAGAAAATCTCAAAGATTTGAATAGGTTTGACTCATAATTTTGGTTAAATCCTTAAAGGAAAGATTAAGGACTTAGGCAAAATTTGAACTTAAAAATTTTTGGTGGATTTTGATTATGGGTTTCAATCATGGAATTGATTTGAGTTTCTAGAAAATCAAATAGAATTGATTTAGAGTTTGACTTGAAAGAAGGAAAGTGAGGAATGGTTTAAGCTAAGGGTAGGAAGTTTTCTAACACCCCTAAGGCGTGACCTATTCCTATGGCTAACTCTTCTAAGTCTTCTAGGGCTAGGTTGAGTGTCCACCTAATCACTAGATTTGTTTTAAGACTAAGGAACTCTTAAAGTCTAAGAGGAGTCTTATGTCTAAGACGGAGGGGTTGAGAGCTCATTCTAAAAATGGGGTCAATATGAGGATTTATGCTCGTAGCTCACAAAGGAAAATAATAACCTTAGATCCTAAATCTAGGGAGCTTTGGCAAGAGCTAAAGCATGACCTAAATCTAAGGCAAAAATGGGTATATGATTTACCTCCACAAGAGGGAGTAAACCACCTGACTGCTAGACTTATAACTTCCTGGAGTGGCAGCCAGTTAACTCCTCCTATGCTTTAAAACTATGTAAGCAAGTCTTATGCTTTTGCAAGATGGCTAGGCTATTTTTATTAAGAAAAGAAACTAAGTCCTTAAACCCACTCCCTAAGAGACTAGAGCATGAGGGGTATAAATAATGACTTAAATCTAATGCAAATTTTTATCAAATTTCATTTAATTTAGGACTCTTTATTTTGACACAGGCTATGGAATTTTGTATGCCTAAATGCATGAGAAATTGATTTTGGGATAAATCAAAAGGGAAAGAGGTGTTCTTCCACTTCTAAAGATGAGCCCATTCTATCTAGCAAATATGGAAGCCATCTCTTAACAAGAGTGAAATAAGATGATTATGCATGATATTAAACATACAACATCCACCTAAGGCATTGCTAAATATTTTATTATCTCTATTTAAAACCTAGGCTTTTATGTGAGATTATGAGTTATCTTAAAAGTGTAGTTATGAGTTGTTAATGAGATAAAAAAATTATTTTTATCCTAAGAGCCTAATCGCATCCTGGCCATACAAAAATCACCAATCATAAATAAAGTATAAAAAGGCATGCTTTTTCCAATGCATAAGCAAAACAAAATATCAAATAATTTTTATAAAGCTATCGCAAAAGAATAAAATATCGATGCGGTCGGGTACCACCGTACAACCCAAAAAGAAATGTGGGTAGCTGAGCTCTACTCTTAAATAACTCAGATTACAAGAAATTAATTATAATTAAGAATGATGAATGTTATGGGGGTCTTCATTCTTCATTCTTCTTTCTTCATTTCTTCACCTTCCATTGCTTCATCTGATTTGCTCTATTTCTTTCTTCTTTTTGGCTTGTTTTAGATATGCTTGCTCCAAAGGCATCACATGGTATATAAGACTTGGTCTTATAACCAATGCTCATCCTAATCTCTCATAACATTCATCCTAATCTTAATGCAAAATTACATTAAAAGAAGGAAAGTAAATCTAGCTATACCTACTAATGAAATGTTAGCTAAACAAATCATACATCCCAAGTAGTTATACAAATAAATTAGACTTAGCACCCCCACACATGGGTAACCAAGCCCACTTATCCTAACTTGAGTTATGCTTAGGGGGTAAGCAACCTGCATAGCAAAAGCATTTATATTTTTATTATGACGGCCCTTTAAGCATAATCCCCTGCAAAAAATATGATTAAGCTAATATTGGCCTAATATTCAGACTACGCACATACACCCTAACATCCAGTATAAAATAATACATCACAAAATAAGCATACATAAAACCATACACCGCCCTAATATAAGGCTAGAAATGGTGACTTAGTCTAATGTGTGTGAATTAAAGCTTGTGTGGTATGTCCTAACTAGGCTTTAGATTTGTAATTTGCTAAGTGTGAGGGGTTTAATTTATAAAGGAGTTGATTTCTCTATAAGTGACATAATTAATTTGAAGATTTTACTTAGTGTATTCTTTTATTTCATATGGTCTATACTTAATAACTAAGTGTTATAAAGAGAAGAAAGAGAGTAAATCTCTCTTTCATCCTTACCTTAACTCACTTCTAAAGTAAGTTAATTAATCAATTTCCTTTAGTGAATGGCTTATCATGTGTTTTAATTAATCCTAAGTTTATGTTCACTCTAAATGACCTTATTCAATAAGAAAGACATCTTAAGATTAATTAAAATGAATTACTATCACATAACACATATTCATTCATTTCTTTCCATCATGTATATCATGCATATGAATAAATCATAAGCACATCTATACAAGCCATTTAGATTTCTAGCATACTTGAATGATAAATGCAAGGAAGTGTATTTAGAATTTAAGTATTTCATTTGATTGAATTATGAATGCATGCCTTTTCAATAGAAAAGATGGATTTTTTTTATCCATTAGCTAGATATACATTCACATGTATAAAAGTTTAAGTGAGTTCATCACCATTATTTTCTACACCATGGGCGTAAGGTACTAGACCTACTTAGGGCTACTTAAAGCCTCACAGCCCCGGGGTGTCCAGACTAATATACCACTTTTCTTATATACACGTAGATGTATAAACAATTATAAGGATAGAAAAAACCCATGCAAAAATTGTATTTGATTTATTTGACTTATGATTCTTATTCATTGGCCACATCACACATACACATGTATAGGAGTTTTAAGTGAGTACGATGCCATTATTTTTTGCACCAGGGGTGTAAGGTACAAGAAGTACTTAGGGCTACTTAAAGCCTCGCTGCCCCGGTGTGTCAAGACTAATATACCACTTTTCTTAGATATAGATGAATGTATAAAAAGAACCACAAGAAGAAGAAGTCATGCAATAAATCATATTTGATTTGATTATATGATTTACATATGTGATATGAAATTCTTTATAAGTCTTAATATGAAAATGCATAGGAATAGATTTAGACAAATGTTGTGTTCTTTTTAAATGAACTATACATTTGTAAATCATATATGAATCCATGTAAGATAAGGAAAGAGAACTTCATGTTGCATATCTTATATTATTAACACATGCAAACTTATAGCTATTTGTAATTAACATCACTCCATTCATTATAATTGATTTAAGAGCTTTTGAAAATAACATTTGATTTAATAATGATAATAGCTACACTTATTTTATTAAAATCAACACATGAAATTAAACATACAAAAAACCATTTCATTTAATTAATTTTAAAAGAAATGAATGCATGATTACATATGGCAAGCAACATTTAACATAATTGGAAAGAAATAAAGGAACATAAGGACATAATCTCATTCATTCCAATTAATTCCTAAGGACAATCATGCTAAATAAAGCCATTTAAAATAAACCAAAGTTCTTTAATGTTATTTCATCTTAATGTTTGACTTAAGTTAAGGAAAGTGAAAGATGTTTGCTTGACCTAATCCCATTCCCCATGCGTGAGTTAATTTTGGTTCAAGGAAGAAGTAATTAAGTTTATTTTATGGTTTAATTAGGTTAGGGTATGAATTAAGTGAATTAATTAACTCTTACCTACATCACCTTAAGTTATTTAACTAATTAATAATGATCCAATATGATATGCAATCACATGGAAAGTAAATTTGCAATACACCTAAGAAATGAAAGGGGCCTAATGCAATTAGCTCATGATTAATAATAAATTAAAGTTAAGGGATCTCACTTAACTTCTTTTATGGTTTTCTCACACATGTGAGCTAACCAAAATTTCTTTATCTCTCCCTTTGGGTTATTGAACACCCAAAGAGCTACCCAAGATTAGATTAGAGAAATAGGTTCAAATGAATTAATTAAGTTCATTAATTAACTAATTAAACCTTAATTAACCTTAACCAACCAAAATGAGATGGGCTTAAAGAAAGAGACAAAGAAGGGAGCCTAAGTCTCAAACCCTAAATCCTTTCAATTAGTTGATTAAAGTTCAGGTATGATTTGGATTTTGGTTAATCTTGTTAATTAATTAATTAATTAATTAAGAGGGATTAGAGAAGACTTAAAGAAAAGATTAAAAGAGGGAGTCCCAATCCATTTCCCTAGACTTCATCATCATTAAAAGAGGTTAATAAGCTTAATGAATTGATTAATTTATTATTCATTTACTTAATTATCACTAATTACATTATAAAAGTGATTAAGGCTTAATACATGGGTTTCCCTAATTAAATAACCAATAAAATCTCAAAAAATAGGGGAGGCAGAGGTCGTCCCCCTAAACATGCACAGAGTTTGAGATTAATTGAATGATTAATTAAGGAGCAATTAGGCTAATTATATGTCCAATTAAACCTTAGTTAAGCCAAATCTACTGTTCAAACTCAATTAATAATAATTTTCCTAGATTCTACTCTAAAATATTCAAATGAACCTAAGTTTATATTTTTTAGATTTTTCTATAATTAGTTATGAATTTAGGAAGTTTCAGGATTAAAAACTGATCAATTAGCTCTAATTAGAGCCTTAATCCCGTCGGGCCATGTGACAGCTGACGCAGTGCACTTTCCACGTGGCTCGATGGGTTTAGCTATTTAAGTTATCACATCCAGTCGCTTCGGATGGCACATGTGGTAACTCACAGATCTCTCGATCTAAGATGGACGATTAAACCCATAATTTCAAAGAATTAATCAAGGGTTCTAAGTGTGGTTAGATTAGGATCATCCATTCTAATCATGTGAGATGGATAGTCCATGATCTATCTCCTCCCGAGCGATGAAGGATGGCTACCATCCATCAATGGCCACTCGATCTAAGCTCACCCGAGCTCGAATGGAGATGAAAACGATTCCACACCTTCAGGGAAGCACGAAAATCAAATCCAACTGTGGAAATCACATGACATGAAAATTTCTTTCACAAAAGGCCAACTTAATTTCATTCAAGAACCGATTTCAATGGCATAGCTCACCAGAGCTTATGACTGATGGTTCCAATGATTAAGGAAGCTTCATTTGCTAGAAAGAAAGCTCTTTTGAGCTGCACGAGCTTTAATTTGGTGTAGTTTACTTGGAAGACCAATCCACTAGGTGTAGGTGCTCGGGCTTGGTCAAACTTTACCCTCTGGCCATCGGGATGCTTGGGAAATGATTTGTTCTTGCTCAATTGGCTCCAAGGAAGGTGTGTACAAAATTAATTGCACTTTGATGGAGATTTGAGCAAATGGGAATCGGATTGAGGCTCCCCTATTTCAGTTTTACGTAAACCTGAGAATGGGGATTTCGGGGAGCTTGAGAAATCTTGGAAATGGATCTGGGAACTCTCTCCTTGGCTGCTAGGGTTGAATCGAGTGAGAGTGTTTTAGTTTGAGTGAGAATGAGGGGGTTAAACCCCCTCATTCCTTGGATCGGACGGCCATAGCTGATTTGGAATTTTTGATCAAAGGGTCACCATGGGGACCTAGGTTTGGGCAGAGAATCATGTTAGTTCGCTTCCTTTGAGTGGAGGAGGGTATATGTCTACCAAGGGAGTAGTGGGTGTCATATGGCTTTCCAAGTGTTCCAATGGGAATGGGAAGGTGATTTCACCTCCCCATGGATCATGGCCAACCCAACCACCTTTGGGTCGGGTCAGCCATAGTCTAGTGTGCCTATGTGGACCTATGGTTGGGGGCCAAGTGGCCATGGGGAGAGAATGACTCAATAAGCATGTGTCTTATCTCATGGGATGCCATAAACCTAAGGGTAAAATGGTCATTTGGCTATGGGTTTTATTTGGATAGATTTGGGATGGGTCAAAAGTGGGTTAGCCCAAGTTTCAAGTGGTTTGGAGTTTATTTAGTTTGATTTGGCTTGATTTGACCTATTTAGGTCAAATTAGGTTAGGTTGGGTCAAGTTGACCAATTGGTCAAATTGGGTCAAACCAATTGTTAGGTCAAGTTCACATGACCAATTGGAGTGTATTGGTGTCATTGGTTTGATTTAATTTGCTTTGGATTTGGTTATGGCTTATTTGGATTCATATAGGTCAAATGGGACAAGTTGACCAATTTGACCAATTTGACCAAATTGGGTTAAGTTATATGTTAAGTCAAGTTCAATTGGTTAATTGAAAATAATTGTAGGCATTGGTTTGGTTTAATTTGGAATTAATTTATATTTTAGCTAATTTGACCCTTTAGGTCAATTTGAGCTAGGTTGGGTCAAGTTGACCAATTGGTCAACTTGGGCTCAATCATGGCTTTGGTCAACTTCAATAAGTGATTTGGAATGAACTTGAGCCATTGGTTGTAATCAAATTGGATCAAATCATGATTTGACCCATTTTGGCTTTTTAAGCCAATTTGGGTCAACTTGGGTCAAAGGCCAATTAGGCTTGGTTTGGCTCAAGTTAAGGTTTGGTCATGTTCGATCATTTATTATGATTGGGTTTGGATCAATGGTTTTAATCAATTTGGTATATGGTGGATTTTAACTAGTTTGGGTTTCATTTGGGCTAGTTGTTGACTTGGCCAAAGGCTAGGTTTGACTTGGTTAACCCAATTTAAGATAATTGATTAGCCTAGGATGATTGTTGACCATGTTGTGAGATTTGGAAGGCCTTAGTTCAATCCAATTTCGGTTAGATTAGAACTTGGCTCAAAAAAAAGGTCCTTTAGGCCACTTTGGGCCAAGTGAGCCTAAATGGGTTAATTGGCTTGATCATATCTTGATTAAAGTTTAGTTGAACTCACACATAGCCCACGATTGAAATATAAATCCAATTGCAAGTGGTTTGGATCCATATGGATTTTGGTTCATATTACAATTTCAAGTCAAAAAGGCTAACTTGTTTTTAATTTTGGTTAGCTTCTATTTAGCTTGATAATGGTAATTTATGTTTATATTTAGGTCAATGATGGTAGGAATGATTGAATCATGAAGAAATCCATGAGTTTTGAATTGGTTTGGATATCATTTAGCCAAGTTAAAGAATTTGGCTAAAAGGGTATAAGTTAGAAATTTGATTTGATTTGGGTTTCAATCATTTGGAGTTTGGAATTGATTTATGATTTGGAATTTAATTTGAGATTGAATTTGATAATTGAGAAAATCAATTTGATTGAGGTTGATTTAAATTTGGTTAAGGCTAAGTCCATAAGATAAAATCAAAGGGCTTAGGAAGGGATTTGGAGTTTGAATTTGATTATGGGTTTCAATCATTTGAATTTGAAGTTGATTTATGATTTGAAATTTAATTTGAGATTGAATTTAAAAGAAGGAAGAAAGGATTGGGTTTAGGCTACAATGTAGGCAAGTCCTCCTAAATCTCTAAGGCATAACCTATTCTTATGGCTAACTCTTCTAAGTCTCTAGAGTTAGGTTAAGCGTTCACGTAATCGCTAGAAGTGTCTTAAGACTAAGGAACTCTTAGTGTTTATAAGAGTCCTAGATCTATGATGAGGAAGTTGAGAGCCCACTCCAAAAGTGAGGTCAATAATGAATGAGTTTGTTGAAGATCTGAGTCATGGCCTGCTGATATGTAGCACCGACATTTTTAAGGCCAAAAGGCATGACCTTATAATAATAGATTCTGATCGGGGTTCGAAAAGCAGTGTTTCTTTCATCCTTAGGAGCCAACTTAATTTGGTTGTAGCCAGATGACCCATCCATAAAGGAGAATATTGCATGAGATGAGACAATTCCCACCATTAGCTCCGGTATAGGAAGTGAAAATTCATCCTTAGGACATGCCTTATTTAGATCCCTAAAATTGATGCATATGTGAATTTGGCCATTCATTTTCTTAACCAGGATGACACTGGCCAACCAGGTAGGATATTTTTCTTCTCTGATAAAGCCATCATCGATCAGTTTCTTGATTTTAGAAGTGACCTGTTATTCAATGTCTAATCATATGTGTCTAGGAGCTTGCTTGATAGGGTTAGCATTAGGTTTTATTTCTAATTTATGGACTACTACGTTAGGAGATAAACTGGGCATTTCTTCATAACTCCATGCAAAGTAGACCTTAAACTTAGCTAATAGCCTAATTAAGTCTTTGGTTTCTTCTTCATTCAATAAGGAGTTGATGTATGTCGGACGTGGATTGTCTTCAGTTCCTAAGTTATTTTCTCTGAGCTTGTCGATGGTTAATCTAATCTCCTCTTCAAACTTTGGCTGTGCATTTCTGACTTCAAGCTCATTTGGGTCATCTGAAGTCTCTAAAAATACCTCCTCATAAGAGTTAACATGATTTGAGAAAAACCTATCAGACCCCAAATGAGTGGGGATGACTAGGCAATGGTTGTCATCATAGACTGGACCCATTATGTTGAATCCTAGTCCCGATCTTGATTGAAAGTATCTGCTTTGGTTGTCCCATAACCTTTCAAAGTAATCTAACATGTGTTTAGACCAAGTATGTGGGATTAATCCCGTCTTTGCTAAGTTAAGAACACAATGCTAGTACCAATCAAAAGATAATTATAATAAATCTTTATATGAATCATTCTCAAGTTCTACATCGACTTCTTGACTTGAGGTTGATGCTCCCAACAAAAATCTCTTTGGCTTGACATCTATGGATGACTTGGGGGCCTCCTTAACTACCAAACCTTCGACTTTCTGGGAAGAAAGTGAGGTTAGAGGTAATGTTCCCAACTGCTGTCTGATTGTTCTACATAATAGTGATTCAAATGCATTCATGCTTTGCTTGGAGGCCTGATCTTCATCATTGTCGGGATCGAATGTCACCTCCAAAGGGACCTGCTGAGAGGGGTTGGTCAGCGCGCTAATCACATGAGACTCTATGGTGTTTTATTTTTCATTGAATGGGAAAATGTTGTTGGGACACCATATAGATCCGTAGATGTACTCATTAGGGTGATCGGGTGTGACATTGAGGAATGGTGTACCATCTCGAGAGATAGAAATCACCATCCTACAATGGGCCTAATCACCTAATAAGGAACTCCTAAGGATAATGGGTCTTCGAATGTACCTGAGATCTTCCCCTACTTCACATGGAAAAGTAAAGTAGGATTTACTTAAATCAAGTTTGTTAAGTTCCCAATATAGGCAAGCCCCCATAGTTAATTACATCATAAGAAATGAGATTTCTTAAGAATACTCTCAATTAAGGTAAATGATCATTATCTCCAAAGATTTCAAATATAGGACTATCAGTGAATTAGTTATTTTTGGAAAATCAAATGGGATTGATCAAAAGGCAGGAGTTATTATTGGAACCAAAAGGAGATGAGTAGAGGATGCTCATGATACTAGAAAACCTAGTGAGCATCCTAAACTGTCCTTCGGTTGAGCTTTATATTTTTAAAATTTGAGAAGAATTTTATGTTTGAGTTGAATTTTTATTAAAAATCTAGGGCTTACAACTCCACAATACAATATCATGGGAATGCCTAAGAGGTGAGGAATTATGATTATAGTCTGCAAAGGGAAACAACAACCTCAGATCCTAAATCTAGGGAGCTTTGGCGAAGGCCAAAGCACGACCTAAATCTAAGGTGAAAATGGGTATATGGTTTATCTCCATAAGAGAGAATAAACCACCCGACTATTGGACTTACAACCGCAAGGGGTGGCTGCCAACTAACTCCTCCTATGATTTTAAATACATGTTGGCAAGTCTTATACTTTGCAAGATGGCTAAGCTGTTGTTTATTTAGAAATGAGACTAAGTCCTTAAACTCACTCACTAAGAGACTAGATCATGAAGGGCATGAATTCATAGCTTAATCTAATGCAAATTTTGTCAATTTTTATTTTGATTTTTGGACATTTTTATTTGACACGGGCTATGGGATTTCATATGCCTAATGCATGAGAAGATTGGTTATGAGCCAAAATCAGAAAGAAGGAGGTGTGTTTCCACCATTGCTCTCAAAGGTCAATCTATTTTCTCTAGCAAAGGTCGAAGCCCTCCACTAGCAAGAGTGAAGTAATATGATTTATGCATGATGTGAGACATACAACATCCAGCTAAGGGGTTGCTAAATCTTTTATTATCTTGATTTATGTCCTAAGCTTTAGGTGAGGTTATAAGTTGTTTAATTTTAATTTTAAGTTGATTAATTTGATAAAAAATTTATTTTTTTCCTAAGAGCCTAATTGCATCCAGCCATTCAACAACCATCAAATAATTAAGAAACTAGAAAAATCATGCCATCCTAATTACATAATCATAAATATAACATCAATCAATTTATAAAATTAGCATAAAAGAATAAGGGTCGATGTGGTCGGGTTCCATCGCACAACCCAAAAAAAAATTTGGGCAGCCGAGCTTTACCCTTATACAACCTAGATTACAAACAAATATCTACAATTAAAAGGAATTCATGTTATGGGGGTCTCCATTCTTCATTGCTTCATTTCTTCCTTTCTTCATTTCTTTCTTTCTTCATTTATTTCTTTTTTTGGCTTGACTTGGAATGTAGTTTGCTCCAATGCTTCACATGGTATATAAGGCATGGTCTTATGGCCAATGTTCAATTTAATTCCCCCATAACATTCATTCCAAATCTCGATTGCAAAATTTATATCAAAATAGGAAAGGAAAATTTAACTAAACCTGCAAAATAAATGTTAGCTAAAAATACCACACAACCCTAGCAATTATATGAATAATTTGGACTAGCACCCCACACATGGGTAACCAAACCCACATGTACTAGTTTGGATTATGCTTAGGGGTATAAGCAACCTACATAGCAAAAGCATTTATATTTTTATTATAGTTCCCCTTAAGGACAATCCCCTATAAAAAATATGATTAAGCTAATATCGGTCCAACATCCAGACTACGGACATGCACCATAACATCCAGTCTAAAATATTACATCATAAAATAAAATTAGGCATCAAACCATGCATCGCCCTGACATAGTGCTAGAAATGGTGACTTAGCCTAATATGTGTGGCATTTAAGTCTTGTGTGGCATGCCTTAGCTAGGTTTCAAGGTTAGAATTTTCTAAGAGTGAAGGATTCAATTTAAATGGTGGTTTCATTTTAAGTGATTTGGTTGATTTGTTCATTTTAGTTGGTGATTTGATTTGGTTTGAATGAACCTACACTTAGTTACTAAATATTGTGAAGAGAAGAAAAGAGAGGAGAACTCTCTTTCATCTCTACCCTAAAACATTTCTAAGGTAGATTGATAGATGAATTTCTTTTAGTGAATGTTTTATTATGTGTTTTTTATTAATCTTAAGTTTAGATTTACTCTAAATAACCCTATTCAACAAGAAAGGCATCTTAGGATTAGTTAGGGTGGACTATTATCACATAACACACAACCATTCATTTATTTCCATCATGTATATCATGCATATGAATAATCCTAAGCATAGCTATGCATGTAATACAAATCTTAGCACACCTTGATGATGGATGCAAAGAGATATGATTTGAAAATCTAGATATTACATTAATGCATATCTTTGTTATGTAGAAAAGATGAATTTTAATCCATTAACAAGATGCACATTCACATGTATAAAAGTTATAAGTGAGTACAGCACCATTATTTTCTACACCAGGGGCGTAAGGTAGAAGACCTACTTAGGGCTACTTAAATCCTCGCAACCCCGGGATGTCCAGACTAATATATCACTTTTCTTAAATACATGTAGATGTACAAAAAGAACCAATTGGATAAAGAATCATGCAAAAGATTATGTTTGATTTGATTGTATAATTTACATAAGTAATATGAAGATCCTTCTTAAGCCATAATATAGAAATACATAGGAATAGATTTAAGCAAGTGTTGTGTTCTTTTCAAATGAACTATACACTTTGCAAGTCCTATATAAATCCATGTTAAGAGAAGAAGTAAGAACTTCATAATACACATCTTATGCTATAATCACATGCAATTTTATAAGTATTTATAAGTAGCATCACTTCATTCATAGTCTTTGATTTATAGATTTTGAAAATAATTTTTAGTTTAATAGTGATAATAGCTACTCATATTCTTAACTTTAGCCAAAATATGTAATTTGACATAAAAGAAAACATTTTATTTAATTTATTTTTCAAAAGAAATGTATGCATGATTTCATATGGAAAATAATAATTAGCATGCTTGGAAAGAAATAAAGGGATGTAAGCACATGACTTCATTCACCCTAATTACTTGCTAAGGACAATCATATAAAATAGGGTTATTTAAAATGAATCAAAATTCTTTAAGGAGATTTTTACTTTTGAATTTGATTTGAGTTAAGAAATATGAAAAGGGTTTGCTAGTCCTAACTTATTTTCTCTATGTGTCAATTGGTTTAGTTTATTTTAGAACAATTAGGTTGATTTTATGTTTTATTTAGGTTAAGGTATGAATTAAATCAATTAATTACCCTTTACCTATACCACTTTAACATAATTATCTAAGTAATTATGAGCCAACATATGATATGCGACCACGTGAAAATTAAATCAGTAATGCACCTAAGAAATGAAGGGGTCTAATGCAATTGCCTCACAATTATTAGTTAATTAAGCTAAAGGGTCTAATTAAGAATTTTTACAACCCTCCTACACATGTAGTTTGATTATAATTTCTTTTAAAATCTTCTTACGTTATTGAACACCTAAGAATCTACTCAATAATTAAATGATTAAGTTATAGAATGATTTAGTTTTGAATTTGATTAATTAAATTAATTTATGAAGTGATTAAGCCATTAATTAATTATAACTTAATTAAGTGTTTATCCAAATGAAATAGACTTAGGGGAAAAGATTGGAAAAAGAGTCTTAATCTCATTCCCTTAGTTCATTCACAGTTTCATGATAATTAGCAAACTTAATTAATGAATTTATTAATGTTTAACATGTTAATTAATCATTTAATTAATTAAGAAAGTGATTAAGAATGAAACAAGAAATTCCCCTAATTAATCAAGCAATAAATTTCAAGAAAATCATGGGAGGCAGAAGTCATCCAACTAATTAATCCCAAAAAAGTTTGGGGTTAATTGTTGGATTGATTTGAGAGTAAGTAACCTAATTATATTTCTAATAAAACCTAAATTGAGTTAAAATTACTGTTCAAAATTAATTAATTTTAATTTTTTATTATTCTTCTCTGAATTATCTTTAAAATGATCTTGTCTTTGTATTTTTTTTTTGATTTGTTATAATTAGTTATGAATTTTAGAAGTTTCAACATTAAAATCAGATTAATTAAGCCTAATTAACCCCCTAATCCTATGGTGGTACAATGCTTTCCATGTGGTGCGGATAGGTTAAGTATTCACATCCATCTATTGACGGCGTGTGATGTACTTTCTACCGGGTCGTCAGATTAGATTGGGCGAGATTAATCCCACGATTTAGGCTTAAATCAAAGGGGATCTAGCGTGATCTAATCATAGCCATTCGTTCCAATCACCTAGAATGGACGGCGTGTGATTCTTCTCCTTTGCGGGCGATAAGAGGCGAACACTGTTCATCTCTTCCCATTTAATTTGAGCTCACCCAAGCTTGAATTGGGATTAAAATGAGCCCACACCTTCAGAAGGAGGGCGAGATGCACATCCAACAGTCAAGATCCAATGGGGTGACACTTTTCTTCAAAAAGGACCAAGGAAATTTTCCTAAGGCTACGGTTTCAAGCAATTACCTCGCCGGAGGCTATCACCGGTGCTTCCAATGGAGGAGGTTACTTCATCTAGTAAAGATGAAGCCCTGTTGAAGGAATTGGATCTTGGTTTAAAGTAGATGGCTCGGTTGACCAAGCTCCCCTTCAATGGTGATCAACTTTGATCGAAGTGATGCTTCCCGTGGCTTGGAGACTTGGGAAATGACTTGGTTGAGCTCGATGAAGTCCATTGATGATGTGTGCAAGGTTAATTTGGTTTTGATGGAGAATTGGATGAGTTGAGCTTGGGATTGATTTCCCCTATTTTGGCTTTGAGTGAAACCGAGAATGGCAAATCAATGGAGCTTGGTAAGGGCTTGGAAAAGCTTAGGGAGGCTTTGATTGAATCTCATCAACTCTGTGGAAATGAGTGCTTATGGTTTGAGTGGGAATGAAGGGGAGTATATCTCCCCCTCCTTGGATCGGATGATGAAGGGCTGAATTGCCATTTTTGATCAATGGCAAGGATTGGGTTCATGGTTTGAGCTGCAAAACACCCCATGTGGGTCATTTTGAGTAGTGGAGTGAAGGAGAGTGGATGCCCATGTGATTGGTGAGTGTATTTGGTGATCCAAGTGCTCAATTTTCATTGGAGAGGTCAGTTTGGCCTTGGCTTGAGTCATGGCCTACCCAAGCTCATTAGGTCATGTTCACCAGCCTCCTTGGTGTCCATGTGGACCAATAAGAGGATGTCCAGTGGCCTTGGAAAAGAAATGACCATATTCCAAGTGAATTTCATCATAAGATACCCTTTGACATAAGGGTAAAATGGTCATTTGGTCATGATTTTGATTTGGGCAGATTTGAAATAATTCAAAAATGGGTTGGACCAAATTTTAAGTGATTTGGAGTTCATTTGATTTGATTTGATTCAATTTGATCCATTTAGGTCAAGTTGGATCAAATTAGGTTAGGTTGACCAATTGGTCAAATTGGGTCAAACCATGGGTTAGGTCAAGTTCAAATAATTATTTGGAGCCTATGGGTATCATTGGTTTGGTTCAATTTAGTTTATATTTGGTTTTGATTCATTTAGGTTCATTTGGGTCAAATGGGTCAAGTTGACCAATTTGACCCATTTGACCCAATTGAGTTAGGTCATGGGTTGGTTTAGGCTTGGTTGATCATTTGAAATGTATTGCAAGCTTTGATTTCAAGTTTATTTGACCTTTTAGGTCAAGTTGAGTTTATGATCAATTGGGCTAGGTTGGGTCTAATTGGTCAATTGTAGCTTTGGTCAAGTTCAACAATCAATTTAGAATGAATTTGACCCATTGGTTGCAATCAATTTGGCTTAGATCAAGATTTGACCTATTTTAGCTTTTTAGGTCAATTTGGGTTAACTTAGATTAAATGGCCAATTAGGCTTGGTTTAGCTCAAATGATGACTTGGTTAAGGTCAATCATTGATTATGAATTGGTTTAAATCAAAGGTTTCAATCAATTTGGCCTATAATGGATTTTGGCTTGTTTAGGTTTCAATTGGGCTAAGTGTTGACTAAGTCAAAGGATTGGTTTGACTTGGTTTAACCCAATTTGAGTGATTGATCATTCTAGGATGATTGTTGCTCACAATGTGAAGCTTGGTTGGGCTTAGTTCAATCCAATTTGGGTTGGATTAGAATTTGGCTCAAAAAGGTGCTTTAGGTCACTTTGGGTTAAGTGAGCCTAAGCGGGTCAATTGGTTTGATCAAGGCTTGATTCAAGTTTGGTTGAACTCACATATGGACTTATGATGGAAATATAAATTCAATTGCAAGAAATTTGGAGTCAAATGGGTTTTGGTTCATTTGACAATTTCAAGTCAAAATGATGAATATAGGTTTGACTTGGGTTAGTTTGATTTTGGTTTGGTGATTGTAGTTTATGTTTATATTTGGGCATGTGATTGAAGGAGTGATTTGAAGAGAAAATCTAAGTGTTTGGATTGATTTGAGAATGATTTAGCTAAGTTCAAGGATTTGACTTGAAAGAGTATAAGTTAGATATGAGTTGGATTTGGATTTGAGTTTTGAATTTAGTTTTGGTTATTTGAATTTATATTTCATTTATATTTGTGAATATAAATGAGAATATAAATTGGTTATGAGAAGATCTTTTGAGTTTGGGAGTGATTTGGATTTAGTTTGAGATAAGTCCATAAGATGAAATCAAAGGGCTTAGGAAAGGTTTTGGGATTTGACTTCAATCATGGGTTTCAATCACTTGATTTAGAATTGATTGATGATTTGGATTTTAGAATTAATTTAAGATCTAAGAGAATCAATTGCGTTGGAATTGATTTGTGATTTGAGAAAATCAATTAAGTTGGAATTGATTTAAGATTTAGGTTTTGGAAATGATTTATGATTTTAGAAAATCAATTGATTTGGAATTAATTCAAGATTTGATTTGGATCGGTTTGAAGGAGGGAAGCAAGGATTAGGTTCAAGCTATAGGGTATGCAAGTCCTCCTAAAACCCCTAAGGCATAACTCATTCCTATGGCTAACTCTTATAAGTCTATAAGGTTAAGTTAAGTGTACACCAAATCACTAGAAGTGTCTTAAGACTAAGAAACTTTTAGTGTCTAGAGGAGTTCTATGTCTAAGATGGAGAAGTTGAGAGTTCACTCCAAAAGTGAGGTCAACAGACTCATCCTCCGAACTCGATTCTAATTCTATGTGGATAGTAGGTGTATTCCACGGCGGAACATAGCTCCAGTGGCCAATAGAGGTCTTCCACCTGAACGCCTCTAGATGCCTCCTCCTACCTAATGGGGGTCGAGTCATCCTATCCATGTGTTCATATGGAGGAACAAACTGTGGGCGAAATCTAATGTTTGGCTTTACTTCTTCCTCAGTGTCTGATTCTCGCCCACTTGTATTTTCATTTTCTTTTCCTTTTTTCTTTTTTTTTTCTTTTTCTTTTTCCTTTTCTCCTTTTTTAATTTGTTTCTTGTTCTTTTATTTTTGAACATTCACCAAGTTCACAAGAATAGACTTTCTGATTTGGAGGAAGATAGTAGGCTACGTCCTCATATAACTCGACCTCAGTAATTGAGAATGGTTTCAAGTCTCTTTTGACACAATACTCGATTCCACCTCTTCAAAATTTAATGTGTTGATGTAAAGAGAATGGAACCATGTTATTTCCATGTATCCAATGCCTATAGAGCAAAATAGTGAAAGATGTGTCTGAATTGATTATGTAAAACTTAGCTTCTATCTTTTAGTCATCTATCTCCAATGGCAACACTATAGAGCCTAAAGCCCTCTCACCTTATTCATTGAATCCTCTCAACATCATTTAATCTCCTCGAAGTTTGGAGATGTCAATCCTTAAGTAAGCAAGGGCTTTTAGAATCATAATGTTCATTGATGCAGCTGGATCAACTAACACTATGACGAGTTTGAATTTGGCCATGTCCACTGTAAAGTAAAGGGGACGGTTATGCTTGGTTGTCCCTAAAAGAAGGTCTTCATCAGTGAATATAACTCTACGGGCTTCTCTTAAATAACATGCCTCCTCTCCAATAGTGGTTGGCTGAGCTAAGCATATTTTTAGATCAAGAAGGGTTTGATCAATGACTCCATCATCTCTTTGAATAAGATAATGGCATCATATATGCTTAGTTTAGTTGGCAACTTTCATAGGTGAGCGAGAACATTATAGTCAACTTTAGGCTTATCCTCCACAAGCATATCCATAGGTTGAGCATCCTGTAAAGGGGCTTCTTGATTACTTGAACTAATGACTTATTTACCCTTATCCTAAGGTGCTACCTTAGGAGGTAGAACTTTGCCACTGTGGAGATTGACTTCAATGACTTCATGAGATAGTTTAGTAGAAAGTTCTACCTGCTCATCAGGTTCACATACAGCTTTTCCTATAGGATCATCAGAGTTAGATGACTCCAAATCAATCTCAATGGGCAAACCTAAATGATTCAGGAATGGAAAATCTATTTCTAAATCAGAAGAGGAATAATCAGAATTAGAGTTTTTATTATTATTTAGTAGAGTTGGAGAGTTTTCAAGAGAAATAAAATCTAGAGTATTAGAAGTGGACAAGATATAAGTGAAAGCTTTCTTCATTGATTTCTTCTTAGGTGGAGGTACATGATAGAAATCTAATAAAGTAAACGGGGTAAGGGGTTTAGTGCCCTTTTCCGCTGATACAATGCTCTTGCTGGCAGAAGAGGAGCTAGTAGAGGTGGAAGTAGTAGATGTAATGGTGGATAGATTGCTAGACTCGAACAGTGGTTGCACTACTGAATTATCCTGGGCAAGTAAGGTGGACTGCTGCTACTGTTGGGTTTCTACCTCCTTCAAGTTGTCCTTAGTAACTTGCAAACCTTCTTTAGAGTTGGAGGTTGAGCTGCTTCAAGCACCTGCAAGGGTAACTTTTTGATATTAGAGATGATTTCTTGGAGGTTCAGGATAGGGAGATATCCCAACCTTCCTCTATCTTGAGAAGATTGTGTGTATCTCCAAGGATTACCCTAAGAGAACTAGAGGGTTGTTCTAGTAGATAATCCTTAGGATGACAATGGCACTCAACTTGTAGCTATGCTCAAGCGAGTCCTTAAAGGTAAATCAATCTTTTAAGAAATGTCCTAGCATGCGGTGGTAGGGATAATAGTTTGGATAATGACTCTTGCCCATTTCCTCCGGCCTCCTAGGCTCTGGTAACTAGAAATCAGGCTTCTTCAAAAGATTCTTAAAGATCTTGCTAACTACCTCCCTCTTCAATGAATACATTTTATTCAATTTGTCAATAAGAGTAGGTAAATGATAGCTACCTGGCAACAGGTAGGAATACTACTGCAGGTGGTGCTGATGAGGATACTACTGAGGAGGCGGTGGTAGAGGCCACTGTGGCAACTGAGGTGCTTGGTATGATGGTCGAGGTTGTGACAAAGGAGGTGGTAGAGGAGACTGCTGAGCTCGAGGCCTATCTGACTAGACCCTAGTTGGTTGTTTCCCCTATCAACTACTATAAATACCCTTAGCTTCTTCTCAAATGTCTTATGAGGTCTGGGCTTGGCTAACTGATCTTGGAAAGGTAAATGTTTGACCTTCCCTTGTAGACTAGCTGCATTATTAATTAATTTTTCAAATGTCTTAATGGTAAACCCTTTAAGCATGAAGGTGACCAGGCCATGAATATTCTTGAGTAGAATTTTAATAGCATTTTGTTCAGACAGTTGTGCTTCAACAAGGGACTCACCCGGGTGTTATTAAGCTACAACGAGATCGCCCATAATTACCTTTGCTGAGCTCCAGTAAATCTCTTAATAAAGAGTTGCTCTAACGGAGAGACGGAATAAGAGTGCATCACTACCACCAGCACTGCAACACCCAGCCCTGAAATGTGCTATGTGCTGGTGAGGGTTCCCACTGCCATCAAAGATTTTTAAGGAAGGAGGTACAAAACCTTTAGGATATTGGACAACATCAAATTCCTCCGAGTATGGTCAACCCTTTGAAACAGATGAGCCACCTTGGGCTTGGGCCAATGCATCCTTCACCTACCATTCCACCAACTGTTTGATATCCTTCACTTACATAGAGGTGTTGTCCACCACCTTCCTATGCAAGCTACCACTGTCCTGATCTACTTGAGAAGTGTTCTTGGGTTGATCTAGGACATGCATGTGATGACTATCTCTATTATATATGTTGTGGGGTGAGGCGATTCCAAGTGCATGGAGGGCTACTAACAAGTCTTCCATCCTCTTCTCCATCTAGTTGATATGATCATCCTTCTATTTAAGCTGGTGATGGAGGTGTTGGGTTGAATGAACAATGTCATCTTCTTCAACCATAACACCTTCCTGACTATGTTGATTGCTCTGAAGGGAGCTCCTAGTGTTGACCATGTGAACTCAGGTTGAATCCTCAAGAAGGTCATCCTCATCGGGATCAAATGCTACTCACTCATCCTTAAAATCTATGTGATCGCTACCTAAGAGTTCCCTCTTCTCGGCAAACTAAGCGGCTACGATCTCGTCCAAGGAATGATATAATCGTGCTGGCATAAATACTCAGGGCTGACCCATGAAGGGACTTTGATCACTGACTAAAATGCATCTAACACTGCCTGTCACTAGAGTGCTAGCTCTAGGAGAGTCATGCTCACTGGAAGAGATATGCTCATGACTGCTCGTCGGTAGAGTGGTGTCCCTAGGGAGATCTACTGCCATGGGAGCTATAACATTGCCATCTTCCCCCTCTGCAATTGCTGTTATAACTAGCTCTGATGGTGGTGGTGGTGGTGCGACCATGATGCTGCGAGGTCACAACTCATGCCAAACCAAAGTTACAGTAGAGGGTTGAGTAGAGGAGCTCGATCTCACCTTAACGGGTGGAATGGAGGGAGCAGGATCCTTTGGCCATAGCCGGATCACCAAAGGGGCTGGTCTTTCCCCATATTGGGGCTTCTAGATCTTTGCGGGAGTGGTGGATGTTGGGAGCTGTACGGGTGATGGTGGATGATGAGGGGAGCGATGTTAAGGTATCACTGACTGCTCCTCAATGGGAGATCTCTGCCTACAGTGGGTAGCGCCGGTAAAAACAATTATGTTTGAATGATCGGCCCTAATGGGGGGATGATCAGGAAAAACCATCAGAGAGGAGGCTGCCGACTACCTGACATACCTCTGTCAATCCCTCCTACCATCCTGAATAGATGTTTGGGCCTCCACGGCCCTCTCTCTATGGATCTGACCCCTAACACTCTTAGGGCTCAACGATCACAAATCAAATAATGTTTCAGACTCTAAGCATCCGTATGGTCTGCCAACTGAGCATAGGACAGTCCTAAGTCTGGCATAAGGCCTTATGTGCTTCCTATCTGGTGTCTCATAGTATACTACTAGTGGAGGAGAAGTAGTAATCCTTTGATAATCTTTGTCTCTATCTGATGCCGAGAAGGGGTGGAACTTGTTGCTGGTCGGAAGTGGAGAGACCTCTCAGGGAGAACCCTCCTTAGCTATATGTGATGCAGCCTCAAGCTCTCTGGCTGCTCGCTTGTGCTCACGCTTAATCTTTCAATTTTTATTATGACATTGAGTATGAGTGAACAAGGCAGAGTGGGAACTAGTACCTACCTCATAAGTGGAGGAGATTATCTCAGAAGCTAAGATAGCCTTCCACTTTGGGGTAACCAAAGAGGAGGTAGTAGCTCTCGCTAGAGCAATGGTAGGGACAGCTGACGGGAAGGTGCTGAAACTATCTCAAAATGGGATGTAGGAACCACCGTAGCTTTCCTCTTCAATGGACGGTACTTAGAATCAAAGGGCATGTCTATATGGATGATTGGCTTATACCCAGCCACCTCATCCCTATTGACGGTAGTGAGGGTCATCCCCTCATAAGTAACTCATGCTCCCTCGAATCCCTAGCAAAAGAAAACCATGTGGGTGGAGTTGATCTCAGGGAGGCTGGCCCGATCCAAGGCCAAATCCATCTTGAAGGTGAAAGTAAAAATAAACTTTTGTTAAGCCATGTGTACTAACTGTAAAGACTGCACTAACTGATCTGAGCTGCATCTCTACATCTATTGAAATGTAACTTGAGTCAGGTTTCTACTTTAATGTTCATCCCAAGAGAACCATAAGAATTTAGAGCCTTGAACCCACACTCAACAATTCAGATATGTTAAGTGGGGTTCAGTGGAGAGATTTTGATGTGATGAGGAGAGTCTTTGCCATTTAATTTTGATTTAGAACCCATACTCAACCAATTTAAGTTGGTTGGGTGGGGTTCATAAATTTGAGGAGAATTTTTTGGAGATATTTATATTTTGTGTATCTTGTTTGAAAATATTGATGATTTGAAAGAACCTCTACTTAACAAATTTGAGTATGCTAAGAAGAGGTTGTGATTGTGTCTTTGAAACTTTTTGTAGAATGTCTTTGCTTGTGGTGAGTGAAATGTTGATTTGAAAATGGGGCTTCTTACTAGACAAATTTGATATGTCAAGGAGAAGCCACATGTGTTTGATTTGTGTTTAAAAATAAGACTTTCACTTAAAAAATTTGGTATGTTAAATGAAAGCCAAATGTGATTGATGTATGTTTTGCTTTTCCTTGAAAATGGGACTCTCACTTAACAAATTTGGTATGTTAAGTGAAAGCCCAAGTGTGATTGATTTATGTTTTAAAAATGGGACTCCCACTTAAAAAATTTGATATGTTAAGTGGAGGTCCAATTATGATATGATTTGTGTTTTGCTTTTGGGACTCCCACTTAGCAAATTTGATGTGTTAAGTGTAGGTCAAATGTGACATAGAAATGAGGCCTTCACTTAACAAATTTGGTGTGTTAAGTGGGGAGCCAAATATGTCATGAAAATGAGATTCTCACTTAACAAATTTGATATGTTAAGTGGAATCAAATATGATTTATGAAAATAAGACTCTCACTTAATAAGTTTGACATGTTAAGTGAAAGTCAAATGTGTCATGGAAATGAGATTCTCACTTAACAATTTGATATGTTAAGTGGAATTAAATATGATTTATGAAAATAAGACTCTCACATAGCAAGTTTGACATGTTAAGTGAAAGTTAAATGTGTCATGGAAGTGAGATTCTCACTTAACAATTTTAATATGTTAAGTGGGAATCAAATGTATATAAAAGTGAGATTCTCACTTAACAATTTTGATATGTTAATTGTAATCAAGCATGACATGAAAATAAGATCCTCACTTAAAAATTCTGATATGTTAAGTCAGAATCAAATGTGACATGAAAATAAGATTCTCACTTAACAACCTTGACATGTTAAGTGGGAATCAAATGTACATGAAAATGAGATTCTCACTTAACAAATTTGACATTTAAGTGGGAATCAAATGTATTTGAAAATGAGATTCTCACTTAAAAACTTTAACATGTTAAGTGGGAATCAAATGTATTTGATGTGTTCTCTTTCTTTTTTGGGAAGGGATGGAAAATCTTTGTTTAACAAATATGGCATGTCAAATAAGATTCCAAAATAAAGGTGAAATTTATTTAACAAATCTTAAGTATGTTAAATAGATTTCAATGATATGTTTTGATGCCATGTATGTGTTTTCATGATTTTGAAAAGAGAACTTCAACTCCAGCATATATGAAATATGTTGAGTGGAGTTTCAATTTTATGTTATGATTTGAAAATAAAATCATCATTCAACAAATTTGAGTATGTTGAATGAAGGTAGTTGTTTTGAAAAAAGGTGCTTTTGGAAATTGTCATTTTGTGAAAGAAATTATTTTCTTAAATTTTATGATGAACCTTATCTCACTAAGCTAGTGGTAAGGAGGTTCTAAATTCTTATTATCTCTCTCTTTATTGATAAATTTTGTTTTTCACTTATTAGGGAACCCAATAGTGGTTTCAAAACCTACAAAGAGTGAGGTCCTAAAACCTAAAGGATGTTGGCTAACTTTGCTTAAGAATGAATCAAGCTATGTGCCAACAAAAGAAAAGATAGTCTCAGAGTCACATAAAATGCAAGTCTACTATTGATGCTTAAAGACAACAATCATCTACTAGAGATGGAGAGAGGAACCATCCCCAACGAAGTCGCCAGAAAAATCTGTGGTGTTTATTTTTGGATTTTGTTTATGTGCGTAAATGCGATGGGACACCACGCAGATTTGAGGATGTACTTATTGAGATGATTGGGTATGACAATAAAGAATAGTGTACTATCTCGAGGGATAGAAGTCACTACACTACAATCGACCTAATCACCTAATAAGGACCCCTAAGGCATGAGGGGTCTTCGAATATACTAGAGATTTTTTTCCTACTTTATATAGAAAAGTAAAGTAAGGTTTACTTAAACCAGGTTCATTAAGTTCCCTATGAAGGCAAGCCTTCAGAGTTAATTACATTTTAAGAAAAGTGAATCTCGTAAGAAAACTCTCAATTAAAGTAGGTGATTGTTGTCTCCAAAGAATTCAAAGATAGGACTATCAAAGGATTGGTTGTATTTTAGAAAATCAAGTGGGATGGATTAAAAGGAGAGAGTTATTATCGATGCCAAAATAGATGAATAGGGAGTGCTCATGATACTAGAAAGCCTCGTGAGAACTTCAATCTATCCTATGGTTGGGCTTTATATATTTGAAATTGAGAAGATTTATTTATTTGTGTTAAAATTTTATTAGAAATCTAGGACTTATAATTCCACAATATAAGTTTACAGAAATGCCTAAGAGGTGAGGATTTATGCTTATATCCTACAAAGGGAAACAACAACCTCAGATCCTAAATCTAGGGGGCTTTGGTGAGGGCCAAAGCACGACCTAAATTTAAGGCAAAAATGAATATATTGTTTACCTCCATGAGAGGGAGTAAATCACACGACTGCTAGATCTATAATTGGCTAGAGTGGTAGCCAGCTAACTCCTCCTACATTTTAAAACTATGTAAAAAATTCTTATGCTTTTGCAAGATGGCTAGGCTATTATTATTTAGAAAAGAAACTAAATCCTTAAACTCACTCCTTAAGAGACTATAGCATGAGGGGTATGAATAATGATGTAAATCTAATGCAAATTTGTAACAAATTTTATTTAATTTAGGACTCTTTATTGTGACACAGACTATGAGATTTTGTATGCCTAAATGCATGAGAAATTAATTATGGGCTAAATCAAAAGGGAAAGAGTGTTCTTCCATCATAGGATCTTAAAGGTTAAGCTCATTCTATCTAGCAAATATGGAAGTCCTCTCTTAACAAGAGTGAAATAAGATGATTATGCATAATCTTAAATATACAACATCCAGCTAAGGGGTTGCTAAATATTTTATTATCTTGATTTAACATTTAGTCTTTTATGTAAGATTATGAGTTATTTTAAAAGTTTAGTTATGAGTTGCTAATGAGATAGAAAATTTATTTTTATCTTAAGAGCCTAATCACATCCAGACCATACAACAATCATCAATCATAAATAAACTATGAAAATGTATGATTTTTCTAATGCATAATCTAAATAATATATCAAATAATTTTTATAAACCTATCGCAAAAGAATAAAAGGTCGATGTGGTCGGGTGCAACCATACAACCTGAAAAGAAATGTGGGTAGCCGAGCTCTACCCTTATATAACCCGGATTACAAAAGAATAATTATAATTACAAATGATGAATGTTATGGGGGTCTTCATTCTTCTTTCTTCATTTCTTTTGCTCCATTCCTCTCTTATTTTTGGTTTGATTTAGATATGCTTACTCTAAAAGCATCATATGGTACATAAGACTTAGTCTTATAGCCAATGCTCATCCTAATCCCCCATAGCATTCATCCTAATCTTGATGCAAAATTACATTAAAAGAAGGTAAGTAAATCTAGCTACACCTAAAAAGTAAATGTTAGCTAAACATACTATACATCCAAAGCAATTATATAAATAATTTGGACTTAGCACCCCACACATGGGTAACCAAGTCCACCTGTCCTAACTTAGATTATGTTTAAGGGGTAAGCAACCTGCACAGCAAAAATATTTATATTTTTATTATGACGATCCCTTAAGCACAACCCCCTATCAAAAATATGATTAGGCTAATCAAGGCCTAACATTCAGTCTACGCACATACACCCTAACATTCAGTCTAAAATAATACATCATGAAATAAGCATACATCAAACCATACACCGCCTTAACATAAAGCTAGAAATGATGACTTAGTCTAATGTGTGTTAATTAAAGCTTATGTGGTATATCTTAAATAGGCTTTAGAGATGTAATTTTCTAAGTGTGAGGGATTTAATTTACAAAGGGGTTGATTTCTCTCTAAGTAATTTAATTGATTTGAAGATTTTACTTAGTATTTTCTTTTGTTTCATATGGCCAACACTTAACAACTAAGAGTTATAAAGAGAAGAAAGAGAGGGAATCTCTCTTTCATCCCTACCTTAAGTCACTTCTAAAGTAAGTTAATTAATTAATTTCCTTTAGTGAATGGCTTATCATATGTTTTAATTAATCCTAAGTTTATATTCACTCTAAATGACCTTATTCAATAAGAAAGACATCTTAAGATTAATTATAATGGATTACTATCACATAACACATATTCATTCATTTCTTTTCATCATGTATATCATGCATATGAATAAATTGTAAGAATATCTATACATGTAATTTAGATTTTTAGCATACTTGGATGATAAATGTAAGGAAGTGTATTTAGAATTTAAATATTTCATTTGATTGAATTATGAATGCATGTCTTTTTAATAGAAAAGAGGTATTTTTCATCCATTAGCTAGATACACATTCACATGTATAAAAATTTTAAGTGAGTACGTTACCATTATTTTCTGCACCAGGGGTGTAAGGTACAAGACCTACTTAGGGCTACTTAAAGCCTCATAGCCCCGGGGTGTCCAGACTAATATGCCACTTTTTTTAGATACATATAGATGTATAAACAACTACAAGGCTAGAAAAAACCCATGCAAAAATTGTATTTAATTTGTTTGACTTATGATTCTTATTCATTGGCCATATCACACATACACATGTATAAGAGTTTTAAGTGAGTACGGTGCCATTATTTTCTACACTATGGGCATAAGGTACAAGACCTACTTAGGGCTACTTAAAGCCTCACAGCCCCGGGGTGTCCAAACTAATATACCACTTTTCTCATATACAGATGAATGTATAAAAAAAACCACAAGAAGAAGAAAAAGTCATGCAAGAAGTTATATTTAATTTTATTAAATGATTTACATATGTGATATGAAATTCTTCCTAAGTCTTAGCATGGAAATGCAAAGGAATAGATTTAAGCTGATGTTGTGTTCTTTTCAAATGAACTATACATTTGTAAATCCTATGTGAATCCACGTAAGATAAGGAAAGAGAACTTCATATTTTATATATTATATTATCAACACATGCAAACTTATAGCTATTTATAATTCACATCACTCCTTTCATTATAATTGATTTAAGAGCTTTTGAAGATAACATTTGATTTAATAGTGATAATAGCGACACTTAATTTATTTAAATCAACACATGCAATTACACATAAAAGAAATCATTTCATTTAGTTAATTTTAAAATAAATGAATGCATGATTACATATGACAAGCAACATTTAATATAACTGGAAAGAAATAAAAGAACATAAGCATATAATCTCATTCATTCTAATTAATTCCTAAGGACAATCATACTAAATAAAGCCACTTAAAATAAACCAAAGATCTTTAATGAAATTTTTAAATTTTAAGTTTGATTTATTTTAGGAAAGTGAAAGAGGTTTATTGGTCCTAAACCCATTCCCCATGTGTGAGTTAATTTTGGTTCAAGGAAGAAGTGATTAGGTTGATTTTATGGTTTAATTAGGTTAGGGTATGAATTAAGTGAATTAATTAACCCTTACCTACATCACCTTAAGTTAATTAACTAATTAATAATGAGCTAATATGATATGCAATCACATGAAAAATAAATTTGTAATGTGCCTAAGAAATAAAAGGGACCTAATATAATTGGCTCATGATTAATAGTTAATTAAACTTAAGTGGTCTCACTTAACTACTTTTATAGTTTTCTCACACATGTGAGCTAACCATAATTTCATTATCTCTCCCTTTGGGTTATTGAACACCCAAAGAGCTACCCAAGATTAAATTAGAGAAATAGATTCAATTGAATTAATTAAGTTCATTAATTCACTAATTAAACCTTAATTAATCTTAACCAACCAAAATGAAATGGGCTTAAAGAAAGAGACAAAGAAGAGAGCCTCAGTCTCAATCCCTAAGTCCTTTTAATTAGTTAATTAATGGTTCAAGTATGATTTGGATTTTGATTAATCTTATTAATTAATTAATTAAGGAGGGTATTAATGAATTAATTACTTAAGAGGGATTAGATAAGACTTAGAGAAAAGACTAGAAGAGAGAGTTCCAATCCATTTCCCTAGACTTCAACACCATTAACAGAGGCTAATAAGCTCAATTGATATATTAATTTATTGTTCATTCGCTTAATTATTACTAATTATATTAAGAAAGAGATTAAGGCTTAATACTTTGGTTTCCCTAATTAAGCAAACAATAAAATCTCAAAAAAATAGGGGAGGCAGATGTCATCCCCTTAAACATGCATAAAAAGTTTAAGATTAATTAGATTATTAATTAGGGAGTAATTGGACTAATTATATTTCCAATTAAACCTTAATTAAGTCAAATCCACTATTCAAAATCAATTAATAATAATTTTTCTAGATGTCTAAAATATCTTCAAAATGAGCACAAGTTTATATTTTTTTGGATTTCTTTTACAATTAGTTATGAATTTAGAAAGTTTCAGGATTAAAAAATAATTAATTAGTTCTAATTAAAGCGCCACGTCGATGCTGATGCATTTTCCACGTGGCGTGACGGGATTCGCTATTTAAGTTATCACATTTGAGTGCTGATTTGGATGGCAGGGAACACGGTAACTCCATGGACCATATGATTTAAGATCAAACGGTCACGATTAAACTCACAGTTTCGGGAGATTAATCAGGGGTTCTAAACGTGATTGGTACATGGGCTTGATCGAACTCTACCCTCCAGCCATTGGGAAGCTTGGGAAAGGATTCTTTCTTGCTCGTTTAGCTCCAAGGAAGGTGTGTGCAAAGTTAATTACACTTTGGTGGAGATTTGAGCAAATGGGAATTGAAGGTGGCCTCCCCTATTTCGATTTTATGTAAAATAGAGAATGGGGATATTGGGGAGCCTGGGAAACCTTAGAAATGGCTCTTGGATTCCTCTCCTTGGCTGCTAGGGTTGAATCGAGTGTGAGTGTCCTTGAGTTTGAATGAGAATGAGGGGGGCATACCCGTCATTCCTTGGATCGGATGGTCATGGCTGATTTGGATTTTCCTTGATCAATTGGCCACATCAGAGGGTAATGGAGGTCCTTGGGTGCATGATGTGGCTTGGTTTGATTACGTGAGGGTGTGGAGGTGGCTACTAAGGGAGGAAGTTCTTGTCCTTGGCTGTTTGGAAAGCTCTAATGGGGATGGGGAGGTGATTTCACCTCCCCATGGATCATGGCTGACCTAACCACCTTTGGGTTAGGTCAGCAATTGTTCAAGGAGCCTAAGTGGACCTATGAAAGGATACCAAGTGGCTAGGGGGAGATAATGACTCAATGGGCATGTGTCTTATCTCATGGGATGCCCTAAACCTAAGGGAAAATGGTCATTTAGATATGGGTTTGGTTTGGATAGATTTGGGATTGGTCAAAAGTGGGTTAGCCCAAATTTCAAGTGGTTTGGAGTTTGTTTAGTTTTATTTGGCTTGATTTGACCTATTTAGGTCAAATTGGTTTAGGTTAGGTCAAGTTGACCAATTGGTCAAATTAGGTCAAACCAAGGATTGGGTCAAATTCACATGACCAATTAGAGTGTATTGGTGTCATTAGTTTGATCTAATTTGCTTTAGAATTGGTTATGGCTCATTTGGATTCATATAGGCCAAATGGGTCAAGTTGACCAATTTGACCAATTTGACCAAATTGGGTTAGGTTAGGTGTTGATTCGAGTTCAACTTAAAAAAATTATTGTAGGCTTTGGTTTGGTTTGGATTGGAATTAATTTGGGTTTTGACTAATTTGACCCTTTAGGTCAATTTGAGCTAAGTTTGGTCAAGTTGACCAATTGGTCTATTTGGGCTCAATTATGGCTTTGGACAAGTTCAATAAGTGATTTGGAATGAACTTGAGCCATTTGTTGCAATCAATTTGGATTTAAATTATGATTTGACCCATTTTGGCTTTTTAGGCCAATTTGGGTCAACTTGGGTCAAATGGCCAATTACGCTTGGTTTGGCTCAAGTTAAGGTTTGGTCATGTTCAATCGTTGATTAGGAATGAGTTTGAATCAATGATTTTAATCAATTTGGCATATGGTAGATTTTGGCTAGTTTGGGTTTCATTTGGGCTAAATGTTGACTTGGCCAACAAGCTCGGTTGACTTAGTCTGACCCAATTTAAGACAATTGATTAACCTAGGATGATTGTTTATCATATTGTGAGGTTTGGATGGGCTTAGTTCAATTCAATTTGGGTTGAATTAGAACTTGGCTCAAAAATGTCCTGTATGCCACTTTGAGTCAAGTGAGCCTAAATGGGTTAATTGGTTTTATCATGGCTTGATTCAAGTTTAGTTAAACTTACACATGAGCCTAAGATTGAAATATGAATCTAATTGCAAGTGGTTTAGAGCCAAATGAGTTTTGGTTCATATGATAATTTCGAGTCAAAAGGGCTAACTTGTGTTTGATTTGGGTTAGCTTGAATTTGGTTTGATAATGGTGGTTTATATTTATATTTAGGTCAAAGATTGAAGGAATGATTGAATCATGAAAAAATCTATGGGTTTCGAATTGATTTGGGTATCATTTAGCCAAGTTCAAGAATTTGGCTAAAAGGGTATAAGTTGGAAATTTGATTTGATTTGGGTTTCAATCATTTAGAATTTGGAATTGATTTATGATTTGGAATTTGATTTGAGATTGAATTTGATTATTGAGAAAATCAATTGAATTGGAGTTGATTTGAATTTGATTAAGGCTAAGTCCATAAGATAAAATCAAAGGGCTTAGGAAGGGATTTAGAGTTTGAATTGATCATGGGTTTCAATCATTTGAATTTGAAGTTGATTTATGATTTGGAATTTGATTTTAAGGTTTGGTTTGAAAGAAGGAAGCAAGGATTTGGTTTGGGGAATAAGGTAGGCAAGTTCTCCTAAATCCTTAAAGCACAACTTATCCCTATGGCTAACTCTTCTAAGTCTCTAGGGTTAAGTTAAGTGTTCACCTAATCACCAGAAGTCTCTTAAGACTAAGGAACTCTTAATGTCTATAAGAGTCCTAGATCTATGATGAGAAAGTTGAGAGCTCACTCTAAAAGCAAAGTCAACACTTAACCTAAATAATTATTAATTATGAGCTAATTGCATTAGGCCCATTCATTTCTTAGGATCATTGCAAGTTATTTTCCATGCATATCATGTTGGCTCATAATTATTTAATTAATTACTTTAAGGTAATATAGGTGATAGTTAATTAATGAATTTAATGTATATTACAACTTAATTAATCCATAAAATTAACTCAATCACATTTTATTAAATTAAATCAATTCACAAACATGGGAATGGGTTAGGATTAGTAAACTTCCATTCATTCCTTAAATCAAATCAAAACATGAGATTAAAAATAACAATAAAGAAGCTTTGGTTTATCTTAAATGATTTTATTTGATATGATTGTCCTTACGAATTAATTTAATTGAATGAAATCACATGTTTATGTTTGTTTATTTATTTCTTCCCAATCATGTTAAATGTTGTATGTCATTTGAAATCATACATTCAGCTTTTCAAAATTAATTAAATCAAATGATTTTCCTTTATGTCAAGCTTGCATGTATTGATTTAATTTATAATATGTGTAGCTATTATCACTATTAAATCAAAGTTAGTTTCAAAAATTTATAAGCCAACTATAATATTTAGAGTGATAATAGTTATAAATATTTATAAACTTACATGTGTTTATAGCTTAGAATATGTGATATGGAGTTCTCTTTCTTTAGTCTATATGGATTTACATAAATTTTGAATGTTAACAAGTGTATAGTCCATTTGAAAAGGACACAACATTTGTTTTAACCATGAAATCTTTGAAGACAATAATTGCATACTTTAATCAAGAGTATTCCTAAAGAATTCACTTTACTTAGGGGTAATTAACTATGGGGGCTTGCTTCTATAGGGAACTTTATAACCCAGTTTAATATAAACTCTACTTTATTCATCAATATAAAGTAGGGGGAAAATCTCTGGTACAATCGAATGCCCTTAAGAGTCCTTATTAGGTGATTAGGACCATTGAAGGGTGCTATCTCTATCTTTCGAGATAGTATATTATACCTCAATATCATACCTGATCACTTCAATAAGTACCCACTCAAATCTGTGTGGTGTCCCCCATACATCTGAAAATAAACACCACAAATACCAAATAGTATCAAGAAAATCATCATGTTTGAGCCAGTATTTTTTAAACTCTAATCTATGTTTAATTACAACAGATGAGGTTGTGCGCACAATAATTGGAGAATGGTATGAACACTTGGTAGCATCAATTTTATAATAAGACATGGGGAAAGAGTAGATCCATAAGTCATTAACAAGGACCCTGCCAAGCTTAATGTGGATAGGATTGTTAGTTTTATTATCAGACCAAGAGAGCGACATGTTGAAGAAGATAACTCATTTAGACTCATATGAAATATCATATTATTGTAGTCAATGAATTTGCTTTCAGTGACCAAATTCCCTCCAACTTTTTCAAACTGGAACCAACAACAGTTGAAGTACCCCAAGACTATCCAAGGTTTATCAATAGATTTAAAGATCTCAATGAAAAAATCCTAAAGAAGTTTTTTGTTGTTGTGAAAATTATAAATGTATATAACAATGAGGAAGAAACCATCACAATTGCAAGTATTCATCTAACCATGAATAAATTGAGAATCAGAGACAAGAGGAATAAAAATATTTTTAGATTATTCCATCTGAGTCAGATCCTACCTATACATGAAATTTTGAAGTTGTAAAAATTGCCCTCAAGCTCAAAAAGCCTTTGGAAGGAAGAAAACCAAACACCTGAGAGACTAGAAGAAGAGACATTGCATTCAAGTGGGCAAAAGACATCCAATTTATAAAAATTGGTGAGGTTCTTACAATTGAAGAACCTATCCAGCTCGTGAAAACCATGAATGTTCGAAGTGGCAATATTATGATACATTAGATTTAGACTTACTTGGAGGAGATTTTTTGAAGTCTTTTGACCAGGCCATTTGGAATAAAGTATATATAAATTAATGTATTTCATTAAATTTAATTGACTTCTCGATGAGGTGTCTAGATTAGAGAGTGAAGAGTTATCTTTGTTGAGAATAGAGGAGTTTTTATGGATCAGTGGCTCCATAGAAGTAGCCTCTCCTCTGCTATCAAGATCATTGTGATAGAAGAATTATTAGAATTAGAAAGGGAATCTTTATGGTCATTTAGGGGATCTTTAGGAATAGAGAATGTAGAAGTGTTAGTAGATAATTTTTTGTTCTTATTCAATGTAGCCCTTTTAGAAGGAGATTTAAGATGAGAGGAATGTCTGAAAGGCCTGAGTTTTGTACTTGTATTTCTTCCTCTAATAGTGTCAGAGGGTTTAATCATATTTGAATTGGTGGGGGAATTGAGCTTTTGAGTGAGAGAAAGAACCACATGCAAAGCATTTGATAGGTTTTGGTCATATATGATTTTTAAAAGGAATACTTTTCCCATGAATATCAATAAGAACCTCATCAGGTAAAAGGGATTTGTTGTCCATTTGAGCATAGACTCCTACAAATGTGAGTCTAGACTTAAAGACTATTAAATCATCCACCACTAATGGATCCTCTATTTTACCAACAATTTTTTAGATACCCTTAGAATTCCAACAACATAAGGGCAAATCCATGATTTTAATCTAAAGTGGTATAAAAGAAAACTCCTCCGTGACCGATTTAAAATTTGGGTTCCATTTCTTAATAATAAACAACTTTTCAAAGAAATATTATGAGCCTCCTGATCAGGCCATATTGTAGTCTTTAACATTCAAAAACTTGAATAGAAATAAGCCTTCATTGGATAGAAGGTTGAGAGTACCTTTGAGATTCTAGGCCTTTTTAACCAAAACCAAAAGAGCCTCATAGAAAGACCTTTTACTGATGGAGTACCCAATAAGAGATAGCTCATAGTGAGAAAAATCTCGTGAAAATTTCTTCATCTGTAATATGCACCGTGTCATTCATGAGTTAGGAATGAAGTTAATAGGAAAATCTAAGGTTGAGGTGATTTGTGAGGACAATATTTCTTTCCATATGGGAGAAATAGAGTTATTGGAGAAGAAATAAGAACCCATTCCACTAGAGTGGTCAAAGGTTAATAAAGCACTAGTTTTAAGAGGAAATTAACTAAAGGAAAGAGTGAGAAAAGATGAAATCGAGAAGACCAAAGAGTTTGAAGTGACAAAGAAAGAAGAAGAGGAGAAGTCATGATGTTAAAACTGACAAAAAAAGGAGAAGGCAAAAAGGAGCCCGCAAGGAGGGATTTATGCAGAGAAATAATGTAAAGGTGGAAAAAATGATTACTAAGAGAGACAGAAAGAGGACATATCATAGAATAATCAAAGAAACCTCAAGGCAAAAGCTAGAGGAGGAGCTAGATGGAAGAACCAGGGTGACGAGAGAAGGGAGATGCCTTAAGAGAGCACTGGCTAGACTTTCCAAGAAGATTTTTTTAAAATAACTATTAAATAAATATTAATTATAATTTTAAGTATATATAAAAAATTTCAGTTTAGGTACAATCTCCCATAAGTGGTTGTACCACCTCATCGCCGAGGTTAAAATCAATCGAGACGGTTATCGAGATTTACCAAAGACATCAGCGGTTATCAAGCTAGCCCATAATCTCGACTTTTCTTTAGCAGCTAGTCATCTAATAAGGGGGCGACTTTCCTGCTTTCTTTTTTTTTTTTTTTTTGAAAAAGAAGAAGTGTTTTTTACAAAAGTTGTATTTGTCTGCAGTTTGCAACTATAATTTCAATTGGATATCAATAATAGCAGTAGTATTAGCATCAAATTAAAACTACTTTACATGAATTAGTTGTACAACTAAACAAATTACACAAAAGAGCTTTCATTCATATCTTAAGTAAACCCAATTACAAATACAGAAAATACATAACTATACAAAATATGCAAAAGAGTATCAATTCATATTTGAAGTAGAGCCAGTCATAAATACACACAATACACATATATCTCTGTATACAATTGCCTATGATGACATATATACTCTATTGCGACTACACGGAGTGTAGGTAGTGGTAATGGATAATCACACAGCTGATGGGAGACATCATGTGGTCCCTGATCCTGGCCTACGACATCAGAACCTAGTCTTGGCTGCGAGTCTCCTAAAGGCACCTAATCTTGTGAAGGTGCAATGTTCATATGGTGCTGAGACTGAGAGCTCTCCTGATAAGTGGAAGGCCTTGGATCAGCATAAGTAGATGGGCCCGACCTTGCATGTCTCAAAATGTAATCATAATTTCATATATGCTCTATCATGTGCTAGAGCCTATAGTCGCTAATGTGTGTGCACAATCTCAAATCATGGCATTTATTCTCATACCTATTTATAGCCAACTAAAAGTACGAGTCACTTGGACATCCAAAGAAAGGCTGAAAAATGTCCTCCATCTATATTAAACAAGTGTAAAATGTTACTATAAAAAACTGTAGACAGAGTACCTAAGAAAATTTGTAGATTGTAATATTATCTTGCATAGACTCGCTCGGTAGGTGCTCTGGGGTAGTATGTCGTCAGTAGATTAATAGGAGCCTTAAGCAAGTTCTACGAAGCCCATGACCTGAACCATAACATGTACTACTAAAGGGCTTACTGTACATCACCACCAGTGTCATCTACAACAGTAATGTGATCTCTTCGAGCCTCCCAAGTAGCGATGTGCTACTGATGGTACTGAACCCAATCGGTATTAGCTTTCCCTCGACCATCAATTCTTTTGAAACCGGGATCCATCAGAGTGACATCAATGTGTCCTAAGTTTCCAAACTAATAAAGAACTCTATCAGTAAGGTGTCACTCCACCCTCTTCCAGCTAATAAGGGGAACACGTGCTAGCCATATAGCCTCATGAGCAAGACAAATATCAGACAGGCGAGCCCTGATTAGAATATCGTATGGCTTTCAAGTAACCTGCGTGTATGAGTGATTATTACATAATACTATGATAAAATCTAGATAAAATAAGTTCTAACATTTAAGAGTGATACTTGGCTCAGTAGTATTCCATCAAGCTCATCCCAAAAAATCCTTATATTTTCAAAGGGCATCTGTCACACATACCGTTTGTTCCACCTGATTAAACTAGTTTTCATGTACAAATCAGTTATTTACAACTTAGTATATTAAAGCAATTGAAAATCAGTTTAATTTCTTGGCCTGAAACCAATGCTCAGCCCATCAAGATCCTTAGGGTAGGGGACATGTAATGTTGGTCTCCCAACATGAAGTCGCTCCCAAGACCAGATCTGGAGCAATTGAAGACAACTAGCCATGTTGGCCCTCCTTGGTCTGGTTGACTCATGCTACTCCCTATATAGGTGTGCCAACACTGCTCCACCTACTGAGAATGTGTTAAATGTATATAGATCTTCTAATAAAGAGAGGTACTGTAAGTACACCTCTGAACCTGAAGTATCTGGCAGTAAGAAACTCCCCAAAAGGAATAACATATATGCTAGTAAATGTATGTTGAACTCCATCTCTAGGGTCATGTAGACTCAAAAAATGTCGGTGTAGCCAAGGCGACATGTCGAGTGTGTGTCCCATCCGGAATGTAGAATGGGCTGCTGGGTCGACGGGATCATGATATACAGTGCCTGTAATGGGGTGCCGACCTAGTAACTCATTGCAGCAGTCAGACCAACTCTACCACCGCTTCCCCTCTCCAACTATAATAGATCCAATGATCTGCGCACAAGCCCATGATCATTGTAACGTCCTGCAATGTCACAGTCATCTCGCCTACAACGAAGTGAAAAGTGTTGGTCTGAGGAGACCAACGCTCAACTAATACTATCAACAAGTGATGGTCAAGTTGAATGTATCGTATCTGACTAACACAATACAACCCTAGTGCTTGGAGGGCAGATGTGAACCACGGGCAAGTAGCGGGCCACTCCCTAAGCATAAGAAGATGTGAAGCTACCTCCAAAATAGTGCCTTGTAACAGAACTAAATTAGTGTCAAGTCAAGTTATCAGTCAAAATAGTTTGACAAAATGAGCTAAAAAGTAAATTCATACTGAATCTGGATGCGTGACCCTATGTCAGCCATATAAGAAGGCTATGCTGGGATGGACCTCTGAAGGTGCAGGATCTAGTGAGTCATCGGCCATCTCAGCACGCCTCCTCTACCGACGTCTAGTTGACTTGGAAGGCTCCTTGGTCATCGTACTTGTGACAAAAAGAACAAAGAAAAATAGACAATGTTAGAAGTCATTAATATTAAAATTATGCAAAGGTATGAAAAAAATTTAAAAATCCCTAGACCATATGTCATGATATTTTGCTACACTATCCATACTAATCTTTTACTAGTAGGGTTGTGTGGGAACGATGTTCGATAATGACCAACTAATTTACATAAATTGCATACACGAGTGCTCTATCTTGCACTCTCGTCCATTGTGTTCTTATATCGACTTGATCGTGGTCTACTTGATCTTACTTTAACATTGAGTGGTAGCAAAGGATACAGTCCCCGCTCCGCATCAAAGTTCGACCAATTATTTTAATTTAGTTAAACATGAAATTTTGCGGAGTATGTACGCCCATGCATTGCCATGGTGTAATATCTTGACACGTAAGCCAAATGATTCAATCTACGATGAACTAAAGCAGCAATAGAATGACCACATGCATGCATCGGTGTTGAACGGTACATGAACTAAGCGCTGTGAAGTTAACTCTGAAGGATCGATAACCCGTGTCGAACACTTACACTTCATTAGCATTGATATTGATTGATTGTGGATAGTGTCTGGCCTCGCGCTCGAATCTACTGAGCACAGTCTGTGCTCTAGGAGAGAATATAAATTCATCAGTTGGTTCTCCCAAGTCTATGATATTGGCTCTCTTATAAAATAAACTCATAATATTATAATAAACTGCTGTGATTAGTGCTTGAATTAGCAATCCCCATGCCCGTTTGAGAACTTCATTGAAACATTCAGATATTTTTATCGTCATAGTACCATATCGCTTACTGGCATCATGAACCAATGATCAGTTGCATACATCACGCTCTATTAACCATTGATATGCTTCAGTTTTAATATTCTTTATGTCTGTCATGTGTCGATTGAATATATTTATGTCATCCGTGGTGCCAGACATATACATTTTCTTACATAGAAATTCAACATCTGCAATACCCATTCTCCTCACTATTTTTTTAAAGTTCTCCCTCAGATGCCTTAAGCAATGACGATGCGTAGCCCAAAGGAATACATCTTGACAACCACGCATGCTTATCTGAGATAATATATAAATCATTCCTTGCTGAAAAAATAGGAAACAATTGTTGCATGCACATAATGAATCAGAGCCAGGACTCAGTATTTTCATATTAAACTACAGCAAAAGCAAGGGAAAATAATTCATTGTTGACATCAATACCAATTGTCGTGAGTAACGTACCACGACACTTTCCTAATATGAATGTTTTATCCATGCTCAGAATAGGACAACAAAATTCCCAACCTGATATTAATGGTCCAAACGCCCAAAATAATCTTTGAAATATGCATGTATTTGATGATAAAATTTTATAAATAGTTCTTGGCAGAACAGAGCATAACGAATCCATGAATAGGCCAAGAGAGCGGTACGAGTCCTCCCAACTCTCAAATATTGCTCTAATACTCTTACGCTGCACATCCCATGCCTTCATGTAAGACACTTTAATATTAAATTTTGATTCCATCCTTCCAATGATCTCCCTTGATTTCAAGTCTATCTGAGATCACATAACTGATATTATGAAATAACTAATGAACTTAGATGTGCATTGATAATGTCTAAAACCAATGATAGTGCTGTTGCATGTATGCGGTGCACCTAACGTTGATATCCTCCAAGAACCTCCTAATCTTTTGCTCCTGCTACAGTGCATGCGCCATTAGCAAGATCTGCTAAGATTGTTATGTTGTGCACATACAACAGTAAAAAAATTTTGATTCGAAGTGATTATAAGAAACTGAACATTATTTAGTATTGACCAACCAATGATTGCAAACTGAAGCTCCTTATTTGAGAAACGCATACCTTCATATAGGGCAACTAGAACTTCGATGTCATCTGAAAAACCTATACTATCAGATGGACCATCGAACACAATGTCTACATCCCAATCTTTTGTGGTTTGACATGTGCGGACATAGTCGTTATTGCAGATCATAGCATCATCATTTGCAAAATTCTGGATTGAATTATTCCTAATAAGCTCGTAACCAACATTGTTGTCACATAAATTATTATTACTTAGAAAAGAATCCTCTTCAGCATCGTTATCATCAGATGCATCGCTTGATTCGCTATTCATTATGTCGTACTCGTCATCAGACAAGACTGTAGATGCACTATGTTGCTCTTGCAATCGTGCTTCAACATGCTTCTGAGTTCTGTGTCAACAAAGTCAACATCATTACAAAAATGAGAGATAAGATGAACCATAAAATGAAGACACTAACAATGCTATTATGGTAACTACCAACCTTAGTTCTGAGTCATCACAATAGTGTTGTGGTACAGCAGCTATTGATAAAGTGAAATCATGTGCGTAATCAGATGAAATATTATGCTGCATGAGATCAATATCAGTTGCAGCTGAAGCAGTACATTGTAGCTTGACTTTCACATAAAGAACTAATGTTTGACGGGAAGCTTTATCCAATACAACACTGCAGACTTCATCGTCAGAAATCGTAGATGCTATGTATCCCACGCCAACAGGAAAATGACACATTAGCTCCACTATAAAGTTATTTACATCATGATGTAGAGATCTAAGCACTTTCTGATTTAAATCTTCTAAGCTTGCATGACGCGAGACTCGCATAAGATGATTTTTTCTACTGATATAACTTGGAATAAATCATCATCGGTGTTTATCATAAGATGATCAAGAAACCAGCTCCCTCGACTTATCCTAATATATGCTTTCGAACCAACCTGCTGTTGAATGAACAAAATGCAAAACTGATATTTCACTAATCTCAAAATAAATCTAGTAATTTTTAAACGCATCCTAATACAATTTTCAAACTCATCATTAATCAAGCATAGCAATTTTTAGTTATTAAAATGCTCATCATAATCTAGTTTTCTTATATTTGAAGCTCAAGCTTTACTTCATCACTCACCCTTTTTTAAAATTTTTTTGTGGACATCTTTGTTTGAGAAAGTGCTTTATAATCATATATAGCAAGAGACTATATATTACTAGTATATCATAATCTAGTTTAAAACAATATTTAATTTTTAGGACTAATAAAGATGTAGTTGCTTATAAAAGATACGAGAGCTTATTGCATCATTGATTCAAATGTAGTACTCTAAGAGTTCCTCTTTTAATCTATGGTACTTTTCATGAGGACCACACTTTAAATCTTAATCTCACATATACAATTATACTAATTCAAGCTTATATATATTTTAATTTTTTATCAACCTCATAATTAATGCCACATGTACTATTATACAATCTATGGTGTGTAGCTAATAAGTTTAGATCATTGATCAAGACTTGCATAAATAACTTTACATAATAAAAATTGGTGCTTCATCACATGAAATTGCTACTTATTTTCATTAAAAAGAAAGAAGAACTTGCACCTTTCACACCACCAAAACTCTTAAGATGCTTGAAATGATTATTTCTCCCACATAAAGTTAAAATCAATGACCAAATCAAAGAAGAACTTGCTCCTTTCACACCACCAAAATAAATGGAAGACTAGGGAGAATCGAAAATATACCTTAGGGAGCCGGTCGTGCGAGCTAGAGCCGGGCGTAAGAGGTGGAGCCGAGAGTCGTACGTGAAGCCTTCAGTGCGCGGTGGAGCCGGAATCTAGAGGTGGAGCCGGGAGCCACGAATGGGTGGGATTAGGTCATCGTTGCAGGGTCGTCGCGAGGTCGGGAAGGAAAAATAAATGGATCGCTCACGCGCGGGGTCTACCACAACCGCAACCTAAATATTTAGGTTATAACCCCGATCGACATCGGTGGTCGATAAAAAATTTAAATGTGCAATTTATGGGACAATTATATCTAAACTGAAATTTTTTTTATGTATATTTAAAATTAAAATTAATATTTATTCAATACTTATTTTTAAAAAATCTTCACTTTCCAAGAGTTAAACTTAAATTTTCTTTTAAACTTTAATATTGATAACTATGAAATTTAACCTTAAATTCCATAGTTATCAATATCAAAATCAAAATTAAAATTTACTCAATTTTAAAATTTAGATGCCATGTGGAAAATATATGATTAGAAATTTTACATACAAAGTCACCCTATTCTTTTATATTTACAAATTAATCATCTTCAATCTTTAATTTTTTTCAAATTGACCTTAAAATATTAAAAATTATAACAAAAGTCCAACTTATATTTTTAATTTTTATTAAATTTTTAATAATTTGATCATAGCACACACAAATACATGAGCTTTGTAGTTTAAAAAAAATTTAAAAAATAGTTAAATTATAAATATATATGCATTAAACAATTGATTTGTAAATATCCCTATATGATTTAGTTTTTCTCTTCATTAATATGAGATATTCTTCTCTTCCTTTCTATCTTCTTTTCATGTACATATGCGCCTGTGCGATACTTGTAATTATTAAAAAAAATTTATAATTGTAATTTAAACTGATAAGTATAATAGTTAATCATAAATAAATAAATAAACTCAAGAAATCTTCATATTGAAAAAATTAAATATAAATGAATCTTACATTAAAGACTTAAAAGAAATATATCTTGAATATCATAACTATCAATATTAAAAATGAAAACTAAAATTTATCCAGTTCAAATAAATTAGACGCATGATTACATAACAAAGGATCAGGACAACCACGTATGCGCTGCCACCAACCGCTTTCCCTTTGCGGAGGCTCGTGCCCAAGCGAAAGAAGAAGACAATCGTTGCTTTTCTGCTACTCATAGGTACGCCAAACAATTATTTTCCAGTTTCGTATCCTAGTTGGTTCAGACTAATTTGGGCACCATGCAGGTTGACTCAACCATGGATTATTCTCATTGGATCACTCAGGCCATGTTTAAAAGCAGATCAAGCTTAATTCGAACATATATAGGCATTGATTTAAACAAAATCAGCCAAGTAACTCTAGCTCAACTTTTTAAGGCTTATCCTATTCACGCTTCAAGATTTCAAGAAACTCAAAGACGTTTCTCATGCGGTAGCATTCATGCCAATTGAGCTCGTGTGATCTCCGTTTGAATCAAAACAGATCAAATCTAAAACAGATTCAGGAGAGATGTTTGATTGCCCGAAAAAAATGAAGTATAAAAAAATACAGTGTTAAAAAAATATAGTATATTTTAATTACTTTAGAGCTATTTGGTTGAAAACTCTATAAATATATGAATTTGTTTTTTATTTTTGGTAAAATAAATATAATGTAAAGTATTCTTGAGGAAATGCGCGACGGCCGGAGGGTGTGCGACATGGCATGTAAGCGGTGAAGCGTGGGCGAGGGCAGCGGGCGTATAACACTTATACACTGGCCTAGGGGTGTGCATTATTTGGTTTTAACCAAAAAAATCAAATCGTACTAAAATTTTTGAGTAATTTGGTTCGATTTTGAACTTAATAATTTAGATTTTGGTTTTAATTAATGAAAACTTTGATTTTTGTTTTTTGGATCGGTTTGTTAAATAAAATTTTGGATGGAACCAAATAAATCAAAGTAATTATATAATCTGATATTATTAATTTATGTATAATAGATCTATTATATTATTTATTTTTATTTATTTTGAATCTTTACGTTGGAAGATCATTATCTACTTTTCTAAAATATTTTGGTCTTATAATATGGTAATATGATTCCATCAACTTCTAAGTTCAAAACATTATTCAGATAAGTAAAAATTAGTTTTAAATATTTTTTTAGCGCGTAAAGTAGTTAATTGCATTTTGATTATATTTATTTTGTTTTGCTTATTGCATGTTCATTGTACAATAAAAAAATATGTAAATAAATTTTAAATATAGCCAACTTCGGTTTATCCAAAATCAAATCAAAATAACCGAATTAAATTATTATTCGATTTGTTTAGTTTTGCATTTTATTTGGTCAATTTGGTTCAATATTTTTAAGAATCCAAAACTAATCTGTTTTAAAAATTTATCATCCAATCCATCCAAATCAACTAAATGCACACCCCTAAATTGGCCGGTATATTTGGAATTCACTCAAATCGAGCAAATTTGAAATACATCAAAATTGATCTGTATAATATATTCTAAATACATTATATTATTTTAAAAATTTTACTTTACACCATATCAAATATCAAAAAATAAAAACTTATATATTTATTTTACGCTCAAAATTTATGCAACCAAACAGCCCCTCAATCTTTCTAAACAGCATAATGCTATTTCCAATAAGAATGATTTCACAATACAGTACGATCTGGATACCACATTTACAATCATACGTACATCAAATCTTCTTTCGTAGAAGAAGGGAAGAAAGAAAGCATCTGGAGTGAAGATAACTTAGGGATTCAATTAAAGAATACTGGCTTTATACTCCTCTCCATTATATCTTTCGCGAAGCATCCTGACTAGCGCTCTCGCTTGTGGCGAGTCCGGGTCGCCCTTAACCTTGGCCTCCCACCACATCTGCTCCGCTCGCCGCAGTGCATCATCAACCGTCTCTCTCAACAATATAAACTCCTTTTCGTCGCCCGCGTGGTCCGTCGCTTGGATGATCGGTTTCCGCTTGTCCACGAATTTCAGTTTCGACAGTGGCGACGGCTTGTGAGTTTCGTTGTATTTCCAATAGTCTTCAGTTTTCCAGTTCTCTTCTTCCTCAAGCCACTGATTCCCTGTCTCAGCTTTGGCGACGCTGCTGCGAAGTGGTCTGCCGTCCCAGCCCAAACAGGAGAAGTCGTAGCTGGTAGACTGTGGGCGTGTGGAGGAAAGTATGGCAGCGAGCGCCGGCCGGGAGATGACGCGCGTGGTGAGACTGCGAAGAGGAACAGTAAACTGCATCGTTTTCCTTATCTTTCCTAACTCGGATTGGAGTTACTGTTAGTGAGCGGCGAGTGTGATTTATAGCTGGAAGATTGTTCTGGATGGTGGCCCTTGTGGACTTAGGAAGGAAGCTACGCGAGCCTTCGCTGCTTCGGTAGAAAGGCCTACAGGCAAATTAAAATCATACTGACCGCAACTACTGGTACCTTGGGAAAACCCGGTTCCTCTACAGTACTAGAGACCGTTGAGTGTTCGGTCCAGGAAGGGCCGGTCTATGCAGGGTTTATCCACCCACCATCTCCACCAGAGCATAAATCCAGAAAGAGACGGGACACCACACCACACACTCGCTCTTCGCGCAGGCTCTCTCCTCTCCACTCTTTCACTTGTTCATTCTCGTTTACTCTCGCCTAACTTTTTCCTTAGCTCTCTCTCTCTCTCTCTCTCTCTCTCTCTCTCTCTCTCTCTCTCTCGTTCCTCGGGTGAAATGGAGAAGAAATCTGCGGTGGAGGCCGGGCCGAGTTCCAACAAAGAACGTCGGCGGCCGGGACCCTGGCCGCCGGGGATCGAACCATTCGTCTCCAATGCGGATCACAATCCCCGTGAGCTCAAAACGTGGGCGAATAGGACCGGCTTTTATCACAATTTCTCCGGTGAGAGTACTTTAAGCAGCATCAGAGACGAGGGAGAGGAGGATGCGGCACCACCGCCGCCACCACCGCCGCCACCACCGCCTCCCGGAAGAGGCGTGGGGTTGGATCTGGAGAAGGGAATCGGCCGCCGCATCGGGAACGGGGCTGCCTCCAAGGTTGAGTTGGAGCCGATTTTGGGGCAGAGAAAGGTTGGTGCTGACATCAATCCAGTGACGGATCAGGATTCGGAGCTGGTTTCTTTGAAGGGTGTTGGGAGGATATTCGAGAAGGAGAAGAAGAGGATTGGGGTTGAGCCTGAAGTTGGTTTGAAGGAGGAGGGAAGAAGAGTGGGAAATGATCTGCCGGTGAGAGGGAAGGGCGAGGGTATAAATGGAACCGAGCGCGGGAATAGGGATCCTGCAATGGCTACGGGTTCTGGGGATGGAGAGCCGAAAAAAGATGAAGTAGAGATTGACTTGCTTGTGGATTCTCCGGAGCCGCAGATTACGCCATTTAAATCGGGGCTTATGTGCGACCTCATGGAAAATCCTGGTTTTGGTTAGTTTATCCGGACATGTTTTTCTTCTTCTGGAGAGTCTTGACATAATCTGTTTTATGTTATTATTTCTATCGACAAATCTAAATTTGAATGCATCAGCAATGAAATCATAGAAGGAGAACACTTAAGCATATGCCATCTTATATCATTTTGTTGCTTATCATTAATGTTCTTTGAACCGTGAGAGTTGTGCAAGCAGGACATCTTTGCTCTAGAAAATCCCTGCATATAGGCAATTGAAACAAGAAGTGAAGAAGTCTTAAATCTTCATTGTAGAAACGTAACAAAAGTATGGACCTAGCCTTGCTGAACCGTATTGACTTGACCTGGGCATCCTTTTATAGACCAATGGTAAAAATATACCTGTTCTAATGTACATGATTAATATTTTATGTTAATTTGATCATTTGAGTTGATATTGATTGAGAAGCAACTCTTTCTAATTAACATTGAGTGGACATTAAACCAACTAATTCAATATAAAAGAACAAATTGGAAGCAAAGGGTTCGATTGCATTAGAAATAATACATTCTTATGGGGCCTGGATTATTTTTAGTTTTTTAGACAGATATTTTAAGTTTGTGAATTTTACTCTAAAAATTAAATTTTATTTTAATTCGATTGTTATGTTGTATTTATTAAACAGGGAAGCAAATTATTTTAATTGATATTGAATGAGAAATAGTTCATATTGATTTGATTACACTAGAAATAATCTATTTGTAGGATATATGGGTTATCTTAAATTTATTAATTTTATATATTAAAATATAATAGTAGCATATTATTGAAAATTAACAGTTATTATAATGGCATTAGAATATTGGTAAATCAGTATCCCATAAATGGTTCTGTTGGCATTTGAAGTGGCTAATTTATAGTTAATTAAGATATTAATTGAAAAAACATCCGTCAATGATTATTATAATAGCATAAAAGAAGGGCACAACAACAGTCTGTAGAGCATTATATATATATATATATATATATATATATATATATTTATTAATTTATGAATATAATATTATTATAAATAAGTTCATAATTTTGAATTTAAGATAACAAATTATCAATTTCATCTCAAAATTTTCATGTTTATAACTTCCATTGAACATAATTTGGATGTCCAAGATATCGATGTTAAGTTCATTAAGAATCATGATTTACTTGATTTTATTGAAGTTGCATCTTTTGTTAATTTTTTTAATGGACCCAATCAATATGTCTTACTTTTATCAACATGATGAGGCAACCGCAGGCTTTGATACTAATTTGGTGTAACATGATTTCGGATCCGAGATTTATTCATGCAATTCATATTAATATGCACAATGAAAACACACAAAATTGTAATTTGCTAGTTATCAAGTTCATAATTTTGAATTTAAGATAACAAATTATCAATTTCATCTCAATATATATATATATATATATATATATATATATTTATTAATTTATGAATATAATATTATTATAAATAAGTTCATAATTTTGAATTTAAGATAACAAATTATCAATTTCATCTCAAAATTTTCATGTTTATAAACATGATTTCGGATCCGAGATTTATTCATGCAATTCATATTAATATGCACAATGAAAACACACAAAATTGCAATTTGCTAGTTATCAAGTTTATCATCAGTAAAAATTAGTCAACTTTATTTTAAAAATAGACATCATGCTTCTTTTATTTCAAATCTCAAATTTCATAGAGAAAATAGTGAATATTGTAAATTTCAATACTTATCAAGATTTGCACTACAAAAGAAGAAGTGATCTGTATGATGCTACAAAATCTTAATCATGCATGTACGCCAATCTCTAAACAAATTAATAGCAAGATTAAGAATATAAATCACCAAAAAGATTATTCAAGTTTTTTGCTAATATAAGCCAAGTTACCTCGGAAGTAGTCATCAAGATTTGCGAGGGGGTTGAAGGATACATATCTATTAACAACATGCATGAATTGAGAAAAAATGAAAGTAATTTTAATAATCAATGATGAATGATTTTTACATGTCTCTTGGCTTTGTATATAGCCCACAAATGACCAAAAATAATTAAACTTTTAAAATCTCTAGATTCAGTTAAAAATTGCAAGTTAAAATTGTGCCACATGAATTCATGTAGCTTTTCAAAATTTTATTTTTCTAGTATACTAAAAAAACATATGTTTTTGCAATGTTGGATTGAAGGAAAAATGACATGGTATGTAAATGTTGCTCAGTCTATTAATGGTCCTACAAATAGATTGTAGATTGCTTGTCTTGAGAAGCAAAAGCCATATAATGCTAGTTGCAACAATCTGTAAGTAGAAAATTGCAAATAGCTGCATTGCAGGAAAATCAATGATTGATGAAGGTAAGCGTCAAAGATTTCTATAGCCTTGGAAATCCTCTAGTTTGCATCACTTGGTCATTTAAAGTAGTTGATGATGATGGCATCTCGGTAATACTTGGGAATTTAAATACATACAACACAATTCTTATGTATTTACATATGTAACACCTAAACTTTAATTTTTACACACACACACATATATATATATATATATATATATATATATATATATATATATATATATATATATATATATATATATATATATATATATATATATATATAATATCCTTTTAATATCACATCAAAAATACCATGATCATTCTTTTTAAAAGTGAAATGCACCATTTTAAGCATAGAAAAATGTTAGATAAGTAAATATCTAATTTTATGTGTTAGATATGTAAATGCATAAGATTGTGTGGTATGTATGTAAATCTTCCTACTTGTTATCTTCCCTACTCTTTATTTGTGTCTACCATCATTATTGGTTGCATTGAGTGGTTTGCCTAACAATTACCATAATTGTTTTTCAAGTACTCTAGGAGGATAACGGTGATGAGAAGTTGCCCTATTGTTAGAGGAAATTATTATGTGCAGAGTCTAAACAGTCTGGATTACTGTGTATTAGTTGTATACACATTGTGTACATATGTATGAGCGAGTACACAACAACTGTGTATACACTATGTACATATATATGAGTGAGTACACAATAACTGTGTACATGTGTAGAGTGTGTACAAAGCTAATACATAGTAACTTGGATCATTCGGATTTCACATGTAATAATTTCTTCATTGCCAGAGTCTTCAATATTATTGATGATGACTAATGAGATGAGGGTGGCATATAGGTGACATGGTGGTACGGACTACAATAGAGGTTAGTGTATAAGAGTTAGGGTACAACCGTACAAGAGAAAGGTTGAGAGAAATAGGAAAATGCAGTCTAGTCTGTCGAGCCAATTTAGTTTATTAATCTTGATTATTTTTTTTTATGTGAATGATGTGCAGAAAAAAGAAGAAAAAAAAATGAAAACACTAGATGGTTCTAACGTGATTATTTTTCATTTTTTTTCTATAGTTTCAAATCTCATTTATAAATCTGCTTTTAAAGAAAAGAAAGGAAGAAATGAAATAAGAAAATACAAAATGAATACAAATAGATAAAATAACAAAAATAAAGAGATAGCAAAATTATAATCTAGTAAAGCTTTGTAGAAAATCATTTTTTGCTTATTGTAAGATCTATGTATGCTTCAAAATTTGTGCTTATACCAGCACATACTTGTTTTAAGATTGATGTTGTCTAATAGGTCTGGTTTGGTAACCCATTGAAACCTATTTTTGTTGTTCAGAATCTCAAGGGCGGAACCAATTCTATTTTTTGAAGGTGGGCAAATTTTAAATAATTAAATAATTAAATAATAATTATTATTATTAGATAAATAAAAATATATAAATTGAAAAAAATACTAATAATTAGTAAGATAATACCATCATATATACAAAAATATAAATAGATAAGAAGGTAAATATTATCAAATTTATTTTAATTAATTGACTAATTTATTGAGAGTAAAGAATTAAGCCCTATTTTAGTTGGATTACATCAAGGATCAGCTTTAAGCCCTTATCTTTTTGCTTTAGTTATGGATGTTCTTACTAGGCATTTACAGGAAGATGTACCTTGGTGTATGCTTTTTGCTAATGACATTCTTCTTGTTGATAAGACTAGAGAGGAAGTCCAAGAGAAACTTGAATTATGGAGGTCAACATTAGAGTCTAAAGATTTTCGTTTAAGTAGATCTAAAACTGAATATATGGAGTGTAATTTTAGTTGTAGGTTCTAGTGACATTAGAACAAGTCATTAATAAGAGTGAGATTGATATTTAGGCTCTATTGTTCAAAATGATGGTGAAATAGTTGAAGATGTTATTAGTAGAATTCAAGTTGGATGGTTGAAGTGGAGGAATGCATATGGCCTGTTATGTGATAGAAAAGTTCTACTTAAACTTAAGGGAAAATTTTATAAGATGTTGGTAAGACCTGCAATGATATGGTGCAGAATGTTGGCCAATAAAAGAGAAGCATAAGACTAAGTTAAGTGTTACGAGATGAGGATGCTGGATGAGTGGCTTTACTCTTAGAGATAAAATAAAATGAGTATGTTGGGAAAAGTTGGAGTAGCTCAGGGCAAATAAGATTAGAGAGAGTCGCCTTAGATGGTTTTAATACATAAAGCATCTATCGTCCAGACCCCGTTAGGAGAGTAGATGCATTAGATTTGCCTTATGCTAAGAAAGGTAGAGGTAGGCCTAAAAAAACTTGGTTAAGAAGTATAAAAAATGACCTTAGTATACTTGAATTAAATGAGAATTTGACACATAATAGGACACAATGGAGATGAAGGATTCATGTAGCCGACCCCACTTAGTGGGATAAAGGCTTATTATTGTTGTTGTATTGAGAGTAAAGAATTAAGTTGGTTTTTTAATGATGAATGGGTAAAAGCAATGGCGAAACCAACCTCAGTTCTCAGAAGGGGCAAATTTATGTGTTAGAACTAAAGTAAAGGGTAAAAATATTTTTTAAGTGGATAAATGACTAATTTGACTATCTCATATAAGAGAAATTATAAAGTTCAGAGGCGGCAGTTGCCCTTTTCTCAACTGTGCTTGGGCCCGCCCCTGGGCAAAAGTGTAACTGGAGGGGAAAATTCTTAAAAATTATTATTTTTCTTTGGAAGACAAAAATTTTGAGGGTGGGCATGCCCACCGTCACCTTGCCCACCCTCACCATAGGGTAGTTCCACCCTTGGTTCTGATGATGTTCTGTATGCCAATAATTAGAAGATGATAAATTTAGTTTTCAGAAAAATCACCTGGACGTGTGTGTTTTACCTCTCTCGTATTTTTTGATATTTGAAAGCAGGAGATTATTCTGGTGTTTATAAGCTTTTATATGATTTTTCTTTCTAAGTTGATTATGCATGTTGTTTATAATCACAATTATTCTCTTTCATATTGTTATGAGTGGTAAGGATGGGAACAGCAGTGTTATCTTTTTCTCAAACTTGCTCTGGATTTCTGTCTCCAGGTCTGCTGTTTTTATATGGTATCCAACACTATCTTTCACTGGCAGGTTCACTTATATTTATTCCTCTGATCATGGTTCCCGCCATGGGTGGAACTGATGTAAGCCTTATTTCTTTCTGGCTGTTTTGAGTTTGTGAAACACCAAAAATGACCCAGTCTGCATGTTCTTCATGTTGGTAGGGGGAAACTGCTAACGTTATTTCAACTGTACTACTAGTGTCTGGTGTTACGACAATAATGCACTCATTCTTTGGTACTAGGCTTCCATTGGTTCAGGGAAGCTCATTTGTATATCTGGCTCCTGCTTTGGTTATCATAAATTCTGAAGAATATCGAAACCTTAGTGATAACGTAAGTTGGATTGTGATGCTTACATTTTTCAGTTTTCCTTCATTTCTTATTCATAATCCTGAATCTGAGTGAAGTCATTCGAATAAATTTATGCTGTTACAGATTACATGTTTATTGCACTGAATGTGCCAAGAAATCCATCCATACACGATATTAGCAGTTATATAATTTCACTATTGAATAAACTTTCAAGATCAATACATTAGAAATGCCTTTTCTCGAAAGTTGCATTTTGCATTTAAAAGAAAAATAAAGGGTTACAAAATAAAAGCACCAAAAAGTGCAAAACTAGAAAGGAAAAACAAGACTAGGCAGAGCGACATGCTCACGGTCCATATCTAAAATGCTAGAAAAGCGAAGATACAAGCATCAACGGATGCCATACAAAATCGGACTTCGAAGCCGAGCACGACCGCACTGTCCTGCCTACAGATGTGGGAGAAGATCACCTAGTGGAATCCAGAAAGAAAGCCAATATCGTGTGCCGGAAGAGCCCAGAAGTCCGCGAGAAGATAAGTGACCACCCCGTGGTTGTCGCTTCCAAGATCACCAGACTCATACATCCACGGCCGAGGAGACCAATTGCAAGCATAGCCGCAACTCTACCCGAGTGTTATCCAGTCGAAGATGTATCCGCCAGCTGATGAGGTTGATCATCTCGATGACTCCAATACTGCCGTGCAGGAGAAGAGGGCACCATCAACATTGGCCTTAAGCCATCCCGGAGGGAGTCCAAAAGTGTGAGGAATCACCGATGAGGTCCTGGAACTCCCATTGCTCTCGAAATGGAAAGGCGGATGTGTCAATTGCCTCCAAGATGTCACAGAGCACCTTGGGGTTCCATGAGGGCTACCGTGAATCTTGGCATTCCTAGCCCTCCAAACCTGGTATATAACATAGCAGTATGCCTTCCCCCAAGCTAGATCAGTCTTGGGGATGCTGTCGAAGGCCTCAAAGAGATCTTGAGAACAGATAAAGGAAGGTATGACAAAGCCCCAAGAGGATAGAACCTGAAGGACAGCCGTCGTGAGAGAGCATCTGGTCAGGATGTGCTCTAAGTCCTCCTCCTCGGTGCAGCCCCAAGGACACTGGACCTCCTCAACCCCTGGACGTAGCAGAGAGTGTTGGAAGGGCCCTTCGTGACACGCCACCAAAAGAACTTCTCCAGTGGATGCAGTGCCAGGCCGATAGGTGTAGTGGAAAGAGAGCCTCATAAGCAAGTGCCGTGAGGGACTTGCTTAGGGAGATGTATCGCCCGCTCATCGAACTAACTCGGTGTAACTTCACTCGTGATCGATCCACCAGTCCTTCCCAAAATGAAGCTCAGCCTTCCAATGTCCCGTGATCGGTCGACTGAATAAAAGAGCACACGAAGGTCTTCCTGAAGATCCAAGAATGTGGGTTTCTGGAAAGTGGGATGTCACCAACCACTGGAAATGACATGTACCTTGTTCCCACGGCCGCCTTCAGAATCGAGGTTTGAGGCTTTGAGCTCCACCGAATGACCAAGACTTAGAGTCACCTCTCCTCGTGGAGTAATCCCGATATATCATCCGTGAAGGCCTGAGAGATAGCGTGTAGAGGGAGTCGCTGTAAGAAGTCCCAGCCAATCGTGAGGGGCGCCTGTGTGGCGGCAGAGTGAAACCCAAGACCCCTAGCTTCAGAGTACAAATAGAGGCCCATTTCACATAATGGATGCTCTTGGGAAGAGCTCTTGTCCCACAAGAAAGATGCACATCTTCTCAATCTCGTGACACATTTATGGGTAGCATAGTATGTGTCACCGGTAAACGAACCGGCACAGGTCGTGGAAATAAGTGGCACCACCGGGGAAAGGTGCCCGTGCGTAAATCTTCTCCCGGCCCTCAATCACTGAGAGTGATCCGTCAACAACCCACGATAGCCGTTTGAGTCCCAAGTAGTCCATCTCTGGACCCTCGAACCCAATAAGCGGGTAATGCGGTTGGTCCTCCATCTTTTGCGCCTTGAACAAGATGGATGTCTACTATTGATGCGCCGTCCAAGAACAGTAATCATCAAGGATAGCCTTGATTTGCTTACCATGTGCCACCAAAGCCTGAGAGGTAATCAAAATGTCATCAGCATAAAGTAAGTTGGAGATAATGAGTACCTGTGTGTCACCGCCATGCCTAAGTTGGCACCGTTGCTTGAAAGGCTGAGTATAAACATAAAATAAAGAGGTAGAGAGGACACCCATGAAAGCCACACGAGCTCAACCCACTCGCCCTTCTACCATTCAAAAGAATGGAGTACAGGATGGGTGACACATGAATGACCCATTTCTTTGAATCTGGCAGAAACCCCAAAAGAAAGAGCATATGCTCCAAGGTTTGCCAACTCATCCTATCATAGGCTGCTCCATATCTACCTTGATTGCCATGAACCCAACTCGAGAGGTAGAATGTTGAAATTTGTTGAAGATCTCTTGGCAAGGAGACAATGGTGAGAGATGTTCCGAGGACAAAGGCTCCCCGCTCCTCACGAGATGAGGGTAGGTAAGAGATGCTTCAACTGTTGACTGGATTTTGGCAATCGCCTTATAGATGGTCCGACATAAGTGATTGGTCGCTTGGAGGGACATGGCTCCAACAACCTTAGGGATCAGGACAATGAGGGTATCCTTCCATGAGTCATCCATTCGGGAGGTACTAAAGAACTCCTGGATATAATTTTTATTTTATTTTTTCTAATTGTTGACCTTCATATATGCCACATGAGTCAAATTGAGCTTATAAAATGAATTTGATCGACTTCGGATATTTCAAAACACAAATCGGAGCTGAAATACACTAGACATCGCTGAAATCAGTCAAAATGATCTCCGATCGACGAAGGGATTTCGTCATCGCGTTCAGAACGCCAAAATTGATCAGAATATACATATTCTACAATTTAACGGTCAACCGATCAAGAGATCGAGCTGTCAATGTGTCAATGTGCATATCTAATCGAGAGTCGGACGACGTCCAATCGACGCCGTCATTTAAATTGATCGTTAGCTTCAAAACGCCAAAATCTATCAAATGAGATCACGCCGATTGGACGAGTCATGCGAACGCCGAGTGGATAACGCCGATTTTGAAATTGACCTGATTTGACGCCGACTTAAACCAAACGGCTTCCGATCATGAAACGGATTGTGCCGTGGTATCCGGAACATTGGAATAACCTTAAATCAGCATATATATTAGCTATATGATGTCGTCATATAAAATTTCGAATTGGGGATTAATTTAATCACTTAAATAAAATATTTATCTAAGTTATCATTTAATAGCTAAAACCCTTATTCAATCTCTCACCAAAACCCCGTTTCACGGTCGTTCGATTCTCCGGTTCGTGATGCTTCCGATTCCTTCCATTCGGCATTTTCTGGCTCATCCCTCACAAAGGCTTGCTTTCGATCCTAGGAACAAACTCCCACTCTCGTTCTCTCCCATCTCTCATTGATCCCGTTCGATCTTTCTAAAACGGATCCTGCCTCTCTCGTTCAAAGGGCCTCAACAGCAAGCTTCCTCATTTCCCATCCCGATTCCTCCCAAAACGGACGACGGCTTTCGAGTTGTTCTCCGAAGCCTCCTTTGTCCACTTCTCTTCTTCCACTCGCTTCTAGCTCTCCACCTCTCTTCGATCTAATCGATGCGACGGAACAAACCTCTCCTGTTTCCTCTCATGGCTCACTGACTCAACTCCACCTTCTCCGTTCGATCTTTCAAATCGCAAGAAACCACGGCAAAATCGAAACCCTCTCTTAATCCCTTTCGAGCTCTTCCATTTTTTTTTTTAAATCAAGCTTTTTTTGTTGATTGAAATAGGGGGGGGACAGAGAGGCGAGGATCCCTTGTTGTCTGAGTAAGTATGGTTTCTTCTATGTTAAGGGCTTGACGGAAGCTGATGAACCTGAAAAGCTCAAGGATCTGAGTGATCCATCATTCAAGGGCTGTGTGATTGATTAGAATATGAATATGGGAAGATTGGAAGTTTAATGGATACATAGTTGCTGATTGTGCCAACATTACACTAAGTCTCCTGAAGATGCAACAGCTATAACCATCCAGTCCAGTTTATTGTTGTGGTTGATTGCGTATATGTAAAGGAATGAATGTGGAAATATGTATATATGCTTCTTTATGCAGGTTTGAAAGTCTCCGTACTCATTAGAGCGTGAGATGAAAATTTGTGGTGTTCAAGACACGCCATTGCTTCATTAGAGCGTCAGTAAAGGCAAAACCAGATTAGATATGGCACCCATATGTCGAAATGTTGCAGAAATTTTGAGTAAATTTTGGACTTAAAAAAAGAGAGGGAGGAGGTTTGAATGTGTAGAAATTATATATATATATTTGCTTTCATGCGGTGGTGAAGGCGTTATGCTTATTAGGGGCATACGATTGAAATGTAGATGCTTCAAAATACTAGCGTCACTCATTAGGGGTGTGACTGAGCCAAAATCGTTCGATGTAGCACGTGGGGATGTCATCTTGTCGAAAATGTCTTTGAAATTTTATCGAGTTTTTGAGACTTAAACTTAAAATTAATTGGATATCAAATAAATTATCAAGGGCTGCGTGATTGATGAGAATATGGGAAGATTGGAAGTTTAATGGATACATAGTTGCTGATTGTGCCAACATTACACTAAGACTCCTGAAGATGCAACATCCATAACCATCAAGTCCAGTTTATTGTTGTGGTTGATTGCGTATATGTAAAGGGATGAATGTCGAAATATGTATATATGCTTCTTTATGCAGGTTTGAAAGTCTCGTCACGCTCATTAGGGCATGACGAGATGAAAATCAGTGGTGTTGCAAAATACCGCTCGCTATGCTCATTAGGGCGTACCGAATAAGTCAAAAATCGTTAGATATGACCCCATATGTCGAAATGTTGCAGAAATTTTGAGTAAATTTTGGACTTAAAAAAAAGAAGAGGGAGGAGGTTTGAATGTGTAGAAATTTTATATATATTTGCTTTTATGCAGGTAATTGAAGGCCTCGTTATGCTTAGGCATAACGATTGAAACCGGTAGAATACTTTAATCCGTCGTACTCATTAGAGTGTGTGACGGATAGCCAAAATCGTTACGATGCACGCGTGGAGATGACGTTAGAATACTGTCGAAATGTTGCCGAAATTTTATCGAATTTTTGGGACTTAAACTTAAAATTAATTGGATATCAAATAAATTATGAAAGCTAAAGTCCTAAAACAAAATAAATTCAAATAAAAAAAATTTAAGCTTAAATTGAAAATTAAAATGATATCAATTGAACTTAAAACCGTCAACTTTTGAGATAGATAGTTAGCAAAAATTGAACTTAATTGAGATTAAAATAAGCTGAATGCTTACAAGTAGCGAAATCGTTTACTAGATTTTTGGATCATTTTTGTAATTCACTTTGAAATAATCGAAGGAATTTCAATTGGCTATATTATTGAACACAATCAAGTTTAGAAAATGAATATGAAACACTTTAGGTTTCATAATTTATTTGATATCCAATTAATTTTAAGTTTAAGTCCTAAAACAAAATAAATTCAAATAAAAAAAATTTAAGCTTAAAATTAAAAATTAAAATGATATCAATTGAACTTAAAACCGTCAACTTTTGAGATAGATAGTTAGCAAAAATTGAACTTAATTGAGATTAAAATAAGCTGAATGCTTACAAGTGGTGAAATTGTTTACTAGATTTTTGGATCATTTTTGTAATTCATTTTGAAATAATTGAAGGAATTTCAATTGGCTATATTATTGAACACAATCAAGTTTAGGAAATGAATATGAAACTTGATAACTCATCTACGAGCAAATGTGGATTTCGATATTTCATAAGCTAATATGAACAAGATTTATCATTGATTATTCTAAATATCAAGTTCTTGAACAATAACAAGCATTATTGTTATTGTTTAGGGAATGAATGTGGAAATATGTATATATGCTTCTTTATCACGGTTTGAAAGCGCTCATTAGGCGTGAGATGAAAATCGTTGTGGTGTTCAGACAAGCCGCTTCGCTTATTAGAGGCGTCAAGTAAGTCAAAAACCGTTAGATATGGCACCCATATGTCAAATGTTGCAGAAATTTTGAGTAAATTTTGGACTTAAAAAAAAAAGAGGGAGGAGGTTTGAATGTGTAGAAATTATATATATATTTACTTTTATGGAAGTAATTGAAGGCTTTGTTATGCATTAGATAACGAGATTGAAACCAGATGTATACCAACCATTATATTAGGGTGTGGCAGATGAGCCAAAATCATTATGATGTATGTGAGGATGACGTCAGAGAATCTTTATCGAAATGTTCTTAGAAATTTTATCGAGTTTTTGGGACTTAAAACTTAAAATTAATTGGATATCAAATTAATTATGAAACCTAAAGTCCTAAAACAAAATAAATTCAAATAAAAAAAATTTAAGCTTAAAATTGAAGATTAAAATGATATCAATTGAACTTAAAACCGTCAACTTTTGAGATAGATAGTTAGCAAAAATTGAACTTAATTGAGATTAAAATAAGCTGAATGCTTACAAGTAGCGAAATCGTTTACTAGATTTTTGGATCATTTTTGTAATTTACTTTGAAATAATCGAAAGAATTTCAATTGGCTATATTATTGAACACAATCAAGTTTAGAAAATGAATATGAAACTTGATAACTCATCTACGAGCAAATGTGGATTTCGATATTTTTCATAATATGAACAAGATTTATCATTGATTATTCTAAATATCAAGTTCTTGAACAATAACAGCATTATAAAGCTACTTGATTAACAAATGAATTAAGGTTCAATTCACACTAAGGAAGTTGAGAAGTGTCGAGAAAGTTTAAGTAAGACATACAAAGAATTTAATATATAGTTAATAATTATGAATATAATTCTTACAATTCTTACAATGTGTCACTTTAAATGATCTAAGAGAAATTCTAATTCGATTTATAATCAAAATCAACATAATAAGCTTGAAAGCATTCAAATACAAATGCAATCAAGCATGACTTAACAAGGCTTATATTTAATAAGCTAAGTTGAAAGAGGTATAATAGCTTGTTTATGAGTGAGAATGAAAGTTGAGTATGATGATTAGCAAAGATGTAAAATCCTATCAAAATGCATAAGCTAAATATCTATTTTATTTTGCTATCAAGTTAAATACAATGTTGCAATATTTTGAATTACAACTTAAATCATACGCCATCGGATCTGTAATTCTTCGTATAAGCAGACATTAAATTAAATTCTGCCCGAATGAAGGAGTTTCCTTCAATCCAAAATTAGAAAATTTTTATTCTAATTATGATTTTCAAAATTAATTTTGATTAGATGTCTTATAAATATCTGCGTATCTTTGGGCGTAGAGATTTAAAGTCAAATTTTAAAGTCAAAGATTGTTAAGTTAGAATTAAATGAAAATATAAAATCAATCTCTACGTGATTTAGAAATAAAATTATCGAATTGTTAAACATTCGCATAGCGCGTTGAATGCTTAAATTTAGTGTCGAGAATGTTGCGGGTTCTAGCGGTTTGGGTCTTGGGGCCAGTGCAGGTTAACCTAAAATCTAATTATTATAAGAATTTCAACTTATTATCTGAGAAGTTAATTCTCTCATATGATAGTAGATCTGATATTCTATTATTAAACTAATAGAGTTGACAGGATCTGAAACAATAAATTAAATGATCAAACAATACATTACCCCAATGATGGCTATGTTGAATGAAAATTTCAACCGGATGGGATACTTCTATCAAAATGTGATTTTAATTTCAAATTAAATTAACTCAAATTAAGTATCAATCTAAAAAAATGTTTAAATGAAATTTAATCTAAAAAAAACTTAAAGCTAAAATCCAACCCATCTCGCAATTGTTTATTAAAGGTGACAAATTAAGAAAACTCTAGCTCACAAAATAGTTAATGTCAAATCAAGTGTTCTACTATGTTCACTCTCAATCAATCTCTCGTTAGTAAAGATGTGACGTGTGTCATTTATGTGGTTTGGTAAGAAACAGCGTATGATGCGATTCTATTAGTCCCACGATTTGGTGCTAACAAATAGACATTATATTCTGATCATTTGTAGCGTATCTCTTCTTTTGAGTTGTGAATCATAGGGTATACAATCAAGTTTAGAAAATGAATATGAAACTTGATAACTCATCTACGAGCAAATGTGGATTTCGATATTTCATAAGCTAATATGAACAAGATTTATCATTGATTATTCTAAATATCAAGTTCTTGAACAATAACAGCATTATAAAGTTACTTGATTAACAAATGAATTAAGGTTCAATTCACACTAAGGAAGTTGAGAAGTGTCGAGAAAATTTAAGTAAGACATACAAAGAATTTAATATATAGTTAATAATTATGAATATAATTCTTACAATTCTTACAATGTGTCACTTTAAATGATCTAAGAGAAATTCTAATTGGATTCATAATCAAAATCACAAGGTGCTTATAATAAACTTGAAAGCTAGCATTCAAATACAAATGCAATTCAAGCAACAAGGCTTATATTTAATAAGCTAAGTTGAAAGAGGTATAATAGCTTGTTTATGAGTGAGAATGCAAATTGAGTATGATGATTAGCAAAGATGTAAAATCCTATCAATATGCATAAACTAAATATCCATTTTATTTTGCTATCAATTTAAATACAATGTTGCAATATTTTGAATTACAACTTAAATCATGCGTCGTGGATGCAATTCTTATAGGCGGCATTAAATTAAATTACGAATGAAGGAGTTTCCTTCAAAATTAGAAAATTCTTATTCTATTATGATTTTCAAAATTAATAATTTCATTGATTAGATGAAATTATCTATATAAATTGCGTATTTGTAGAGATTTAAAGTGTAAATTTTAAAAGCAAAAAAAATGCCTAAGTTGGAATTAAATGAAAATATAAAATCAATCTCGTGATTTAGAAATAAAATTATCCGAATTGTTAAACACATTTCGTAATTAAACGATGTTGAATCTTAAATTTGAATGGGAATGGGGTTTGCTTTGGTTTGTCTTGGGGCCGGTTAACAAACCAAAATCAATTATTATAAGAATTTCAACTTATTATCTGAGAAGTTAATTCTCTCATATGATAGTAGATTTGATATTCTATTATTAAACTAATAGTGTCGACAGGATCTGAAACAATAAATTAAATGATCAAACAATACATTACCCCAATGATGGCTATGTTGAATGGAAATTTCAACTTGAGGGGATACTTTTATCAAAATGTGATTTTAATTTCAAATTAAATTAACTCAAATTAAGTATCAATCTAAAAAATGCTTAAATGAAATTCAATCTAAAAAAAAAGCTAAAATCCAACCCATGATTGTTTATTAAAGGTGAAATTAAGCTTCAGCTGAAATAATGTCAATCAGTATTCTACTATGTTTATCAATCAATCTTTTGTAAGATGACGTGTCATCATTACGTGGTTTGGTAGTAGAGTCGCGTATGATCGAGTCTCGATTTGGTCTTCTAGCCATTATATTATATTCTGTAGCAGTATCTTTCGATGACTCTTCTTTGAGTTGTGAATCGTAGGGTATCTTGTAAGAAAAGTCTCTGGTAAGGTGGCTTAATCCTGTTCCTTAAACAAACAAACTGAATTTTTTTGGGACGTAACGTGTTCGATAAGGATCCTTCGATCGGGTTGAGTCATTCTCATTAGGAAGTAGGGGACTCGAGATGATGGGCAATGGGATCTAGATCGAGGCGCTCCTCAACCATCCGCTTTAAGTTAAATAATGTTGAATTTCATAAATTCATAATCTTAAATTTTAAATTCCACATGCTGCTACTATACACTATGTATGTATCTAACGACCTTAATCGAAAGTTCTATCTCGCAGAGGTAATTAACTATAGGCCATACTAGAAACCCAAACCAGATCTAAAGTCCTCACAAAATGAGGAAATCTTGGTAGTTATCTATCTACTATTTCATATACCTTCTGAAAATTACACCGACACTTAAATCATACTCTTTTCAATTGCGAGAGGTTGGTGGCGAATTTTCGGAGCCCACACTAATATTATTGATAATTATAAATATCATACATAATAAAATTACATATATTTATTTCATTAGTTTAACATAAATTTTGGTCTTAGTTGTTGATCTTACACTCAACCTTTCTCAATCGAGCTTGGACTAAAAATTGAAGTTTATTTACCACTACCTAAAGTAGCTGTGCTTTGTGTACTAGCAATCTGAGTGATGGCTGTGACAACTTCTTTTTTAATCTTTTTGCTCATCTTTCTCAACTTTTATGCTAGTGAGATAACTACATCAGTGCATGATTTGAAGCATGTTTATCATGATAAGGTGCCCTACATTTAGTTTATCTTCTGCTCAGATCCTCTATGTATCCATCCATTCATATCAGGCGCAGAGTAGGAATCATCTAAGTCATATGGATTAGCTTAATAAATAAATTGGACCTCCTCCTCAGTTGGTGCTCCTCCCAAACATGTCTTTCATTTCTACTAATGACGCATTATGGAAATTTAAATTGAATTGGAGTTTTTATAGCAAAATGTTCTGGTAGGCTTCATCTTTTCTTCTACTCTTTTATCAATATCCTCTGTTTTTGTGTTTTAATCCATTTTCCATTTGACGCAATTGCAAATTGCTTCTTCTTATCAATGCAGAAATTCAAGCACATTATGAAGGAATTGCAAGGGGCAATCATTGTTGGTTCCATTTTTCAAACCATATTGGGTTATAGTGGACTTATGTCACTTGTTCTGAGGTACTTCTATATAGCGCTGTGATTCTTTATTGATACAATGAACTTTATGCACATAATAAAGTTCCTACAACCGTTTTTCTAGTTGTCACTCCTTGTTTTTTTGCATTTGATTAGCAGTGCCGTGGCCACCAATATTCTGTGACATGAATGGGTGACAATAGACCTTAAATAAAATTGAGCAAGTGTGATGTTTTAGAACACCTTTGACAACTTATACGTTTTAATTATTCTGCTTATTCCTGACAAACGCTTCATAGATGGTTGCTGAATAAGAAAAATGGCTAATATACTAGATTAGGCTTTAAATCATTAGTGTAGCTCGACTGATAGAATTTGGTATCTTCAAAAGATGTGTGATTCAACCGAATGATGCGTTTTTACATGTGTGTTGGGCTTTTCAGAAGGGCCTCGTTTGGCATTGAGCCAATGAGCAATGGGTTAATGTGAAGTCTTAGAACTTACACAAATGTGTTTGCTGGCTATACATGAACTTGTTTATGATTAAAAAAATGTTCATCTTAAAAACACCCTCCTTGCATCATCATCATCATCTAGGCAACCATCAAATAGATTTGTCTAACCTTTAACATTCTCAGCTCATGCCGCCTAACCTTTGACGAGGTAACTGTTGGTTGTGATAATGTTCTGCCACCAATCTTTTTTGTGTCCTGTTGTTGCAGGTGTCGTGAGTTTTATATATTCTTAAGAAAGCTAATACGTTCCTTAAATTGGCAACCTTACAAACTTTCTTGGGTGTAGTCTGGCCAGAGCACTTTTTACTTTTCAAGGCTTTATTGTGCGGGCTTTCAACAGGATGGATCAGCCCTTTGAAATTGTGCGGGAGGGGAATGCATGCCATTATAATCAAAATTGCCACATGTGCGTTTGTATGTCTCAAGCATGCTTCGTTAGAGGTTTTAATCTCAATAATTGGGTGTTGTTCATGTTTTAGGGGTGTTTTATAATGCTATTATTTATTTATTTGTTTTATATTATCACTAGTTATGCATATTCTTTCAAACAATCTTATTATTATGTTAATATACACTCTTTATCTTGTCTTTTTTTCCATCTGGTTTGGAAGAGGATTTTTATTTTTTGAACTTGGTACTATATAAAGGTGAGCTAGATATCATTTTTTAATGGGGGTACACAAGAAAGTTATTGAGAGGGATAAAAATTAAACGTTCCTTTGAAAAATATAAAATAGCAAGAGTATTTGAATATATGTATTTATTATACATAAAAAAAACCTGTTGAAAATTTAGGTGGGGCATGTCAGCCTCCCTAAGTCCGGTCTTGGTGTTACTATATTTTTAGCCATGTGTAACAGTAGCTGAAATTATTGCATAAGCTTGAACTAATTCTATGCAATCAAAATTCAACAAAAACCAGAGGCGGTATTTCTCTCTTAAAATCAGGCAACTTAAAATGGGTTGTTTCTGTAATGCTATGCCAAAAATATTTTGGTAAAATATTCCTGCTTGATGACATACAATTTGCTTGCTTGTGGTTGGTTATTCAACAGGTTGGTAAATCCAGTGGTAGTTGCTCCTACTGTTGCTGCTGTAGGCTTGGCATTTTTTAGCTATGGTTTCCCTCAGGCGGGTTCTTGTGTAGGAATAAGCATCCCTCTAATTTTATTGATTCTTATTTTCACTCTGGTAAGACATTGCATAGTATTTAAATCATGTGTTTCCCTGTATTGCCGGCTTTATCACCCCTCCTTATAAGCTTGTCAGCTGATTGGCAAGGTTGCTAGCTTATGAGAAGCTCTGATTACTTCAACGCAGTCTTTGCTATATCATGACACTTTTTTTATCCATTTTTGTCAATTGCAGTATCTTCGCAAAATTTCAATCTTCGGACATCACATTTTCCTAGTTTATGCGGTATTTACTCAGATTTCCTGTTTTCCTTTTTTTTTTCTCCGGTCATCTGAACTTCATGGATTATAAAAATGGGTGAAGTCTTAATAATTTTATTATGGCTGAAATATTTTTTTTCCCCACTTTTGCCTGATTTACTAGCAGGTTCCTATTAGTGTCGCCATCGTATGGGCATATGCATTCTTTTTGACGGCTGGTGGAGCTTATAACTATAAAGGCTGCAGCTCAAATATACCCAGCTCAAATTTCTTGTCAGATACTTGCAGAAAACATGCACTTACCATGAAGCGTTGTCGCACTGATGTTTCTGTCGCATGGAAGACAGCTTCTTGGGTTAGGATTCCTTATCCATTCCAATGGGGGGCGCCTACATTCAGTTTCAGGACATCCATCATTATGACCATTGTATCGGTTGTTGCATCAGTTGATTCAGTAAGTGACATCTAAAACCAATTACTGTGCATTTTGTTATCTGTTGAATTTTAGATAGTTCATAGCTTTGGCGCCATAGTTGTAGCATAGTTCATAGCTTTGGCACCATAGTTATAGCAATTTAATTTAGCTGAGGTAAGGTTTTGAGCTCAAGGGACTGTTGGGGGATCACAAAATACGCGCGGAAAATGAGTTCAAGTGTTTCACAGTATACACGGAACAAATAAAATCAAAGTAAAAATAATCACACAAAAGACACTAGATTTAACATGGAAAAATCCGAGAACGGGAAAAAAAACATAGAGTCACACCACCAAGAAATTCACTATAAAAGAAAAACCAAGGAGAATAGTACAAATTACACTTATCTGAAGCATCTCCACACTTCAGTTACTCTAAGACACTCACTTTACTCTAACACATAACGGGATAAGAGAAAAGTTGAGAAAGGTTCAGAAAACTACAAAAAAATTGCCTAAATACGAAATTTTCCGACTCGTAGCACTGCAACGCTGCAACCTTGGCATCTAAGCACTGCCGTCGCTGTCTTCCATGCTTTTCTGCACTGGTTCGATCGTCGAGGTGTTGGCCTCTCTACCTTCCTAGTGCAAGTCTAGTGCCGTGATGCTATCCTTCTAGCACTGAGGTGCTGTCTCCTCTATCTCTTAATTCAATATCTCATGTTCTAACTCTGAGACGCTACACACCAAAAAATATTTTCGGAGCTGCCGCTCTCGAACCCCCGAATAGGGGGTGTGCTGCCCCCCTGCAACCCCCCGACAAGCTCACCATCGAGCTCGGGCGGCGCAAAGGATAGGGTTCAGAGATAAAATCAGGCTCCACAAAATAACAAAGGCACAGTTCCTCACCCCAACATTCATGCCTACATTTTTTTGAGTTTACATTTTATTAGTCCTATTGCACTTTTCATGGTTGTGGCTTGGCTGAGATGACTCGGCCTAGTTTTTTACCTGTAGGCATGCTGATTCTGTTTTTTAACCGTCTAGTGTTGCAACTGTTCTGAAATATTTTGTACTGTATATGATATTATAGTAAAGAGTAATAATTCTCTACTCCTATCATTTCTAATGGATCTTTTAATTCTGGTACCATATGCAGACTAGAGTCTGAATAGCCTTAATAACCTTCCTTCCCATTATTAGCTTCACGTGCACATTTTGATTCATTGTCTTGTCGAAGCTTGAGATCTTCAGTAGATTTATTATACCGCCAAGTTATACTCTGGTACAGTAGTACTCATTGATTCATATCTCTCTTATTGACCAATTATTACAAGGGATAATTTTCAATCGTAGCAGCTGGGCATCATCATCATATTTAGCCTTATCTGTACTATTTGGGATCAGTTTTTTGTATTCTCGTTTTCTATTGGTTCTTGGTTAATATTGCCTCTGATATTAATACTATTCTTCACAAGTTATATGGAATAACTTTTATCTATATAACCTTAAGTTGAAAATAGATAAAGATCATTGTGATTTTTAATCTAATAATTGCAAGTTGAAAAGTTGATATAGAAATTGAGTAATATAGAGGATAACATCTATAAAAGGGAAGTCAAAATAGATAAAGATACATTTAAAATTTTCTTAGTTTCTTTTTCAACTTTTAATGGCTCTTTTTAATATATTGTTGAGTTATTAGATAATAGATATTATAAACTTCTCATTTCACTGTTGGACCGTCTGTTCATTTAGCTAATTTTAAAGTTGAACTAATTATTCTTTAGACAAACATTTGCAAATTCATATTTCAATCATAATTTATGACTCATAATTTTTTTTTATATAAACTTGTTATTCAACCATATAATAGTTGTTCTCATTAAGCCATTGTATTTTCTTCTCTTAAATTTAGAAATTATAAAATTTATTTAATTGTTCAAATAGATTTTAGGATTCTTAAATTTATACTTATAACTTAACAATTCCCAATTTCTAAATTTTAAATTTATCTATAACTTTGTATTTAGAAATTTTAAATCATTAATTTTGCAATAGCATACCCTAAATCTTAATTTATTCTATAACATAATGATATAAATTCTTAAATTAATGTTCATCCTAATGTATTCCCATATATCTTTATTCATAAATAACAAATGTTAACTTATAAATTATTATATTACAAATCTGAAAAAATTACTGTTGATATTCCATTTCTTGGAATAAAATATAAAAAAAAAAAGAGAAAGAAAATAGTAGTATGTTAATATATATATATATAGAGAGAGAGAGAGAGAGAGAGAGAGGTTCTTATTAGCACATAAAAAAAAAAAAAAAAAACAGAGAAGAAAAAAAAGGGGAACCACACTCATGCAACCGAAAAGAAAACCTCACCCCCTCGCTCAATCGATTCCGCCTCGGTTTCGTCTCTCACGTACGCAAGCCCTCTCTCGTTCCCTCGCCTTAAAAAGCCGCAGCACGCACAAAAAATTGTTCCTCTCCATTCGAACCTGGCTCAACCGATCCCGCCTCTCTTTTGTTTTTCTTAACCGAAGCCTTCTACGGATTTTCCCTGGAAAACAACAAGAGGAAAACGCAAAAGAAACCTCACTTGCCTCCGATTCTCCTCCAAGCCGAGGCTTTCGCTCCTCTCGTCGACAACATATATGAGCAGGAGATTGAGGGCTTTCAAGAGATGGATGAAGTCTTATGGGATCGTGTACAGCGATGCCCTCAAATTCGTCGATTCCACGGACGGCGGCATCTCCGTGCGGGTGCTCTGCGACCTCAAGGAGGGAGATCTCGTGGCTAGCATTCCTAAAATTTCATGCCTCACCATCCCGACCTCGGGGATCTCATCACTTATCGAGGATGCCGGCCTTGGCGATCCTGATGCCTCACAGTTCTTCAGCACCCAATTGTTCGCTAATATTCACAGATTTTCGGAGGCGGCGATCTAGTCTTCCTCTCTTGCTTCATCCCAACGCAATCTATTCTTCCCTCGTTGCAGCAGAAACATCCAGAATATTTGTCATATTGGAAGATATAAGGGAGCATACTTTGTCAAATTTACACAGAGTACATAAAAGTTTGGCATTCTGGCAACCTCAAGCAATGGAAACAGACTATCAAAAGGTGTGATTCATGGTTTTCAACAGAGGACCACGAGCCTTTATTTATGAATCAGTTCAGATAATAAGAAGACTCACTACTGAGGGACATCCATTTTCAGTCCATCGCCTACTCTGCCGCGGATACAATATTTCTTAAAATAGCTATATTAACTACTCTACAACATTGCTTGGCTACATTCCTTTCTCAAGTTTATTTAGAGGTCAACAAATTTGATGAATTGCTAATTGCGGATCCAGACAAGTTATTACTGTCATTATTGGTGGCCATTGATAACCTTTTTTTTTTCTGCAAGTTGGAAACATCCGAAAATACATTTGGTTGGATTTAAGTTGAATCCGACTTAAATCATGCTCAAATCCTGCAACTAAACAGCCCCTCTTTCCTTCCTTGCAAACGACGAAAATCGAGAAAGAACTCCGTCATCAAACGGGTTCCACCCTGTCTCTGGCACTTTTCCATCCCTTCCTTCCTCTGGGTTTGGTTTAGATGCCAGAGTTTATCATTGTGGCTGATTGTGAATGCATAAAAACATGTGAATGTGTATATGGTATATGTATATGCTTCTTTCATACGAGTTTGAAGGCCTCGTCACGCTCATCACAGCGTGACGAGATGACAACCGGCCGAGGTATTTTAAAACACACCGACCGTCACGCTCATCAGGGTGAAATGCTGCCAAAATTTTGACTAAATCTAGGATAAAAAAAAGGGGAGAAGAATATTTGCATATATATTTATTTTTATGCAGGTGATCATATATATTTATTTTACGGTGATTGAAGGTTATGCTTCTCGAGTGTAACGAGATTGAAATTGGTAGCTTTAACACCAACCGCCACGCTCATCGGGCATGACGGGTAAAAACAGCTTAATGTAGCCTCACGTGGATGACGTTGAAATATCAGGAATGTCGAAATTTCACAATTTTTTGAGACTTACCAAAAATATATATATAAAGTCCTAAATAAATGAATTGAAAATTAAATATAAATGAACTTGAAATGAATTTGATACAAAATTAAAAGGCTATGCTCTAAATAAAATTCGAACTCAAAATAAACCGATTTAATTGTAATTTTTGAGCTCAAAATTGAAAATTAATAATGAAATCAAATTAAATTATGGATTGTAAGGCTTGGAGGCAAATAACTTTTATAAGATTCAAATCTAAGCTTAAGAGATTGATTGAGTGAACATGATACTTACTTGCATTTCAACATGATACAAAGATAAATCCAATTGAATGCATAATTGGATTATCTAAGTAATATGGTTGAAGTATAGTTTTCAAATGTCAAATTCAAAAGAGATTGGTAGGTGGTCTCAATAGAAATCAATTGAATCTGAAAACTCAATTTCAAGCAAGGATTGAATAAAAAAACTTATAAATAAATTTGCATTAAATTCTACAAGTTGGTTTGCAAATGAGAGCTTGATTATATGGCTTACTAGTAAATGTGAATAATCTAACCAGTTTGTAATTCATTAAACGAATTGAGAAAATAAAAAGAAAAATTTGTAATATGTTTGGAGATATATCTATGAATACAAATAAAATTCTTCATTAAAATTGTAGTGACTTAATAAATGAAGAATCAAATGAAAGTAATTTTTGCATTAGCTTAAAAGTAAAAATCAAATACAAAAAATAAAATACCTTCAACGCCAATCAAACAAATATTCAAGCGCAAGGCACCATTTGAAAATTTTAAACTAACACGCCACCGGATCTGTCATCCTTCGTACATGCAGACAGAAGATGATGCTAAGTTAAATTCTCCATGAATTATGGAGCTTCTTTCAATCCAAAAAATTAAGAAATTTCATTCTAATTATGATTTTCAAAGTCAATGATTTCATTAATTAGATGAAATTATCTAAGCTATAAATACATACATGTGCTCGGACATAGAAATTTAAAGTCAAATTAATTTCGAATACAGACTAAGTTACGTGAAAATATAAAATCAATCTCATAATTTAAGAATAAAATTACCTAAATTACTAATCACCTGCATGGACCCCGACATTACGCTGAATGCTTAAACTTAGTGTTTGAGGATGCTGCACGGGTTGATTCTCGGTTTGGTCTTAGGACTAGGTTAACAAAACCTAAAAATCCATTTATTATAAGAATTTTAGCTTATTGAAATATCCGGTAGTTTTAATTGATACGATAAGAATTGATCCTCTATTATTAAACTAATGATGCGATCAAACAATAAATTAAATGATCAAGCAAACTCATATATCTCGATGATGGCTGTGTTAAATAGTGATATCAACCGTAGGGAATACTTCCATCAAAGTATGATTGCAATTTCAGGTCAAACTAATTCAAATTAAGTATCAATCAAAATATGAAATCAAATATGTCATTAAGCTATAAATGTCTAAATGAAATTCAATCCAAAAATTTAAAGCTAAAAATTCAACTCACCTTCTTAAATTATTTATTGGAGTTGACAAATTAAGAAAATTCTAGTTCACAAAGGAGTCAATGTCAAATCAAGTGTTCTACTTTATTCACTCTCAATCTCACGCCGGGCGCGTGCGTGCTGTCCTCTAATCTGCATTGGCCAAGAGACTCCATATATATTCAGATTACTAGTTCCGATCGCGCCAATTAACCATTATATTACGATCACGATCGTGGCTGATGTTCTTCATATTTCTACCCTTTGTAATCATGCAGACAGGAAAAAAAGGTTCTCTGAAGATAGACTTAAGCTCATTGACAAACACTACCTCGCGCCTACAATGATTTCTTGACGCAACCCAGGCCGAAAGGATCCTTCGGTTGGATCGACTACCTCCTTGACTAAGTAGGGGACCGCTGACAATGAGAAAACCATGATTTAGACATATAATCATTCCCCCAACCATCCGCTTTAAATTAAAATGATGAATTTCATAAATTGTAAATTCTAAAACTCCACACTCTGCTAGTATATGCTACGCATTAAGCGATCTAACGACTAGCCTTAATCGAAAATTCACTCTCAATATTGAGAGGGGTAATTAACTATGGGTGCTTGCGCCCATAGGAAACCTAGAACCAGATCTAAAGTCTCGCAAAATAAGGGCGAAATCTCTGGGCAGTAAGAATCTACTATCTATCTCGTCTCCAAAATTTCAGACACTTAAAATCATACTCTTCATTTGAGGGTAAATTTTGAGCCCATAATTACTCAGAAAATTGTTCATACATATAGACATATATATATGTTGTTATTGAAATTAAGTTATAGGGGGATTTACATACATACCACACAATTCTTATGTATTTACATATTTCACACCTAAATTTGAATATTTACTTAAATAGCACTTAAATCTTTATTATTACATCAAAAATACCACCCTGGTTACTTTTTCCAAGTGAAATACACCTTTTTCTACATAGGGAAAGTGTTAGTTTTGTAAATATTCGATTTGTAAACGATAATATAAAAGTATGTAAATTTCCCTAAGTTATATTTGCTCAAGTAATTTAATTGTAAATGAAGGAATAGATTTTGGTGAAAAGAATTAAAATACTTCATTGCATCATTGAAATTTGGTGAAAATCATAACCAAATTAATTGATTGTAATTGCTGAAATTTAATTTCAAGCATTACAAAATTTTGATTAACTTTCAAAATATTATGACCAACATTTTAAATAATATTTATTACCTAAAGTTATTCATTGTTCATAATTTTCAAAAAATATATCTTTATATAAAATTACCTATTAAAAAGTAGCAACACAAATAAAAGCTTAGGTTTTGTAAATATAAGCCATAACCTGAGTAACCTCTTCTTCTCTCCTTGTTTCGGTCCCTAAATCATGCTCCTCACAGTCGTGATAGCTGTTCGGCTCGGCAGGGTGTGGAGGAACAAGATTCTGGCACTCGACATCTCCGCTTGCAACCTCGTCTAACGCCGATGCCGCCGTCAAGTTCACAGCTTTGCCCCATTGTCTTGTCTCTCCCTCTCTCGCTCTCAGTTCGAAACCATCGGTTCTCCCTTCTCCCGCTCTCAATAAATTGACAGGGAGGGCCCGTCTCGTTTTAATAAGGAGAACCTGCTAATGCCAATTCAATTGAACCGTCTTTAGTTGGGTTTTTATTTATTTATTTTGTTTTCCGGAATATTACAGTTAGAGAGGATAAGAAGATGCCATTAACAGTTTATGGGAGCCTACACAGCATTGGCAATTGAAATGGTGCTGCCATGGAAGAGTTCTTCTGGCGAGAAATACTTGATTACTAGCAATGCAACAAGATTAGCCAACATCATTGGGGGTCCTCCATGGTAAGGTGAGCGATATTGATGTTGAATAAAGACAACAATTGGAGGCGGCAGGAGGCAATGGTGAAGGCATTAGGCCTAAGGGGGTGGACAACTCTCCAGCTACTGTTTAAATTGAAGGTTTGTCCACAATTTAGTTAATGGGTTAGGCATGATTTCATATGTACTAAGAACGTCTATCCATGCATATACATTGGGGTGTAAGTGAGTCAAGTCGGCTCGCAAGTTGACTCGAGCTCGGTTCGCTAATGAGCTCGCGAGCCAAGCTTATTGAGGCACGAGCTCGAGCTCGAGCTCATAAATAAGCTCGAAAAATTTTTGAGCTTAAGTTTGTTTGACCCATTTTAGTTTATCTCCTATAAATATAATGAAACTACAGTGATACACACATGGGGATATTCAATTGTCCTTTTATTGAAAAAAATATTCTCCGAATTATTAGTACTCCATGTTGCCTTTAAATTTAAGATCAACAAAATTGATGTTGATGTATAATGTATGGACAGTTGGGTGATTTAATTGCATTAATTTTTTTGAATATTTCACTATTGAGCAAACTTTTAATGCCTCCTTGCTAAAGTATTACTTCTATATAAAATTTTCTTCTGAAAAAAATTCCATTGTACACGTTTTTTTTGGATAAAGTATATATGCGCCATAAAATTATTGAATCATTCATATATTTTTAAACCCTACTTCAAGATGCTACATCTACCTGTTTGTGCATAATTAAATCATCTAGAAAGTATTATATGTTAAGAAAAGAGTATTTATTTGCCAACTTAATGTTGTATGATTGCAGAATAAGTGTAACAATATATGATCTTCTGGGAAATCTATTCAATAAAAGAATATACACCCTTTAATTGCATTTACACCGTAGGATCACAAAGTGCTGTAGTGATACTGTCAAAGAATGGCTAAAAGAATATGAACACTATTATTATTCATTGAAAATTTATTTTTTTAAGGTGATTGTATATTCCCATATCAATAGTATTAGAGAAATGATTTCATGAAACTTAGAGAATAATCTATTCATCATTAACTGGTGCAGATTGGATCGTATCATGCCACATCCTTGCTTATTAGTTTAAGGCCTCCTACACCTGGAGTTGTTAGCAGAGGTATAGGACTGGAAGGTCTTTCAGGAATTCTGGCTGGACTTTGGGGCACTGGCACTGGCTCAACAACATTGACAGAAAATATTCATACAATTGATGCAACAAAGATGGCGAGCAGAAAGGCCCTGGCTTTTGGAGCAGTCTTTTTAATCCTCTTCTCTTTTGTAGGTAAGAACTTCAGGCGTATGCAGGTTTTTTTTTAATTTTTTTTTTTTTTTTTGTACTTTGCATGTTTTTGTTCTGTCCAAGTAGATTTACTGCATTGAGTGATAAAATTTGCATAAATCGATTATCTGTATAATCTACTTACCTAGATTTTTTCAAAGTGCGACTCAGAAACTACAAATTTGATTTTTATTTATGTATCTAATACTTAAATCTTCATATTTGTTTATATATCATCTATGATCTTAAATCACTTAAAATTTACCACTAATATTAACTTATTTAAAATTAAATATATACATTTTCATATATATGTTCTTATGTAAATTAAATACTAGGGTGCTATATAAGATGGTGGTTTACGTGCATATCACATAATTCTTATGTATTTATATATCTAATACCTAAATTTTAATATTTATATGCATAATATTTAAATCTTTATTATCACAATAAAAATATTTCTAACACTAACTTTTTCAAAGTCAAATATGACTTCGCATACATAGAAATTTTAAAAGTTAGATATATATACATAAGAAATGTGTGGTATGTAGTAAATTTTTCTATAAATAAATACAAAGATTTATGTGCTATATATATATATATATATATATATGAATACATAAGAATTTTATGGTATGTAATGTAGAACCATTATTTTTTTATAGCAACAATCAAACTCAAATTAATCCTTTATTAATTATAATATCTTTATTTGGCAGGAAAAGTGGGTGCTCTAATTGCTTCAATTCCACTGGCATTGGCTGCTGCTGTCCTGTGCTTCACTTGGGCGTTAATTGTTGCACTCGGCCTCTCCACCATGCAGTACACGCAGTCTGCAAGCTCAAGAAACATACTCATTGTTGGCTTTACACTATTTCTCTCTCTGTCCGTTCCTGCATATTTTCAACAATATCCATCGAGTTCTACACTCATTCTTCCAAGCTATCTTGTACCATATGCAGCAGCATCTGATGGGCCCATAAACACTAGCAGTAAAGGAGTGAGTTCTAGCACCCCTGCCCAAAAATATACAAAAATATTTCTAACATGTTATTTGCTATAATTCTAAAAATTGACACAATGGACTATCTTCCTGATAAGCCTGGTTACCAGAGTTTACACATTTTTGCCGACTTATTTCTCCTTTCCACAAGGAAGATTTTGATACATGTCACACTATTCTTATGCATTTATATATTTAACATCTGAAATTTGATATTTAGTTATCTACAACTTTTTTTTGCTTGAAAATGTACATTTTACTTTGAAAAAGTGAATAAAAAAGTGAACGATAATGATATTTTTGTTGTGATAATGAAAATTGAGGTATTATATATGTAAAAATTATAAATTAGGTGTTAGACATGTACATACATAAGAATTATATGGTATGTATGTATCATGTATGTAAATCCCCCTTCCCATAAAACACTTTTTTTTTTTTGACTTAAGTAGTTTGTCTGTGCAGCTCAATTATGCCTTGAATTCTCTTCTGTCGCTTAACATGGTTGTTGCTCTCTTGGTGGCATTTATACTCGACAACACTGTGCCTGGAAGCAAGCAGGAGAGAGGGACCTATATCTGGTCATCTTCACGGAATTCTGACGTTGATGATCCATCTTCTATGGGACCTTATCAATTGCCAGAAAAAGTTGGCCGCCTCTTCAAGTGGGCTAAATGGGTTGGTTCTTGACCGCAACGGTTTTTCTTGCAATAGTTATTTTGCTCATTTGAAAACTGCTTTTGATTTGTTGTTCTTTGCAATTTTTTTTTTGTTGGTAGGATTGTTTTTTATTTTAGTCATATATGAAATGGGATATATATATATATATATATATATTCTCCTCTGACTGTTTGATTGCAGTAGCTCCAGCTGGCTTTGAGATGCCAAGAGTAACAGAAATAATGTTTTTTTCTTGATTTTTTTTTGTTTTGTTTTGTTTTTCATTTGTAAGGGGAGGAAATTGGGAGGTGTATCTTGTAAATTTTGAAGAAGCTATCACATTCTTTACATTTATTGTGGGAAGTTACCTATTGAAGATAGAAGAAAAGCTTGTTTATTGAGACTGATGCTTATTCTTTTAGACAAATTTATGCCAATTGCCCATCTATAGAGACTTATCTGTTCTTAATCATCATAAATCTTAAACTAATTTTGCTTGGAAAAGTTCAGGGGCCGTTGGGATCATTTTCATTTTTTGATTTTAATTTTATTATATTTATATTTTGATTTGAAATAAAATGTATTCGATGATTGTGATTGTTTTTTTAAAACACTCAAAATAATATTGAGGTGTTTTTAATATTTTTTTTAAATAATGCAATTTATTTTTAAAATAAAAAGATGTAAAAATAAATCAAATAAATAACTTTAAAATAATATAAAAATAAAACAAAATTATTTGAAAGAAGTCGTCAATTAATTATTGATATGACACTAAAAATTTCAGTAGTCGAAATATAAATTTTGATGTCAAAAATAATTTGATCTTAAGTTGAAATTAGTCCAAATTAATCATTTAAAATATCATTAGAATTTTTGAGATTTTAGTTAAATCTTTAAATAATTTTTAAATATGAAGTGGTTATGATCAAATTGAGCGTCTTAACGATTCAGATTTAACAAGATCAAAATCTCTTGATTCTGACTTCATTTGAGTATTCAAATATTTAAAATATATGAGATGATCAAAGGAATCATTTTGAGCCGTTCGATGAAATAGTTTGAATTTTTTATATATTTATAAAAACGTCATTCTTCTAATATATAAATAGTATCTCATTTTTCACATGAGGAGAGTTCAAGTTAAAGAGAAGAAAGAGCTCTAAGGCTTCAAGATCTTTCAAACATAATCGTGCCACCACTCGACGGTCGTTGATCATTGCCGACCGCCAACCACCCCCATCGGCACCACCGGGTCTCGCCGATCAACAAGCCGGTATTGTCACTTCACTCGCGCGACACGGTTAATTGCGGCTGGCGACCATCGCCGTAATCATCGATCATCATCATAACCACTATCAATGGCCATCGCCGCTAACCACGCTATCGGTTGTCGCCGCAACCATATCGTTGACCGCCAATTATCGACATTGACCATCGATCATCGTTGCCGACACGCTGCTGATTATCGCCACTTTGCTTGCCATCTCCGCTGCCATCATCATCGCCAGTACCCATTATCAATCATTACCATAACTATAGCTAACATCGCTATATCTGTTGTTAATTGATCAGATTCTCATTGTCAGACCTTCATATACAATTCTGTAATCACATTATCGGAAAAACTTTATACTCCGAAATAGATACATAATAGAAGATTTTTACTGAGCTAGGCCTCGTAATTTTTTCCTCTTTAGGAGTTTTTTCACGTAAAAATTTTAAAGTTTCTTATTCATCTTCAAATATCTCTGTGCTGGATTTTACAATAAAGTTAAGGCGTAAACTTTTATTCTACCGCAACAGATTTTCTAGCACCCAACAATTATAATCTTTTGTTTTGGATTAGTTCGTGACATATTTCACTAATATATCTAGTTCATTTTATTCAGGACGTTCATCCTTTTGCAATCGCATCAGCGTGAAATGCAATAAACTTAGAATACTTGATGATATTAAACTTAGAAGATTTTAAGTATTTAATATGGTATTGGAATTAACAAGAATGGTGATTTATTTTATATATCAAGCCTTCAAAATTGTGAATGAAGGATATAAGATGTGCGCTTTAAAATAAATAAATAAATGGTACAAAAATAATTCTCATAATGATTGGGTGATAAGATGTACCGTTATAGTCTCAATCATTGTTATTATTGTTGTTGACAGGCCTATCATTTTCATGCAATTTATACTATAGTGATAATCAAAATATTAAGGTTTAGTATTGTTTTGATATTTTTCATATATGTTTTCTTTCACTTCTCAGTTATAGTTTTCTAAATTTATATGAAATAAAATTTAAATATAAAAAAGTTTAATTTATATTGAATGTTACAAATCTTTAGTTTTAAGAAAAAAAAAATGAGAAATTTAACCTTAAATTTTTTTTATGTCCGTAGTTAGAAATTTTGATCTTCAAAGTCATATTTTTCCCCAAAAAAGTCAAGAAGAAAAAATGTTTTAATAAAACTATAATAGTTATCTTCACATAAAAAAGTCATTTTTTTAAAAAAAATAGCTTAAAAATATTATATCAGTTCACCTCTATCTTCTGAGCTAACTCTTCTTTGCTTGGATTTGGAATTTTGTTCTCTTTTATCTTTTAATTATATGCTTAAAATTTATCAAAATAATAAAAATAAATTAAATTATTTGTTGGGAGGTAAAGGCTTGGTTTGAATTTATGATGCACTAACATGGATATGTGAACACAAACATAATATGACACGGACATAGAATATACTGATGTAGAATATTATGAGGATTCAAAAATTAGAGCTTAAAATCTATTTACAAGATCTCAAGCTAATAGTCCAAAAAAATTCAAGAAAAAAAAAAAAAGCTTAAGCCCAATAGCCTGCTAAAGCTCATTTTATGATTTCATCTTTTTTTTTATTTACATAATTTTTAATTTTCTTATAGAAACTCATATTTGAAATTTTGTATTTAAAAATTTAAAGCATAATATATGAGGTGGTTAAATTCACATAAAATAATAGCATGTTAAATGAATAGATGACATAAAATAATAAAGTAATTTAATGGTTCACATTAATATGATCACCGACCTTTTCCTCCATATTTTGAATTCTTTTTTTTTTTGAAAGATGCTTGTAATGATTATAAATAATCCCTCTTACTAGAATGAAGGTGATCTTTTGACAATTACAAATTATTTGAGTTATTCTTGGAATTTGAGAGCTTGATGGCCAAACCTTGGCAATCCTTGATGGGAGCGCAGTTATCCAACATATACTCTTTCCTAACCTCTAATACTCAAGTTCTCTCAATTTCTCCAAGAGATAGAATGCTCACTTTCATTAAATTTGGTATCAGAGCGAAGCCTCGAAGGAGCAAATTTGGTCAAAATTTTGCTTCATCAAAGGGAGCATCTTAAGTGGTGGACTTGTCTTCAAACATGTGAGTTTTTCTTAAACTTGTGAGATTAATTAATTTTCTTTTATATGATAGTTTAAATACATATTAGTAGCTTGGAAAGATATATATTGCTTGTAAGTTTATGGTGATAACATAAAATTCCAATTAGTAAACTTAATTATATAATTTAGTCATTTTTTGATTGTGTGAACTTACCCCTCCATTAAAAAAAAAAAAAATTAAGAGAACATATTAGTGAGGTAGTGCTTCATCCCAAAAATAATCTAGCCATTAGTGCAAATCAAAATCTAATTACTTGATTTATTATTTTTGTTGTTGTTTATGATTAATTGTAAAAATTTCTCTGATTAACTTATGATAACTTGCTTTCTTTTAAAAAAAAAGCTTCATAAATTTGAGCAATTTTTTAAATTTAACTAAAAAAAATTGCATGAATAATAATGTAAGTGTGTTAAACTTAGTGATTTTGGAAGCTAAATAGAATTTTGTCAAAAAGACCTAAATTGTCTAAGGAAAACTTGGGATTTAAGTGGTCTTGTACCCCTCTCCTCACTTGGAAGTTCTCTTAGCCTAAAATTTCACTGTGATTGCTTGATTACATTATACTTGTTTGTTTTATTTTATTTTTTTCTTTGATCCCTTATCATATATCTGTTTTTTATTTTAAAAAAAATCTCATGGCACCAAAATCTATCTCTTAGGATCAAGTGAAAAATTTTACTAGATTAGTTGATGCCTTAGATCTTAGGATCCATGACAATGAATTAAAAACTCAATAAATATTAGAAGAAAGTAAAAATAAAATGCAATAACTTAAAGAACAAATGCAAACTCTTATAACTCATCTATAAAATAATAGAGTACTAACTCTTCCTTCAATACCTACTCAAATTGTGCCTATAGAGATAAACGAAGAAGATTTATATACAAATCATAGAGAAAACCAACCACTTAGAAGACCATCAATTGCTATAAATGGTGGAAGGGAGAGAATTATTTTAAGACTACAGAAGACTCTCATGATCTATTTCGAAGAGTTAAAGTAGAAGCCCTAACTTTTGATGGTATATATGACCCAAATAAATTTCTTGACGGTAGTTCAAATGGATTTAATTTTGATTAGTATAAAATGGATGATTATCAAAGGTTACTTTTGTTAAAATGAAATTGATAGGATGCTAAAATTTATTGGACAAATATTTTAGCTAAAGATAAAAGATTAGGGACAAACCTCACTTGGATAGAAATGAAAGAAATGTTAATATCAAAATCACCCTGCATCATGATAAGAAGCTACAGTCAATTAATTTGAGGTAAGTTTATCTTTAGAATCTGAATATTTGAATATTTTGAAGATCTAGTTTAGATCATTGATAATGATCGATTAGAAAATAAATTTGTTATTTGGCTTATGACTAGCATTAAAAATGAAGTTGAATTATTTAACCCATAATCTTTAGATGAAGCATTTCATTATATCTTATTGGTTGAACAACAAAAGAAATCTGTTTCTATCTCTAAAACTAAAAGTCAATTACCTTTTATTTCATCTCATATATCTATTGTTAGACCCACCCATCCAAATGGCCCGACCCCTTTGCTTAAAACTTCAATTGAAAGTAGTTTTAAGAGCACTAGGAAAGTAATATATTTTAAATATCATAAAAAAGGTCATATTCAAAATCAATGTAAACATCAAATCTAATTTTTAGAAGAATTTGAAAATCTAATAGATGATAATTTGAAGAAGTTTATGATGACACCCCATTATCTCGACAAAGAATTGGAATTAACTGATGACTCTCATGTTAATGTGATAAGATGTCTTATTGTAATTAAAAATAAAGCAAATATTGGAGGAGAAAGAATATTTTTAGCATGTATATTTTGTGTAATGAAAAGAGATGTAGGTTAGTTATAGATGGAGAGAGTGCTATGAATGTCATTTCAACACACACTTTAACTCGAGCCAACCTAAAATCTGAATCTCACCCTGAACCATTTCATGTTAGTTGGATAAATCATCATCTCTTCCCATCACCAATCGATGTTTAGATTCAATTAAAATAGGAAGCTATTAGGATCAAATTTGGTGTGATGTTCTCCCTATGGACATTGCTCATATTCTCTTAGGTCAACCTTGATTGTATGATTGGCTGTTATTCATTATGGTAAGGAAAATACTTAAATTTTTAAATATAATAATAAGACTATTAAACTCCTACCAATAAAGTCAGTAAAAAAAGCACCCTCCATAATACCACACAAAATAACTTATGACTTACAACTTAAGCTTCTATTGAAGAAAAATATCAAACTTCAATTAATTATCATAAAAAATCCTACTATTACGGTTAATACTACCATTTCTGATTCTTGCTTTAAAACATCTATTTTTCCTTCTTTTACCCCAAAGATAGAAATAATAAGTTTTGGAGCCTTACAAAAAGAATTTTCTAATTCATTTCTCCTTCACTTATTGCATGTAAAAGAAGTCATATCATACTCTAATGGCAATCACATACTTGTTGTGATCTCTTCTCTTCTTTCTGATTTCAAAGATATTGCACCCAATGAGCTTCCTAATGAGCTACCTCCTCTAAGAAACATTCAACATGTTATTGAGTTCTTACCCGGTTCTCAACTTCATAATCTTCCACATTATAGGATGAACCCTATCGAGCATGTTGGAATTAAAAGACAAGTTGAGTAATTATTAAAAAAAGGGTTTTATTGCTTAGTCAGCAAATCCTCCAACTTTATTAACACCAAGAAAAGAATAAACATTATAAATATAAGTTAATTTTAGATGATATGTTAGATTTAATCTCAATAGAATTTTTTCAAAGATTGATCTAAAAGTGGATATCATCAAATTGATTAGATCGGAGGTGAGTGGAAGGCGGCTTTTAAGACCCTTGATGAATTTTATGAATGGTTTGTCATGCCTTTTAGACTTTCAAATGCTCATTTACATTTATGATATGAATCGTTCTCAAGTCATATATAGGTAAATTTTTTGTATATTTTGATGATATTGATTTTAAAGTGAAAATGAGCATCTATAACACCTATAAAAAGTCTTTGAAATACTTAGATAAGAGAAATTATATATTAATTTAAAAAAGTGTTTCTTTTTGCAAGCTGAGGTAATCTTTTTAGGATTTATTGTATCCACTGTTGGACTTAAACCTGATCCTTCTAAAGTAAAAATAATATTAGATTGGCCATCACCTAAAAGTTTTACTGAAGTTAGAAGCTTCCATGGTTTAGCCACATTTTATCGAAGATTTATCAAGAATTTCAGTACTATTATTGCTCCGATAACTGATATACTAAAATTAGATAAATTTTGTTGGACTCTTAGAGCAAACCAATCCTTAGGCTTCTTGATTTTTCTAAAGCCTTTGAAGTAACAGGTGATGCTTCGGGAATTAGGATAGGTGGAATTTTAAGTAAAGAGAATCATCCTATCGCATTCTTTAGTGAAAAGTTAAATGAAGCCAAACAACGATATTCCACTTATGATAGGGAGTTTTATGTTGTAATTCAATCCTTAAGGCATTGATGAAATTATCTCTTACATAGAGAATTTATAATTAATTATGATCATCATGCCTTAAAATTCATTAATACTCAACGAAAATTAAGTCATAGACATGCAAAATGAGTTGAACTTTTACAAGACTATTGTTTTGTTCTAAAGCATAAGCCTGGAATTGAGAATAAACTACGCTTTATCCGATAAACCTAATGATTTCCTCTTAGAATTGAGAATAAGATTTGATAGAATTAAAGATGATTATATTGTGTGCCCTGACTTTTACTTAATTTATCTTGAACACCTAGATAAATCAATAACTTTACAAGAAACATTCTTGATAATAAATATATATTTATATAAAGAAAAATAACTATGCATTCCTCGATCTTCTCTTAGAGAATTTCTTATCATCGAGCTACATTGGAGGAGTATCATGAAAAGGATAAGACCATATGTTTATTAGAAAATAAATTTTATTTTCCTTCATTAAAACGAGATGTTCAAAAATTAATGGTTCAATGCTTAATTTGTAAACAGGCTAAAGCTATCAAACAAATGTCCGGATAATACACTGCCTTACCTATTTCATATAGGCCTTGGGAAGACCTATTAATGGATTTTATTCTAGGATTACCTAGGACAACTCGAGGACATGATAATATTTTTGTTGTCGTGGATAGGTTCTCAAAAATGGCTCATTTTTTACCTTGCTCAAAGCCAAATTATTTTTTAAGGAAATAATGCGACTTCATGGTCTCCCTTTAACCATTGTTTCTGATAGAGATGTTAAGTTTGTTTTATATTTTTGGAAAATATTATAGAAATTATTAGGTACCAAATTAAAATTTTCTTCTACCTTTCACCCACAAACCGATGAATGCGAAGTAGTCGATTAGGAAATTTGCTTAAATACTTGGTAGGTAAAAGTTTATGAAATTGAGATTTACATTTACCAACCTTAGAATTTGCCTATAATAGTATTATTTCTAGAACTACAAAAAAATCACCATTTGAGATAGTCTATGGTCAAAACTCACAACGATCAATAGATGTAACAAACCTACCATCTCATGTATTTTCTCATGTAGCATTCTCATTTGCTAAATATTTACATAGCCTCCATGAAGATATAAGAAAGTAAATTACTATAAGTAATGAAAATTATGCTTCTAAGCCAAATCATTATCGTTCAACGAAAGAATATAAAGAAGGTGATTATGTATTGATTTGCATTCAACCTGAGCATTATCAAACCACTAAATATAAGAAATTACATGCACGAGCTTGTGGTCCGTTAAAATTTTTAAGAAAATTAGAACTAATGTTTATCAGCTTGATTTGCCTGCTGATATGCTCATTCATTCAGTTATTAATGTTGAAGATATTATATCATATGAAGGAATTAGTAAACCTCAACTTGTTCAGTCTAACTCTTTAGCAAGAGATATAGCATTGTACTTCCAGAAGCCCTCTTTCTTTGAAGTTAACTATATTATCACCCAGGACACACCCATTAATCCAACTTCCGAACATCATTTTCTAGTTCGTTGGAAGAATAAGCGAAAGAGCAGATGGTTGGCGTCTTGATTTGGAGACTTTATCATAATTGGTAGAAGACTGCAGATTTCAACTGCAGACGGAGTTCAATTGGGGGGAGTTGATGTAGAACATCATGAGGATCCAAAAATTAGAGTTCAATGTCCATTTATAAGATCTCAAGCTAAATCCCAAAAAAAAAATAAGAAAAAAGAATGCTTAGCTCATTAGCTTACTAAGACTCATTTCATGATTTCAACTTTTTTTATTTATGTAATTTTAATTTTTTTCTTGAAACTTCATATTTGAAATTTTACATTTAAAAATTCAAAGCATGACATGTGAGGTGGTTGAATCCATATAAAATAATAGTATATGAAATGGGTAAATGATATAAAATAATAAGATAATTTAATGCTTCACATTAATGTAGCCACCCACCTTTCCCTCCATGTTTTGAATTCTTTTCTATGTGAAGCTCTGTTGAAGCTTCACCACTTCTGGATGTATCACCAATAAATTATCCTTTATTAATGTAGCACGTAAAAATTATTTAAAACATGATTCAATATATAACACTTAAGTAAAGCAATTAAAATTTTGCATAGCCTAAGCAAAGCATGATTCAAGACTCTATGTAACTATGATTAGTGCATAATTTATTTGAGGTGTATGTCCATTTAAAAAATATAAATTCATAATATAAGCATGTTCATAAACATAAAGTATATATGCGGGACTCCTAGGGCCTAAATGAGGTTTTTAAAACCTCATTCATCTAGTTTAACAAAGCCAACCTATGCATTGCAAACCATTAAATGACTAGAATTCTATGTATGCCTACCATTCACTAATCACTAAATGTAACTTTAAATCATAACATAAATATGTTCACTTTCACTCAAGACATAAGGATGCATACCCATCATGTTCATTAAATAAAGAATGAAGTATAAGGAATGAGCATAATCGTTCTCATTGCAATGTAGGCCAAGAAGTTCTTTGCTCTTTATTGCATATAATCACAACTCAAACACTAAATAAAAATTAATCTAAAATAATAAGCCACGAACAACTCATTGATAAAATCAAATAACAAGGAAGAATACCTAGATGTGCCGACGTGAGGTTTAAGCGAGGGCTGTGAGACTATGAGAGTTAATGGCTGCTGCTCGGTATCACGAACGCTGGTCACGGATGTTGCTCGGTGTAAAATAAATGTCTTGGTTGGATCAATACTCTATCAAAATGACACGGTGCCTTTTTCTAATTTTGTGAGCTCTTTGATAAAAAATCCATAACTGTATAGCATTAATCTTAAAAGCCAACTAGCAAAAAGCATAAACTTCAGCAGTATTATTCTAAAGAGTTAATAAGTTGTGATCCTAAATAAAACAATGGAGAGCATCGAGAGATAAATGTGTCTGTCTTGATCTTACAACAATAAATACATAAAAATAATAAATAGAAAATGAATACCAGGTAAACTACAATATCATTAGGTAACTAAACAAAACTGGATAGATTAAGCATAAATACTAACCAAGAAATTGAAAATTTTGGGCGAATAGGCGGCGTAAATCCCTAGCCTTCTGTGTGACTCGAAGGTTAATGGCCGAACGCAAGTTGTCGAAAACTTTTGCGGGATGCAAGTCTTCGGACGTAGGTCGGGGACTAGGCAAGGTGAAACCACCAAAGAAAGAGCCTTAACCTACCGTGCGACGCGAGGAGAAAAACCAAAAACTTCGGCCCTAGAGGAGACGAGGAGTTTTACGGGTAAGAGTAGTAATTTTAGGTTTAAAAATCATTTCTAAAATTTTATAATTTATTAAATAAATTTTTTTAAGTACACGCGTGTCCAATAAATTTTTTTAAAATATTTTAATTGGATACGAATTTATCATGTCCGACACATGTGTGTTCGTGTCCGACATTGCACTGCTCTTTATTAAGAGTGTCGGTGCATCATAGATTTGAATTAAAGTATTTTAATATCAATGTGATAAACATAAATCAAATTATGAATAATTTTTTTTTATTATGTAATCGATCATTGAATAAAATAATTGATAAATATGATAACATAATTAAGTGTTAAATAAAATAGTTTAAAATTTTAATTTAATTTTAAAAATCAGAATTATTGCATACTAGAAAATTAGTTGTGGTAGAATAAAATTTTATGTCTTAGCCTTATTAAGAAATTCAGCACACACACACACAGATATTTGAAGAGAGAACGAGAAACTCCAAGATTTTTACATGAAAAAATCTCAAAAATAAGGAAAAATCACGGGGTCGCATAAAAATGTTCTACTATATATCTGTTTTGGAATACAAAGTTTAAGTTTTTCCGATAATGAGATTACGGAGTTGTATGTGAGAAAGCATGATCATTGAAATCCTAGAATTAGGTAACAACAACTATGCATCGGTAGTTGGGTTGTAATAGTTATTGGTGGCAGTCGGCGATAGTGAATGGCGGTGATCGGTAATGTCCGCTCGGGTGGTAAATGCAGTGGTAGCCGACAAGCGGTGGCGATGTAATAGTGGGCAACAGCGATACCGGCAATGGCGGTGGCCGGCGATATGGCGTGATGGCGATAGCAGTGGCGGTCGTAGCGGCAGTGGTCAGCGATAGTGGTGGTTGATGAGGCGGACCAGTGGTAGCCAAATGGCGATATGGCAAGTAGTAGTGGTTAAGCGATGATAACCGATCGCGATAGCGGCGTCGGTAGCGAAATAGCCAGCAGAGAATAGCCGATGCATGTCAGCTGATGCGCGATAACCAACAGCGGTTACAGCGATGTCAGCGATAATTGGTGTGTGGCCGGCAACAGTGGGGATCGGTCGTGGCGAGATAAATGTCGGCGGTCGGCCAGCGGGTCAAGCGGCAAACAGCGTGGTTGATAACGACGATGATTGATTGGCCGCAGCGTGGCCGTGATGGTGGTGGTTGGTGGCCGGATGGTCTCATGGTAGCTGATTATCTTGGAGGATCTTGGCACTCTTCTCATTAAACGCTCCTCTCATGTGAAGAATGAGAGGCTATTTATAGATTAGATGAGTGACAATTTTGTAAATTCGTGCAAAATCTAAATCACTCCATTGGACATCTCAAAATGATTCCTTTGATCATCTGATGTATTTTAAGTATTTGAATGCTTAAATGAAGTCAGAATTAGGAAATCTTAGACTTGTTAGATCTGACTCGTCAAGACAATCGATTTGACTATAAATACTCCATATTTAGGAGTCGGCTAATATCCCAAAATTTTCATTTATATTTTAAGTGATTGATTTGAGTTAGTCAGACTGAAGCATTCTTTTACGTCGTTTGAACTTTCGGTGGAATCGATACGCGGAGGAGCAGAGAGCTACGGTATGAGATTAAAATACGGGTGCAATATGATAGTTAAATTTTAACTGAAATAATAATAAAAATAATATATAAATGAATGTTGCCTCGAAGAAAAAAAAACAAAAAACGTTTGATCAATCAGATATGATTGGGCAAGCCGCAAGCCAATACACCCCCGCATATAATCAAATTTTAATTTTATTAATATGTAATGAATGTTATTTATTTAGGACTACTTTTGTCAAGTCCGAAGATACAAACCCCAACATAAATTTTCCCCGAGGCAAATATCTGTATGGATTTCTACAATTTGATTGCCACGCCCGCCGATGTTCATTACTCGCTCACCTGAAAGCTCCCATTGTTGATTTTTAAATCTTCCAGAATAAATTACAAATAAAGGTCAGAAGAAACCTCAAGATCTCCCGCTACCTCCGTACCTCGTCTCTGAGATTGACTGGGCTCCGATTCTTCGGAGCTCGGGGGTCTGCATTCAGAGTGGTGCGGCTCTTCACCTCCGGGGCAATGATGTAGAATTAGAGCTAGGGTTTTACTCTATTGGATCTCCAATTGTTTGAGTTGCTGCAGTGGTCCAGGGGTCATCCATGGATTTTACCGACTCCTACAAGCAGACGGGGCCTTGCTGTTTCTCCCCCAGTTCGCACTACCTCGCTGTCGCCGTCGATTACCGCCTCGTGATACGAGACCTTGTTTCACTCAAGGTTTTTCCCTGAAATTGTTTATAGTTTCTAATTAGCTGTTTTTTGTTCTTTTCGTGAGCTGGAGACCAATGTGCTTGTTTTCCCCACAGCCACGAACACTCATTTGCTCTTAAAATCTGATACCGAAATGCTTGTTTTCTAGTTCGGCGTCCTATTCGGGAATCAAAATACTAAATACTTCTTTTGTACGAAACTCTTTCCATTATTATTTAGCTTCTGAGATTGGATAGGCTTAATGATTTGCTTAAGTTCTTGTAACGTGTTTTTGCACTACATGATAATAATCAAGAACTGCATGAATTTCAAGGTTAAACTGAATTAATGTGATTGCTTGGCTGCCAATATGCTTGTACGATCAGAATTTGGCAGTTAACCGGGAATTCAGTTGCTATGAATGATCCTAGGTGACGATTTGCTATCAAAATTCGGAGAAATGCATCCTCACTATCTAATCTTCCAGTTCAAAATTTTCTGGGGATTTAGGTCTATTATATGATTCTCCTAATTCTTTCATAAGAAAGTGGAAGATCATGGTGTGAAAACCTAGGAAGGGTTCTTACTTAGCTCAGCAGGAATATTGTTGTTTAACTTACTGCAAATCAGTTCACCAGTAATGAGTGTTATAATTATGTATGGATTCATAATATACTGAAACTGAAAAATCATTGTATACCTTCTTTTCTTCTGCATGTGCTTTATATGACAACCCATCTCCCTTACCTTTTGTTCATCAGAGCTTTATCCAGTTTTTCTCCTCACTGTGCATAGTTACAAAATGCTGCACTTAAAATTTGAGGAATAAATTTCAATATCAAAACTCTCTCTAACTCATCAACAGTAAAAAATTTCAGTATGTCCCAATTAGGGGTTTACTGATGAGAATAAATTGCCTTATATTTCACTCCATTAGGTTTGGTGAATTTAGTTATGTTGCATTTGATCATATTGCTCCTAATATATATCACGGTTTTGCTCACACACATTTATTCTATATGTAGGTTGTACAACTTTATTCCTGTGTTGACAAGATAAGCTATATAGAATGGGCCTCTGACTCAGAGTACATCCTTTGTGGTCTTTACAAGAGGCCAATGGTTCAGGCTTGGTCATTAACTCAACCAGAATGGACTTGTAAAATAGATGAAGGCCCTGCTGGAATTGCTTATGCAAGATGGAGCCCTGATAGTCGCCACATACTGACAACGTCTGAGTTCCAGTTACGATTGACTGTGTGGTCACTTGTGAACACTGCTTGTGTTCATGTGCAGTGGCCAAAACATACTTCAAAGGGTGTTTCTTTTACTAAAGATGGAAAATTTGCTGCTATTTGCACCAGACGAGACTGTAAAGACTACATAAATTTACTTTCTTGTCATTCATGGGAAATGATGGGTACTTTTGCAGTTGATACGATAGACTTGGCTGGTGTTGAATGGTCTCCGGATGATAGTGCCCTTGTAACATGGGATTCATTACTTGATTATAAGGTAAAATATTTAGTCTATTAGATGATAGAAAATAAAAACAACATATACTTCTGTTTGTTATTTATATATATATATATATATATATTTATTTATTTATTTATTTTTTTTTCTGTAGGACTATAAGCACCTTGAGTTATCATATTCAGTGCATTACAGAAAGAGAACTCAAATTTTTTTTGGAATAATCTTGAAGTTTGATTTCTTAATTGTACTTGTATACTGAGGCTATTGATGGCGGCTATGAAAATCTGCAATTGTAGATATTTTTGATTCAATAGGTTGTATTATTAGTTATGTGTCTGCATAAATAATATTTCTCATTTGCATTGTTTATCTTCTTTCTCCATGGAAAGTTCATTGACGAGAGGTTAAAACTTTAAACTATGTTCTGTGGACTCCGAAAATTCGCCACCGACCTCTCGACAATTTTGAAGAGAGTGATTTAAGTGTCGGTGTAATTTTTAGAAGGCGGATAGAATAGTAGATAAGATACTACTCAGAGATTTCATTCTCATTTAGTGAGGACTTTAGATCAGTTCAGGGTTTATAAAGCAAAGCCCATAGTTAATTATCCTATCGATAAGTGGAAGAAAACTTTCGATTAAGAAATTTGTCGTTAAGCTTAATGTGTAGTGTATAGTAGCAGCATATGGAGTTTTAGAATTTAGATTATGAAATTCATCATTTTAGCTTAAACTAGATGGTTGGGGAATGATGGCGTGCGTCTAGATCACGTGGTTAGATCATCGGTACGTGTGTCTACTTAGTCGAGGAGGTAGTCGACGACGGAAGGATCTTTATCGAACACATAAGTTATGTCCAAGAAATTCTTATAGACGCAGGGTGGTGTTTGTCAGGAGATAGACTTAAGTACTTTGTTGTGAGGGTTATTTGTCATATCAAATATACCCATGATTCACAACTCGAGGCGAGTCGTTGGGAAAGACTACGGTCATTGATCGTAATATAATAATACGGCCAAACTCGATCGGAGGACTCACAGTAAATCGCTTCATCGTCTGTGGGCCTATGTAAATGCGGTCAGATGACACGTGTCCTTCTACAGAGATTGATTGAGAGTGAACATAGTAGAATACTTGAATTTAACTTTGACTCATTTGTGAACTAGAGTTTTCTTAATTTATCACCTCCGACGAACAATTGCGGAAGGTGAATAGATTGAATTTTACTTTAAGTTTTTAATAATTGAATTTCATTTAAGTAGTTTTTAGATTGACACTCAATTTGAGTTAATTTGATTTGAAATTAGAATCACATTTTGATGTAAGTATCCTCTCTGGTTGAAATCATCATTCAACACAGTCATCATCGGGGTAGTTAATTGATTGAATCAAATATATTTGAAAACTTTAGATCCTGTTGACTCTGTTTAGCTCCTAACAGATGATCAAATCTATTGTCAATAAAACTAGATATTTAATTTTGAAATTCTTAATGATTTTTAGGTTTTGTTAACTTCTTCGGTCACTGATTAGGAAGCCCGTGCGGCGTCCCTCTTGAATTTAATCATTTAGCGTAGTGTCAGGATCTGAATGTATTTGAGAATCTTTAATTAATGCTATTGAATTTGTATATTGATATATTCCATATTTATAATTTAATTGAATATTATCTTCAAACTATAAGTGTCTTAATTATATTCATGTAAATTACTATGTATTGAAAATTCTTTGTGTATCTCACTTAAACTTTCTCATCACTTTTCAATTAGCTCAGAAGTAAGCTATCAAGCTTCATATAAGTTATCCATATTTAATTGTGTTCAATTGAAATCCGTTTTAATTCGCTTGGAATAAGTTATAATAACTTCAATGTTTATTGTGTAAGCCATTTAATTTGTGCTTGCAAGTGGATTATCAATCTTTTTTAATCATTTCATTACTTGAATGTTCATTGAAAGGTTTCGTAGACTTTTGGTGAATTTCTAAATTCATTTCAAGCTTGGCTTAGGATTTCTAAGTCATTCAGTTTAATTAGTGAAATGAATATTTATATTCAGGCGATCACTAAAGGTTATATTTGTGCTTATTGAAAAGTTGTATAGTTGTGTTTATAAGCAAACTATCAGACTCCCTATAAGCATTTGCATTTATTTTATGCATTTGTAACTTCACATTTGTTAAGCTCAAAATTTCGATTTAAGTCTTTTATTTAATTCTATTTAAACTGTTTGATTATCTCTTTTTCATTTTATTTTCTAAGTCTAAAAATTTGATGAAATTTCAATGTCCTCGTCCTTAGAGGTGCGTCGAGAGTGTTTTGGCTTTCTCGGTATCTTTGAAATGCTTGAGTGGTGTCTTCGCGACACCACATAGTCTTCACACCACGCCATGGGGTATTAAGTCTTGAAATCTGTAAAGAGAAATGCGCAATATACATATTCATTTCTTTTTTTTAAGTCAAAATTTAGTTAAAATTTGTGACATTTCAAAGAGCGACATCAACAATTTTTTCTTCATGCACATTGAGCGTGGAGTGGTATCTTCACTTCTGTTTCTTACCACGCATCATATTAGCGGGTCTTGGAACCTGCAAAGAAAGATAAAAGCACAATAATTCCATTCACAAGGTTTCATAGGATAGGCAATAGAGCTCATTCCAACAGAGTCAAGGTATCACATCATTACAATGACACATTAATTCCAAGGGTTGTTGTCTCTAAAATGAGGACCATATAAGCATAGAATTGTCATAGTCAAGCCCTCCAAGAATAAATATAACCAAAATATTATGGCAAGATCAGAGGTCAAATATCCAATAGAAATCCAATGAAAATCTGAGAATCGGAAGCGGAGGATGAGAAAATTAGATGGAATCCTCTGTAACAACACTCAAAAATCTCCAGCGGCATCGAAGGGTGCGGTTTGAGGCTTGAGGCTTGATTAGAAACGAGAAGAACAGAGAGTGAGGTGGTCGACAAGGGATAGGAAGGTCGGCTCGGGGTTGCTGCTGTCATAAGAAAATTAAACGAAAGAGGACAGGGGAAAGGGGTAGAACGAAGAAGTCGAAGTGATGGTTGCTCATGAGAATCGTTTGCTGGAATCGGGAAGAAGGGTATGGGTTTAGCGGAGGAGTATGGGAGATCCTTCGTTTGTTGTTTTTGGGAGAATGAATGAGAGCAGCCGAGAGAAGAAAGGCCAATGCTTGTGGTTGAGTTGCTAGCAATTGAGGGAAGAGTGGAAGAATAGTGGAAGAAGAGGGAGGAGGAAGAAGAGAGAAGGAAAAACGAGTTACCTTCGGTTGAAGAAAAAAAAATGAAGAAACTTAGTTTTTGGTCGAAGAGACCATCTTTTGCCTGTGTTGAAGGAGAAGGAGAAGAAGGGAAAGAGGGGGAACGGTTGTGGAGGGTGGAGCACGCGTGAAGAGGGAGTGCTGAGTGGTTTGGCCGCTCATTCAGGGGAGGCAAGCAGCTCCGTCGTGAAAGAATGGCCAGGCTTCGTGGAGATGGACTCGTGCGCGTGAAGGGGAAGGTCAAACTGACCGAATGAGAGATTAGGGCTTGATTTTGGTTATTAAGGTTTAATATGAATTTTAAATTAATTTCTTAAGCGTTTAATTAAGTCTGATATAAACTTTATGCCGACACGATTAGGTAATCAAAATATATATCAATATAAGGTTATTTCGATGTTCCGAACGCAACGGCGCAGTCCGTTTCGCAATCGAAAGCCGTTTGGTTCGTGTCGGCGTCAAATTAAGTCAATTTTAGCTCAAAATACGTGTCACCGCTTTCGACCGCTCGATTTTTGCGCAGACTTGTCTAAATTGAATACCACGATCTTGATAGATTTGATATTTGAAGCTAATGATGTAATCAATTTCGCGAGCAGTCGTTTGGCTTGTCGGCCTCGACTCGATATCGTGCAAGCTTCGTTGATGACTCAATCGACGATCGGTTGATCATGTTTGTAATATTTATATTCGGCTAGTTTAACGTTACGAGCCGATATTGTCAATCGGAGGTCATTTGGGCGATTTTGGCGGCGTCCGTGTATTTTATTTTCGATTCGTGTTTCCGATTCGACATTTGCTCGACTCATCCGGGCGGCGTGGGATCTCATTTGGTAGTTTTCGGCGTTTTCGACACAATCAATTTTATGAATAAAGGTTGTTTGGGCGTATTCCACTTATCGTGTTAGCATTGGACGTGTTTGATCGGTTGATCTTTAGATTATACAATATTTATATTCTGATTAATTTCGACATTCTGAACGCGATGGCGAAGTCCGTTCGTCAATCGAAGGTCTTTTCAACCATTTTCGGTGACGTCCAGTGCATTTTGAGCTCCGATTTGCGCACTATCACTTTCGAAGTTTGTCGAATTCGACTTGTAGGCTTGACTCAACTAATGGCACATACATGGAGGTCAACAGTTATTGAATATCTTGGAATGCATAATGTTGCAAGTTTGCTCTGGGTAATATAGAGGTAGCATGATTTTGGCTATGAACTTTGTCCAAGTAGGTATAGACATGTATAGCTCATGAGGACATGTATGTTGTTATGTGATATATATATCTTTTGATTTAAGGCTTCTATTATAGATGTAATGCAAGATGCAAAAAATTCATAAGACAAAAAGTATTAAACTTTAACAACTTTTCATAACCTTTAGTAAAAATCAAAAACCTAATTTAAATTAATTTAGAAGAAAATGAAATAGCCTTCTGCTATAAATTATTGATTAGAAATTCAAGATCAAGAAAGCTGCTTAGAAGTTTTAAAATTTGCGCACTTGATCAAAATTTGATCGTATTCAATTTGATTAAGCTCACTCACTCTTGTAAATTAATAACTAAAGGTGTAAAACATTGAAGAAGAAAGCAAAAGTAGAGAAATAATTCAATAGAAAGCATGTCTCACACTTGTATAAGGAGATAAGCTTTCTTAAAACTTTCAAATCTCTCACTTGATCAAGGAATTGAATCCCAAAAATAGAATACATTGCATATTGAAAAATAATTTTGTTCAGCCATTTATTGAGTTTTTGTTCCAAGAATAATTTTGTTCAATCATTTATTGAGTTTTTGTCACATGGTTCATACCTTTATTTATAATCACAAAATAAATAAGGAATTTCTCTTCAACAAACTTAGATAATGTCAAAATTTGCAAAGTTATCTTTCTAGAGGAATCACCGGGATGAACTTCTTTGAACATGATGATCTTAGATATAAATCAAGAAAGCTACTTAAATTGATGCCATAAAACCTAGTGGGAGGGGAAAGGCGATAGGTAAAAGAAACTTGGTGAAGAAGGAACTAGAGTCACTGAAGAGATGCCTATTGAAATGGTTAATGGAGAGCCCTACAAGAATGCATGATCCAATCATTAAAACCATAGAAAGAGAGTTCTATGGGGTCGGTCACACAAGATGTATTTTATGAGCTCGATAAGAAGCCGCAAAAAGAGTAATCGAAGAAGCTCGTTAATCCTATGAATAGCTATAGTACCAGGCTACATCAATATGTTACTAATCATTTATTAAAATTTGTGATTAGATTTCATTTTTCGAGTTTAAACTTTGAAAACCATAATTACCAATGGAAAATAGCAATTTGATTTGACCAAGTCAGTTTGGTTTTCTCAATATTTGAAACTAAAGTGTCTTGTGTTAGAGCTCATTCCTTTTGACATGGTTCTTGAGTCATTTAGTTTGATTTGTTTTAAGGGGTTATTTGGTTGGTTGAATTTGAAATATAGTGTAAAAGAAATGTAGTATAACATGAAAGTAATGTATTTAAAATAATTGTGTTTTTTTGGTTGAAAACTCTACAAATGCATGAGTTTTCTTTTTTTGTTTGGTTAAGCAAAGTAAAATAGGATTGTCGATGGTGGCGGGAGGGTGCCTGCATTGGCTAGTGTCGGGCGGGACTTGCATTGAGTAGCAGTCAACAACAAGCGATAGTGGCAGTGGCAGGGGACGGCTAAGGTGGGCAATGGCGGCCGGTAGTTGATGGTGGCCGATATCATTTTACACCAAACCGTGTATTTGAAGTTAGTCTAAATTTGATGAATTTCAAATACATTATATTTGAACTAGATAGTGTTTTTCAAATGCACCGTATTTTAAATGTGGCACATCAAAAAATAGAATTTTTAAAATGCATGGATTTAATCTATAATACATGACAAATGTTGCCAACCAAATAACCCCTAAACCATTTTTTGGTTCTTAATATCTGAAACTAAAGTGACTAGTGTTGGATTTCAATCTTCTTGAGAATATTAAATCAGCTCAATTGTATTTGAACTCAATATAAACTTCAATATAAAAGCATTCTTGTCTTGATTAGGAAAACAGCGCATGGTCAGCTGTTGTAAAGCTGCAATTACTTGAATGGGCAAGAGAGCCTAGTCATACGGTCTGAATTCCAAGTTACTCCTTTTTATCTATATTAATGAAGAGCTGATCTTTATTCTGTTCATAGAAAACAACATCAACTGCTATGGAATACAAGTCACGTGCTATATAATTATCTTGCATCATGATCTTGTAATGTGCACATCGACATTGATGTACTTTTATTATTTCCCTAACACCATCAGCCAAGGAGGATATTGATAGGCAGGTCAATTGTATAGAATGGTTGGAATCTCCGTTAATTTCTTTCATGAAACAGTGGTAGTGTTTCGTATGAGTGCATTTTTTTCTTGTTATGGTAATTTCAGGATCATTATTATACCTATTCACGTAAGAGTATAAGTCCAATTTCTCTACTTTTTTTATAATGTACTCTTCTATTGTCATGGATACTTGAGGTTTCCACATTATGTTTAACAAAACCTCCAATTTCTCATCTGAAATATAAATAATGGAATAAATGTTATCTGTGATACAGATTCTGATTTATTCGCCAGATGGAAGATGCTTGTTCAAGTATCAAGCATACGAAAGTGGTTTAGGTGTTAAAACTGTAAGTTGGTCCCATTGTGGCCAGTTTCTTGCAGTGGGTAGTTACGATCAGACCCTAAGGGCATTGAATCACCTGACATGGAAAATTTTTGCTGAATTCACACATATACCAACAATTCGTGGGCCTTGTGATGCTGCTATTTTCAAGGTAAAGACTCTATATTACAATTTGTCTTCCTACGCAAGTTGGTTACTTTTCATTTTTCTCTAATTCTACGCAGGAAGTGGATGAACCTTGGCAACTTGATATGTCTGGATTATCTTTGAGCAAAGATTTCCCCAATAATTTACAGAGCAACTATCATGGTAAGTTTTTTTTCTATTACATTCTTTAAATAATTTTTTTCAGAAGTGTAATAGGCAATGAAATCATCTTGACCCTTCTAATGAATAAATGTTTGCAAAACTTTTCTCTGTTTGTTGATATATTTAGGTGAGGTTGTTGATATGCTAATGGGCGAAGGTGCAACAAAATAAAACAGTTGTCTTGAATTTCTTGGATGCTCCTCACATTTGTTGAATAGTCTATCAGCTAGCTTGTATCTGATTAAAGTAGGATTTGAAAACCATTACTTAGAAAGTTCCTTTGGCAAATCTGGTGAAGGTATCCTTGTTATAGAAAAGCGTGTTCTAGGGAGCAATGATGTAATGAGATTAAGGGAATAATAACCAACAAGGAACGCTAAAAATAGATGATGAGATTTACATGGTTTGGCAAATTTGCCCATGTCCAAGCCACATAAAGAGATATTCTTTAGACTATCTTAATGATAAATATATAATACTACAAAATATTTGCTTGCCTAAATATTTCTGTTTTTGCCCCCACCTGTATTTTTCTTTTCTCTATGATTATTAGAGATAGAGGAAAGGTTGTCACCGCTTATGTTGGATCATTTCGTCAGTTAATGATCCCTGTGACAATCATCAATTTATTCTTGCAAAGGTGACAAGCTTTGATCAATCATTTCTGAGCCTTAAGTGCTCATTGTCAATCACCCAATATGGAAATTCTTCCATATGACTCATCTTTGATCACTCTGTTATCTCTTTAACCTCCTCCTTTACAATTGGCTGAATGAATGAAAATAATGAATGATGCTTGTCAATGGTATGCAACCATCTACTTATATGATGCTTATATATCATCGGTGGCAAAATTTTACAAGATAGATTGATAGTGTTGACCCCGTGAGCTTATGTGATTCATGTTTGACTAATGATTGCATTGTTCATAACAAACTTTTTATGGTAACATCTTGTGATTTACTTATTATTTTTACTAATAATTATTCTAGTGAGTCTGTTTAGGATATATCCAATATAATTATTTGATTTTGATTTATCAATAAGTCAAGGATGGTGAACACAAATGAAATGAATAGAAATTTTAATTATAAATATTTAAAATATATTTTGAGATACTACAAAAATCATTATATAATTTTTTTAGATATTATTGAACTTTTTATTATGTATTTGATTTATATATATATATATATATATATATATATATATATATATATATATATATATATATATATGATTGTTTTTAATTTGTGCGCATTTTGATCTCATTCCATTTTCTTCAATTTATTTGATCCGAAGCTCCTTATATATTTCATTAAATTTGTTAATTAGTTAATTTTTTTGCTTAAATATCTTAATAATAGTGATAATTATATTATTCAAAGTGATCAATATATTAAATTACACATCTTCATATATTTGATCACTTGTTTGAGATGCTTGATTTTGTATAAGTTTCCTTTATTAATTTTAATTATATAATTTTGTTATACTTATGAATTTAGGCTTAATACCCATTCCATTGTATTCCTTTAGTTTTTCACTTAAAATTTAATGTATAATACCATAAATTTTGATATTAAATTGATTGTTATGTTATATTTATTATTTACTTTACAATGTTTTAACAATGCCTCTTATAGTTTTCCCGATGCTTATTATGTGTAGGCTAAAGTCCTGTAACTGATGTTGTACATTATGTGGCTATTAGTTTCATTACATTTTGATATTATTTCATGATAATAATTGTATTTTATTTTCATGGTTGAAGCTTTTTTCATTGCTATAATTTTGTTTTGAAGAATTTAGTTATGAAGTGGTGGTGCTGTAATAGTTAATCATGAAAAAGTGGTCATTCAAGCCACAAGATACCATCAATCCATCTGGTCACACCACCCAAGCTAAGCAAGTTCATTTAATTCAATCCATGCAAGAATTGGCCATGTCAAGCAAGATTCTACTCTACTTGGCTGGCCATTCTTGAAGATCAATCAAGTGGCTCTCCATCTCTACAGAAAAAAAAAAAAAAAAAGGAAAAAACATTTCATGCAATATTTTTTTATGGTTATTACTACTTAAATGAAATGAATTATATCTCAGGATTGCCTAGTAATATGCTACCACCTTAAATTCAACTCTAGGTAATATATTACTGAAATTGAAAATTCTAAAAGCTTAGAAATGTCAAGATTACCTACCAGTGGAAAATTAGATACCACTCACTAAAGCCAATTTGATGAAACCTATGTTTTGCCTCAATCTTTAGTCTTTCACTTTGGTTCCAAAATTTGTGGTGGTAGGTGGTGGAATTGGATTACCTATTTTTATTTTGTGTCAAGATGATGGAATATAGTAAATGGAAGTGTTTTGGACTTGATGGGGTTATGGAAAGATAGTTTTTCTAAAGTGGCCGAAAGCTATCTTAGAAAAGAGGTGTTTTTTAGGTTGGTGAAGATGTTGAGAGGTGTAAGGGTTTAGAAAATTATTTGGAGTGGGTATTGGAGGATGTATGCTTAAGCATGGGTAGTTTAGGATTAAGATTAAGTGATAGGAAAGGATTTTTAGTGTTTGTGGTCAATGATAAGGGGTTTAATGGCTTGTAAGGGGTGATATGAACTAGTTAGGTTTTATGAGAGGGAGGAAGGCTAAGCATCTACAAAGGTTGAGAGAACTTTTGCATGAGATATTTGGTGTTAGTGAAGAGGTTCTAGGGATTGAGAGGGAGTAAAAGAGATGATGAAATAGCATGAAAATATTAAAAAAATAAAATAATCCTCTCCAAATAATTATTAAGAATTGACCACCAAGCTAAACTACAAGATTCAACTATTAAGCCTAGTTTAAAGGTGGTGAACTTCTCTCAAATTTTATTATAGAATAATTAGTTCCATTTTAATGAACATTTGAGAGATGGAGAATCAATTGATTTAATCTTCAAGAATTGTTGGCCACAAAGTGTGGAATCCTTCTTGAATCGCTTAGTTCTTGTATGGGATTGAATTAGAAGAACTTGCATTATGTGGCGGTTGGGATGAGGGTGACTTGCATAGCCATCTTTGCATAAATAACTATTACGCCACTACTAATGCATAAGTTAATTGTTATCATAACGCAACATCAAGATGGTTATAAAAACTAATAATCATAGATTGTGTTGTATTAATAACTAATCAAACTAGCTATTGCAAAAGGTTTGCTAGCCATTGGAGCTCAATTTTTGAGGTTTTTTTAAAACTTTTTGGTGCTTTTTCTGGAGTATTCACACTCTATCTCCACCTCATAAAGTGGAGAGAAATTAATGGAGATTGTGAATATTTAAGTGCTTTTCTTTTAAAACTATGTTCGAGGTTTTTTTTTTCAAAAAAGTTTTTAATTGTTCATCCAATGTGCAGTCTCCTTGAAGTTTATTTGTGATGATCTTTCTTTTAGTTTCACTAAAAAAATTGTTTGTTGTTTATATTGTATTTTTTCTATCTTTTGTTGTGGAGATTGAGTATTTTTTTAGTTGGTATTAGATTTATACATCACCAAAATTTTAAAGACCTTTAGAAAGTTATTTATTTGCCGCAAATTAGTTATTTATCATGCTTGTTAAGAGAGGTGTTACTATTGTGTTTGTTGTGTATCTGAGAACATGATATTGGGAAGATGTTTTGTTGTTACGGAGAGTGATTCATTGACACTAAGAAGTTGTGCTGTGAAATCCTAGGCAATAGGATGCTTAGGTATGGATGTAGGCCAGTTTAGTGTTGAATCACATAAAAATATATTGTAATTGTCCTTTTTTAGGGGCAATCCTTTTTTTTATGTGATAATCATACTCCATCACTAATGTACCACTATGACTATTTTTTATTAGCTTATTTGGTACGATCTGGATCTACTTTCATTGATGTTTTTTTTCTAAGACTTCTTTCTCAATTATCAATATCTAGAGAATCCGAAGAAGATTTTTCACTAGATTCTTGTCTTTTGATGTCATCACTAAGATGAAGTCACATACCTCATTAAGCTTCAACAGTATTGATCCACAAGAATTGCTAACATTTGTTATATTTCGACCTAATTTTTTTTGAAGTGATAATAACAATCGCAATATACGAACTACATTATCAAAGTTGATATCCATTGAGCTAAACTAACTTGCAATCAAATTGAACTCATTGATATATATTACTACCAAAGCATCTTCAACTATTTTAAGATTGAAAAACTCTCTTTAGATGTACTTTGTTTACTGTTAAAATATTTCTCATGCATATTTGACATAGTTTTCATTATACGAAATTTAGTCTTCTTATGTAATAAATCAATGGCAACATTTTTCATCAGCGACACGTGTACATTTCTCAATGCTTGTTAGTTTTGGTGATCTCAATATTTTGGCTTATTCTAGTAGGCTTCTACTCAAAAGAAGTAGATATATATATATTTATAAGTAATTCTTGATTTGCATCATTTAGTGCTTATAGTTCTTAGCATTTAACCAATTGATCCTTATCTTCTTATTTTTGTGCTCAATTGCTCCCATTTTTCCCATTGAACCCCAATTCGTTATGCTATAATATTAGTTGAGAAAAGTGCACATTTGGGAGCAATGAAGCGATACTTTTTAAGGGGATAATAATCTACAAGGAAGAACACCAAACAAATTGAAGAAAAAATTTATGTTGTCCAATGAAGTCTGCCTATTTATATGATTTCCTAGAGCAATGATCTTTCCACTAGATCATAGATAAATACATAATAACACAGTATTTGTCACCCAACTATTTTTTTCTACTTTTATTTCACTAGTATTTTTATCTCTCTTGTCTCCCATCCAAATGAAGATTTTAAAAGTATTCATGGTGGTTATGGATTTGGAGTTACTAATGAAGAAGGTAGGACTATATTAGATTTTCTTTATGATTTTGTAGTCTTATTTTTAAGAAAAGAGATGAACATATTGTTACTTTTAAAATGGATCTAGTAAAACACAGATTGATTATTTTCGATAAGAAAAATAGATCGTTTAAATCAGTAAAGATTGTAAGGCCATAAATGAAATTTTAAATCCATTTATTAGTTTTAGATTTTAAGATGAAAGGTTGTAAGAGAAAAAGTAAACTAAATTATTGTCAGATTAGATGGGGATACTTAAAAAACACAAATAAAAATATTTTTAAAGCTACTGAAGATATTAGAATTTGGGGTGTTCATAAAGATCTTAACATTATGTGGGAAAAATATCAAGTGAAATTAAGCAGTTCTTAAAGATGTGCTTGGAGAATCAAGGAAAATCTTCTTTTAATAAGAATAGTTGGTGGTGGAGTCGAGTGTGCGAAAAAAGATAAAAAATAAAGCGTTGTTATAAAACTTGGTTTAGATGTAAAAAATTAATTGGGAAAGATATAAAGTGGCTGTAGAGATTAAGAAAGCGATATATGTTGCAAAAAATTTAACAGTGATTTATCTGATAGATTAGATCTGAAGGTGAAAGATGTATGTATAAGTTAGCAGAAACAAGAGATAGGAGAAGTAAAGGCATAGTTGATGCGGGTATTAAGGATGAAAATAAAAGTCTTTTCTTAGAAAAGATATTGAAAATAGGTGGATGAGATATTTTGATAAACTTTTCAATGAAGGATCTGAAATACGATTGATTTTAGCCTTAATCTACTAAACAATAATAGAGAATTTCATTTCTATCGTCGTAGTAAATCAGTTAGTGAAGCTTTAAAGAAAATGAAATGTGGAAAAAAAGTAGGGTGGATAATATTCCAATAGATGTGTGGAAATGTTTAGGAGATCAAGGAATTTCTTGGCTTACAAATCTTTTAATGTTATTTTAAAGACTAAAAGATCAGATGAGTGGAGAAAGAGTCTATTGGTTCTATATTTTAATAAAGGTGATGCAAAGTGTGCAAATTATAGAGGAATTAAGTTAATGTGTCATACATTAAAATTATGGGAGAGAGTAATTGAGCATAGGTTACGATGTGATACTGAAGTTTCGACAATCGGTTTGGTTTCATGCCGTAGATCTACTATGGATGCTATACATTTGTTAAGAGGGTTGATAGAGAAGCATAGAGAAAGTAAGAAGGATCTACATATGATATTTATTGATTTAGAGAAAGCTTATGATAAAGTCTCAAGAGATGTTCTTTGGAGAGTTCTAGAAACGAGAAAAGAGTTAATATTGGTTATATTCAAGTTATTAAGGATATGTATACTAGAAAGCGTCCAAACACAAGGAGGATTGACAAAATATTTTCCTATTTGGTTGGATTACATCAAGGATCAACATTAAGCCCTTATCTTTTACTTTAGTTATGGATGTGCTTACGAGGCATTTACAAGAAGATGTACCTTGGTGTATGCTTTTTTTTTGATGACATTCTTCTTGTTGATAAGACTAGAGAGGAGTCCAACAGAAACTTGATTTATGGAGGTCAACTTTAGAGTCTAAAGGTTTTCGTTTAAGTAGATCTAAAACTGAATATATGGAGTGTAATTTTAGTTGTAGAAGTTTTAGTGATAGTGTTGTGACTTTAGGTGATCAAGTTATTAATAAGAGTGGCGATTGAGATATTTAGGCTCTATTGTCCAAAATGATGGTGAAATAGAGGAGATGTTATTAGTAGAATTCAAGTTGGATGGTTGAAGTGGAGGAATGCATCGGCCTATTATGTGATAGAAAAGTTCCAACTTAAACTTAAGGAAAATTTTATAAGATGGTGGTAAGACCCGCAATGACTTATGGTGCGAATGTTGGCCAATAAAAAGAAGCATAAGACTAAGTTAAGTGTTACGAGATGAGGATGCTTAGGTGGATGAGTGGCTTTACTCTTAGAGATAGAATGCAAAATGAGTATGTTCGGGAAAAAGTTGGGTAGCTCCAGTGGTAGATAAGATTAGGGAGTCGCCTTAGATGGTTTGGCCACATAAAATCAGTCCATGACCGATTAGGAGAGTAGATGCATTAGATTTCTTTATGTTAAGAAAGGTAGAGGAGACCTAAAAGACTTGGTTAAGATGTATAAATAATGATCTTAGTATACTTGAATTAGATGAGAATTTGACACATAATAGGACACAATGGAGACGAAGGATTCATGTAGCCGACCCCACCTAGTGGGATTAAGGCTTGTTGTTGTTGTTGTTGTTGTTGTTGTTGTCTCCCATCCAAATCTAAGTATAATTTCTTCACTAGCTATGCTCACCAAAGATAGATAAAAGCTTTTCACTTCTTGTTTTGGACCACCTTGTTGGTTGCTGGCTGCAATTGCACTGATTTTTCTCTTGTGAAGGTCTCTAGCTTCAAACTATCACCTCCTAATTTTTAATGCTTAGTCAATCACCCATTAGAGAAACCCCTCTGTATAATACTAACCAAAACAATTATTATTTTTCTTGTCACTCCGTAGCCACTTATATGGTCACACTTCTACATCTAGCTAGTGAATGAAGAAGAGTACTGGGTGATACTTTTTAATATTATTCAACTATTGTAGATAATGCTTATAAGTTATAGGTAACAAAATAGTAGCGGTTAGATGATATACTCATAGAGGTTACGTTTTTAGCAATGTATGGATAATACTTGACAAGTGAAATTGGTGTGATCGTCTGTTGTTTGGTCTTGCGTCTGCTAGGGTTTGCTATACAAATCCAAAGCATAGCTAGGTGCCTATTGGATCTGCATATGTCCATGAGGACCTGCAATGCACATCCCATACCGACACAATAAACATGACAATTCACCTCTCGAGTTGCAGTCACCCAAGAGTACTCCATTCAGTGAAACTAGACAGAGAACCAATTCATTTTTACCATGTAAATTTCTGTATGTTCTTTGGGATCCAGATTTGATGTATGAGGTGATATAAAGATTGTGGTGCCATGAATATATGAGAAAAGCTCATGAATGGAGGGATCTATTCTGGAAATGTTTGATGGAAGTGATTTATAAAGACTCAGATTTTGTTTGTTAATTCAATGCATCTGCATTGTTTTCAAAAATCCGCTGTATCAAAAATTTGATTTTAGGGAAACATAATGTAACTCCGAAACCAGTGCATCCACTTACTTCATGGCTTCAAATCATGGACAATGGAGAATGTCTCTTGTTGAGTGGTTTGTCCATCTCTTTGGCAACATGGATGATTTTTCATACAACAGAGTGCATGACTACCAAATAAACGGTTAGCTAAATGAAGTCATGATGGCAGAATAAAGTTAGTGTTATCTTCACAGTAATTTTAACTTATTGATATAAAAAAAGCTAGTATTTTACCATTTTTTTTATCCTGTTTTTTGGCATGGTGATGCAATATTTCCTTTAAGAACGTTATCTCACCAAGTTTCTACTTCTTCCAGAAAACGCTGCTGAGGGGTGCTCTGGAGTTAAATACAAATTAATGGGTCTTCCTATTAGTTTACCTTATCAAAAGCCAGCAATAGACAAGCCTAATCCAAAACAAGGCATCGGTTTGTTTCTCATCTTCGATTTTTATTTGCATTTCAACATGTTATAAGTACCTCATCGTTATGTTTTGGTGGTAAAATCAGCATCTTAAAGTTGGGATTATACCAGTGATAATATTTATAATTTCATGTTGATTACAATTATTTTCCAATAGTTAATCTTCCATCTCATAAGCATGTTATGTCCTTAGATAATGTGGTGAATTTGTTGGCAAACTGGCTTTGTGCATTTGAGCTATTTGCTTTTTACAAATTTTTTACTTATGTTAAGCCAAAACAGATTTGATTCTTGGAAATATCGAAACCTAATTCAAACATTGAGGGTAAAAAAGGAAAAAAAAAACAAGGAAGATCAACGCACAAAAACATACACAAATTTTATATAGATTCACTTGATGGCTACATCACATAGTTCTCGCAATACAGATACTTTAGAGAATTAGAGAATTGCATATACCTAATTCCTCTCATACAAGTATAAGGCAGTCTCATCTTTCTTAATAAAGAAAACTTAAGATGATAACAAATATAATAAAGTTTTCAAAATACACTTAAAGAAATACTTTCCAAATATTGGACGCCTTTTGGGGTTCATCCCCCATTTGAACTCCCACGGCAACCCAACCACAAAAGTTGATCCATGACTAGTCTGCATAGCGTGTTTTCCTTATAAGACAATAATTAGATTCTACAACTTGACATTTGAGCGACCCAAGTTCATATTACCTTCTGTAGAAGCTTATGTCAAAAGTATATGTTGATGAACTTAGCACTGGGAATGGAGATCCATGAGATTAAAAACAGATATACATCCTCATTACCAACCATTAGATCATCAAAATTTATCAGACAAAATCTCTATGAATACTGTCTCAGGTTTATTATCATGGAGTAATGACAGCCAGTATCTCTTCAGCCGCAACGATAGTATTCCTAATGTTCTTTGGATATGGGATATTCGCCATCTCGAGCTCGCTGCAGTCATGATCCAGAAAGAGCCGATACGTGCTGCCGCTTGGGATCCGACTTGCCCCCGCCTAGTGCTGTGCACTGGCAGCACCCACTTGTATATGTGGACTCCTTCAGGAGCGTACTGTGTTAACATTCCAATACCTCAGTTTGTTGCTTATGATCTGAAGTGGAATGCTGATGGAAGCCGTCTTCTGCTCAAGGACAAAGAGGCTTTCTGCTGTGCTGCTTTGGAGAGTATGCTGCCTGAGTCATATGATGATGGTTCTCATGAACAGATTTAGGTGGAAAAATTAGTATACGGGGGCTAAGTGCATGACTATATGTGCTGAGTAAAGTAGTATATAGTTGTGTACTCATTGTGTATTTTTTTTTTTTTTTTGAAGTTTAGAATTAAGCTGTGCTATGGGAAGCCTTGGTGGAGAATTTCCTCAATTTTGCGACCAAGCGCTCAACTTGCCTAAAAAAAAGGTTTTAAATTATGTTCTGTCGTAGTACGCAATGATTACATAGTGAGTACACGATTATGCATTTATATCATTCAGTGTGCAATGTGTATATAATAATCTCTTATTTTGCTGAGGGAAAATTATGATGAATGCAAATTTGCTCTTAGAAATTGTTATTTAGGGGCATTTTTATATCACATAAATTATTTATATCTAAATTCTTAACATCATATCATAAATATCATTATTATTATTTTTTTAAAAGTGAATGTATTTTTTTCATGTATAGAAAGTATTAAATAACAAATCTTAAATAGTAAATATATAAATATATAAGAATTGTATGATATATGTGTAAATCTTTCTTTTATTTTATCTATTGAGGTAATTAGTTATTATTGTGGTTGTACACCGATAGCTTTAAAAGGATAACTTTTATTCAATAATTGAAGAAGTCTTCACCGATAATTACTATCACAATTATGTTGAATCACCATAAGTGCTTCGGTCTCCCCTCACTAGCCTTGATATAAGGGGTCAATTTTAAGGGTAGGAGTCAAGTCAATTCATGAGTTGACTGGAGTTCATAATCAAGCTCAAAAAATTTTTGAGTTTGAGTTCGAGCCTAGTTTGATTCGGTTCGGTAACTTATCAAGTTGACTCATTTACATAATGATAAATTATAATTATTATGAATCATGTTATTTGTTCGATAGTTTATTAAGTTTTTTAAATGAGTTTGAGCATTTAAGTTGAGCTTGAACCTGGTAATTGAGCTAGAGTTTGAGCTCAACAATTATTAAATAAATTTAGCCTGATTAAGTTAAAATTTAACTCAATTTAACTCGTTTACGCTCTTGATTGATCTAGCTAGCATAAGAGCAAAATAGCCAAATCACTTTTTAATCAGAGGTAGGGGTGTAAACGAGCCGAGATGTTGTTAGATTCGTTTATTATTATTTTTTGAAATGCGTTCAAATACGTTTATAATGCGTGTTTCGAAAAAATATTCGTGTTCGTTTAGTCTGTTCTCGAAATTTCGATTTTATATTTTAATAATTTTTATTTTTTTATTTTTAATTAAAAATAATTATTAAAATCTTATGAAAAAACTACTATTTGAAGAATTAAAGCTAAAAATATACAATTATATAAAATAATTATATACAATCATAATTATTATTTTTACACTAAAAAAAAACTTTGTTACACAAAAAAATTAGAATTAGAGATTCATTCAAAGATTTAAAAATTAAAATTATATACAGTTAAAATTTATTTTATTAAATTAAATGATTTTCAATAAGAGATTAAAAAATTATTTTTTTACACATAATTGAACACAACTTCAAATATTAATTTATAACCAACAAAATTTTACAAGATCATATATCATATATATTATACAAATTTACAAATTCAAACTTATATAATTTACAACTTATAATTTCAAAAAATAAAAGCTAAGAAAATAATGAAATTACAATTTCCAAATATCAATTTCTAATCAAAGCTTTATAGTCTTCTTCTTTCATATCTTCAAAATCCAACCAATCAATCTTCAAACTGTGTGACTTTATGTTAACAAAACTAACAAAAATTATAAAATAAATATTATGTGGGCTACTAAAATAAATAATCATTGATCGTCGATAGCAATGTATGAATATTAGGCGAAAGATGATAAAATGAAAGATTAATATTAATAAGATTAGGATCTGTAAAAAAAATGAAAATAAGTGTAGCATTTTTTCCAAATTGACAAAATAAAATCACAAAAAAATGACAATGAAATCACAAAAGATGATAAAATGAAAGATTAATATTAATAAGACTAGGATCTATAAAAAAAATGAAAATAAGTGTAGCATTTGTTCCAAATTGGCAAAAATGAAATCTCATAAAAATGACAATGAAATCACAAAAAAAATTAGACATAAGTGCAACATGTGTTCAAAAAAATCCAAACTATTAAGCTAACTATCATTGATTAAATGATAGACATTCAGAAAATTGACAAAATGTAATCACAAAAATAAATTAAATGTTTGAAAATACATACAAAATATCTAGTTGCATCATACATCTATTTATAATTTTCATCATACATTAATGTGTAATATCACAAGTGATATTACACATTAATAAATAATCTCTTAAATTGACCAAGTGTAGATCAAAAGATCTTATCATATAAGGATGCAAAGAACAAAACCAGAAATGTGTAATGCGAAAAGCAAAACCGACAAACAAAGAACCAAACCACAACAAACAAAAACCAAAACCTCCTTATTGCAGAAGTTAAAGCATTGTAAGGAAGACGGATACCCCACTAAATTGCAGAATTACGAAGTTTATCGAGAAGAGATGGGAATACAGCAGCAGATTAGAAGAAATAGGTAAAGGGTTGAAAAATATATATATGATAAGAAATTTCAACTATGTAAAATTACCAAGAATTGTAATTGAATTGCCATAAAGTCATTTTGAACAAAATTTGAAGCACTAGAAAGCCAATAAGAAAGTATGTAAAAGAACTTTGATCAAGGAAAGAAGTTACCAAACTAGGAAATTCAATCTCACATTAGTACAAAGAGAAGACTTCCCTTAAAATTAGATAGTTGCACTTGGATTGCACTCAAAAGAATCACATAAATAACACCTAAAACTGCAAGTAAAATTTTATTGAGCAAAACACGAAAATTAACAATATCTTAGAACATCTAGTCATAACCCTCATCCTTAAGTTAGTAGATATGTTTAGCACAAGATCAACCTTATAAAATTCATGATAACCCTCAAGTTATCATTTAAACCTTATTCAAGAATCAAAAAATTAAAACAACGACAGAAGCCAATTTTTATGTGAACAAAGGTTGTCAACTTCCTATAATAACAATGCAACAACAAAAGGTGCTATCAAGAATCCCACAAGCAATGCGCATCTACAGGAATTCCCATAATAGAGAAATCATAAGTGGGGAGGGATATATAGCCTCTAGCGACATAATCTCAAAACAATCAACATGGCTTGAAAAAATTCAACTCGGTGAATTGAGCCGATAATACTATCATAGCAGTGGATAGAAATAATAGATAACCCTTGAAATGAACTTAAGGGCATCCAACAATTAGTCCAACTTGATCTTATATCAAACCATGAAAACAAACTTGACATCAAAATATGTTACCATTCACAATGTCATATGCTTTAATTGTAAGGGCACATGCTTAGTTAGGCTAGATAAAATTTACCAAAAAATTCATTCCTATTTAGCCTGTAAGAAAGCCTGCAAAAAATAACCTTGGTAGGTGGAAGAAAAGAAGAAAGCCTCCCACAATAAGATCCCACCAAAGGGACCCTGCTGAATTAGAAAATGTCAGCAAAAATGCCAAAAAGCCTCTTCATGTTGAAAAATAAAATAAAAGATAACTCCCAGAAATAAAAGAAAAATGTCAGCTCAAGATAGAGTTAAAGTGAATATCAGCAGCAACCCAAGAACTAATAGGTGAGACAAGCAGCATGTCAAAAGCCGACCCGCCATTATCCTAAAATCCAACAACCAAACAAGAATCATCAAAAGTATTGCAACCAAAGATAATGAACACTAATACAATGCATAGAAACAACATAGGTAAGTAGATGCTCCAAGCGGTAATATCTTTCGAAGCGCTTGATATGGTTGTATATCCTCCAAAGCTAAATATTTTTGGTAGTTTAACATAAAGGTTCTCCTCCTCCATTAACTCTTGCTGAAATAAAAGTAGATAATGACATTATAGAATAAAGTTTATCAAATTTATTAAATAGACTAAATTTAGTTGGAAAAGTACCAAAGGATCTTTAATGTTGGGTTGAGTGCCTCTAATCCAACTAGTTGTACATACAAGTGCATTGACTATTTTTGATGATAAAGAGCTCCTATAATCATCAAGAACTCTACCACAAGCACTAAATGTAGATTCGGATGCAACGGTGGTGATGGAAATTGTTAAAACATCCCTAGCCATCTTGGACAAAATAGGATACTTGAGAGTATTCATCTTCCACCACTCAAAAATATCAAAAGAATCATTATTGCTCAAAAATAATCCTTCCTCCAAATATATTTTAATCGATTTTCTTTGAAAGAACACAACAACAAAATGAATCTAACATACTGATCAAGTTTGATGAAAAGGGCATCATTGCTTGTGATGATCCACTAATCAAGAGCTTGAAGCACTATTATCTCAATATTGATTATATATCTCCCAAATAACATCCTCAACGCTCTTTATCTTGGACTCTACCTCAAAACTAGAGTATATTTTAAGAAATATAAAAGTAATGAATTTCATTTTGAGTGGATCAAACATGCACCATAGTAGATTGCATTCTCCCCAATATTTATCAAATTTAATTTTCATAGCAGTGGTCATTTGCTTGACAAATTGATCCAAGGAATTGCACTCTTCGTTAAGCAATTTCTTAACATGCATGATTGTAGGAAGAAACAAATTGGTAGTTGGATAAGAAGAACCTGAAATCATTTTTGTCACATTATGGAAAACAGAAAGAAACCTTCTAATCTGCTCATAGTAGCTATGTCATTCAATCTCAGAAGGTAACCACTTGTAGTTAGAATCTTGATCAGCATAATGAATGAACACATTGTGGTAAATAAAAGCAGACTCAAGCATTAAGTAAGTGGAGTTCCACCTTGTAGGAACATCAATACATAATCCCTTTGAAGTAGGGACCCCTAACTGTTTAACTTCAACAAACTTATGTAAACGAAGGAGATTTTTTGAGGTATGTCTCCCTTATTTTAACTGGTTATTTGTTGCACCTCTTTCAAACCATCTTGAACCGGTATATTCAAGATGTGCACAACATCTAACATGAAAGAAATGACCACGAAAATGTAACTTCCCTCTTGACGAAAATTATTTTTTAAAGTATTTGCCATCATTATAAGATTATCCGATGTGATAGTAGATACCTTGTCGCAAATTCTCGAACAATCACATATAGCATCACAAATAAAAGTACCCGTGTGTGGATGATCAAGCTCAATAAAACTGATGAATCTCTTATGCAACTGCCAAGAATCATCAATAAAGCGAATTGTTAAGCACATGTAGCCCACTGTTTGATTTGATGTCCAACAATCAGAAGTCAAAGAAATTCTATGAATGCTCTTAAGAAAAGTTTTCAATCTCTCTTTTTCCTTTTCATAAACTTTCATGCAATCACTTCTAATTGTGTTTCTAGATACCTTCTCATAATTGGGATTCAATACCTTCAAAAGAATATTAAACCACATATGCTCAACCATCCTAAACGGATACTCATGCACAATAATCATCTTTGCAATTATCTCCCTAATCTGAAGATGATCATAATTTTTGGGGTCATGGAATAATGGAATCTCAATTTCAGAGTTGACATCAAAAGGCATAAAATTTAATTTTTTTGCCTTTTGTCTGCCAATTCAACAACCTGCTTATTCTTGGCTTTGATTTTTTCACATTCCTTCACATGCCGCAAAAGTTGTGAAGTTGTGCCAGTTTTTTATTTATGAAATTTCCTGCGACAATATATGCATTGTAAAGAGAGTATACTCTCCCCCTTAAATATAGAAGTGGTTTCTATAAAATACTCTCACACTGAAGATACTCTCTTCCTACCTCTCTTAGGGTTGACATCAGCACTAGTAGTCTCAAGTGTATGCTCCTCTGATTCAACTTGTTGTGAAGTACTTGGTATATCATTACCTACAACTAAATCATCACCACATCTGGTGAGAATGATCCACATTAGACATGATTGTACACTAAATAAAAGAAAATATGAGTTAGGACCACATACACATACACTCTCCAATCTCCATACTAAACTCCATATTCAATATTCTGTTACTCTTCTCATTTAATCAGCTCAAAAAAAATTGCAACTCCAAGATATACATAATTAAGCTAATCTACTATCAAATCAGCTCAATAAATAGTATCCATGCCAAGAGATAACAAAATAATGGTGAACAGAAATAAATAGTATCCATGCCAACATAGATAACAAAGTAATGGCCGAACCAAAATAAATAGTATCCATGCCAATCCGAAAAATCAAACAGAGCGCAACATATATTTCCAAAATAACGAGACAGAATAATGGCGAACAGACAAATTAGAATGAGAAGAGTAAAAAAATATGAAAAACCTAGAGCGCAATATATAGTTCCCAAATAACAGAGACAGCAGAATAATGGCCGGACAGGATCACAGGACAAATTAGAATGAGAACTGAGAAGAGTAAAAGAAAATGAGAAATCAAACAGAGACAGTAATATATAGCTCCCAAATAACGAGGCAATGAGAATAATGGCGGACAGACAAACCGAGTAAATGAGAATTTTAATAACCTACAAAGAATAACGAATCATCCATAACATAGCATAAGATGTAGAATATCGTACATGGCATAACCGAATAAGCACTTCAAGCATTTCAATACCGGAGGTCAGAGACAACATATACAGATATCAAGTGACTCAAGTCTACAAATGAAAAATCGAGTTACAAATTGTAAAGCTTAAGAGCATTTCTCCTTTTAACATGAAATCAAGTAGAAGCTTGATAGAAGAAAATAATGATAGCATGCAAAGTCGTAGTCCCAAGTAGAAGCTTCATAAAACAAGAAAATAATGGTGGTACCAAACCCTAAATCCGAGATCGCATCCGGAGGTTGCTATTGCTTGATATTATCATTGCAATTTGCAACTCGTAAAACTCACAACTCGTAAGACTCTTGCTAAGAAGAGTAGAAATTGGCCAAAACAGACGAGAGAGGAGTCGAGGGACTTACGATTAGGATTAGAGAGTCGAGAGAGTCGAGAGCGAGAGAGAGTGCGAAATCTTGAGTCGAGAGACTAGCACAATATCGATATCGCTCACTCCATCATCGTCTTATTTTAAATCCCCCGTTAATATAAATTCCTACTTTGGGATTAACTATCGACCTAAAACTAATAACAAAAGCATAATTATAAAAAAACCTATAATAATAATTACTAATATATTTTAGCTTATTTTATTTAAAATTTTTTTTTATAATTAAATTAAATATCAATTTTAAAATATTTAATGACAAATTATATTTTAAATAAAATTTAATATAAATTATTTATTTATTTATTTCGAAGTAAACGCTCGAACAAAGGATTGTGTTCATTCATTTATAAATCGAAATATTTGTTTGTGTTCTCATTTACTTAACGAGCACGAATCTGCTAAATATCGAAGCACAGCGTTGTGAACAAATGCTTTTTGATAATCAGAGGCTATAAAAAGAAAAATATCATGAGATAATTCAAAATAAGTATCATGTTACTCCCTCGAAGTATATAAACGCTCTCTTTATTTTCTCACATTTTTAACCATGAGAGCTAAAAAATTATAGAGAATTATAGAATTTAAATTGCTTCAAATCATGATAATCCACATAACCATCATTTGTTATTTCCGTCCTATTCTTGATATTTGTTGTTCCCCCTTCAACAGCTAACATCCAACTCTGAGAATCAAAGAATGAGATCCACCATTTTCGTTCTGTGAGAACCGCCATCCGGTCCCGTATACAAGATCCGATGAGGGCGTAGAAACTCACCCACAAGCAGAAGTATCCCCATCGACAATCTCACCAACAAAGCCAAGTCGATTCATCCTTCACGCACAAACATCCATCTCTGGCTACAGCTCTCGTTTAACTGCATTTTGTTCTACATTCTCCACGGTTGACCGACGTCCAACTCTTCCTCCCAGCAAATTATTTTTTTGGCATTAACCAGGCGAGTCCCAATAAAGCAACCAATATTCAGCAAATAAAAAAAAAAAAAAGCTCCTTCGAAGAAATAAAAATAGTGGCATTAATTATACAAGTAATATTTTCTTCTGAAATTAAAATATTTTACATTAATGAGACGAGGCATAAATCACAAGACAAATCAAATGTAAGCCTCAAAATAGATAAATAAAAAAGCTAAGTGATTATTTGAGATCTATTTTAATTTTAATTTTATTTATTTATATTTTTATTTAAAATAAAATATATTTGGTGATAATATTTATTTTTAAAAATATTCAAAATACTTAAAAATTATTTTGAATCTTTTTAAAGATAATGTGATTTATTTTTAAAGTTAAAAATAAAAAATATATCACATAAATATGTTTTAAAAATAATATTAAAAAAATAAAAATACAAATCAAATTGATCTCAAATAAATAAATAATCAGACAAAATATTTTTCTCATTATAATACAAATCTCAATCATAAATATTAATATAAAATAAAAGTTAAAACAATATTCAGGACATATTGTCACAAATTAAACTTCCTCAAGCTAGTTATGCATTGTATTTAGCACCCATCTTTGAGGTTAAGTCAACTTAAATCTCACATAACATTTAGCTAGAATACAAATAACACTATAAAGAAAAAAGTAAGAGGAAAAACTTTTCTTACACAAATAAGAGTTTCAAAAGACTTAAACCATTGGCTCACTCTTGGATTCTTGAATTTTTTTTCTTAGTTGGTTATAAATGAGAGGTAGTGGCTCTTATTTATAGTCATTATATTATCCTATGAATCACAAAAAAAGGAGCTATTTGAGAATTTGCTTATATTAGATAATTCATGAGCATAAAATTCTCTTAAAATAATCGGCATCATTCCTACATTCTAATACAATCTAAATAATATAAGAGATTGTTAAGTTATTCTCTAAGCATTTAAAATATTTTGAAATATTTTAAAGACATGTATAACTCTTATAATATACAATATTTTCTAGAAACTTCTAGTGTCTTCCAAATAACTTGAATCTATATAAGGTCTTATAAACCTTCTAATGTATTATGACTCCATTTCTTTCTCAACATTAGAAGGAGCAATTAACTATAAGTACTTAAGTTTATAAAAAACTTAGAGCTAGATCTTAAATTCTCACAAAATGAGAATAAAATCTCAAGATAGTATATTATCTACAATTCATCATAATTTTTTTGAAAATTTAACTGATAAATTCAAACACTTATCATCAAAATATTAAATACAAATTTTAAAGCTCACAACCTTGATAACTTTAATCGATCCCTTCAACGCTCTTAGCCATGCCATGCCCAAAATAACATGGCCAATAACCTTTAATTCTAATATGGCATGACAATATACTAAAACTCAAAATAAAATACACTATGAAAATCAAATTCACAGTAATTATATCTTCACTTCTGCATTTTCAAAAGATTATCATATATAATAATTTTATAACCTTTTAATTCAATCTCATTGATATCTTCCAAACCTTGTCCAATTATTACAATTTTCTTCTTTTTCTCTTTATTAATTAACTTTCAATTCAATAAAATTTTAAATAAAATAATAAATTAATAATACAACTAAATTGTTAGTTATATTTGAATTATTCTTTAAATTTTAAGAATATATTACATATAAGTATAATACAATACATCAAGGTTGGATATAATATATATATTATAAAATCTTAGGTAAAAACACGCATAAATTTCACTAATGATAATGAGGTTTAAACTTCGAGAAAATTTTGAACGTCTCAGCTTAAGGCACGCCTCAAGGTATACACCACTCAAATGTTTTGGCAATTATCGGTTAAAACTAGCGACTACTCTACTGCAGTATTCCCTTTCAAACTAAAGTATAGCAATAACGCATAAAGCACCATGCGCAGAGCACTCAAAAGCACGCAAAATTTTTTCCACTCAGTCTCCGAATTACGAAGAACAACTAATTCCTTTCTTTTTAAATATCAAATAAAACAACCTTCAGGCTCTCAATAACAAATATCCTTCAGACTTAAAACATTTCATCTCAAATTCCTAAATATTTCAAACCTTTGCATTTTGATAACGTGGAGATAAAATCATTAAATAAACGAAAAGGTTAATTCTCCAACTTACAATTACAATCACTTTCGCAAATTTGCAATTCTACAGCAATAACTGCCGGCAGGTAGGTTCCTCCCATTAGCACAAAGCGTCAGCTTTTAGGAAAGCATAGAGCTGTGTGATTATGCGAAATTAAGAGGTCACATAATATCTCTGGCCAGCCTAAATGGTTTTTCTCTTGAATTTGTTGGATCGCTAATGGGGGCTGCTAGCAGACAGTGATCTGGAGCGTCATCATCACTGTCCTCCAAGGTCGAAGCAAATGACTCTGATCCATCTTCTAGTAGGAATTTTTTATTTTTTTTTATTTTTTTCACATCAGAAGAAAAGCCATGGTTAGAACTTTGATAACTTTCATATATGTAACATTTGCAGGTCGCATAAGTTCAATTTAAATAGGCAATGAGTCTTAGTTTCAGTCGAGCATTCTAATAAGGAAAATTACAAGAGAGAGCAACATAACGTCCAAAAATCACTTTAAATTGGAAATGGTTGGAATCCAGATAGACATAAACTATGTGAGTTCTTGTTGTTTATATTCATGAGTACATTTCCATAAGGAAAGTATTATAGACTATAATATAGGAAATGTTTTCAGTTAAGGAATCTCAGGAATTGTAAGAACAAATGAGAGATATTTTGATTGAAAAGCATATTCTCTCTTCTATGTGTTCGCATGAATTGAAAAGAAAAAAGGGGATTTACATACATATCACACAATTCTTATGTATTTACATATCTAATACTTAAACTTCTAATTTTTACATATTTAACAGTCCAATCATCAATATCACATCAAAAATAACATAATTACTCACCTTTTAAAAGTGAAATGCACATTTTTAAGTATAGAAAAGTGTTAGAAGTAAATATCCAACTTTAGATGTTAGATATGTAAATGCATAAGAATTGTGTAGTATGTATGTAAATCTTCCAAAGAAAAAACATAATGCCTGCAGTTATTTCAAACAGGGACCACAGCAGGCAATGCAGATTGACTGGTCATCCACTTCACAAAGAGATTTCTTAACAACCAAATCCGGCAAATCTTGAGGAGAGAACCACACACAACAGTAAAAATTGTATTAAGCGGACAGCACAACAAGCAGTGTAGAAGCATAACATCTCTAAACCAAAACGGTGAAAAGTTAGCAATGGGAAAACCTTACCAGATAATACTGGATGATCTGGCAAATGCCTGACAGCTGAGACCTGAATGTTTTCAGGAAGAAGACAGTTGCAGAAAGAACCTGAAACTTTCAAAAGGCAAACAAATTAAAACAATCGTTATTTCAGATACTGAAAAACTTTCCAGAGATGATGTTATACCTAGTCTGGCGAGTCGATTGACCCATCCTGGAATTGGCTTTCCAGTCAGACGCATACAAACATCATCAGTAAAATGATTACAGTTTTTGGCAATCAAATGGTAGGAATCACCATGATACTTCCCAGAAAGTTGTTCCATGAACACGCGGAACTCAGAACGGGACATGTCTGTGGCGCCCAGCCACACAGAACGTCGGAAAACAAAACCAGGGCAGCTTTTAGGTTCTACTTCAAATACTCCACTTGTTGGGTACTCATGGGCGCCGAAGCCATACTCCATGCCATGAACTGTTTTGGTTCGTCTAATATTAGTAATAGGGATCAATTAAACAAAGCTATAGAATCAAATTATACGATAAAATATCATTTTAGTTTCACATGTTCAAGAGAAACGGTTTCTATCTCTAATACTTGACATTGTGATTTACACAATGATGACAAAAAGATCTCAAATCATTTCACAAATCATTCACAAGTAAATGATATCATAGTTTTTTGATAAAAGTTGATATGCATTTAATTGGTATTGCCTCTCTCAATCTTAGAAGTTCACAGATCAGTCATATCAATTTTACAAACAGGGACTTCCCATGTAGCATTATTGATTAGGGAGGCTCAGGTTTCCAAGCAGAAAGGATTGTAATAGTGTTTGATACCCTTCAAGAAAAAAATCAAAGTATCACTAAGAACTTGATAAATTTGTCTCCGTAAATGTAGCCCGGTAAAGTTTGACATAAAAACCTAGAAACCCACATATACCCAAATTAGCTAGAATCCACTGAAGTACGTGATGAATGTGTTTGTGTATGAAAGAATGTGCACGTGTGCACAAAGGCACGTAATGTCTCATGCAATGTTGTGTCTCACGCTTTATTATCCCGCATGAAAAAAAGATGAAATGACACTTCAGCCCAATATTTGGATGAATCAGGTTCTTCTCATCCACCCGAGGCTTCAGATTACTAGAGTAACATTTAGCCGCCTAAAAAATCAATTTGATTAAACGCCATAAAGGAGGAGATATCACTTCTAGAATCACAAGGGATAGCTAGAATAGAAAGACTGTAGAATGAAGCCTCACCCCTTGCTTCAATGTTATTTAAGCGTTTCTCCTCTGATGCCAATGTGTTAACTATGCGATGCAATGCATTATGGGCTGTTACAAAGTCTACGGCAAAGAAGTAATTATCATAAACACGTTTTTATGAAATTGTAATTTGTTTATGATGAATCGATATTGTGTTTTCTGTGTTTATGTTGTTGTGTTATGTATGCATTATGTGAGTGTGCAAGAATCAACCGAACATAATTCAAACTCCAAAGGCATTATGAACATAATTACATTGAAGATAAAGAAGATGATAAGTTTGGAAGCTAATCAACATTAGCTTCAATTAAGGGTTTGCATTTAAAGGAAATAGGGACTTGGAGGCCAATACAAATACATGCATGGATCTATGGACGTCCAAGAAGAAATCAACATGCCACTTCAGCTAGCGAAGTGTCCACTTTACTTTCCTTGAAAAGAGGTTCTGGCCACACTGGCTAAGCAACCCCTTGGAGAATCAACTCCCTCCCTTTTGAGAAAATTTGAAATTAAAGGCAAAATCCTGCAGGAAAATGTTTAAATGTATTGAACTTCATGTAAGACAAATTTTAATATTGATTGGAATGAAATTCAGAAGTTGCTAGTGAAACAATTCTCTTCTCTTTGACTTGGTGGCTGACTTTCCTTTGGTTATTTTTTCATGTTTCTTCCATAAGTCATAAATAAAATCAATCCTAATCTTCTCATACATTCCCTCTATCATCTCATGGCCAAACTCTACTTTCTCCTTCAGAAAAATTGGGAGATATACTACATTTTTATAAAGTCAGCCTAGATGAGGTTAACAAGAGCTAGTCTAGGTTTACACTCATGGTCCCATCAAAATCACTGAAAAAAGTATACAAAAAGCCATATACAATGTACAAACACTCCTAGATAATCTCCAAGTGATTTCAAGTTCATAAGCCCATATTGAAAACTCTAATTGTTCAAAGTCCTATTAGATGCCCTATTTGCATACACTTATCTCCAAATTCAACCCTAGAATTTCCAAGTGATAATATAAGGTTTCTACAACAAACACAAGCCTTGTAATAATTGTTTTAAGGTCATATCACTATGACACAGAAAGAGCAAAAACATGAATGAAGTATTTTGTTAACCAATCATTTTTTCTACAACAATGACTTTAAACAATGTTGACCTCCATATATGTCATCACATCACGCTCGAATTAACGACTTGAAAAGCGTCGCAAATCGGGGCTCAAAATGCTGGGCGTCCAAAATAGTCAAACAACCTCCGTCGAAGAAACGGACTTCATCGTTAAGCGTCAAATTGATCGAATATATATATTGCGCGATCCCAACGATCATCGCCATCGGATATCGATGTCCAGCTCAAAAGGAAAACCGATTTCCCGCTCCGTTCATGAAATTGATCGCGCCGTTAGCTTTGAAACTCCGAAAACTATCAAATGAGACTTGTTCACGCTCAATTCGGGCAAGTCTGTGCAAATATTAAATGATCGGAAGTGATAGCGTGCAAATCGAGGCTGAAATACACTGGACGTCGCTAAAATCAACCCAAATGACCTCCGATCGACGAACAAACTTCGTCATTGCGTTCAAAACATCAAAACTAGTCAAAATATAAATATTGCGGCATGATCAGATCAAAGCAATCGAAGTCGTCAAGCGCGTACGCATATCAATTGGGCCGACGAAACCAAACGATCTTCGTTCATGAAATTGATTGTGCCGTTAGTTTCGAAATGTCGAAATCTATAAAGTAAGACTGTTCGCACTCAACTCGGATGAGTCTGCGCAAAAGTCGAGCAGTCGAAAATGATAATGTGCATTTTAAGAAATCAATTTGACAGACGACAAACTACGATTCGAAATGACAACGCCATTGCGTTTCGGAATATCAAAATAAGCTAAGATTGATATATATATTAAATATGTGATTTTAACGGCATGAAATTTATATTAAGGCTGATTTGACATTTAAAAAGTTAATAAAAGCCTTAATTAACCCTAACCTAAATTCAAAAATCACCCTAAATCCCACTAAAATGACCTTATCGGTCTTCCTTTCACGCAACAGGCCTAGTTCACCCACCTCCCTCGCCGCTCTCCTCTTCCGATCGCTGAGACACGACGCGGCTCCCACATGAGAAACCACTCAGCTCATTCCTATTCCCTCCTCCTCAAGCAAACCGCAAGTTCACCCCTTCAAACCAAGCGGCAACATCCTTCTCTCCCATTTTTCCCTTGTTCAAAACCGAAAGGTGAAGCTTCCCCTCTCTTGTTCAAACTGCAAGCAAGGTAGACATCTTCCTCCTTCTTGTCCTTCCTTCCCCTTCTTCTCCTTCTTCTCTTATTCATCTCCTCTATTTTCTTCTCACAAAAACCAAACCGAAAACAGCCCCCATTTTCTACAAAACCGAAAATGGCTCTTTAATTTCTTCCCTCTCTCTTTCTTCTTCTTCCTTCTCCATTTCATTTCTCCCCTTATTCCCACAAAACCGAAAATTTCATCTCTTTCCCTTACAAAACTAATCCGAAAATTCCTTGGAATTTCCCTAATTTATTTCTTCCTCTTTCCCTGATTTCCCCTCATTTTCTCAACCTACAAATGCCCCCATTTCTCCAATCCGAATTTTCAATTTGGTTTAGGAAGCATCATGGATTCTCTGGGTTTCTCTCGTCCTTTCCATTATCTTTCCAATTCTCTTTGCTGCAGCCAGAAAGGAACACCGTCATCAGGCATGTTCTTCTCTAAACTTCCGGCATTTTCGTCCCCTTTCGACCTTTCCTTTTGCCGCAGCCAAAGAGGAACATCATCATTAGACGGGTTCCTCTCTTGGTCTCCGGCATCTCCAACTCTATCTTTTTGCCGATCATTGCAACGCGCATAAGAAATAAGTCAGAACACGTGTGATGTGGATGTATATATGATTTTTTTTTGAGTTTGAAGTATATCGCTCATTGAGGCTGAAGAGATGAAAAATCACTCTGTCATGACTTTTCATTCATTAAGCGTCAAACATTTGTTAGATGTCTCCCCAAATCGTCAAATTTTATCAAATTTCTGGACTTTGAAAAAAAAATGAATATATATATATATATATATATATATATATATATATTGCCTTGCATTTGTCTTCTACCATTGCCGGTCCTAAGTCCGGATGTGAAAAGTGGAGGGTTAGTTAGGTAGTGACGGTAAAACTTGTCAAATAATCATGACATGAATCCTTTAAATCATCATTGTGTTAATCTTGGGGTGTCCAGGCACGCGTTGTATGGCTTGAATAAAGTGAAAAATCTTGAAAATTTATCGGCGCCCAGTCAGATGTTAAATAAGCAAGGATCCCACATTATTGGCCGATCTGGGCAAAGAAGTTAGTCCATGAAACTTAGGTTAGGATCTTGGAATATAGGAACTCTTACAGTAAATTAATGGAATTAATAGATATTATGGTTCATAGAAAGATAAATATTTTATGTGTTGAAAACTGGTTGAGAAGGCGAGATTGATAGTTTAGGTTTTAAACTTTGGTATTCAGTAAAAGTCGACTAAATGGTGTAGGTGTGATTATAGATAAAAGTTTGAAGGATAATGTTATAAATATTAATAGATGTGGAGATAGAATTATACTTTAAAGATTATTGTTGATACTAAGATTATCAATGTTATAAGTGTTTATCTTTCCTCAGTAGGTTTGGAGGTGAGCGTAAAAGAAAAATTTTGGAATGAATTAGGGATTATCAAAGATACCTCTTAAAGAAAAGTTTTATTGGAGATTTAAATGGACTTGGTAGAGTGGTAGAAGATTTTGAAAGTATTCAGTGGTTATGGATTTGGGTAGTAATGAAGAAGGTATATATTTAGATTTCTTTATTTCGTGATTTTGTAGTTCTTAATACTTTATTTAAGAAAAGATATGAACATATTATTACTTATAAAATGGATCTAGAAAAACAGATTGATTATTTTCGATAAGAAAAATAGATCATTTAGATTGTAAAGATTGAGTTCAAAGTGAAAATCTAAGTCAACATCAATTGTTAGTTTTAGATTTTAAGATGAAAAGTTGTAAGAGAAAAAATAAATCAAATTATTGTTCAAATTAGATGGAATACTTAAAGAACACAAATAAAAATATTTTAAGAAGCTACAAGAGATTAGAATTTGGGATGTTTGTAGTAACATTATGTGAAAAATAGAAGTGAAATTAAGCAAATTGATAAAGATGTGCTTGGAGAATCAAAAAAAAAGCTTCCTTTAATAAGAATAGTTGGTGGTGGAGTCGAGTGTAAAAAAAGATCAAAAAAAATAAGTATTGTTATAAAATTTGGTTTAGATGTAAAACTTCAGAGAATTGGGAAAGATATAAAGTGATCTGTAGAGATTCTAAGAAAGCTGTATATGATGCAAAAAATTTAGCTTTTAGTTTAGATACCAAAGAAGATGAAAGATGTATGTATAAGTTAGCTAACCAAAGATGATTTAGTGATTTATACAATAGTTTAGTTTAGTGATTTATACAATAGATTAGATACCAAAGAAGATGAAAGATGTATGAATAAGTTAGCTAACCAAAGAGATAGGAGAAGTAAAGGCATAGTTAGTGAGGTTAAGGATGAAAATAATAAAATATTTTTTTTAGAAAATGATATTGAAAATAGGTGGAAGAGGTATTTTGGTAAACTTTTCAAAGAAGGATCGAAAATCGATTGATTTTAGAACCTTAATCCCTAAATAAAAATAGAATTTCATTTTATCGTCAAGAACATGATAAAGTTTTGAGGAGATATTCTTTGGAGAGTTCTAAGAGAAAAGAGTTAATATTGGTTATATTCAAGTCATTAAGGATATATATCTACTTGTACTTGTGTCCAAACACAAGAAGGATTGACAAAATATTTTCTATTTAGTTGGATTACATCAGGATCGACTTTAGTACTTATCTTTTTTACTTTAGTTATGGATGTTTCTTCTTGAGCATTTACAAGAAGATGTACCTTGGTGTATGCTTTTCTTGAAGATATTCTTCTTGTTGATAAGGCCCAGAGAGGAGTCCAAGAAACTTGAATTATGGAGGTCCAATTAGAGTCTAAAGGTTTTAGTTTAAGTAGATCTAAGCGAATATATAGAGTGTAATTTTAGTTGTAGAAGTTTAGTGATAGTGTTGTGACATTAGGTGAACAAGTCATTAATAAGAGTGGCGTTTGGATATTTAGGCTCATTGTTCAAAATGATGGTGAAATAGATGGAGATGTTATTAGAAGAATTCAAGTTGGATGGTTGAAGTGGAGGGAATGCATCGGCATTATGTGATAGAAAAGTTTCACTTAAACATAAGGGAAAACTTTATAAGATGGTGGTAAGACACTGCGATGACTTATAGTGCGAATGTTGGCCAATAAAGAAAGCATAAGACTAAGTTAAGTGTTCTGAGATGAGGATGCTTAGGTGGATGAGTGGCTTTACTCTTAGAGATAGAATGCAAAATGAGTATATTCGGAAAAAAGTTGGAGTAGCTCAGGTGGTAGATAAGATTAGGGAGAGTCGCTTAGATGGTTTTGGCCACAAAGCGTCGACCCTCAGATGACGATTAGGAGAGTAGATGCATTAGATTTCTTATTATGTTAAGAAAGGTAGAGGTAGACTAAAAGACTTGGTTAAGATGTATAAAAAATGATCTTAGTATACTTGATTTAAATGAGAATTTGACACATAATAGGACCTGATGGAGCGAAGGATTCATGTAGCCGACCACTAGTGGGATTAAGGCTTGATGTGTTGTTGTTGTATTTGTCTTCTTTCATTTTGTGTGTAAAACCTGCCATTCATCATTAGAGGCATCTTGAGAAAAAAAGCGCTCGTCGACCCTGCTGAAGATGACGTTGGGAGGCTGCCGAAAATTAGTCGAATTTTTGGACTTAGAAAATAAAATGAAAAAAAGATAATCAAAGAATTTAAATGAAATTAAATAAAAGACTTAACTCGAAATTTTGAGCATAACAAATGTGAAGTTACAAAGGCATAAAATAAATATAAGTGCATGTGTTAAATTTGAAAGGAGGACATATATTAAGCCAAATAACTCATCGTTGGATAGGAACAAGTCATCCTTATGAATACTAAACTCTACAATGATTCATTTCAAATGACTCGAAGGAGAGGAACAAGTCATCACTGATCATTATGATTACTTTCTGATTCACTTTGAGATAAATAAAATATTTTATATGAGTACATAGTTTAACTATCTGAAGTCTATAAGAAGCTTAAATGTGCATCCACAAATTAAGGATGTTGATTAAGTGGTTCATCAACGAGCACTAATCATAAGTATTGATTCATAATAAATAGTGGAGCCACATCATATATTGAGTGCTTACAAATGCTTACAAATGCTTCAATGAGTCAATATTGAGTGCAACAAGTTCTCTAATGAATAATAAATTTTCTCACAATTCACTTCAATCAAATTGAGAGAAATCAATTCATTAGAAGTATGCAATAAATTCGAAGGTTTATCAATAAGCATAAGAAATAGATATAAATCTCTAAAGCCCAAATACTAAAGAAGCATATATGAATCGCGATGTGCTATTCCAAATTGTAATATAAGTCTAAAAGCGTCTTACGATTCTGATCGTGCGCAGCGAATGTGTTAATTAAGGCATTCTTAAATACACTGTTCGACACTACGAATCTTAAATTCAGTGTTTGAAGATGTTGTGGGTTGCTTCGGTTTACTCTTAGGGTGGGCCGGGTTAACAAACAACAACAACAACAACAGCCTTTATCCCACTAAATGGGGTTTATATGAATCCTTTGTCTTTGTGTCCCATTATGTGTTAAATTCTTATTTAATTCAAGTATACTAAGGTCATTTTTTATATATCTTAATCAAGTCTTTTTTAGGGTCTACCTTTTCTTAACTAGACAAACATCTAATACATCAACTCTCTAATCAAGTCGACGGCGCTTTATGTGGCCAAAACAATCTAAGGACTCTCTCTAATCTTATCCTCGGAGTTACTCCAACTTTTAAAGAACATACTCATTTCACATTTTTTATCTAAGAGAAAAGCCACTCATCCACAGCATCTCTCGTAACACTTAACTTGGCGTGCTTCTCTCTTATTGGCCAACATTCGCACCATAAGTCATTGCGGTCTTACCACCATCTTATAAAATTTTCCTTAAGTGGAACTTTTCTATCATCACAACAGTCGATGCATTCCTCCACTTCAACCATCCAACTTGAATTCTACTAATAACATCTCCATCTATTTCACCATCATTTTGAACAATAGAACAAATATCAATCGCCACTCTTATTAATGACTTGTTCACCTAATGTCACTTAAAACTTCTACACTAAAATTACATTCCATATATTCGCCTTACTTAAACGAAAACCTTAAGACTCTAATGTTGACCTCCATAATTCAAGTTTCTCTTGAACTCCCTCTAGTCTTATCAATAAGAAGAATCAAAAAAGCATACACCAAGGTACATCTTCCAAGAATGCCGTAAGAACATCCATAACTAAAGCAAAAAGATAAGGGCTTAAAGTCGATCTTTGATGTAATCCAATTGAAATGGGAAAATATTTTGTCAATCCTCCTTGTGTTTGGATACAAGTAACAGCTATAGTATACATATCCTTAATGACTTGAATATAACCAATATTAATTCATTTCTATTCTAGAACTCTCCAAAGAACATCTCTTGAAACTTTATTATAAACTTTCTCTAAATCAATAAATATCATATGTAAATCCTCCTTACTTTCTCTATACTTCTCCATCAAACCTCTTAACAAATGTATTACATTCATAGTAGATCTACCAGGCATGAAACCAAACTGATTGTGAGAAACTTTTGTATCACATCATAACTGCTCATTACTCTCTCCCATAATTTTAATGTATGACACATTAACTTAATTCTATATAATTTGCACTCTTGTGCATCACCTTTATTCCTAAATATAGAACCAACAAACTCTTTCTCCACTCATCTAACATCTTTTAGTCTTTAAAATAACATTAAAAAAATTTGTAAAGAAATTCCTTGATCTCCTAAATATTTCCACTTCTATTGGAATATCATCGTCCCTCTTCCATTTCACTTTCTTTAAAGCTTCTCTAAACGTTACTAATACGACGATAAAATAAAATTCTCTATTTTTTGTTTAAGGTATTAATTCTAAAATCATTCGTCTTCAAATCCTTCATTGAAAAATTTATCAAAATATCTCATCCACCTATTTTCAATATCCTTTTCTAAGAAAAATACTTTATTATCTTCATCCTTATACATCTTTGGAGATCTTTTCTTTCTCTGTCTCTTTGGTTGTTAACATCATACATCTTTCCTTCTTTGTATAAATCAGAAATTTAAATTTTCGTCATATATTATTTTCTTGAATCTCTAGCACACTTTATATCTTTTCTCAATTCTCCAAGTTTTACATCTAAACCAAATTTTATAATCTTCTTATTTCTTTATCTTTTCTTGCTCGGTTTTTTTTTTTTTAAGAACTTTTTTTTTTGATTCTCCAAGACATTTTAGAACTTGAATTTCACTTCATGACTTTTTTCCACATAATATTAAACTTTATGACATCTCAAATTCTAAGCTCTTTATACTGCTACAGAAAATATTTTATTTTGTGTTTTTTAAGTGTCCTCATCTAATCCAGGACAATAATTTGAATTAGTTTCTCTTACAATCTTTCATCTTAAAATCTAAAACTAATCGATGTTGAACTTAAACTTTCACTTTGGAATGGCCTTACAATCTTTCTGATCTAAACGATCTATTTTTCTCGTTAAAATAATCAATCTGTTTTACTTAGATCCATTTTATAAGTAATAATATGTTCATCTCTTTTCTTAAATAAAATATTAAGACATTAAAAAATAATTTAAGACAAAATCTAATATAGTCTTACCTTCTTCATTAGTCACCCAAATTTATAACCATGTAACACTTTTAAAATCTTCTACCACTCTACCAATTTTTAAATCTCCTCCAATAAATATTTTTTCTTGAGGAGTATCTTTTGTATTAATCCTCTAATTTATTCCAAAAATTTTCTTTTGAACACATCCAAACCTACTTGATAAACACTTATAACATTGATAATCTTGTCAATAATAATCTTTAAAGTTTATAATTCTATCTCTATTAATATTTATAACATTATCCTTCAAACTTTTATCTATAATCACACTACATTTCTGGAGTTTCTTACCAAAGTTAAAAACCTATCAATCTCTCGTCTCCATTTAGTTTCTTGAACACATAAAATATTTAAGAAGCTAATTCTATCATATGACACTATATCTGATCATCTGTTAGAAGCTAAATAGAGTCGACAAGATCTAAAGTTTTCAAGTATATTCGACTCAATCAATCAACTACCCTGATGATGGCTATGTTGAATGGTGATTTTAACCAGAAAAGATACTTCTATCAAAATGTGATCATAATTTCAAATCAAATTAACTTAAATCAAATGTCATTCTAAAAACTGCTTAAATGAAATTCAATCAATAAAAACTTAAAATCAAAACTCAATTTATCCACCGTTCGCAATTGTTTGTCGAATGTGTGAAAAGAAACTTCCAAATGGCCATGTTCAGTGTTCTCTCTCAATTCTTGAAGGGCTGAGTGTCTCCAACGTGGCTAGAGCTCCAGATGATGATTATGATCGAGTCCTCATCGGTGGTTTAATTTAGTAAACTCCATTATATTATCGCATAAATTTATACTCCAAAGCGTACTTTGAGTTGAATCATAGGCATGATGGAAAAAAATCATAAAGTCCTTAAGCATGTCTCCTAGATACACCCCGGTCTTGGACGACGTAACATGTTTTGTTGATAAGAATCCTTCTCGGTCGGGGTTGGTTATTCTGCTTTGTAAAAGGGACACGGTAGAGATGGCGAAACCATGGGATCAAGATCGCACGTCATTCCCCACCATCCGATTTAATGAAATGATGAATTTCATAATCGTTAAAACTTATCTTACTTATATCTTCGCGTTTAAGCGATCTAACGACCGGTCTTAATCGAGTTCTCTCTCACTTTGTTTGGTTTCTGCATTTGGAATGTGCATTCCAAATGCATCTGTTTTGACATTTATTGCGTTTGGTTCGTAAAGTAAAATTAGATTTCAAATCTGGCAGGAAAGAGCTAGTTTCGTGTATTTGGCCGAATAATTCAAATACCGGCCATGTAAAGTGATCTGGCGACCCGCCATTGCCGCTCTCCATGCAGCCACCATGCGCCGTAGCGGCCCGCATTCTGACGACCACCTCCGATGTATATAGGTCAGCCGGTCCATTCATTGCGCCGTAGCCGTAGCTGCCCGTTGGGTGCTGACCTCAAACAACCACCGGTATGGGCCATTATTACCGTAGACGACCCTCGGTATGCTAGATTAATGGGTCATCATTCTGGCCGTGCCCAGCTGCCGTTTCGCCGTGGACGATACTCCTCAGGAATCGCCGTCAAGGGGATTCAAATCATTTATTTTCATTCATTCGTTTTGTTAACAAATAAAAAAAAAGTCATGAATTTATAAAACTCTCATATTTATCATTCGTTTATCTTGCGTTCTGCATTTCAAATCACTAAAAACAATAGAGGGTAATTAACTATAGCTTTAGTCATAGAAACTTAGAATCAGATCTAAAGTCATCATCAAATGAGAATGAAATCTCTGGGTAGTGTCTTATCTACTATTCCATTTGCCTTCTGAAAATTTCATCGACACATCAAATCCTATTCTCTTCATGTCGAGAGGTCGGTGGAGAATTTTCGGATCCCACAAATAACTTATACACTAATGTTTGAAAATAGATAAAATTAAAAAAATAATACATGGGAATATATAAAACATCGATTTTCCTTGTAAACCATGCATGAGTATTAAAACAGATAGAATTCCCCCATTAATACTTAACAATGTTGGAATTCAGATTCAATGATTCTTAGAAAAAAATCTATTTAAATTAAACTCTAGTAAATCTTGGAACTAAACCAACATAATTTGCAGGATGGTTTTGAGCGCAGGAGACCATTATACAGTTCTGTTCTATTATATCAATGGAAGTCTCAATAAAAACATCTTTCCTTGCATCCTTATATGTCAACTGCTTATAGTATAAATACTTATACCATGTTATTGCATCTTCAAGATGGGCTTGGAATTTCATTTTTAAGCATAGCTTTCTATTCTTAGAGATAGAATTTCTGAATATTGACTAAATATATAATTCCTAAGGCTTTGCTTCATAGTGCTTTTCCTCAGCTTTCTATTTAAAAACCTGATATATCACACCTTTGATTTGTATGGTAAAGTTGAAATGTGAAAGTTCTAATCATCACATGCACCTACACCATGGCTTCATACGCAACAAACATGAGTGATTTTTCATACAATATAACACAACACAACATTATCAGATGAGATCACTGGATGATTAAATCACATGTGATCTCAAGATAAACAAACAAAAGGTAATTGCATAGGATTGCAAAAAGTAAACTAAGGCTTTGCATGTGATATATTTTCATACTATACAAAATAAGTGTCACTACTCTCACAGAGATGAATGAGCTTGCAAGAACAAGATAAATAATTATATAACAAGATATAAGGAGTCTTTTTATATATTACCTATATCCTAGATTGACACAATGTTATCAACATTGAATTAGGTGCTTGCCAAGGAGCCTGGATGAGGTGATGCAAAGGCATAGCGCCTCACACACCTCAAAGGAAGGCACCATTACTAATGCACTGCCTAGATGAGCATCAAGATTTAATGCTACATCTTATCCTATGTTGCATTAATAAACCCTATATCCTAAATAGTCCTACATCACGTGTTTAATAATGTCTAATCCTTACAATTTAATAATTTTTTTAATGTAATGATTAACATAAGATGCTTTTCAAAAATATTTCTTATAATTAAGATAGAAAAAAAAAAAATTTAGCACCTCACTCATCTCAAACAAGGGGCTAGAGTCTTTTAATGCCTCGAGCATAGGCATTAGGCAATCATATTATCTTGAAGACACCTAGTACTTTTGATAACATTGGACAATATTAGTTATGGTTCATTTGTGGTTATTGTTTACATTGTTCAAAATTCATACATATATACAAGCATGCACACATTTATACTAAGAACCAAATAAATGAAGGTACTCTAAAACCATAATTTCAAGGATTTGCACACATAAAGTACAAGGATCACTTCATGAATATAAGGAAAATGAATAATATAGAAGATTCTGACCTCTACAGAATAATCTCATTGTTACACTTCTATTATGTAATTTCTAATTCTCAAAAGCAGTACAAAATATTTTTTGTTGTTTTAAACATTCATCAAATTATAACATTTTTTTCTGCTATGCATTCTCCATGATCACAAAGTATAAGATGGGATACAAACACAACTTTTTGTAATGTGTTTCAAACGCAAATCAAAATACCATATGACAAGTTACTGAAAAGTAACATATTAATAAACAAATCATTATTTGTGTCAACTTTGAGGTGTCACGCAAAGCATATATTTTCTCCATGCAAACTGAATATTTTCTTATGAATCTGGAAATGTGATGATTTTGTATCTTCACTATGCAAACTGAACATTTCATATGAATCAAAAAATATGCTGGTTTTGAATCTTTCGACTACATCTAACAATAGATTAGCAGCAGTGGGATAAATGCACAAACGCCTAAAGGGAACAGGGGTAAAGCATTGCTACTTAATTTTAGATGAGAAGACATTATCATTGCCTTACAGGATCAAAGTAGGGTGAAGTATGTGAATCATGGTCTCTTTATCATTTTATGACATTTAATAGAAAGTTTGTGGAATTCGTCTGCAATTAAAATTATAGACCTAATTTAATACTAAAAAATGTTTAACGAATGAGGTTAGATACTCAGTTCCATTCTCCATTCATTTGATGTTTTGGCATTAACTGATTTACATGCAAGCATTTCCTTTAGGTTGACTGTACTTTCAATTTAATTATTTCAGCTCAGTATCAAGAGAAAATCATTGAGGAGCTTATTAAGATGGTGAAATGCAAAATAGTAATATGAACAACCACATTCCATGGATTTTTCTGCCAAGCCATAATCAGCTAATCAGCTTCAATGAAACAATGTAAATTATTTTCAAGGCCCAAGGGCCTCCTGTGTGCATAGAATTGGAGGAGATTTGGGAAGCATTTTGGGCATGCTGTCAAGTGTCTGGCTTTGGTTCCATATTTAATGTATGTGTGAGGCAAAACAGTTGCCACAAATGGCCGGTAATGCCTATCAAGCATGCCACTCATTGTTAGAGACAAGAGAGTGATAGAGTTCAAAATTAAATGTCCAAGATAAACTAAGTTAGAATAGAAAGGCTTAAAGAGAAGAATGGAAAGCCTCAAAGATATTCTTTCAAAGTGTTGAACAATATATAATTGAATAGTACTATTTAGATGTACATGCAACCACACCCAAATAATCTACCAAAGCTTCAAAATTCAGCTAAACTTGTTCCGAGGTTCTCTAGCATCTTTCACTCATGTTGCTTAAGAGAATTGATCCAGCTAACAAGCAGCATATAGAAAAATGAAGTTAACTTTCAAAGCAACCTTATTTTTATGAAATTGACTGAACAAAGACTGGTCTCAATCAAGCTAAGCAGCAGAAAGAAATGTAATCGTAACAGCTAAATCCCAAATGTAACCAGATCATTTATGTCTTTGCAGTAGAACGGCTCAGGGGAATACCGATTGATATGATCGGGCGAATAACTCCAAATCAAGTTGCTATAATTGAACGGATATCCGATTATATAGTCAAAATAAGGCGTCAGAAAATTAAAATATAAGATATTCCAACAGACCTTGATGGAGTTGCAAAAGAAATACAAAGTAATAGCAATAAAAATTTAAGTCAGAATTAAAAGAATGATTCGAAGAGATTCAGACGAGATGAAAAAGGAGGACACACCTTCGATTCCCGAGTGGAAAATTCCCAGCCCAAACCAATAAAGGTAATTGTTGATGGGAGTGAGGTCGTAGACGTTCAAGAACAGGTGCGACCTGCTGCCGCCACTCCCATCCCCATTTCTCTGTTCTTTAGTCGAAGAAGATCGCGGTAGAAGAGAGAGCATATTACTTCAATTTATCAGAGATGAACTCAAATGATAAAGCCTTCTAGAAATCCAAAACCAGCTCGTGGATTCACATCACCCCGCTCAAAATCATGCCTGAATAAAGTAATTTCAAGGTAGCGAGTCGCATTTAGGCAGTGGAAAACCTAGATTTGCAAACTCCAGAGAAAAGAAAACAGAATCTTCGGCGAATGGTAAAACCCTCGCCAGATCTACAACGATAGAGAGAGCTGAAGGACGAGACGTAGCCTGTAATCGAAAAATTATTTTCCAGCGTTTAAGACCTGCTCTTATCCACCTCAGGAAACGAGTGAGCGAGTTGTGGAAAATAAAATAATAATAATAAAATTAAAAAATTACTAAAACGGTATTTTGGAAACAATAGCCCTTATGATTGAATATTATTGCGAACGTACCCAAATTTTTTATGGGTATTTTAGGGAACTTTTTTGCTGGCGCTTAAGCGTCACTAGACGTCAAAATAAGTTATAGGAACTTATTCTTGACATATCGATTACTTATCTTAACTTAAGCACTCAAAAATATTATCTTAAAACACTTCATTTAACCATCGCTAATATTGAATAATTTATTATAATATAATTACCCAATAATTTGTGATTAATATGGCAAGTTCAAGATCACTTTGTTTTATTTTATTTTATTTATGTTTTAATATAAATAAATATATTTCATATTTTAAATATATGTTAATTGTTATTAATATTGAATAAAAATAATGATAGTTCAAAAGAGAGTGGCAATAGTAATAGTAACAATTTATTATATTTCAAAATTTTATTTAAAACTTAAATGAGTTTCAAATTGCTCAAGAGGATTATCAAAGAGATTTAACTCATCGTAACCATTCCGACAACTACGAAAAATTATTTAGGTATAATTAATTCAATAATATTTTATATTTTTGTAGCTTAGCTCGTATGATATTTACATATTTTGAAAAAAAAATGATTTATTATCAATATGATATGAACCGGGTTCACACTTGCTTAAGCCGGGAGCCGGTTCACAGAGAATAACCTTGGCCGTCGATCTTAACCTCGAACTCTGCGGATCTTGATTGCCTAGGAGCCGTCTGATTGAGATAGTGGGATCCAAATGGTCGTCTCTCAAGCGTCGGATGAAGCTTCTGGGAGAAGAAACGCGTCGATTTCGAATGGAAATGATAAGTTTGGTTCTCGGCTCTTCGAGCGGCCGTACTCTAGAGAAGGGAGACGGGAAAGTTGGAGGAGAAACCTAGGGTTGCAGCCAGGAAAAATGAGTTTTCCGGCGAGAAAACCAGAAGAAAAAGCCAGAAGAAAAGGAGAAGAAAGAGAACCGGAAGCGGGAAGTATTTTCTTTTCAGAAATTTGGTTACATGTCTGTTTTTCCCTTTTCTCTCTATTTATACTTTCTTTTTTCTACTACTCTTTAGATTTATTAGTTCTTTACATGATTCAAGAAAGTACTTTAGGATCTAATTATTTTTTTTTGTTCTTCTTTTCTTTTGGGATGTGTTTTTCTTCTATTTGGACTTGAGCTTGAGTTGTTCTTGATGTCTTCACTTAGTTTTTTATGAGTTAGATTTGGCAAACACTCATCTTGTTTCTTGTTTTCGCTTATTTGAAGTCTCGGAATTATTTGTTTCTGGATCTTTGTTGTAGTAGTTATTCCATTACTTGCTTTTTATTTATTTATCTATCTCAGAAGTTTAAGTTGTTCACTTGGTTGAATGTTGTTCTGTGATGTCCAAATAGTCTATATCTGTGGGAAAAATCTTTTTTATTGCTTATAGTGATTGGTGTTATGTTATCTTCCTGTTTTACTGAGTGTAATCCTTTAGCCAATTTGGGGCTTTTCTATTCCTTTTACTTTTGTTATCTATATGTGTATTTGGGGTCATATCATTACTCTCTCCCCAAACATTGACCTTGTCCTCAAGGTCAAAATCAGGAAATGTCTTCTGAATTTCTTCAATTGCTATCCAAGAAGCCTCTGTTGCTAGCATTCCATCCCATTGTACTAATATTTCTCTAATTGGTTTATCTTCTTGTATTATTGTCCTTTGGTCTAGGATTTTGATGGGTGTGACTAAAGGATGCCCTTCTCTGAATTGAGTTGGTAGTATTGCTGGGTGTAATGTAGAATCCTGTCTGTATTGTTTAAGTCTGGAGACATGAAATACATTGTGGATCATTACTATTTCTGGAAGCTCCACTCTGTATGCTACTGTGTCTATCTTCTGTAGGATTTTAAAGGGACCATAATATTGTCTGTGTAGCTTTGTGTAAGGATTCCTTGAGACTGAAGTCTGTCTGTATGGTTGTAATTTTAATAACACTAGATCATTTACTTTGAACTGAAGCTCCCTTCTATGTTTATTAGATATTTGTTGCATTCTATTTTGAGCTTCCTGCAAGTTTATTTTCAATTGCTGTAGGATCTTATCCCTCTGTTGTACAACTGTTTATGCCTCTGTGTTGGTAATTATGTTACCATTATAGGGTACAATTATGGGTGGAAGTCTGCCATAGACAATTTGAAAAAGAGTCATTTTTGTGAAAGTATTGATGGATGTATTATAGGAGAATTCTGCCCAAAGAAGAAATTGTAACCAATTTCTTGGTGTCTCCAGCACAAAACTCCTTAGGTATTGTTCTAAGGTCCTGTTTGTGACCTCTGTTTGGCCATCTGTTTTAGGATGATAAGCACTGCTGTGGCTTAATATTGTTCCACTTAATTTGAATAGTTTCTGCCAAAAATTACTCATAAAGATGGGGTCTCTCTCAAACTATGCCCCTGATATTCCATGTAGTTTGGCTATATTCGAGACAAAAATCATATAGGTAGTAAAACTGGCTGGAAGGGTTGAGAAATGAGCATACTTGGATAGTCTGTCTACAACCACTAGTATAGCAGGTTTGTTGTGAGACCTGGGTAGTCTTGTGATAAAATCCATTGATACTTCCTCCCAAATGGCAGCTGGTATAGGTAGAGGTTGCAGTAAACCTGCAGGCTTTTGAGTATCATATTTAACTTATTGACATATAGGACATGTGGATATAAAGTGTTGTACATCTTGTTTCATCAGTTTCCAGTAGAACTGTTGAGTAATTCTAGCCAATGTCCTCTTAATTCCATAATGGTCTCCTACTGGGGTTGAGTGTAATTCTCTTGTAACAGTGTTTCTCATTTCTGATTCTTTAGATATTACAATCCTGTCTTTATAGTATATCACCATTAGCAATTTTATGCTTTGGAAACAAACCTGGGCTTTCAGATATTTGCTTCCATAATTATTGTAGGTCATGACTAGACTGTGTTTCCTCTTTGATCTGTTGTATGACAGAAGTGAATTGTTGAGTATAAGCAAGGAAACTTTGTTCTGTAGAGCCTTCTGCTGTTAGTTACTCTTCTGCATTGTATATTTTTCTAGATAAAGCATCAGCTGCCTTGTTTGTGATTCTTGATTTATATTCAATTGTATAATCAAAACCCAGTAGTTTAATAAGGAACCTTTCTTGAGAGTGGTGTCATTAGTTCCCTTATGCTCTTTTGATCAGCTCTGATGGTGAACTTGTTGCCTAACAGATATTATCTCCATCTTGCTTCAGTTTCTGTTATAACATAGAGTTCTCTTGCATAAGTAGATGCTTTCTGTAATGAAGGAGATAATTTCTTACTAAAGTAAGCAATAGGGTGACTATTTTGTATTAAGACTGCTCTTATTACAGTCTTAGATGCATCTGCTTCTATTATGAAAGGCTGAGAAAAATTTAGGTAAGCCAATGCTGGTAAAGATGTCATGGCTTGTTTCAGTTGTTCAAATATTTTTTGAGCTTCTTCATTCTATTAGAACTGTTGTTTAGCTAATAATGAGGTCATTGGTGTAGCAATTGCTGCATATTGTTTAACAAACTTTCTATAGTAGCCTTTTAAACCTAGGAATCCTCTCAATTGTTTAACAGATGTTGGTTTTGGCCATGAATGGACTACTTCAATTTTTTTCTGGTCCACTTCAATGCCTTTTGTTGATAAAATATGGCCCAAGTATTATATCTTTTCTTGAATAAAAAAATATTTTGATGGTTTAATAAACAGACTATGGTGTTTCAGCTTGTCTAACACTACTTGCAAGTGATTTTGATGATGCTCCAATGTAGGGCTGTATATTAATATGTCATCAAAGAATACTAGGATAAATTTTCTTAGAAAATATTTTAGAACTGTGTTCATCATAGCTTGAAATGTGGAGGGTGCATTTGTTAACCCAAATGGCATTGTAATAAACTCATAGTATCCCTCATGTGTTTTGAAGGCTATTTTGTATATGTCTTCTTCAGCCATTCTGATTTGATGATAGCCTGAACGTAAATCCAATTTTGAGAAGATGGTTGCTCCATGCAGTTCATCCATTAGCTCCTCCAGAGTTGGAATAGGAAATCTGTCTAGGATAGTGATTTTATTTAGAGCTCTGTAATCCACACAGAATCTCCAAGTTCCATCCTTTTTCTTTATTAATAATGCAAGAGATGAAAAAGGGCTGGTGCTTTCTCTAATTATCCCAGTTTCTAACATTTCTTTGATTAACTTTTCAATTTATATTTTCTGAAAATGTGGATATCTGTAGCTTTTAACTCTAATTGGCTGAGTTCCAAGTGCCAAGTTGATATGATGATCAATGTTCCTTTGTGGAGGTAAAATATTTGGAGCTTGAAAGATGTCTTGATACTGATTTAGTATCTTCTGAATATTGATAAGTAAACTTTGGAACTTATTTGCTGTAGCCTCTATAGATGTTGGGACTGCTGTAATCTGTAGGTATGAGGCCATTTCATCTTTGTTTTGAAGTTTGGTGAATTGGTGAAATGTAATGCCTTGCACATTAGATGTTGTGTCTCCTTGTAATTACCTTCTTGTATCATTATGCCCGAATTTTATTGTCAACTTCTTGTAGTCGGTCATACGTCTCTAGCATTCTAACCATTGTACTTAGTACAACATCTCCTTGCATTGGAAGCGGTAATCGATTATAAAGGTATATATATCCTTGGAGCTTGATTGGTATGTTGGAGCATACTCCTGTACATTTCAGTAATTCACCATTTCCAACCAATACTTTAAAAATAGAGGCAGGTGTAACTGTATGATTAATAAATTTAGCTAATTTAGATTGAATAAAATTGTGGGTTGACCCACTGTCAATCAGTATCTGTATTATTTTGTTGTCAATTATTCCTTGTAATCTTAATGTTCTAGGATTGGATTGACCTGTGAAAGCATTGAAGCTTATTTCAGGAATTTCTTCTTATGATAATTGATTTTTGTCTCAGTATCTTGCTACAGGTGGTATTCTTGGTCATCATTAACCGCCATTAGAGCAAATAATTTTGATTTACAGGTATGTCCTCTATGATATTTTTCATCACAATTGAAGCAAAGTCCTTTCTTCTTTCTTTCTTCTAACTGTGTAGCTGTCAATATCTAAATTGGTATATTTTGTTTGTTGTGATTGTTACTGTTGTGAATGGGCATTATTGGATTAGGCAGTAGGGGTGGTTGATATGTTTGTTGCTATTTTACTGCTAGAATTTGCTGAAATCTGGAAGTTCTTGTCATAGATTTTTCATCAGCTAATCTGTCTTCCATTAGTTTAGCTAATTGGAATGCTTGCTGAAGAGAATTTAGCTGTAAAGCTCTAACTTCTCTCTTTATATCTTTCCTTAGCCCAAATTCAAAACAACTCTATAAAAATTCTGGGAGAATGCCTGGAATTTGATTAGCTAACTCCTCAAACTCATTATAGAATTCTTGGATTGTTGATTTCTGTTGCAGTTTGACTAATTCTCCTCTTAAATCTATGTATAGAGATGGTCTAAACCTCTGAATGACCTAATCTTTGAATTGATGCCATGAATGTAATTGTTTATTTAAATGCATCCATTGATACCAACTTAGGGCAGGTCCATCCATATAAACTGAAGCTATTATAAATTTCTAATCTTCAGAAAGATTGTAGTATTGAAAAAATTGATCAGCCTTGAATAGCCATCCTCTAGGATTTTCTCCATTAAACTTTGGCATATCTAACTTAATAGGTCTATTATTTTGTGTGTGTGTTCTGTTTGGAGGAATAAATTCTGTATGAGATGAATTACATACCTGGGATTGTTGTTATTCTTGATAAGATTTATCCAATTTATCCTCAATAACTGATAGCCTTCTTGATACTTCATTTAATATGATAGTGATGTAAGTCATTTGTTCATCATTTTTGTTGAGTCTTCCAACACACTCTTTCAATGTCTTTCTTTGTATGCAGTACGCCAATCTATGAGCAGGATATGAGCCTGCTTGGAGAAATTCACCTTGGCCGTCGATCTTAACCTCGAACTCTGCAGATCTTGATTGCTTAGGAGCCGTCTGATTGAGATAGTGGGATCCAAATGGCCATCTCTCAAGCACCAGATGAAGCTTCCGGGGGAAGAAACGCATCAATTTCGAATGAAAATGATAAGTTTGGTTCTCGGCTCTTCGAGCGGTCGTACTCCAGAGAAGTGAGGGAGATAGGGGAAAGCCAGAGGAGAAACCTAGGGTTGCAGCCGAGAAAAATGAGTTTTCCGGAGAGAAAACCGGAAGAAAAAGCTAGAAGAAAAGGAGAAGAAGGAGAACCGGAAGAGGGAAGTATTTTTTTTTTCAGAAATTTGGTTACATGTCTATTTTTCCCTTTTCTCTCTATTTATACTTTCCTTTTTCTACTACTCTTTAGATCTATTTGTTCTTTACATGATTCAAGAAAGTACTTTAGGATCTAACCATTTTTTGTTACAACTATGTTCTTTTCTGTTTCAGGATGTGTTTTTCTTGTTGTTTGGACTTGAGCTTGAGTTGTTCTTGATGTCTTCACTTAGTTTTTCAGTTATGAGTTAGCTGATCTAGCAAACACTCATCTTGTTTCTTATTATTTGAAGTCTGGAATTATTTGTTTCTCTGGATGCTGTTGTAGTAGTTATTCTGGCATTACTTGCTTTTGTTATTTATCTGTCTATAAAGTTTAAGTTTAAGTTGTTCACTTGGTTGAATGTTTTTCTGTGATGTCCAAATAGTCTGTATCTGTGAGAAAAATTTCTTTTATTGCTTATAGTGATTGGTGTTCTGTTATCTTCCTGTTTTACTAAGTGTAATCTTTTAGCCAATTTGGGACTTTTCTGTTCTTTTTGCTTCTGTTATCTATATGTGTATTTGGGGTCATATCACAATATTTGACAATCACAAATTTTATTTATAATTATTTTTTAATTATTCATCATAATTTAATTATTAGAATTTTGATTTACCACATTCATTAGACTCGTTGATTGAAATGCATAAGAACATACACTTCGTTTATCAATGTGAGATGTCAAAAAATGGTAACTACGACTAGTCAATTATTGGTCATGGTGTAATTGTTAGGAATGAAGATTATTATTGAATATTCTAGAGATTAATACTTTTTCAAAATTTATAAATAAACCACAATCAGCTCTTATGAAATATTCTAGATTTCAAAATTATATGTATTTCTTGAAGTCTAATTGTCACTTGTATTTTTTTTTATATTTGAGTTAATTTAATGATAAATTCACATACATAATACATGTTTAAAATTTGAATCATAAATCTCTTTATTGTACTCAAAGCTCTCAATCACTTGACTAAGATATCTCGTACATTTTTTTTTCATTTTTATAATGAATAGCATAAAATAACCACTTCAGGTTAGTGTTGGTAAATAAACTAAGAAACCTTCAATTAAAGCTACACGGTAAGTTAAAATAACTAAAGAGAATAACAACATTAGTCAAAAATATTTTTTCATTACTTATAGAAATAAAGTATAAGAATGATAAGATTAACAAGTTTTGAATTTCTATAATTCATGTTGATTATCTCTGATTAAATGAAGTAATCTGTCATCTTTTCTATCAAGATCTTCTTCGATCGAAGGATGACGTAAATCAAGGAGATCGGATTCAAAAATCTGCAACTGCTCAATATTATAAGCTTTAATTACTATAATAAAGTTATTCATTTCCTATTTTTGCTTATATTTGAATCTTAAAAATCTGGATATATATATATACTCAATTGAATGAAATTTTTATCACACTGTGTCTTAAATGTCTACAACCTCAATACTCAATTACCCCTATTGATAAGGGCCAGGGATTTTCTAATCTAAGATTCAAGGTGTGTCTTCCTTCCTCATCTTATCACTATCACTACTAGTTATCCTTCTATATTCTTCTTTATTATTGCAATAATTTTATTTTTTCTTTTTGCAATTTCATATATATATATATATGTAATAAAAGCACAAATGATCTCAATCTTATCTTGATGCACATCTATCCTATTCCCATTAAGAGCAATATATTATTATAATATGTTAATTTTGATCTCTATCACTATCTTTTATCTCAAAAAATATGAATATGAGAAAATGTTTAGAGCGATGACAATAGTGAGACCATTGGATGAGACGAAGTTACGAATTGCTTTCATTTTAGTTTTTTTTAGAAGTAATAAATGTATAAAGATATCTTACTGCAAGTTGGACTATAAAAGAATAAAATAAAAGGATCCCAAATATCCCGTAATTTAACTATTGGATATTTTCTATTCGATTCTTAAAAATTTTGAAGAAAAAAACACAAAAGAAATCAAAACCTTCATATGACAGATCCTAGTGATAATTTTTTTTTTAAAAAAAAACTATGGGATAGACCCATATGAAATGATATATTATGGTGATAAAGATCCTGTTCACTTATCTTCCAAATTGGGGAAAATAGATTTACAAAAAAATAAGTCAAATTTGATTTCTTGCAGACATAGCTAAAAATGTTGAAAATATATTAAAGGATAATAATGACAACAATTGGTCTAAAGTGGAAGAATAATGATAGTCAAATAATAGTAGTCGTTTAATAGTGAACATGAAATGATGATCAAATGACAAGTAATAGGCTATGATGATTCACTAAGATATTCGACCAATGACAGTTTGGCAAAGACGATTATTAGCGCTTATCATTGACATCGAATGTTGGGCAAAGCTATAAGAATCTTCGGATCTCCTAATTCTCATTCTAAGTTTTGAAGAATGAAATATATTTGTTGATTTATAAATAATTTGCATATGCTTAATTAAGCAAATATATTGAAATCAGCAAGAATTAGATGCAGCGTAATTAAAAATGAGAGTTGGAAACGTATTGATCAAGATTGAAATTGATCGAAATGTCATTCGATCGTAAAATTGACTATGTCATTGCATTCAAAATCTCAAAATTAAGTTGATATGACACTTAAAATACTACTAGCCGAAGCACGAATCTTGATGCTAAAAGCAAGCTGATCCGAAGTTGAAACTGGTCGAGATCAAGCACTTAAAATATCCTTAGAAACTTTGGGATATCAGTTAAATTCCTAAATAGCTCTCAAACATGAAGTGTTTATAATCAATCGAATAGTCTGGATCTAACGAAGATCTTATAATTGTGACTTCATTTGAGAATTCAAATACACAAAATACATCATATTATCAAAGGAATAATTTTGAGTCGTCCGATGGAGAGGAGTGGTTCGGATTTTGCATGTATTTACAGAGACATCACTCCTCCAATCTATAAATAGCCCCTCATTCCTCATATGAAAGGAGGCCAAGCAAGAGAGAGGAGAGGGCTCTAAAGCTTGAAAATCCTCTAGGCATAATCGTGCCATCACTCGTCGGTCGCCGACCACCCCCGTTGGTTACCAACCACCGCCACGTCAGACCGTTGATCCTCGTCATCATTCTGTCTGTCTCATGTCGACCTTCATCGTTAGTGGTTCCCCTGTTCACCCTCACTCCTACCACTACAACCTAATGTATACATTTGTTGTCTGATTTTGGGATTCCCATTGTCAGCCCTTCTCATATACAATTATGTAATCCCATTATCGGGAAAACTTGTACTCCAAAATAAATATATAGTGAAATCTTTTTACTGGGCTAGGCCCCATGATTTTTTCTCTCTTTTCGAGATTTTTCACGTAAAAATTCTAGAGCTTTCTTGTTCACTCTTTAAATATATGTGTGTGTGATGGATTTCACAACAAGGCTAAGGCATAAAATTTCACTCCACCGTAACTAGTTTTCTAGCACGCAACAGTTTGACGCCGTCTATGGGAAGTGATTCCCATTATTTCATCTTCTATGACGACCAAGTTTCCCACCAAGATCAAAACCACCATCAAGGTGGAGCATTTCAAGTTTTTAAAGAGCACAAGCGAAGAATAGAGATTCATCAAATTTTGTTCCTTCAAATTTTGTTGAAAACTACGGGGCAACTCTTAATCTCAAAAGATTATCCAAATCAATATTCTGGATATCTAATTGATTATCAGTTAGAGAATCAAGTCAGCAATACCAATAAAAAAGACTAAGGTTAATGAGCAACTTTGGCTACAACCACAAATGGATGTTTTGATTCAACCTCTTCCACACAGGTTAACGTCTTTGAGCAAAGACTCTAACAAACAACCTAGGATAGGTCAAAAGGTCCTTGGTGGACTTCCCTCTTCTTAGGTTAACGTCGCGTAACACTCGACAAACAACCTCGGGTGGGTCAAAATCCTCGCCGGATTCAATTCAACCTCTTCCACACAGTTAACGCGTCATTGAGTAACGCCGACAAACAACCTGGATAGGTCAAAATCCTCGATTCAATTCAACCTCTTCCAGTTGCGTCGCCGGGTAACACTCGACAAACAACCTGATAGGTCAAATTCTTCAATGGATTCAATTCCTCTTCCATACAGTTAACGTCGCCAGTCGACTCGACAAACAACCTCGGATAGATCAAAACTGCACCTACTCCAGTTAGCGTCGCCGAGCAAAGATTCTGACAAACAACCTTGGATGGGTCAAAATCCTCAGCGGATTCAATTCAACATCTTCCATACAGGTTAACGTTATCAAGTAATACTTTCACAAACAACCTCAGATGGGTCAAAAATCCTCAGCGGATTCAATTTGATCTCTTCCATACATGTTAACGTCATCGAGCAAAGACTTTGACAAACAACCTCGGATAGATCAAAACTTCGCACCCACTCCATCCAGGTTAACGTCATCGAGCAAAGACTCTAACAAAAAATCTCGGATGGGTCAAAATCCTCAGCAGAATTAATTCAACCTCTTCCACACAGGTTACCGTCATCGAGCAAAGACTCTAACAAACAACCTAGGATAGGTCAAAAGGTCCTTGGTGGACTTCCCACGGCCTCTTCCACACAGGTTAACGTCATCGGGTAATACTTTGACAAACAACCTCGGATGGGTCAAAATCCTCAGCGGATTCAATTCAACCTCTTCCACAGTTAACGTCGCCAGTAACACTATAACAAACAACCTGATAGGTCAAAATCTCAACGGATTCTTCACCTCTTCCAGTTAACGTCGCCAAGTCACACCGACAAACAACCTTGATTGGTCAAAATCCCGGATTCAATTCAACCTCTTCCACACAGTTAACGTCGCCAACACTCGACAAACAACCTCGATAGGTCAAAATTCTCGGATTAATTCGACCTCTTCCATACAGTTGCGTCATCAGTCACATTCAACAACTAGATAGGTCAAAATCATCACCGCCAACCATTACCGACCATCTCGGCGGTCATCATCGGTCAGCCGACCATCTCCGCCATCTCCGGTAACCACCATCGTGTCATCATCCCGTTTGACGCCGTCGCATGGTCGCTTAGCGATGACCCGTCGGTGCCAACCGTCGATCATGGTTGGCCATCTCTACGGTCACCACCATCGTCGGCTGGTCATCCCCGACTCGGCGTCGGTTACCGTCGACTGCTGCCATTTGCGCAGAGCCGCCCCGTCGTAGCCCAACCTCATGGCCGGTCACCACCATGTCTGTCATCCCGCCGCTACGGCGCCGTCGCCGCATCGATTAATCGCCGGTTCTGCTGTCGACCACCCCGTCGGCGTAACCACCGTGCCGCCATCTGCGGTCACCATCATCATCGTCGGTCATCCCGCACCGACATAGTCACCATCGTTGACTACTGCATCCGGTTATTTGTACCCCATCGGCCAACCATCGCGGCATCTCTGGTCACCACCATCGCCGGCCATCTCGCAGGTCACCACGCTCGTCATTCATCCCTGCGATGTTGACAGCCGTCATCACCATCACCGGGTATCGTCGCCGATCATCACCTCCAAGCCCGGTCGGTCCGACGAGGGCAGTTGATGCCTCTTTCGAGGGAAAATCAGAGACTCACCGTATGAACTATGGGCGCCGCCCTCGAGCTTCGGGTCAGGAGCTTAACGCCTCTTTGGAGGGAGAACGAGTCTCATCAGATGAACTACGGTTGATCGTCTCCAAACCCGGTCCGAAGGGTAGGGTTGATGTCTTTCTCGAGGAACAGCCTCCCAGGTATAGCTACGGGCTGATCACCTCCAAACCCTCGGTCCGACAAGGTAGTTGGCGACTCTTTCGAGGGAGAAACCTGGCCGATGAGCACGCTTGATCGCCTCAAACCCGCCTTGACAATGGCAGTTGACGCCTCTTTCGAGAGAAAAATCGGAGCCTCGCCGTATGAACTATGGACCTTGATCACCTCCGAACGACCTCCTCTTAAGAAGAAGAGTGACACTCAAGCATATGAAGAGTGTGCCTTCTCCCTGGCCCTGGGGGGTTTTTATAGAACCGTATAGGGGTAAAAAAGTCAAAAACTGTAAAAAAACTGCAAAAACCAGCTCAAAATCGTCCAAAACGGGCAAAAACGGGCAAAAATGGATAGAAACGGACAAAAAAACCCTCATTGGCCCTTCGCCAGTCGAGGTCCGTTCGCCCACTGACGCCGTCCTTTCCACACCCGTTCGCGGTTCAGCGTGACAACTCCCATCCCATTCATTCGTTCAGCGACCGAACCCCGGTCCGTGATCCGGCCGCGTCTGCACAGCGTTCGTCGCCGCCAGCGCCCGCATGGCCATGAGCGCCATCAATCTTGCCGAATGAGTCCATAACTCTGAAATCTTACGCCCGCGCGTATCCACATACGTCCGCGGCCCTGCGCCTACTTCCGTGATCATAATCTTATGCTTCCATGAAGATCTGTTCTCTCAAAATGTATGGTTGATGGACCACAAATTTCATTGAGGAATGTGTTATTTTCAAATATTCGACATAGATATTTTTGGATGATTAAAATAATGTCATCCAAAAATAGGGGGCAACTGATATGACACTTAAAATACTACTAGTCAAAGCAGAATCTTGATGCTAAAAGCAAGTTGATCCGAAGTTGAAACTGGTCGAGATCAAGCACTTAAAATATCTTTGGAAACTTTGGAATATCAGTTAAATCTCTAAATAGCTCTCAAACATGGAGTGTTTATAGTTAAATTGAACGCCTCGACGAGCCAAATCTAACGAGCCTAAGATCTCATAATTTTGACTTCATTTGAGCATTCAAATACACAAAATACATCATATGATCAAAAGAATAATTTTGAGCCATCCGATGGAGAGGAGTGGTTCGGATTTTGCATGTATTTACAGAAACGTCACTCCTCCAATCTATAAATATCCTCTCATTCCTCATATGAAGGGAGGCTAAGCAAGAGAGAGGAGAGAGCTCTAAAGCTTGAAAATCCTCTAGGCATAATCGTGCCACCACTCAACGGTCGCCGACCACCCCCGTTGGTTACCAACCGTCGCCGGCCGCCGCCGTCAGTCGCCACCGCTGATCCTCGCCATCGTCAATCTCCGTCGGTCTCCATCATGACGACCTTCATCGTCAGTGGTTGTTCCCTGTTCACCCTCATTTCTACCTAGCAAGTATATAACCATGTTGCGTCTAGAAAACCAGTAGAGTAAAGTTTTCGCGCTTGGTTGGGAAATCCACACACATGTGTATTTAAAGAGTGAACAATAAAACTCCAATTTTATGTGAAAAACCTCGAAAGAGGGAAAAACTACGAGCTGCAGAAAAGCTTCCACTATGTATCTATTTGAGTACAAGATCTTCTCGATCGGGATTACAATTGTATATGAGAAAGGGACAACGATTCTTGCAGAAGTTGATGACGATGTTGACGATGATGTTGACGACGATGTTGACGATAATGTTGACGATGATATTGATGATGATGTCAATGATAGTGGTCTGTGATGATGACCGGCAACAGTGGTCGACGACGGTGTTGACGATGAATCAACGATAGTGGTCGGTGATGATGACCGGCAACAGTGGTGGCACAATTGTGTTTGGAGGACCTTTAGAGCTCTCTCCTCTCTCTTGCTTGGCCTCCCCTCATATGAGAAATGGAGGGCTATTTATAGATTGGAGGAGTGGCGTCTCTGTAAATACATGCAAAATTCGAACCACTCCTTCAATCGGATGGCTCATGATGATTCCCTCGATCATATGATGTATTTTGTGTATTTGAATGCTCAAATGAAGTCAATTATAAGATCTTTGGCTTGTTGGAATCACCGTCGAGGCTTCTTGACTATAAACACTCTATATTTGAGAGCTTTTAGAAAACTCGATGTCTCAAAATTTCCAATGATATTTTAAGTGCTTGATCTCCTCGATGCTTGCTTTCATCAAGATTCGTCTTCACTAGAGGAATTTTCAGGATCATATCAGTTGCCCCTCTATTTTTGGATGATATTATCTTAATCATAAAAAAATATATGTTACAAGTACTTCAAAATAGTAAATTCTTCAACTAAATCTGCCGGTCCATTAACCACATATTTTGAGAACGATTTTCAAGCATAAGATTATGACTACTGAAGTCACGACCACAAATATGTGTAGGTATGTGCGGTCGAATTTGGTTACGGACCCATGCGGACATTCTAGGCGTTGGGCACAAGGTTTTGAGTTGGATTTACGCGAGGCAAGAAATTGCTTGGGTAAGCTTGATTTTATATCTTGAAGAAAGGTGTCATGCGGGCCTCGTTCGAATAGGCGACAGTAGTGAAAAGGCGGGCGCGGTTTCGATAGCGGGCTTAATTTAAAACGGTCGGCGGTCACGAGAGGCACCAGAACTGGGTAGAAGCGACGCCGCAATTCGCGTGGTGTGGAGTGTAGGCGAAGCGGTCAACGTCGTCGTGAGGCTTGATGAAACGGCGTCAGCGTCGCTGAGCAGCCAGGCGAAATGAGCAGCGCGGCGAGTCCATGGAACGTGACCGTGAAGGTCAAGAACCCAGCCTACCTGCGCTTCCGAAGCGCGTCAGACGCTTCATGACGGCCTTGAGGGCCTTGCGCATGTCTCGTGCCGCAAAAGGTCATTTTGGCCCGTTTTCACCCGTTTTGGCCCGTTTGGAGCAGTTTTGAATGGTTTTGGGTGGTTTTAGGCAGTTTTGGATGCTTTTTTACCCCTTTTCCCCTAAAAAGGGTTTATAAAAATCCTCCTAGGGCCAAGGGAGAAGGCACATTCTTTTCTTCTTGAGAGAAGGTCGTTCGGAGGCGATCAAGACCCGTAGTTCATACGGCAAGGCTCCAGTTTTCCCTCGAAAGAGGTGTTAACTAACCTCGTCGGACCGGCCGGATCAGGCCGTAGTTCTGCAGCTCGCTTTTTTTCGAAAGTGGTGTTAACCTCATCATCGGAGATGAGGATCAAGACCGTAGTTCATACAGGCTCCGTTTTCCCTCGAAAGAGGTGTTAACCTCGTCGAACCGGCCGGATCGGGCGATCAAGACCCGTAGTTAAATGCTGCTCCGCTTTTCCTCGAAGAGGTGTTAATTGACCCTCGGACCGACCGGGTTGAGGCGATCACCGGAGAGCGGTTAGCGAAGATGCTCGACAATGGTGGTCGACATTGGTCGATAGCGGTGACCGATGGTGGTGGCGAGATGATGATGGTGGTAGCCGCGGAGATTGGCGGCGATGATGGTAAGAACAACCATGATTAGTGGTGGTGACTCGTTGCGCCGGACGGCTTACCAAGCTCATAATTAGCAACAGCGTCGATATCAGCGAGCGTCAGTAATCGATGGGATGGCAGCGGCATGGATGACCGCAACGATAATCAACGGTACCTGATTGAGCAGCCGAAGAGAGTCAGCGATGATAGCGCAATAATCAGCAGGATAACCGGATAATGGTGGTGGCCGCAAAAAGCAATAGCCAGCGTGCCGCAGCAGTAATCAGCGTCGTGACCGGCCTGATGGTTAGCGCTCAGCGGCAACAATAGCGGCAGTAGTCAACGTGGAAGCGCTCGATATCGATGGTGGTAGCGTCAGTAGTCAGCGAGATAGCCGGCGATGATGCGGTGATGATGAAAATCCGGCGATAAAAGGGTAGTGACAGCGGTAATCAGCAACGGTAACCGATTCTGATGGTTGCGAGGGCAGCGAAAGCAATGCGGCAATGAGTCGGCAATTAGCGGCCGCGTCGATAATCAGCGAGATGGCAAACAACGATGGGCGCAAAAATCCGCGATGATGAGGATTTTTTATCCAGGATGTTTGTTAGAGTGTTACCCGATGAACGCTGTGGAAGTTGAATTAAATCGAGGATTTTGACTCATCCGAATTTTGTCGAGTGCGATGGCGTTAACTATGGAAGAGGAATTGAATCCGAGATTTTTTAACGTAGATTGTTTGTCGATCGCTCGATTAAGAGGTTGAATGGTTGAATGGCGGATTTTGACTATCCGAGGTTGTTTGCTTGTTCGATGGCGTTAACTAATCAATCCGATTTTGACTATCAGATTTTGATGATGCATGGAAGAGGTTGTTGAATCCATTGAGAATTTTGACCTATCCAGGTTGTTTGTCGAGTCTTTGCCGATGGCGTTAACTCGTGGAAAAGGTTGAATTGAATCGGCCGATAATTTTGACCTATCCAGGGTTGTTTGTCGAGTCTTTGCTCGATGGCGTTAACGCATATGGAAGAGGTCGAATTGAATCGGCGATGATTTTGACCTATCCGTTGTTTGTCGAGTCTTTGCTCGATGGCGTTAACTGTATGGAAGAGGTCGAATTGAATGTTGAGGATTTTGACCTATCGAATTGTTTGTCGGTGTTACCGATGGCGTTAACTCTATGGAAGAGGTCGTGGAAGTCCACCAAGGACCTTTTGACCCATCCTAGGTTGTCGAGTCTTTGCTCGATGGCGTTAACCGTATGGAAGAGGTCAGGAAGTCTACCAAGGATTTTGACCCATCCAGGTCGATTAGAACATCCATTTGTGGTTGTAGCCAACCTTATTTTTCCATGAGTATGATTGGAAAATCATAGTTTGCAAAGCTATATCTCTTCTCAATATTGAAATATCCTCCAACTTTAACTTGTTTCTTGAGATGATAATCAATTAAATGCTTAACATGGGCGATCTTGAGATTAAGAGTCGCCCCGGTTTAGACAAAATCAGGAACAAAGTTTGATGAATCTTCATTCTTCGCTTGTGCTCTTTAAAAGCTTGAAATGCTCCACCTCGATAGTGATTTTGATCTTGTTGGAAAATTTGGTGGTATCATGATGAAATAATGGGAATCAATTTCTCGCGGTGGCCGCTAAATGCTAGAAAACCATTGCGGTAGAGTAAAAGTTTTCGCCTTGTTGGAAATCCAAAGACACATAGGTATTTAAAGAGTGAACAATCTCTAGAATTTTTACGTGAAAAATCTCGAAAGAGGAAAACCACGGCCTAGCCCAAAAAAGCTTCCACTATGTATCTTTGAGTACAAGATCTTCGATCGGATTAATTGTATATGAGAAAGGACAACGATTCTAATAGACAAGATGTTGATAGCGATATTGGCGATAATGTTGGCAGCGATGTTGGCGATGATATGTCGATGATAGTGGTCGGTGATAATGGCCGTGATGATAGACGGCGGTGTTGGCGATGATATCAACGATAGTGGTGGTGATGGCCGGCGGTGGTACGATTGCTTGGAGGATCTTTAGAGCTCTCTCCTCTCTGCTTGGCCTCACGCCGTATGAGGAATGGAGGCTATTTATAGGTGGAGGAGTGGCGTCTCACAAAATACATGCAAAATTGAACCACTCCTCCAATGGACGACTCATGATGATTCCCTCGATCATATGATGTATTTTTGTGTATTTGAATGCTCAAATGAAGTTGAATTGTAAGATTTTGGCTTGTTGAACCGCCACGTTCGATTTTGACTATAAACACTCCATATTTGAGAGCTTTTAGGAATTTAACCGATGTCTCAAATTTTCCAATGATATTTTAAGTGTTTGATCTCGACCGCTTTAATTTCGACAACTGCGATCAAGATTTCACTGACTAGAGGAATTTTCTGGGTCATATCAAACCTGAACGTGACTATGGCTATTGTTGTCTGATTTTGGGATTCCTATTGTCAGCCATTCTCATATACAATTATGTAATCCCGTTATAGGGAAAACTTATACTCTAAAATAAATATATAGGATTTTTTTACTTGCAGCCATAGTTTTTCTTTCTTTTCGAGGTTTTTCACGTAAAATTCTGGAGTTTTCTTGTTCACTCTTTAAATACATGCGTGTGTGCTGGATTTCACAACAAGGCTAAGGTGTAAACTTTCACTCTACCGCAACTGGTTTTCTAGCACACAACATAACTAAAATTGACTCGTAGCATTATTCAATTATTGTTCGATGATAGAAAATAAATCACATAAGTAGTTTCACGCATATCAGAGTCGGGAGGCCTCAACGCTATCCAAATGAGTTCCTTTCATGAAACGAATTACGTCGTTATCGCCAAAACATCAAAAATTATTGAACAACCTTCGCGATTTCAAGTGTGGAGCAAATAAAGTTCAGAGTGCACTATACTAAATTAACTTCAAATTTGCCTTAATTGACCTCGACACTGCTCAAATAACCTCCGATCATAAAACATATTGTGTCATTGAATTTGAAACATATAATTTACCTAGAAAAGACACCCATATTCTATGGGTTTGATTCAACAAAATTCACAAGAAATTTTTTTGATGTTATATTGTGAAAATTAGACATTCAATTTAATTAAATATAATGGAGTTTAATTTTAATAATTAAATTATAATATGATTAAATCAAAATTCTTATATAAATAAGAATGATTAATCAGATTATACACTTTTCCTAATTATTCAATAATGACGTTCAAAATTGCACTCCAATTCTAAAATCACGCCTAATCTCATCTAGAAATCCATTAATCAGATAATTAAGGCAATTAATGAGGAATTTCTCTTTTTTTCTCTCCAACGGATTCAAGCAGCCAAAAGGAGGTCGGTCTTGAGGTTCTTTGGCGAATTTCGTTTGGGTACATCGATAATCGAGAGAGGATCCCGTCGATCCAGGCATTGCTGAAAGAAGCTCATCCGTTCGGAACGAATCCGTGAACCAGGAATTCATCCCCTCGCACACAGCAACCCGTCTGTCTTTGGTTCGCACATAGCCAGAGCTGATAGCCCTATTCCTGTCTGGGACAAATCGGCAGCCAACCGTTCTCTTTCCTCTGGCCATCTAATCGAATAGGTTCCCTTCAGATTTTCTCTGCCTCTCACAGCAATTGGTTCCTCCAAAATCTCATCCTGCCGTCAAAGCTCCGATAGGTAATCCCGCCAGCCTTCTTTTCCTACCTCACCGAACCTATGCAAACTTAGAGTCCAGCTTCCTTTACCCCTCACGTTGACCTCCATTCTCTCATTACAAACAGTGTCATGACCCACATTACTCCCAACTCCGCATCTACACATCCATCACGTTTCTTGTTTTCACTTGCTATACAAAGCCAAAGATAATTAGTGGGCCAATTAGAGCCAATTTGGCCCATTATGTGAGTTCATTATTCAGGATTTGAGGAAAACTGTGGGATTCCGTAGGAATTAAAGTTGTCGTTTCTTGATGCACATAAAAAAAAAATTCTATTTACTTCTAGCTTTTAAATAGTAATTTCATGATTGAGTGAGGAAATAGAGAAGAGGCAAGGTGGTAAATTCTCTAAGATTTAATGAGGTCATTTATATTATTTTACATAATTTGAGTAAAATTTGATTCAAGTCTAATCATCAATATTTGTATCTCTTTTGAAGCAAACTGAAGGAGAGGTTGTGTTTAAGAGCATACAAAATTCATGGTTGTTACCTTTCTCTTGATATTTGAGAGAGTTTAGTTAAGTTTTTTTTATATATACATAAATTTTCATGCAAATATTTGTCACCAAATCAATCACAAATGATATCACCTATTCATATATGTCTTTCTTGACGTGGTAGGAAAATCTGTGATTCTTCCTTCTAGGTTCAAAGACTCATACATATCTTTCTTGATATGGTGGGATGATGCATTCGGCCGTGGTATTTACTCTACTCATACATGTCTTTTTTGGCATAGTGGACATGCCCAACATACCCGAAGTAGCTCCCTATACGGAGATGACGTAGGAATGTTGTTGAAATGCTGTCAAATTTCACACTGATGAGAGGCCTATACATCTTGATATAAAATTGATATTTAAACTGATATTTTAGATATATAAGTACTTGTACACATTTTCTTGGCGTGATAGGAAAATTTGTGTTTCATGCAGGTACTTGAGAGACCCATACACGTCTTTCTTGACATGATGGGATGACGCATTCGGCCGTGGTGATTACACCACTTATACATACCTTTCTTGACATTGTGAGCATACCCATTATACTCGAAGTAGCCCCCTATGTAGTGATACGTCGGGATGCTATCAAAATACTGTCAAATTTCATACTAACGAGAGGCCTAAACAGCTTGATATAAAATTGATATTATAAATATATAAGTACATGTATACACCTTTCTTGGCGTGGTGAGAAAATCTGTGTTCCATACAGGTGCTTTAGAGACTTATACATATCTTTTTTGATATGGTGGGATGACATATTCGACCGTGGTGTTTATACCACTCATACATGCCTTTCTTGGTATGGTGGATAGGTCCAACATACTTGATATGTAGCCCCCTATATGAGGATAATACCGGGATGCTGTCAAAATATTGCCAAAATTTTATCTAAATTTTATACTTGCAATAAAACTCAAGCTAAGCAAATAGTGTTGCCTAAATTCGCTAAGATATAGTTGATATCGAATTGAATTTCGAATTATAAATGAGAATGAATTTAAAGATTATATTTCAAATAAAGAAAGATGGACTCAACTCAAATATTATATTAGATCATAAGATCCAATCCTCTAAATTTGTAATAGAGTTGACAAGGTTTATTATGATATCAATTTCTTAAAGAATTTAAATTACACATAAGTCATAGATCTGATCCTCTACTAGCAGATAAGTAGAGTTGATAAGGTTTACCCCGATGATGGTCGCGTTGATTGAAAATCTCACTCGGAGGGGATATTATCATTAAAGGATACTTGAGCTCTAAACTAATTCATCATAAAACAAACTTTCAACTAAGTAAAATTTTGAATTAAATGAAATTCATTATTTAAATGCTTAAAGCAAATAATTCATCCACTCATTCACCATCATTTATTGGGGATGACAGATTAAGAAAACTCTAGCTCACAAAGAAGCTAATGTCAAGTCAAATAAATTACTATATTCAAATTTAAATAAACTCATGCCAGGAAGTATGTGGTCAGTGTCCTCTGTCCGTATGATCTTGCCCCTAAATGACACCACATAAAATGTGGTTATGGCCAGGGTCCTCTAATCAGGTGGTTTGGCCCATGAATGAATCCACTATATTACGCTCACGACTGTAGCCCGTATATTTCCCAATGGCTCAGGCCCTTGACTTATGAATCATGGGGTATTTTGATAGGCACAAAACTGTTTTGTCAGCTAAGGTAGACTTAAGATTATCTCCTTGGACAAACACCACCCCAAGTCTACAAGGATTATTTGGATGATGTAACATATGGTTGTTGATAGAGATCCTTTGGTCAGGTTGGGTTGACAATCTCTTCTGACTAAGTAGCTAGGGATCACGATAGCTCGGGATGATGAAACCATGAGATCTTGATTCGACACGTCATCATTCAACCAACCATATGCTTTAAGTAAATAAATGATGGATTTTCTAAGCTAATAATAATCCAACGATTGCTACTATTTATTAAGTAACAAGTGACCTAGTGACTATCCTTACTCAATAGTTCTCTAGCACTTATTGGGAGAGGTAATTAACTATGTTTGTCCTATAGGAAACCCGAAAGGTCCTCATATAATGAGGATGAGGAAAGGTATCAACTCTCCATCTACCTTCTAAAAATTTGTCCGACATAATTTAAACTCGATTCTGTGAGAGGTCGGATGCAAATTTTCAGAGCCCTCAATATTTATAAATTTTTAGAATATCATTTTAATTATTTTGAGCGAAATCATAAAATACTTCATTGGATGGCCTATGTTAATTCTTTTAATCATAAATTATTTTGTTGCATTCTATTGCCTTATTAACCTCAAAATTAAATGATCTTAAACTTATGATATTTTTCTCATCCAGCCACTCATTTTGATTATAAACACACAAAAATAGGCATCTTCTATTCATTTAGTTAATATCCTAAAATTTATAATTATATTTTAAATGCATGATTTAGGCTAGATCAAATCATTTTAGTGTTGCTTAATTCATTTTAATGATATATTCAATTTGAATATAAAATTATTAAAATTATAATTTAAATGATCATGAATTTAATTTATGAAATTTTAAATTCGAATATAACATCTAGATTTATATTCAACAAAATAAACTTTAATATTATGTATCATTTACTTTCTTATTTTTATAGATATGAAAGTTCGTGTTATTAGAAAAAAATTAAAACATTGAAAAAAAAACCAGGGTGTATTTGCATTTCAAAAATATCATACGAACGATCACTCCCATAACGCAACATGAACCTCTTTTATGCACAATAATCCAAGTAAAATCCCTTCAATCATAATTTTAACATTTCTTGAAGTTGGTATGCTGATTTGAGCAAAGATTAATTCAACAATTGAACTCAAAATTCTTTAAATTTGATCAAAATAGCTGATAGGTGCTCCGTTAAAATTCAAAAGTATCAAAATTGAATCTGGAATGTTGAAAAAAATAAACGTTATGATCAATTTCAGTCTAAGATTAGGCTGAACCTTTCTTTCTTCCTTTTTTTTTTCTTTCAAATTTACATATGCTGATTTTTAAAAAATAATATTTAAATGTTTTTATTTCATTTGAATGAATTCATTTGTGCCAAAATTTATTTAGATTTAAGCTCTCTAAGGCTAAAATGTTTTCATTGATATTAATTCATAAGTTGATACTTGTTTTGACTCTCAAATTTTCAAACTCAATTAACATAATTGTTCATTTACACTAGTGTTTGAGATTTCGATCTATTTTCTCTATAAAGTGCATTATGATCATAAGTCTTTTTGAATTTATTTCTTCAAAATCAGAATACCATCAAACTTTGAGATGACCTATTATTTATGAGAGATTTACATACATATCACAAAATTCTTATGTATTTACATATATAACACCCAAACTTTAATTTTTATGTATAGAAAACTCTAATAATCAATATTACATCAAAAATATCATTATCACTCACTTTTTAAAAGTGAAATGCATCTTTTTAAGCATTAAAAAGTGTTAGATAAATAAATATCTAACTTTAAGTTATATATATATATATATATATATATATATATATATATATATATATATATATATATATATATATATATATATATATATATATATATATATATATATATACATATGTAAATACATAAGAATTGTGTGGTATGTATGTAAGTCTTCCGTTATTTATTCATATATGGTTTATGTTGTTTATTCAGTCTTGATATGACAATAAAAATTCTACTAGCCGAAGCACGAATCTTGATGTTAAAAGCAAACTGATCTGAAGTTAAAACTGGTCAAGATCAAGCTCTAAAAATATCCTTGGAAACTTTGAGATATCAATTAAATCCTTAAATAGCCCTCAAATATGGAGTGTTTATAGTCAAATCGAGCGTCTCGACGAGCCGGATCCAACAAGTCTAAGATCTTACAATTCCGACTTCATTTGAGCATTTAAATACTTAAAATGCATCAAATGATCAAAGGAATCATTTTGAGCCATCCGATGAAGTGGAGTGGTTCAGGTTTTGCATGTATTTACAGGGTCGTCACTCCTCCAATCTATAAATAGTCCATCATTCTTCATATGAGGGGACCCCAAGCAAGAGAGAGGAGAGAGCTCTAAAGCTTGAAGATCCTCTACACATCGCCACCACTCGTTGTCAACTCGATGCCGCGCCGCCATCACCGCCATGATCCTCGCCATCGCCAATCTACCTGCCTCCATCATGATGACCTTTATCGCCGGGCCGATCTCCTCCCGTTCACCATCATCTCTACCACTAGAATTGTTACCACCAAACGTGACTATATAGTTGTTCCCTTCTCATATGCAATCAGTAATCCAAAGCACACCAACGTGACTACATAGTTGTTGTTCCCTTCTCATATGCAATCATGTAATCCCGTTATCAGGAAGATTTTGTACTATGAAATAGATACATAATGGAAGATTTTTACTGGGCCAGGCCCCGTGATTTTTTCTCTTTTTTTGAGGTTTTTCACGTAAAAATCCTAGAGTTTTCTTGTTCACTCTTTAAATATCTGTGTGTGTGTGTGCTGGATTTCACAACAAGGCTAAGGCGTAAACTTTCACTCTACAGAATCGGTTTTCAGACGCATGCTTTGACACCGTTTGTGAAAAGAACCCTCAATCACAATGCGGAACATCCGCTGATATGGCCAATAGACTAATACTGCCACCATGGAGCCTCCCGCTCCAACTCCCTTAACTCTCAAAACCAATCCTTGAACCAAGGATGCCAAGCTTCTGCCTCACTCCCCCCTGATAGACGTGACCCTGTCGGTGAAGGAGCGACAAAAATCTCTTTAGAAGATCGTGTTTGCCGAATGGAAGAGTCTCAAAATTAGATGATCCGACTTTTACGAGGAACACGACAACCACTACCACAACAAACACATCTCCCCTAAGATCGATCGTTAGCCGTGGGAGGTCAAAATGCTAATCTCCTTGACTCTGAAGTTCCTCCGCTTCCAGATCGTGATGCTGATCTACTTGACACTGCTAGTTCTACTCATCCATCATGTGCAGCTCAACCGTCCGCTAATCCACCAACTATTATTGATAGCTTGGAACATTCTCATCCTGTTAACCCCACCTGTCACGTTATATGTGCAGAATTATAACACTTAATGCAACATGAATTTCACCTTAAAGACAGAAATCATCTTCCCCCTCACCGCAACTATGAGAAGTCTTCACCTTTAGCTGAAGCTATTCTTCAACATCCCATTCCCGTAGGTTTCAAGCTTCAGCATTGTAAAATCACCCATATGAACATATTTACTATTACAGACCATCATGTATATCCAACGAGCTCGACACATTGCTTTGTCGTCTTTCCACTACCCTCAGGGACAAGCTCGCACTTCTACTCCTTCCAAGAGAATCCATCCATACCTTTGACGAACTCGCCAAGATTTTTGTAGAGAAATTCATTGCAAACTGAAGGATCATTAAAGATTCCTCCTATCTCTCCGGCATTCATCAAAATGAGGGTGAATCACTTAAGGAATACTTCCAGAGGTTCTCCTTAGAAGCTCGCCAAATACCTGGAGTAGACCCTGAACCACTAAGAGGAGTTTTCCTTGGAGGGCTCTATTCGGGGCCTTTTTACTCGCCACTAATGCGAGACACAGTCCGCTCATATGCCGACTTGGTTCACCATGTGGAAGCACAAATTTCTGCTGATGAGGCTATTAATGCCCATCAAAAATAATTTGAACAATCCAGAAAAGCGTAAGAGTGCTCAGGAGACACGATCAACAATCCCATCGAAGAATAAAAGCGCCATGATCTCCCTCCACCACATCAACACGGAATACATGCCACTGAACACATCTCGTGTTAACATCCTATTAGCCATTCGAGATGAAGAGACCATCAAGTGGCCACATCCACTGAAACAAAATTTGAGAAATCAGGAGCAATATTGTCACTTCCATTGAAGCCGGGGACATACTACAGAGGCATGTAAACAATTTAATGAAGAGATTGAGAGGCTCGTTCAGCAAAGATATCTACGTCAATTTGTGCAAAACCAACCAACTCAAGCAAATATAGCTCCAACTGGGGGGCAACCGGGACAATCATCACAAAAACAACACAATAGTGACCAAATAATTGGAGAAATTAAAATAATTGCAAGTGGGCCACTATTATCTAATCAAGTCTTCATTTCCACCTTTAAAGAGCCGGAGTTAAAATCTTGTATTAATCATCCCATCACTTTTAATGACTCAGACTTGGAAGGAGTCCAAGTTCCACATCAAGATCTTCTTATCATCATTGCGGGGATTGGTGACCCCTGTTATGTTGTTAAGAGAATTTTGATTGATAATAGAAGTTTCGTTGATGTTTTATTTTACTCAGTCTTTCTTAGCATGGGTCTGGTTAAAGAAAAACCTCAACCCGCTACAGGATTGTTATATGGATTTGATAATCGCCCTGTACGGGTGGAGGGGATAATCATCCTTCCCGTTGTTCTCGGAGAATTTCCTCAACAAGTCACTCACTCAGTTCAATTCATAGTGGTAAAGTCAAATTCAGCATACAATGCTATCTTTGGAAGACCCCTCCAATCAATCTTCGGTGCTGTCACTTTGGTACCTCATCTTAAGATGAAATTTCAAACTCCCATTGAGGTTAGAGTGGTCTGTGAAAATCAACAAATATCACAATCATGTTACCTCAGACAAGCTCAACCACACCTATCGGTGACCTTCAACATCGAGAATTTTAATCTTCAAGATAAAATACCTTAGAAGGCTTTTCCTGTAAAAGACTTGCTCCTCACTTCGTTATTAGATGACCAATCGTCAAGTTATGACCAACGATCCAGAGGAAAAAATATTCCCTAAAACTTGGAACATAGAGGGTCTCTGAAAAGTGTTATATGTAATCATTGGTGTATAAATATTATAGTCTTTAATTTATCCCATTTGTCCTTTCCTCTCCACCTCTTGTCCTTTTTTAACTCTCTCTAAAAATGTATCTCATCCTTTTTATTAAGTTATCTTATGACAATATTGCATCACTGACATTATCAAAGTAATGAGTTTATGGATTTTCCTTACAAGCTTATTTCTTCTTAATTTAATCCACCCACTTGAGAAATGCATAACTCACATTGTATCTCAATCGGGGCATGATCAATCCCAAGGGGACTTGATTAGACCTCTTCCATACAAGTAAGAAGTCAAGGAACACTTTGGCTGATACCTAGGATAGGTCAAAAGGTCCTTGGTGGACATCCAGTGACCTCTTCCATACGGGTTAACGTCATCGAGTCACACTCTGACAAAAAACCTCGGATAGGTCAAAAATCATCAGAAGATTCAATTCAACCTCTTTCATACAGGTAAGAAGTCAAGTAACACTTTGTGACACTTGATAGTCAAAAGGTCCGGGACATCCGACCTCTTCCATACGTTAACGCCATCAAATCACACTCTGACAAACAACCTTGGGCTCAAAATCATCATCGTTTACGCCATCGCCGACTCATCGCCAATGCTATCTAACCACCCCGCTCGGTGCTAACCATCGCCGGCCATCTTTGGCCACCACCGGCCCATCTCCGGATCACCACCATCCGCCGGTCATCCCCATCGACTCGCTGCCGTTGCTGCTGCGACCACTCACGCCGCCACCATCATAGGCCGCCTCTGAACCCGGTGGTCGAGAAGGGTAGCTGACGCTTTTAGGGAAAACTGGAGCCTCACCGTATGAACTACGGGCCTTGATCGCCTCCGAATAACCTTCTCTCGAGAAGAAGAGAAGGTGCCTTCTCTCATGACCATAGGGGGGTTTTTTTAGACCCCCTATAGGGGAAAAAAGGTCAAAAATTATCAAAACTATCAAAATCATTAAAAACCACAAAACCGTCTTAGTCTGACGCGCGGTACAGGTCACGATGGCTCTGCGCACAACCTCAAGCTTCGATTCTCGACGACGCTTCCATGGCCCCACGCGGTCCATGCGACTACTGGCCGCCGACTCACACTCGCCAACCTCGCCATATAGCAGATGCGTAATGAAGCGACACGGGTGCCAGATCCATAAGCGCCCGCAAGCGCCCGTAAGTGCTCAGATGGGTCCATAACCCCAAAATCTTGCCCTTGCGCATACATGTACACATTCGAGGCCCTGCACTCGCTTCTGTGATCATAATCTTGTTCTCCCATGAAGATCTGTTCTCTCAAAATGTATGGTTAATGCACCCGCAAATTTCATTAAAGAATTTACTATTTTCAAGTATATGACATATATATTTTTGGATGATTGAGATAATGTCATCAAAAAATAGGGGGGCAACTAATATGACACTGAAAATTCTACTAGTCGAAGCATGAATCTTGATGTTAAAAGCAAACAGATCTAAAGTTGAAACTGGTCGAGATCAAGCTCTAAAAATATCCTTAGAAACTTTGGGATATCAATTAAATCCTTAAATAACTCTCAAATATGGAGTGTTTATAGTCAAATCGAGCGTATCGACGAGCCGGATCCAACAAGCCCAAGATCTTATAATTCTGATTTCATTTGAGCATTCAAATACTTAAAATACTTAAATAATCAAAGAAATAATTTTGACTCATCCGATGAAGTGGAGTGGTTCGAGTTTTGCATATATTGACAGGGATGCCACTCCTCGAATCTATAAATAGTTTCTCATTCCTCATATGAGGGGACCCCAAGCAAGAGAGAGGAGAGAGCTCTAAAGCTTGAAGATCCTCCAGACCACTGACCGCCAACTATCGCCGACCGCCGCCACTGATCCTCGCCGTCGTCAATCTCTGTCAGTCTCCATCATGATGACCTTCATTGTTAGTCGATGTCCCTCGCTGTTCACCATCATCTGCTATCACTACCAACTGTTACCACCTGAACGTGACTACATAGTTATTGTTCCCTTCTCATATGCAATCATGTGATCCCGTTATCGGGAAGATTTTGTACTCTAAAATAGATACATAGTGGAAGATTTTTACTGGGCCAGGCCCCATGGTTTTTTCCCTCTTTTCGAGGTTTTTCACATAAAAATCCTAGAGTTTTCTTGTTCACTCTTTAAATATCTATGTGTGCTAGATTTCACAACAAGGCTAAGGCGTAAACTTTCACTCTACCGCAACTGGTTTTCTAGCACGCAACAAGTCTCAATCAGGAAGCTTGGGTGAGGTATTAACACATCTATTCAAGTATTAATTCCATCTGCCTTAGCACATAATAAATGCTGCAATGGGCAAATCATTAGACATCTTAGTACCAAGATGTGGTTTAGATTATTTTTCTATTGTACTTGTTGAGCAATATATTAATGGGTTGAACAATATTATTGAATAGAATTATGCACACTATGAAAGTGATAGTGATGTACCCAAATATTTATTTTGATGAATGCTATAACAACGTTATTGATTTTTTTATGTTCTCTGATAATGCAGGGGGAGATCTCTGCCTACTTTATAGAAGAAGGAACCGAGATTGTAGAAAACACGCTTGCTTGTTTTTTCTGTCTAAACACCAAAAAACAAATGAAAGAGATAGCCAACCAGGTACTGATCACCTCAACAATACAATTCTAGAGGAATCATCTCCCATTTTGTAACTTAACTTTTAATCATCAATAAAATGGCTTGTCAATGAAGGCGAAGGCCTCCAAAGGGCGGTGGCGGAGAAAGGCTAAGCAAGTTGATGCATAAGAAGCAGTGGACAAAACATATGAACAAATATCGAGATGGGAAGAGGAGAAATGGGTGGCGGAGCCTGAGTAAGGAGTACCGATAACATTAGTTCCTCAGGTTGATGGAGGCAATTATATCGAGAAGATTCGATTTAGGTGCAAATTATTATTTATTCTGTTATTGTTCTATTTCTGAAAATGTGCTACAAAGCTAATCATAAATGGTTAAGAGAAAGCTAATGATGATGATGAGGATGTTGAATGATTGATATCATTTCCAGATCTTATTTCTCCATCTTTTATGCATTATAACATTTCATTACTAATTTTAAGGTAATAATTAAAATTTTAACAAAAATATTTGATACCTGAACATGGATTAACATTGAGGATAGGTTAATACCTTCGAAGCTCAAAAGTGGTGGAGTGATAACTACAAAAAGTTGCTAGAGCTATATAGCATTTGTATGCCACCATCAACATATCAGTCTGATGAGGATGAGGTAAGCAAAGCATTATTACAAGATCTATCTTACTGAAAAAATAGCTGCACTTTATTTGATCAAGCATTAGTAAAAATGGATAAAACATAGACATGGAATAAAAAAAGAACTAAATCATGTAAGATATCTATTTTGATTAAATAACAAGGTAAAGTTTACTTTTCCTTCAAAGTTTTAGAACAAAATATAATAAAAAAATAACTGTACTCATAAATATATATTTTTAACTTTGAAATTTGCTTTAAGAACCTATGCTTTGCGCTTGTAGGATGAGATTAATTCTATTCAAGTACACAAGCCGAGCACTTCGGTAAACTTAATCCAATGTAATAGAAGCAAATCACGATAGCCCCATTAACACACAACAAAATTTAATGGCAACTTTTCTAAAAGGAGTGAAGGGAAAAGTGGTAAAATGGGTAGTTGAAGATGAACCAGGTGTTTATGTGACCATACACACCTTGCTACATGATATAAAAGAGATAATCTATGTTGAACTTAGGTAAGATACAAGTGTTATATTTATGTTAAATGGTGTTTCGCTTTATTTATATCATTGTAATATTTAATAGTCACTCCTTAAAATTTGCAGCCAAGAGAGGTTTTGAATTTGATTGGTTTGCTTGATTTATTTATATATGATTTGGGGCTCCACTGGGGAGAAGGGTGTGATTTAACTCCATTGGAAAAATCAGACTGGGTTTAATTTAATTTGAGTTAATGTATGGACCCTATCGGTGTGCGATGGATCCACTAAGAAGGGGCAATATTAGCGTTGGCCTACCTCATGTTTACAAATCCAAAGGGGTAGTTTATCGGCTACGGGGTAGAGCTAGCCAACCTAAGGAGTTACCTTTTGGTGTGCAACGACTATGCTAGGAAGAAGGCGTAGCAGATTTACATCTTCTAAAGTGAGAAACAACCATAGGGGTGACCTGTTGGATGCACAAAAAATCAAACCCGACTTAGGGTGACTACTGAGTGAATGTTGTTGGGGACATATGTCAACTCAAAAATAGTCAGTATTAATTTTATCTTAATTTCATGTGATTTGATATGATTTATTTGAATTGATTTGAGTTAATTTAATTTGGTTTATTTGGTTTAGTTTGATTTCTAATTGAGGGCATATTCTCTAGGGATGTGGTCAAATCTGATAGATTTAATTTATGGACCTTGTCAGTGTGCGATGAATCCACTAAGAAGGGGCTATATCGGACTTATCTTATCATATTTATAAATCCAAAGGGATAGTCTACTGGCCACGGGGTAGGGCTAGCCAACCTAAGGGGTTGCCTTTCGGTGTGCAACGACTGTGCTAGGAAGAAGGCATGTCAGACTTACATCTTCCAAAGCAGGGAACAACCACTTGGGTGACATGTTGGTAGCACAATAAATCGAACCACCTAGAGGTGATTACTGAGTGAATGTTAATGGGGACTTATATTAACTTAAGAGTAGTTCGACGATTCCTATAGGGAGTTTTGCTGACACTGCCCTAAAGATAGGATGTTTGCTTGGGAAAAGGTACTGCTAGGGGTGTCCTCCTAATCCACAAACAAATATATATTTTATTTATATGTTTCTGTGGACCCTGTTGGTGTGCGAGAGACCACACTGAGAAGGGGGTATGTTAGTCTTGACTATCTCAGATTTACTGGATCAAGTGAGAATCTAAACATCCGCATGACAGATTCTCCAACCATAGGAGTGGTTACTAGGAAAGGGGAACTGTCCAATCCGATAATAACCCGGGTAGTGTCTAAATGGGGTCGCAAAGGATGTGATCCAAATAGAGTGCCCATAGGGGAGGTGCTGTTAGGGACGTTATCCTGAGCCATAGAAAAGAAAGCTTATAGGTGTACAATGGCCAACTTAAGGAGAAAGCGTAGCTGACTTACATCTATCATGAGTGGTGCATCCATCGGATGGGTCACCATCAACATAGCAAGAACCAACCAACCTAAGGTGCCCGTCGGTGTGCAACGATGAATCTAAAAAGAAAGCACGTAGGCTTACAACTTTTCAAGTAGAATTGATCATCGGGATAGTCTGTCATCAGCGGGACAGATGCTATCCGACTTAGAGTAACTACTAAGTGGGGAGCCCCGAGGGATGATTGGACCCAAAATTGAAGTATTCAGGAGGGAAGGAGCCACTAGGGGACTTATCCTAAACCTCAAATATACTCAACCCAGTTAGTGCATGAAGGCTAATCCAAGAAAAAAGCGTAGAAGACTCACATCCTCTTAAACAAAGCCAACATGAGGTAGCTTACTGGCCACACAATAAAGCCTACCAAACTAACAAGATGCTCCTTGGTGTACAGTGGCTAAGTAAGGAAGGAAAGCATAGCAGACTTACATCCTCCAAAGTAAGAAGACCACTGGGGTAACACACTAGCAAGGTAGCACGTCAGCCCGACCTAGAGCAGCTACTGTGTGAGTGCCGCTGGGGGTGTTATCTCAACTTAGAGTAGCCCAAGACATGTGTTTGTTTTATATGTTTATGTGTAGTTTGTGTTTGTGTTGTGCCAATGAAGGATAGGATGTCACTCAGGTTCCTTACACCTACCCTAAATATATCGTGGCAGATTCACAAACAAGAATACTTTCAACATAGAGGAATTGAATTCGAAAAGGAATTTTCATTGATGATAATTATTTTTAAACATGATTTATGATAATATTTTTTTAAGTAGAGCCCATTGATTGGAAGCATTGGACACTTTTCCTTATGATTAATAAGCTGATAAGATCCTCCTTGGTAGACCTTCTCTGTGGAAAAAGGGCATTCTTAAGTTGGTTCAAATTTGTCTCTCATCTTGCGATGGACAACAATTGGTCTTCTTAGAACTAAAATAAGCTCTTATACTTGAACAACTTTAGGACGGGCCAACTTGTTGTGAGCTTGAATCATTTTGGCTTTATACAACTCGAGCTTTTTGGCATGCCCGTAGGTGTCTCTCCTCTAAACCTTTGACCTCTTATAACCGTAACTTTGCATTCTGCTCTATTGTGATCTTGCTACCCACAACTATCCTTAGTGATGGGTGTTAGACTTCTAATGGTAGAATGACTTTGGACCCATACATTAAGGAGAAAAGAGTAGACCAAGTTGGAGTTCTATATATGGTGCGATAGGTCTACAAGGCTTCAACTAATTGCTCATGCCACTGTTACTTGTTATCGCCAAGTGTCTTCTTCAGTATTTGGATGAGAGTTTTGTTGAAGGCTTATGCTAAGCCGTTTGCCTCGGGTAGTAGATGATAGAATATCCCCAATCTATGCCATATCTACGGGCAAAGTTGTTGATTTTGGTGCTCTTGAACGCAGTATCATTATTAGATATAATTCGCTGAGGCACCCCAAACCTATATACGATATGGTTCCTGAAAAGCTAGAGAACATGCTGAGTTGTGACCTTTCTGAGCGGAATCTCCTCTGCCCACTTGGAAAAATAGTCATAGTAGCTAGGATAAATCGATGACCTTTGGAAGAAGGAGGATCAATCTGACCCACTATGTAAGTACCCCAACACTCGAATGGCCATGAGGCCAATGTAGGATGTATAATGTTGGGTGGTTGGTGTAGGACTACATCGTGTATTTGACATTGGTGGCATCACCGAGCCATGTCCATGCAGTCTGTAATCATCGACGATAAGTAGTATCTGAGTATCTTGATTTTATATTTCATCTTTGTACCGAATTGATGAGCTTCGCATAATCTTGAATGTTCCTCAGTCATGAGCTTACATGATTCATGTTTATCCAAATAATGTAACAATATATGATTGAACAACTGTTAGTACAAAGTGTCATTCACGAGAGCATAAGAAAGTGCTCTCTGCTTCATCTAATGGTCTTGGGACTTCTCTTGAGGTAGTTTGCTTATATTTAGGTAATTCATGAATAGTTGCCTCCAATCTAACTCCTCGTCCTTCTTGGCAATGGCAACCTCCCCTTTTAAGAGAGTACTTTTTGATGAGTTCAATATCAATAAGGGATAATACTTGTCTATTTTGGACCTTTATTGATATGGACTCATCCTCCGGACATGCCAACTCCTTGGCAAGCTTGGCTAAAGCATTCACTATGACATTCTCTCCTCGAGAAATCTTATAAATAGTAACCTTTGGAATTTGGGCCAACAATTCTATTGTATACTTGTGGTAGTGATGGAGCCTAGGCTTTAAAACTTTATAAGACCCAATGATTTGGTTAACCACTAATTAGGAATCCTTAAAGATGTTAATGTTCTAGATGCTTAGAGTAACATCTAACTTTAGACAGTTATCAGAGCCTCATATTCAACATCATTGTTAGTACAAGAATTGGACAGATGATATGAGAATCTCATCACATCGTGGTCTGGAGTTAGGACAACTATTCCTACCCTTGCCTTTCTTGAAATAGTAAATTGTGGTTCTTCTCCTCTTTGAGAGGAAGCCGTACCATCAAAGTACATCTCCCAACGGTGAATGCTAATATCTCCTAAGTTCATGATTTGTTCATCGAGGAGATCATCATTAAATGGAGAGTCAACAGGAAATGGGTGTGTTGTTAAAAAATTTGGCGCTTGTCCTTTCACCACATGGAGGGGTACGAACGTGATGTCAAACTACGAGAGGATCATGGACCATCGTGCTAACCGTCTGGATAGCATCAGTTATATCATGAGATATTATAGTAGATTGATTCTAGAGATTAAGTTCACCTTATGAGAAAGTATTTAATGTCATAGTTTTTGGGATGCATAGATTAAAGCTAGACAATGCTTCTCAATGGGTGAATAATTAGCCTCAATAGAGATTAGATGACGGTTGAGGTAGTAGAGCGCCTTTTCCTTCCCTTTGTCATTGGCTTGAGCCAACAAAACACCCAAGGAGTCATCTAACGCAACAATATATTAGCCTCAATGGGTGAATAATTAGCCTTAATAGAGATTAGACGACGGTTGAGGTAGTAGAGCGCCTTTTCCTCCCTTTGTCATTGGCTTGAGCCAACAAAACACCCAGGGAGTCGTCTAACACAACAATATATAGTATGAGCAGCTTGCCCGAGATAGGGGCTGCTAGAACTGGTGACGTCATCAGATAATGCTTGATGTCTTTAAAGGCATGCTGACACTTTTCCTCCCACTTAAACATGGCATCCTTTTTGACAAGCGCTGAAAATGGCTCGCATCTTCCCGATAGGTTGGATATAAAGCATCTTAGATACCCTAACCCGCTTTGGAATGATCTGAGTTGAGTTAAACTTTTAGGTGGTGACATTTATAATATTGCTTTGATCTTCTCTAGATTGATTCTGATTCCCCAGTATCAGATAACAAACCTAAGGAATTTCCCTGAAGTTACTCCGTATGCACACTTCTGGGGATTCATTTTGAGATTAAACTATCTTAACCGTTCAAAAACTACTCTCAAGTCAAAGAGATGATCTTTCTTTACTCTATTTTTGATCACGAGATCATCGACGTAACATTTAATTTGATGATAAATGAGTTCATCGAAGATTCGAGTCATGGCTCGCTGGTATGTAGCACCAGCATTTTTAAGGCCGAAAGATATGACCTTATAGCAATCTGGGGTCTAAAAGTAGCGTTTCTTTCATCTTTAAGGGCATCTTTATTTAGTTATATCTAGATGAGCCATCCATGAAAGAGAACACTGTATGAGAAGAGGCAATATCCGCCATCAGTTCTGGTATCGGTAGTGAAAATTCATCTTTTGGGCATGCCTTATTTAAATCCCTAAAATTGACGTATATACAAATTTGTCCATTCTTTTTCTTAACTAGGACGATGCTAGCCAACCAGATAGGGTATTTTTCTTCCTGGATGAAGCCAGCATTGATCAATTTTTTTCTTCAGAAATGACCTGCTGTTTGATGTCTAATCGCATGCATTAAGGAGCTTGTTTGATAGGGTTAATTGGGCTCTATTGCTAGTTTGTAGACTGCTATGTCAGGAGATAAACCAGACATCTCTTCATAACTTCATGTGAAGTAGTCCTTAAACTCAGTGTGGTGTTTATTTTGGAACACCATGCGATCGTAGAGGTATTTTGAAGTGATCGGGTAAGACATTGAGGCATGATGTACTATCTCGAAAGATAGAGACATCACCCTTCAATGAACCTAATCACCTAGTAAAAACTCCTAAGACATGATGGGTCTTCGTATATACCAGAAAATTTTCCCCTGCTTTACATGGATGAATAAAACAGGGTTTATATTAAACTGGGTTCTAAAGTTCCTATGGAGACAAGCCTCTATAGTTAATTACATCATAGGAAATGAAATTCCTTAAGAATACTCTCGATTAAAGTAGATAATTATTATTTCCATAGATTTTAAGGTTATACTATCAAAGGATTGGTTGTATTTGGAAAATTAATTGGAAAGGTTTAAGGAGAAGACTTATTTTTAAAATTCAAAGGAAAGAAGTAGGAAATGCTCATGATACTAGGAAGCCTAGTTTGTATTCCAATCTATCCTGATAAAATAACTAATAATAATTATAACTAATAAAATACTAGGAAGCTTAGTGAACATTCCAATCATGATAATAGGAAGCCTAGTGAGCATTGTAATCTAACTAATAATAACTAAACTAACTAAAACTAATAATAATAATAATAACTAATAACTAATAATAATAAAAACAATAAAAATATAAAAAAATTAAAAAAACTAAAAAGAAAAAAAACTAAAAATAACTAAACTAAATAATAATAAATAATAATAACTAATAACTAATAAAATAACTAAACAAACTAACTAACAAACTAACTAATAAAAACTAATAAAACTAAAAAAACTAACAAATAATAACTAAACTAATAAATAATAAAAAGTAAAAATAATAATAAAACTAATAATAATAATAATAACTAAAACTAATAAACTAATAACTAACTAAATAATAACTAATGAAAACTAATAAACTAAAAAAATAAAAACTAATAAAACTAAACTAATAAATAAATAATAACTAATAACTAATAATTAATAAAAAAATAAAAGTAATAAACTAATAATAACTAATAACTAATAAATAATAAAATAATAAAATAATAATAACAACAAGAACTAATAAACTAAACTAATAAAATAACTAAACTAATAAACTAAATAAAAAAACTAAAATAATAATAAATAAATAATAACTAAACTAATAACTAATAATAATAACTAAATAACTAAAAACTAACTAATTAAAAAAATTAATAATAATAACTAATAACCTAACTAATAAAAAACTAAATAGTAAATAAATAAAACTAATAAAAAACTAAATATAAATAAAAATAACTAATAATAATAAATAAAAATTAATAACTAATAATAATAAAACTAATAACTAATAAAAAAACTGATAATAAAAAACTAATAATAAAAAAAAAAAAAAACAAAAAAAAAAAAAAAAAATAAAATAAAAATTAAAACCTAACTAAAATAACTAAAACTAAATAACTAAAAATAACTAAAATAATAATAAAAAAAGCTAATAATAATAATAACTAATAAATTAACTAATAAAACTAATAACTAATAACCTAACTAAACTAATAATAATAAACTAATAACTAATAAAACGAACATAAAATAATTAAAATAAAAATTAAACTAAAATAAATAATAAAACAATTAATAATAATAATAATAATAATAATAATAATAATAATAATAATAATTAATAATAATAATAATAACTAACTAAAAACCTAATAAATAAAAAAGTAAATAAAAACTTAATAAATAACTAAAATAACTAACTAATAGTAAGTAAATTAATAAAACTAAATTAATAATAATAAAAAAAAACTAAAAAAACTAATAACTAACTAATATAAAAAAAATTAAAATAATAAAACTAATTAATAAAAATTAATAATAATAACTAATACATAAATAATTAAACTAACTAAGCTAACTAAAATTAAATAACTAATAAACCTAACTAACAAACCTAAACCGAAGTCCCGTCCCTGAGCTATGGCGATTTTCGGTTTCCTAGTCGGCGTTGCCTGTTTTGCTGCCTCTAGTATGGTTTCACGAGACTTTCACTAAATTCCCTCAGGAATCGGTGGCCTCTGGCCATTTGAATGCCTTCTTTGGATTGATGCCGTGTTCTATGGCGTCTACCTCGACGAATCCATGGTGAAACCCCCATGTTCTTATGGATCCGGTTAGGGTTTCTTCGGCCTTGGGTACTTTGGTTGCTAATCCTCCTTCTTTTATGAAATCTTTTAAAGAAGCTCTTTTTGGTATGGATTCTCCTTCTATTCCCTCTCTGAATTTGGTTCAACCAACATTTAAAGGTGTTCCTGCTATTTTAACAAACCTAAACCGAAGTCCCGTCCCTGAGCTATGGCGATTTTCGGTTTCCTAGTCGGCGTTGCCTGTTTTGCTGCCTCTAGTATGGTTTCACGAGACTTTCACTAAATTCCCTCAGGAATCGGCGGCCTCTGGACGTTTCAATGCCTTCTTTGGATTGACGTCGTGCTATATGGCGTCTACCTCGATGAATCCATGGGGAAACCCCCATGTTTCTATGGATCCGGTTAGGGCTTCTTCGACCTTGGGTACTTTGGTTGCTAATCCTCCTTCTTTTATGAAATCTTTTAAAGAAGCTCTTTTGGTATGGATTCTCCTTCTATTCCCTCTCTGAATTTGGTTCAACCAACATTTAAAGGTGTTCCTGCTATTTTAATTTCAGATTCTGATATTGAAATGCTTGCCGAGTCATTTGCCTTTTCTTTGGTTGGTAAATTTTCTTTCAGGTACCCTAGAATGGAAGACATCCATGCATTTTTTCATAGTCTTAAAATTTTGGGTTCTTTTTCTGTTGGCTTAATTAATGTGAGACATATTTTGATAAAATTATCAAATGACCTGGATTATAGCAGAGTTTTTGCTAGACGATCTTACTATGTTTATAATTGTCATATGCATCTTCTTAAATGGATGCCTCTTTTTGATGTTAACGAGGAATCTCATATTGCGCCGGTGTGGATTTCTTTACCTAACACGAGTATTCATTTTGTTACAAATCAAATTTTTCATGCCATTGGTTTGAATTTTGGGTGTCCTTTACGAGTGGATCAAGCCACTGTTGCTCATACTCGGCCATCTGTTGCTAGGAATTTGGTTGAGATTGACGTTACAAAAATAACACCCTAAAGAGATTGGCTCCGATAAATTGGTTATTTTCAGAAGGCGGAATTTGAAAATCTTCCTATTTTTTGAAATCATTTCAAAATTCATGATCATGTTTTTTCTGATTGTTTTATTGCCCATCCTCATTTAAAGAAAAAGAAAGTTGATAAAGTTTCCTCTCTTCAAGTTGGTAAAGAGTCTTCTTTACATGATCCTAAAGCTAATCCTGTGTTTCTTGGTGATAAAACTAATCTTAGTAATAATCACTCTTTAAGACTTTCTTTAAATAACTCTATTAAAGAAAATCTTTTAGAAGCTGATTTTGATAAGATTTCTGAAGGATTGGATGTTGTTGCTAACCCTATTTAGGATGATGTTTTGATGATGATATAAACAATAACTCTATCTCTAATTCTTTGGAGGATGAGCCCTTTTCTCCCAAACTGGCTCATCTATGGACAATGATCTATTTCTTTACCATCTTTGAATGAGAATGATGGAGAAAGGAATGGTTTAATCCTTGAAAACTTAGCTTTAGCTTCTACTAATCTTTTAAAGGAAGATGATCATATGAACTATGACAATGCTTTAATTGTTAATAACTCTATTCTTTTGAAGACCGATGTTAAAGCTTTGATCGGTAATTCTGCTCAGTTTTTTTAATAATTATCTCTTTGTTTCTAAAGGGATTGATTCTTGTGATTTTGCTTCTCATGAAGGTTTAATTGATAACTAGAGTCTTTTCTCGCTTTTTTTAATGAAGAGGAGGTTTTGACCAGGATTTGTTGGAAGCTAATAATATTGATAATTGCCAACTTAATAAATCTATTGCTGCTCCTTCTTTGGTCTCTAATTCTGAAATGCAACCTAACCCAAATTTTTCTACTTCATTTACTTTGGATGATGCTGAATGTTCTTCTAAGCAATTGATTGTTACTTCTGATCCTTATAATTTTTATTACACCTCTGAATCATTTTCGGATGGTAATTTTCTGGATTAAGGGCATGGTTATAAAACTGTTTATAAGAAAAAGAGGGAGAATAATGTTAAGATTTATGCCCCTCCTACTTTACCGAGGGTCACTCGCTCTAAATCTTCCTGTAAATAATCTTTGTTGTTTTCTTTTATGGAAGTTGGCGGGTGAGATGGTTTCTGCTTTGGTTGACTTCTGTTTTCTGTTATGGTTGGTTTTTTGGCTCTCTCTGGTCTTGGATTTTGGTTTGTTGGTTATACTAGGTTGGGTGGGTTGCCTTCCAAGTATGTGCAGTTGTTGGTTGCTGCTTTTCTAGGTCTTTTACTAGAGCCTTTTCTGGTTGTTTTTTATGGGTTGCCTTCCAGGTTTATGCTGATTATTATTTGGTTCTTTCTTATGGCTTTTGTTTGTTTTTCTGTTCCGGTGAGCTTGGCCTTCCACTAGAGCCCTTTATTTTGCAGGCTATTTTGTTTTGTTTCTGTTTCCAATCGGGTTTGCTTGTTGCTTAGTTGGTTTTGCTTTTAGGGATCGGGAGCTGATTTCTTTTCTTTATCTTTTTTGTTGGTTTGACTGTTTTTCTGTCTGGGCTGTTTTGCCTTCTTCTGGTTTGTTCCTTTTGGCTAGTCTATGCTCTCTGGTTTGTGCCTTCTGCTCTATGATTGTTTCTTTTCCTTTCAGGTGGTTGGCCTTGTGGACTTTTTTGGCTTTGGTGGTTTTGTTATTTTTATTGTGTCCATTTCTTTTTAGCTGGTTGCATTTTCTGTGATTCTGCCCTTCCTTATGGCTTTCTTCTTGGCTGGTCTATTCCTTTTTCCTCTTCGCTGCTTTTGGTGTTTCCACCTCTATCTGGTAGGTGGATTTGAAGGCTATGATAGATGTGTTTCTTAATTGTGCTTATTTTTTCTTTTTGGCTAGTAGCATTTTGTGTGATTGTAACCATTAACCTGAAATTTGAACGCTCACATAATTTGTTGCTCCTTATTCTTTCATTATGTTGATTCAATTCTTCTTCTTGTTTAGCTCTGAGCCAGAGCCTTTAGGCCTTTTGTTTTGACTTTGATTGTTGTAGTTTTTTCTTTTTATGACTATTTCATTAATCTTTCTTTTTGAGAATTTGTAGGGTGATTTTATTCCTCTTCGGGGATCTAGATCTTTCTGTTTCTCTTGTGCAAGAGTATTTTGCTACTTGGCGTGTTTGAGGACTTGAAATGGTTTTCATAATATCTAGTTATTGCAAAGGGTGATGAACCTTGATTAGCTACTGGTCTTTTACAAGTTCTCTTCGTTGGCTGCTGTCTCCTTCAATGTTCATTTTTCTTTTGCTGTTTTTATTTTTTGCCTTATATTGTACTTAGATGGGGATTTAGCTTTTTACGCTTCTTGTCGCTCTTAGAGCATTAGATCTTTGAGCTTTATCCCTCTAAAGGACTTTGTATCCCTTTCTTTAGTTTAATAAAAAATTTGCTTTGTTTTTTTAAAAAAATCTAAATCCTAAACCCTAAACCTTAAACCTTAAATCATAAACCCTAAAACCCTAAATCCTAAACCCTAAACCCTAAACCCTAAACCCTAAATCCTAAAACCCTAAAAACCTAAAAACCTAAAAACCTAAACCTAAAAATAAAATAAATAAAAAAACCTAAGCCTAAATAAAATAAAATAAAAATCTAAATTTAAACCTAAACTTAAAAATAAAATAAAATAAAAAATAAAAATTAAACTAAAATAAAATAAGTAAAAAGCTAAACTAAACTAAAAAAAATAAAATAAGTCTAAAAATAAAAAATCTAAATAAAATAAAAAATAAAAATAAAATAAAAATAAAATATGTCTAAAATAAAATAAAATAAAAACTAAATAAAAACTTAAACCTAAAAAGTAAGCCTAAAAATAAATTCTAAAAAAAAACTTAAACCCTAAACTAAAAAAAAAATTTAAACCTTAAATAAAAATAAAGTAAACAAAATAAAATAAATCTAAACCTAAACTAAAACAAAACAAAATAAAATAAATAAATCCTAAACCTAAACTAAAAAAATAAAATCTAAAAATAAACCTAAAATAAAAACCTAAAATTTAAACCTAAAAAAAATTAAAATAAAAATCAAAATCTAAAACTAAAAATAAAAAATAAAATCTAGACCTAAAACATAAAATAAAAATAAAACGATTCTAAAAATTAAACCTAAACCTTAAAAACAAACTAAAATAAAAAACCTAAACTAAAATAAATAAACTTAAAAAAATAAATTAAACTAAAAATAAAATAAAATAAATTAAAATAAATAAAAAATAAACTAAATAAACTAAATAAATTTAAACCTATTAGTTTACTTATTATTTTTTTTAAAACACTATACCTTAAACCCTAAAAATCCTAAACCCTAAATCTTAAATCATAAATTATAATCCCTAAAATTAACCCTAAACCCTGAAAAACCTAAACTACATTTACTGGCGATTTTCATTTCTCTCTTTGCGCTCTCAGGATTTTGACGGCGTTTGCGCCATTCTCTTCCCAAATCATATTCTCCTTTGTCACTGTTATGATCCTCCCTTGATTATGGCTACGATTTCTTCTTTGCCTTGGGGTAAACCCCCCATTTTAGATGATCCCGCTGGGGCTTCTGGCCTTTTGGGGGTTCCTAGTCCAAATGTTTCAGTTGTTTCGAAATCTTTCAAAGATGTTCTCACTGGTAAGGATGGTTGTTCAGGTGAGTCCCTGAAACTTGTTTCGACTTCTTTTCGAGGCATGCCTATTGTTATGTGCTCTGATCTGATTGTGGAAAAGCTTGCTAAGTCATTTGAATTCATTTTGGTTGGAAAGTTTACTCTTCGTAGGCTTAATATGGAAAACATTCGCTCTTTCTTTCATAGTCTGAAACTTTTTGGTGCTTTTACAATTAGTTTAATTGATCCCCTCTATCTTTTGATTCAGTTGACGAACGATTTGGATTACTCTCATGTTTTCTCTCATCATTCTTATTTTGTTTTCAATTGCCAAAAGAGATTGTTGAAATGGACTCCACTATTTGATATTAAGGAAGAATCCCCAATTGTTCTGATTTGGATTTCTCTCCCCAATATGCGAATTCATTTTGGCAACCATCAATTTCTTTTTGTTATGGGTGCTTTATTTGGTAGGCCGTTGGCAATTGATCAGGCGATGACTATGAAATCTCATCCTTCAATGGCTAGAATCCTTGTTGAATTTGACATTGCCAAGAAACACCCCAAAGAAATTTGGTTGGGATCTAAAAATTATGGTTATATTCAAAGAATTGAATTTAAAAATTTTCCTGTCTTTCGTTCTCATTGTAAAATCCACAGGCACGATAATTCTGAATGTTTCATTCTTCATCCTCACCTAAAAAAGAAAACTCCTGTTAAGAAAATTTTTGTTCCTAACCCTAGGCCGACCACTATTAAATATCAAAAAGCTACTTCGAAAAAAAGGATTTTTTTGGATGTTCCTAATAAGGTTGTTTTACCCTTTACTTCTTCTATGCAATTGAAGGCTTCTAATGTAGACAATAATAGTTTTTCTAAACTTTTGGATGACGATTTTGTTTCCTCTGATTCAATCCCAGCATCCTTGCCGACTTTGATTGATGAAAATGAAGCTTTAATTGAGAATATTAATGAGGATATTAATGTTATGCACCATTCAAATTCAATGGAGAATATGGTTTTAGTTCCTCATGATAATTAGGTTACAAAACTTAATTTTATTTTTCAAGTTCAGGATAATTTAAATTCACAAAAAGATTTGGTTATGTCTAATAATTTGGGTATTGAAGAGGAAGGGCTTGGTGTTCGCACTTACTTTCTTAATAAATCTATTTCTGCTCCCTCTCTTATTATTATCGATGCTCATTTGTCTTTAATAAATTCTAATGTCTTGGAAGAAGGAGAACTCACTTCTAAATAGGAGATTTTTTCTAAATTTGTGATTAATGTTGCTAAATCCTTCTTGGATGATGATTCTATGGGAAAATAAAATGGTTTCCAAACTTATCATGTAAAAAAAAGAAAAAATGTTAAAAATTTCCCTCCTAAATTGCCAAGAAACACTAGCTATTGCGGCCTCCCTCTCCTCTCTTAATTAACCTTTTCTTAACCCCATTTTATTTTTTTATGTTTAATTTTCTTATTTAGAATGTTAGAGGGATTGGTACCCACTCTATTCGTAACTGTATTAGAAATCTTTATCAAATTCATAATATTTCTTTACATATTATTCTGGAGCCTCTTATTCATGCTAATAAAATTAACCATGTTGCTAGAATGATCAGTTTCAATAAATTTTTCTCTAATGTTAGTAATAAGATTTGATGTTTTTGGAAAATTTTTGTTGATGTTTTTATTCTTGATGATTTTCAACAAGTTGTCAATGCTCAAATCTTTTATGGTGATTATTGTGTTTTGAGCTCTTTCGTTTATGCATCTTGAAATCTTCTTTGAGATAATTTGAAAAATTTTGCTACCTCTGTCAATAAACTTTGGTTTGTTGGTGGTGATTTCAACACTATTTTGCTCTTTTCAGAACAGAGTGGTGGTTATTCTCCTAATATTCATTTTATGAAAGATTTCTTCAATATGATACTTGATTGTAATTTGATTGATATTGGCTTTAAGGGTTCTAATTATACTTGGGAAAACTCTAGACTTTGGCAAAGACTGGATCAGATCCTTTTTAATACCCATTTAGAGGTGAAATTAGCCAATATCGGTTCGTCGAAGTCGACTTTTTTGAATCGAGATCGACTAAGCAAACGATAATTTTCGAGAAATGTGGCAATTTATTTCGAGCCGAACTGTGGTTTCGCTTCGCTGCTCAGGATGGAAGCGAAAGGGCTCGCTTCCGCGTAAGGAGCTGAAAAGAGATCGCCGTCATTAATTCAATGAGATTAATTCTAAATTCTATTCTAATACTCGACTGACTTACCCGCTGACTAGCTTCTCGCTTCTTCCTCCTAGTCTCACTTCTGTGCGCCCTAATTTTGAGTGCGTCGGCGATCGTCCCGTCGATCTGAGTGCTTTTGGTTTGATTGATCATGGTTGGTGTATCACTACATGTGCTTGGTTTGCTTCCTTGCTTTATAAATACTTCCTCTTTCTATTTCATTTCCGATCGTAAGTATTCTTGGTTATTTCAATTGTATCTTATTCCATTATTTGAGGTTTCTATTGGGTTTGGGGATGGCAGTTGATTTGAGGATGTTTGATTCTTTAAGCATTCATGTTTTTTGGGGGTACTTTACATGGTTTCAATTTATTTATCTCGTTATTCCACTATTTTAGGTTAGAATGTTGATGTTGGGACTTGGGGTTGATTCTGTTATGGGCCTCTGACTCGTGACTCGTGAGCCGTCTAGGTTTGTAACTTGTAAGCTTGCAGTTATGGATGAATGTTGATTGATGATGTTATTTTTTTTACCTCATTAGTCATTACCTATTTACTGTATGTAACTTCGTATTACTCTTGCTCTCGGCTCACTCTGCTCCTCGCCTTTCCTGCTCAAACTTTGTAATTGATTATAAATAGTTCCTCTTCCCACAAACAAAAGACATTTTCATATTTTTGTTTTTTTGTTTATTTTAAATGTTATGCCAATTGTATCAGTTTCTAGACTTGTATTTGTAATTTATAAAATTATAATTTGCTATTAATTACAATTTACATTATTACATATGCCAAAAATTTGCTATTAAAAATTCCTTCTCTCAGCCTGGATTTCATTTTCGAAATAAAGTGACTGCTTGCATTTCTAGCCGATTCATTTGGATTTCAAGCTTGATTAACGGCTCGTTTAGCCGATGGATCGAGCTCGAGCTCGATTCAATCCGACTCGGCTTGGAATCAAAACTTTCAAGCCACGACTCGAGCTCGAGCCGAATTACCCATTTTCGAGTCGAAATCGGCTCGAAATCGGCTCGAACACACTCCTATACCCATTAGATTAATCAATGGCCTATTACTTATGTTGATCATTTGAGTAGAACTTTGTCTGATCATGCTCCTCTTTTGATATTTATTAAAGATAATTTTAATAGATTAAAGAATTTCTTTCCTTTTAGATTTCAAAATATGTGAATTCAGCATATTGATTTTTTTAATATTGTGGCTACTAAGTGGAAAGCTTCTTTACATCCTGATAATTCAGTTATGGGGATGAATAGATTCTGGTTTAAACTGAAATAATTTAAACAAAATATGGTTTTATGGAACAAGCATTATTTTAAAGATATTTTTGCTAATATCAAGGATTTGGAAAAATTGGTTTGTGATTTTGACATTTCTATTATGATGAAACCTTCCAAGATTATGGACTTGATTGAGGCGAAGGCTAAACTTATTAATTTTCAAAATATGAAAGAAACTTATTGGAGGCTAAAAACTGTTAGTAAACATATTGCAGATGGTGACAAGAATATTAGATATTTCCATGCTTTAGTTAATAAAAATAGAGCTTTAAATAATATCTAGAAAATTAAAAATGATAATGGAGATTGGATTACAGAGAAGAATGATATTAAGGATTCGATTATTAATTTCTTTAGAAATATGCTTAATAAAAGTTGCTCTTATGAATCTATTTCTAAATCACACTTGATTCCTTATACTATTACCAATGATGACAATGCTTTGCTTACTATTTTACCTAATGAAGATGAAATTTATAAAGTTCTTAATAGCATGAACATAGATTCTATTGCTGGTCTGGAGTATTTCACTACTCATTTTTTTTTAAAATATTGGTTTATTATTAAAAATGATGTGATTAATGCTGTGGTTGATTTCTTTAATGGTAATCTTTTTCCTATATATTTTTCTAGCATTTTTATTATTCTCATACCTAAGAAGGATAACCCGGACTATTGGAGTGATTTTAGACCTATTAGTCTTTGGACCTTCTTCAATAAGCCGATTTCCAAAATTCTTGCCAACAGGCTTAGTCCTTTACTTCATAAGATTATCTCTCTCAACCAAACTAGTTTTGTACAGGTAGATCTATTTCTGATAACATTTTACTTGCCGGAGAATTAATTCATGATTTAGATGCTAAAACTAGAGGTGGAAACATTCTTTTCAAATTAGATATTACCAAAGCTTTTGATAATATCTCTTGGGATTTTTTTTTTCATATTCTGAACTTATTTGGGTTTTCTGATAAATTTATTTTTCTTATTAAAAATTATATTAATAATGCATGGTTTTGGAAGCTTTGGGTTTCTTTCCTTCTTCTCATGGCTTAAGATAAGGGGATCATTTATCTTCTGCTTTATTTATTATTGTCGTTAATACTTATCTAGGAGCATCAACGATTTATTCTTAAATAATCCTAGTATGTATTACAGAACTCTTGGTGGTCTTCCTATTTCCTATTTAAGCTCTGTGAATGATTTCATTATTTTTTGCAATGCTTCTATTCATCATATCAAGAATCTCAAGGATTTTTTAAATACATTTGGTAGAGAAATTGGTCTTACTATCAATAATAACAAAAGCTGTTTTATTATTTCTTCAAGTATCTCTAATAATAAAATCAATCAAATCCCGCATATCACTAATTTTAAACATCAACATTTACCTCTTAAGTACTCGGGTGCTCCTCTTTTTAAAAGTCCAAAACGATCCCATCTTTTTGATGAGTTAATTCAAAAATTTTTAAATAAAATTTATGTTTGGGAATTTCATTTACTCTCCTTTGGTGGCAGGCTCACTATTCTTAAAAGCACTCTTAATTCAATGCCTCTATATTTGATTCAAACTATTATTCCCACTAATTCTATTCTTTTCAGAATTGATCGCTTGCTTAATAAATATTTTTGGGGATCCAATAATTCTATTAAAAGAATGCATTGGACATCCTGACATAAATGCCGTGGTTCGTTGGGTGAAGGTGGTCTTGGTTGCAAACCTCTTCGCGAAGCTATTACTGCCTTCTCTCATAAGCTCTGGTGGAATTTTAAAAAGAATGATAGCCTTTGGGCTAATTTTATGATGAAAAAATATTGCCAAAGTAAACACCCTCTTATCTGTGCTTATAAAGTTGGTGACTCTCCGGTTTGGAAAAGGCTTTGCTCCATTAAATGAGTTGTTGAATCTTTAATATCTTGGGGTATTCATTCATGTTCATCTTTCTTTTGGCAATACAATTGGATTGATGATGACTCTATTGACTCCCTTTTATCTACACACTCTACTGCTGCTATCAATGTTAACTCTTTTTGACTTAATAATATTTGGAATGAAAACAAACTTGAGAATTATATCCCTATTTCCCTTTTTGATAACTTTAGAAACATCCTTATTTTTTCTAACAAACATGATGAAGTTCTTTTTAAGCTCTCTTACAATGGTAATTTCATTCTTAAAGAAGTTTGAAATTTTATTTGAGATAAGCATAACTCTTCTAATATTTTCATTAAACTTTGGAACAATATCATTCCCATTTCCTATTCAATTTTAGCTTGGAGGGTTTTGAATAGCTTTGTTCATGTAGATTCCTTGCTCTGGAATAAAGGGTTTTATTTACCTTCTAAGTGCCATTGTTGCTTTTATATTGAAAATGTTAATCATGTTTTTGTCAATAGTGCCATTTCTTCCAAATTTTGGATATGGTATGATGATTTATTTAACACTAACTATTTTCATTGATCCCTTTCTTTATATCAACTTCTTGAAGCTTGTTTTCATAAAACTATGAAATGTCATATCAAAATATTAATTATTATTACCCTTATTTGGTTCATTTGGATGGATAGAAATGATGCTAAATATCATGATATTCATATTAATCATAAAAGGATTCTGGCTAGAACTAAAGAAAAAAAAAATTCATGCATGATTTAATACTAATTTAATTAGTAATATCCATTTTAGAGGTTACAAATTTGTGGCTAAAAAATTAGGTCTTAATCTGCTTGATGTTTCTTTTAATAAGGTTGCTAGGATTATCCATTGGATCAAACCTAAAGAGAACATTATTAAAATCAATACTGATGGTTTAGTTTCCCCTAATAAATATGGATCTTCTGCTGTTGTTGATTATGTTTTTCTTTTGTTTTTCTTTATTTATTATTATAATAGTTATGGGATTTATCTCGTTAGGTTTTATTGCAGCTCTTTGAGCATTTGTTTAGAGATTTATCCCCTTAAAGGACTTTGTATTACTTATTTTGTGGCAATAAAATTTCCCAAATTTTCCTAAAAAAAAAACTAACCCTAAACCCTAATCTTTAAAAAATTCTAAACCTTAAACCCTAAATTTATCCTAAACCCTAAACCCTAAATCCGAAATCTTACAACCCTAAACCTTGAATCCTATAATCCTAAATCTTAAACCTTAAACCCTAACCCTAAACTGACCCTAAATCATAAACCCTAACCCTAAACTTTAAATCAATCTTAAACCCTAAATTCTAAATCCTAAACCTTAAACCCTAAACCCTAAATCCTAAAGCCTAACCTTAAATCATAAACTGTAAACCCTAAATCCCAAAATCTAAACAACCCTAAACTCGAAAACCTAAACTCTAAACTAACACTAAATCTTAAGCTAACCCTAAATCCTAAATCCTAAAAATCCTAAAATTTAAAGCCTAAATATTAAACCCTAAACCCTAAACTCTAAACTCTAATCCCTAAACTCAAAACCTTAACCGTAAATCATAAATCCTAATACTCTAAACCCTAAAACCCTAAATCCTAAACTCTAAATCCTAAAACCTAAACTTAAAATAGCTAACTAAATAAAAAAATAAACCTAAACCTAAACCCTAAGAATGTGAACTCGCAGGAACATCATCCAACCGGATAGTATGACCGCGGAGGTGAAGGTGGAGGCGACATGTAGTGGTGGTGGGGATCTGGAAGCACCGGTGGATATGGAGGCTGGTGAGTAGTGGTGGTTATGGAGGCGGGAGGAGCGGCGAGATCTGGTGGTGGCGAGGAGAGATCGGATATGATGGTGGATCTACTGAGAGGTCGGAGGTGGTGATGAATTAGAAAAGAACGATCATCGATCACCGCTTATGGAATTGTTTGTTTACAGTAGAGACAGTTCTAGTTATTTAGGGTTTTTGATTTGCTTTATGCGTGCTCATTTTTGATCTATGTCGTTGTTTGTGTCTTAAAAAACTTGGTGTGTTACTTGGTTGATTAAATCAAAAAGAAGAAATGTTGAATCTGAATTTATTCTCTGTTAAAAAAAATCTTAAACTATAAACCCTAAATTCTAAACCCTAAACCCTAAACTTAAACCTAAACCCTAAAAGCCCTAAACCCTAAACCCTAAACACTAAACCCTAAACCCTAAATCCTAAAACCCTAAACCCTAAATCGTAAACCCTAAATCATAAAACCCTAAACCCTAAACACTAAATCCTAAACCCAACAATCCTAAAACTCACAACCCTAAATCACAAATCCTAAATCCCAAACCCTAAACCTTAAACCCTAAAAACCTAAAAACCTAAACTTAAACCTAAACTAAATAAAACCTAAAATAAAATAAATTTAAAAACCTAAACTTAAATAAAATAAAAAAATAAAAAAATAAAATAAAAACCTAAACTAAAACCTAAACTTAAAAATAAAATAAAATAAAAACTAAGTTAAAAAATAAAATAAAAACCCAAACTAAACTAAAAAAATAAAATAAACATAAAAATAAAAAACTTAAATAAAATAAAAACTAACCCTAAAATAAAAATAAAATAAATTTAAAATAAAATAAAATAATTTTAAAATAAAATAAAATAAAAATTAAATAAAAATCTAAATCTCAAAAATAAACCTAAAAATAAATAAAAAATTAAACCAAAATTCTAAACTAAAAAAAATTCTAAACTTAAAATAAAATTACAATAAACCTAAACTAAAATAAAATAAATAAAATTTAAACCTAAAATAAATTAAATCTAAATCTAAATTAAATAAAATGAAATAAACTAAAAATAAACCTAAACATAAACTAAAAAATAAATCTAAAAATAAATCTAAAATTTAAACCTAAAAAAATTAAATAAAAACAAAAACCCAAACTTAAAAATTAAAAAAATAAAACCTAAACCTAAAAAATAAAATAAAAATAAAACTAAACTAAAAAAATAAATCTAAGTCTAAACTTAAACTTAAAAATTAAACTAAAATAAAAAGCTTATATTAAAATAAATAAATCTAAAATAAATAAACTAAAATAAGTAAAAATAAAATAAATTTAAATAAAAATAAAATAAAATAAAATATGTCAAAATAAATAAAAAATAAACTAAATAAATATAAACTTACCGGTTTATTTAATAAAAAAAATAAAAAAAGAAAATAATAAAAAATCCTAAATCCTAAATTTTAAAAATCCTAAACCCTAAAACCTAAACTCTAAACCCTAAACCCTAAATTCTAAACTCTTAACCCTAAACAAGTTAAGGGTTAAAGGGTTAAGGTTAAAGTTAAGGTTAAGATTAATGTTCAAGTTAACAAAACAAATAAACAAACAAACAATAAACATAAACTAAACCTAAATAACCTAAACATTAAATAAACCTAAACAAACCTAAACCTAAACCTAAAAACCCCTAAACAAAACCTAAACAGAACCTAAACAATAAATTTAAGCAAACCTAAACTTAAACTTAAACCTAAACTTAATCTTAAATCTAAACAAAATCTAAACAAATAAAACCCTAAACAAACCTAAACCTAAACAAACTTAAACAAATACACCTAAACTAAACCCTAAACAACCTAAACCTAAACAAACCTCAACCTAAACAAAACCTAAATCTAAGCAAAACAATAAACCTAAACTTAAATAATAAACCTATACAAAAACCTAAACAAAATAATAAACCCTAAACAAACCTAAATAATAAACCTTAAACAAACCTAAACCTAAACCTAAACAAATAAATCTAAACCTAAACTAAACATAAACAAATAAAAAATAAACCTAAACCTAAATAATAAATCTAAACAAATAAACCTAAATAATAAACCAAAATAATAAATAATAAACTTAAATAAACCTAAACCTAAACAGAACAAATAAACAACCTAAACCCAAACCCCAAACTCTCCCCTCCCTTGCTGTCTTGTTCTCTAGCAATTTTTGAATCCCCTTTGGCGGTGTGTCCTCGACTAGGGTTTTTTTGTGGGTTTTGGTTTGATTTCTTCCTATTTCAAAGGCTAGCATGGCATCCGGCCGCTCACGTGATGTTTCAACATTAATGATGGTCACGGTGAGTTCTATTTATTCATTGGGCTCAACCTCAAAATATGGATGTTTCGGCTAGGGCATACTACCTTTTGGGGATTGGTGGCCCTAATGCTGCATCTTCTACTAAATACTTCAAGAAAGCGCTCTTTGTTAAGACTTCTCCCTCTGTTGACTCTATTAATCTCATTTCGATATCTTTTAGGGGTTTTCTACCTGTTATGTGCTATGATGTGGATGTTGAAAAGTTGTCAAAATCCTTTAAATTTTCTCTTGTTGGTAAATTTGCTTTGCGTTGCCTGAATTTGGACAATGTCCTCTCGTTTTTCCATAATCTCAAGCTTATGAGTGCTTTCTTGATGGGTCTAATTGACCCTTGGCATATCGTGATTCAACTTATAAATGATCTGAATTATTCACATATTTTTTCTCATTGATCTTATTTTATCTTTAATTTCCAAATGCGTTTGCTAAAGTGGTCATCCCTTTTTAATATTAAGGAGGAATATCCTATTGTCCCTATGTGGTTATCTCTTTCTAATATATGCATTCATTTTGTTACCCACCAGTTGGCAGAAAAATTTCTTATAAGGGAGCCGCCTTTCAAATATGTGGGGAGAAAAGAAAGAAGAGACCTTATAGAAATTCATCTTAGTAAGACGCCACACAGATCTGCAAATGTACTTATTCGTGTGATATCGTTATCGTATAGTTATCCCAAAAGATAAGTCACTACCCTTTAATGGAACCAATCACCTCAATAAGGATTCCTAAGGATGATCGGTCTGCATATGTACCAAAGATTCTTCCGATACTTTACATGAAAAAGTAAATCATGATTTATTTTAAAGTTAAGTTCCTAGGCAAGCCCCATATTAATTACATCCTAAGGACGGAACCCTGGAAAACTCGATTAAGGTAAATGATCTTTATTTCTGAATATTTCAATAGGGAAGGACTATCAATCGATTGATTTGTGTTTGAAGATCAAATGTGATTGATCAAAAGAGGGAGTTATTATCGAAGCCAAAATGAAAAGTAAGTAGAAGATGCTCACGATGCTAGGAAACTTAGTGAGCATCTCAAACTATTCTAAAATTAGGCTTTACATTTTTGAAATTGATTTAATTTATTGGAGTTGCATTTTTCATTAGAATTTTTAGACTTAAGATTTCTCAACACAAGATTAAGAAAATGCCTAAGTGATGAGGAATTATGCTTATGACCCACAAAGAGGGGAAGCAATATCAGAACCTAAATCTAGGGAGCTTCGGTGAGGGCCGGAAGCACAACCTAAATTTAAGATGAAAATGAGTTATTGGTTTGCCTCCACAAGAGAGGACAAACTACCCGACAACTTGGACTTACAACTGCCTAGGGGTGGCCGCCAACTAACTTCTCCTACGATTTTAAATACATGTAGGCAAGTCTTTATGCTTATGCAAGATAGCTGAGCTATTTTTATTTAGAAAGAGACTAAATCCTTAAACTCACTCGCTAAAGAGACTAGATCATGTAAAGGGACATGTTTCAAATATCCTAAATCTAATGCAATTTAGATTGCATTTTATTTTTATTTTTGGACAATCATTTTGACTCAGGCTAATAGAATTTTTATGACTAATACATGAGAAATTAAATTATTGGCCAAAATTAGCGAGAAGGTAGGAGGTGAGTTTCCACCACGACCCTCAAAGGTCAAGCCGGGTTCTCTGGCAAAGATGGAAGCCCTCCAATCAAGAGTGAAACAAGATGCATTTGTGCATGATATTATAAAGAAAGGTACTCATCTATCTAAGAGGTTGCTAATTCTTTTATCTTAATTTTAATCCTAGGTTATGAGTTATTTAATTTTAATTTGAATTGTTAAGTTGGGTAAAAGATTTATTTTTACCTAAAGAGCCTAATCCACATCCAGCCATACATAAAGCAAGGAAGAAACTAGAAACACTTAATTTATAAAAGCTAATTACAAAAGAATAAATGACCGTTTGTGGTCAGGCACCATCGCACAAACCCAAAAATATCAAATGTGGGTAGTCAAGCTCTACCTTTATTCAACCCAGATTATAAATGAATTAAATTATAATTTAAACAAATGAATTCATTGTTATGGGGGTCTTTAAGCTTTATCATTCTTTCTTCTTTTTTCTTTTCTTTTCTTCTTTCTTCTTTTGGTTCCTCCTTTGGAAGGTTGGATGGTAGATGCTCCAAGGTTTCACATGGTGAATAAGATAGGATTTTATGACCAATGCTCATCTTAATCCCCATAACAAATCATTCCAAAATCTTAAATATACGAATTTTTACAAGAAAAGTAAAAGGGAAATCTAACTAACACCTACAGAGCAAAGGTTAGTTAAATCACACCATACAAATCCCAAGCATGTGTATTGGACTTATCACCCCACACATGGGTGATTAAGTCCACCTCGCCTATGAATTATGCTTAGGGGTATAAGCACCTACAAGCAAGAAGCATTTATATTTTTATTTATGATCGCGCCCCTTAAGCACAATCCCCTGTAAAAAAGAACAGTTAGACTAAGAACGTCCTACCATTCATTCTACGAGCATACACCCTAATATCTAATCTACACCATTCATCACAAAATAAAACATAACATCAAACCATGCACCGACCTAACCTAAAGTTTGAAGTGGTGATTTAGGCTAATGTGTATGCTTTGAAGGTTTGTTGATATGCTTAGCTTAGGACTTTATGTTCAAGTTTTCTAAGTGTGAATGAAATGTTCAACTTAGAGGAGGGTTTCATTTAAGTTATTTAAGTATTTTGGGTTAATTTTATCTAATGTTTTAATTTGGTTTAAGTGAAACCTATAATTAATTACTAAGTTATGAAGAGAGGAAAAGAGAAGGGAACTTCTCTTTCCTTCCCTAATCCTTAAGTAATTTCTAAGGTAAGTTCACATTTTAATTTCACTTAGGTGAATGTTTTGATTACATCTTTTAATCAATCATAAGTTTAGACAAATTCTAAAAAAACTTATTCAAAAAGAAAGGCATTCTAAGATTAAATAAAATGAATCAAAATTCACATAACACACATTACTTCAATTCTTTCCCAACATATATAACATGCATATGGATGGACTCTAAGCATATCTATACATGAAAATGAGAATAGTTAACACACTTTATGATCCATGCTAAGTAATCCATTTAAGAAAATTTAGAAGTTGAACATGCATGATTTTTCTTAAGTAGAAAAGATTTTTCTTATCCAAAATTTTATATACATGCATGAAAAGTAAGAGTATAAGTGAGTACAATGTTATCATTGACTGTGAGTGTAAGGTACAAGACCTACTTAGGGCTATTTAAAGCCTCGCAACCTCAGGGTTGTCCAGACTAATATACCACTTTTCTTAAGTACAAACATGTATATAAAAGAAATGAATTGGAGAAAGGAAAATGCAAAATTCGCTTAATGATTTTATTTTTATTTATGCAATTTATTCATGCAAGTATAAACAACCCTTCTTAAGTAAGAGCATAGGGATGAATAGGGTTTGGAATCAAGTAAATGTTGGGTTCTTTTCAAATGAACCCTACATCTTACCAACTCTTATTCAAAATTATGCTAACATAAGAAAGAAAGGAAAGGCTACACTAAATATGCTTTTATAATCTATCACATGCAAGATAATTATTAAGATATAAGAATATCACACTTTCAGATTTGATGTTTCATTTATGAGTTTTGAAAATATTTTTGAATTTAGTAATGATAATAGCCACTCATATTTTACTTTAGCCAACACATGCACATTTGATATAAAGTAAATAATTTCATTTTTAGAATTTTGAAACATGAACTTATGAATGCATGAATCACATGACATACAACTTAACATGTTGGGAAAGATCTAAAGCAATGCAATTATGTAAACAAACTCACTTTACTTAAATCCTAAAGACATTCTTAAAGAATAAGAAAATATAGAATAAATCAAAGTAAATTTCAAAATAATTTTTGTTTGGTTTGAAGTTTGATTTAATTTTGAAAAGGTGAGATGAGTTTGCTGTTCCTAACCCATTCTCACACGTGTTTTGTATTTTTGTTTAATTTTTAGATAATTAAATTCATTTTAAAGCATTGATTAGGTTAAGGTATGAATTAAGTGGCTTAATTAATCTTTACATACACCACCTTAGAATAATTAACTAAATAATTATGAGCCAATGAGTTGACACAAAATCTATAAGGTATTTAAATTTGCAATGCACCTAATAATGAAAAGGCCTAATGCAATTTGGCTCACAATTAAAAATTAATTAAGCTAAGGGGTTTAGCTTAAGTACTTTTAAAACACCCTTCCATATTTATGAAAGGGGTTTTAATTTTCTTAATTAGACTTAGGCTATTAAACACCTAAGCATCTATCCAAGGTAGATTAATTAAGTTTTGAAACTTTTTAGAATTTTTGAAAATTGTTTAAAAGGATAATTAATGAATTAGCCCTTAATTAAGAGAGGATTAAGGAGAGAAAAGAGGGTTTAGGGAATAGCTTAGGGGAAATGCCCCAAAATTATTCCACAAAACTCCTACTCATTGGATCTGACCTTAATCAAACTTAATCAAATGGTAAGTCCACTAATCATATCTTAATTACCCTTAATTACATGAAGGGAGTAATTAGGGAATGAGCTAGCAATTTTTTTCAATTAAGCCCTCAATAAATCTCAAAAAAATTAGGGGAGGTAGAGGTCATCCCCTAAAATGAATCATAGAAATTTGAGATCAATTAGTGACTTAATTAGAGAATAATTAACTAATTAAAATTCCCAAAGAAACTCAAATTCAGAGAAAAGGGGAATTCAAAATTTATTAAAAATAATTTTAAAATATTCTAAGTAAAATTATCTATCCATAGCATTTTTCCTTTTATTTTTCTGATTTTTTTTATGAAAAATTATGATTTTTAGAAGATTTTGAATTAATTAGAGTAGGGAATTAATTATAATAACTAACTAATATTCTACCTTATCCTGCGGCGGCGGTGGTGCGGTAGCGCTTTACAGCGTCATTGAGGTGTGACATCACATCAAAGGCGGTTGGCGGCACGTCTAATATATAGTCGTCAGATCAGGATGGCGGTGAGGATACACCATTTAAATTGGATAAAGGATTTATAAAAGCGTACTAATAATCTCGACCATCCATCTAAAATGGATGGATGGGGGCAGATGAGCTAAGTTCTTCCACGAGATTAATGTGAGCGTCCATGATCGAGGGAGATCAGGGCGATCTAGCATATAATCATTCAAGACTCAACCCTCACCATCTAGAGGAATAGAGCGGCCAATCCAACGTTGGCTTTCACATGCAATGAAAATTCCTCACAAAGGACCAACACCTATCAAGCTAAGTGGCCGGAAAATTACATACCTCGCCGGAGGTGATCATCGACACTCGAGCTCAATGAGGTAGCTTCTTCTAGTTGAGATAAAGCCCTGTTGAAGTTCATAGGCCTTAAGGTTGAGTGGATCAATGGGTGGACCAACTCCTCTTCAATATCCTTGCGGCTTTGATTGAATTGAGGCTCTCCTTGCTATGGGAACTCAAATGGATGCTTGGGCAAGTTTGAATTGATCCTTAGAAGGAGTGTGTAGAAGGAATTGGATTAAGATCAAGTGTAGAGGAAGTTGGGAATTGAGGTGAGCTCCCTTATTTTGAACTGTGCAAAACCAAGAAATGCAAGATTCAAATCCCTCTTAGAAAGCTTAGGAATGCTCTGAGGTGGGTGCTAAGGATTCCTAGGCTCCAATCGATCAAGAGTCAAGTAAATTTTTAGTGAATTAGGAGGAGTATATCTCCCCCTATGGCAATAGGATGGCCGACCCATTAGTTGCCATTTTGATCCAATTTACCATTTGGAGTGAGCTGTTTAGGCTGTTAGATCATTACATATGGTCAATTTGGCCAGTGGAGTGGAATGCCAACTCCCCATGTGCTTGAAATGAGCTTAAGAGGGAATTTGAAATTTGAATTTCAAGGCTAAGGGTCGGGTTTGGTCCATGGGTCAAATGGGTTGACCCAAACCCATTGGGTTGGGTGCACCACTCATCACTAAGTCCCCTTGAGCTTTTAAGAAAACCTCAAGTGATTATGAAGAGTGTATGACCAAAATACCCATGGGCTATACCAAAATGTGTTCTATGGCCTAGGGGTAAAATGGTCATTTTGCTATTTTTTTTTTCAATCTAGGTATGTTTGGTATGTTGAGAAGTAAGTTTGGCCAAGTTTCATTGGATTTGGAATCCATTTGATAGGGTTTGGTTAATGTTGACCCATTTAGGTCAAAATGGGTCAACTTGGTCAAGTTCCAATTGGTCAAATTGGGTCAAGGGTTGGGTCAAGTTCATATGATCATTTGAAATGTTTTGGTGGCTTTGGTTTGATTCAATTTGGTATAGATTTGGTTTTGTCTCATATGACTTCATTTAGGTCAAATGGGTCAAGTTGACCTATTTGACTCATTTGACTTATTTGGGTTAGATCAAGGGTAGGTTTAGGTTACGTTAGTCATATGGAGTGGAATGATATCTTTGTTTCCAATCAATTTGGGTTAGGTTCAATTGTGGCTCAACATGATCCCTTTAGGTCATGTTGGGTCTAAGGTCAATTGGGCTAGGTTAGGTTTAGTTGGCCAATTGAGGCTTTGGTCAAGTCCACAAGTGATTTGAGATGGACTTGACTCATTGGTTTCAACCAATTTGGCTTAGATCAAGTTTTGACACAGTTTGATCCTTTAGGTCAAAATGGGTCAAGTTGGGTCAAGTGGGCCAATTGGGCTAGGTTATGCTCAAATGTTGGTTTGGTCAAGTTCAAACATAGGTCATGAGTGAACTTAGTTTAATAGTTTCAATCAATTTGGCCTATGGTGGATTTTGGCTATGTAAGGTTTCATTTTAGGTTAAGTGTTGACTTGGTCAACCCTTATATTTGACTTAGTTTGACCTAATTTGATTGATTGATCATCCCATGATGATTGTTGATCATGATGAGAGGGATATATGAGTTTGGTTCAATCCAATTTGGTTAGGATTAAAAGTTGCTCATAAGGTACTTTAGGTCACTTTAGTGAGCCTAAGTGGGTCAAATGGTTTGGTGAAAGCTTGATTTGAAGTTGATTGATCTTGTATATGGACTCATGATGGAAATATAAATCCATTTACAAGTAGTTTGAAGTCAAATGGGTTTAGATCCATTTGACAATTTCATATTCAAAGGAAGAATATGAAGGGTCTTGGGTTTGATTTTTGATTTGGGTTTTGATTGTTTGATTGCGGTTTGGATTTATATACTCATGATTGTAGGATTGATTGAACCATGAGAGAAAATCAAGAGTTTAACTTGATTTGAAAGTGATTTGGCTAAGTTCAAGATTTTAACTCGAAAGGTTTAGATTTGATTTTGAGTGGATTTGAGTTTGATTTTTAGAGTTAGTTTTGATTGTTTTAATTTATATTTCATTTATATATGTGAATATAAATGAGATTATAAATTGATCATGAGAAAATTTCAAGAATTTGAAGTGGTTTAATCATGATTTGGGTTAAATCCATTAAAGGGAATTTAAAGGATTTAAGGGAATTTTTAATTTGAAATTTAATTTTTGAATTAGATTTGATTGATGTACATTTATATTTCATTTATATATGAGAATATAAATGAGAATACAAATAAGTTTTGAGAAAATCCCATAAATTTGAATAAGTTATCAAAGTTTAGGTTAAATCCATTAATGGAAAATTAAAGGATTTAAGGGAATTTCAAGCATTTTAGATTTGGAATTTAATTTTTTCCATGGATTTAATTGATTTATATTTATATTTTATTTATATATGAGAATATAACTGAGGATATAAATAAGTTTTGAGAAAATTCCAAGGATTTGAGTTGATTTGATCGAAGTTTAGAATTGATTTTGGCTAAGTCCTTTAATGAAAAATTAAAGGGACTTAAGAAAATTTTCATGAATTGATTTGGAATTTTGAATTTGATTTGATGGGTTTAAATTTATATTTCATTTATATATATGAATATAAATGAGAATATAAATGGATCATGATAAAATTTTAAAGATTTGAATATGTTTGAGTCATAATTTTGGCTAAGTTCTTATGAAAGGGTTAAGGACTTAGGAAATTTAAACTTAGGAATTTTTGATGGATTTTGGTCATGGGTTTCAATCATAGAATTGAATCATGGAATTGAATCATGAAATTGATTTGATTTTGAGAAAATCAGTAGAATTGATTTGGAGTTTGACTTGAAAGAAGGAAAGTGAGGAATGGTTTAAGCTAAAGGGTAGGAGATTTTCCTAACACCCCTAAGGCATGATGTATTCCTATGGCTAACTTTTCTAAGTCTTCTAGGGTTAGGTGAGAGTGTCCACCTAATCACTAGATGTGTCTTAAGACTAAGGAACTCTTAAAGTTTAAGAGGAATTCTATGCCTAAATTGGAGGTGTTGAGAGCTCATTCTAAAAATGAGGTCAACACCACCATGTTCTTTTTACTGTGGGCTTTATTGGTTTAGCCTCGTCGACCAGCGGTCGATCTCATCCTTCTGGCATCCTCATGGAATTATATATAATTAAAAAAATATCCTAAGGATATTTGGATTGGATTTGAAAAATACCAGTATTTGCAAAAGGTTGAATTGGAGAACCTTATGGTTTTCTGTTCCCATTATAAAATTCATGATCATGACAATTCAGAATGTTTTATTCTTCATTCTCACTTAAAAAAAAAGAAATCCTCCTAAAGAGAGTGTTTTCCCTATCCATAAGCTGATTCCTACTTATGTTCAAAAATTGGTCTTGGATCTTAAGGATGGTGTGAAAGCTGTTATTGGGGTTGATTCTTTGGATATCAGGATTAATCCTGTTGAAAATGTTTCGGCTCCTTCTGTTGGTATGGATTCAACTGATATTCAAAATGGGAAGGATGAGTTACCCTTTACTTCTTCTTTGAATTTGAATGTTTCTAATGCGGAGAACAATAAATTTTCTAAGCTTTTGGAAGACGATTCTGTTTCCTCTAATTCTATTCATGCATCTTTGCTGGCTTTGATCGATGAAAATGAAGCTTTTAATGAAGATTTAAATGATGTCGAGCATGCTGAAAAAATTTCTGATCTGAATTTAACTACTTATGCTTTGAATGGTTCTAAATCTTCACCGTCTCTCATTTCTAATTTAGATATTCATGCTAATCCTATTTTTCAACTCAATAAGGATTTGGAAGAGGGAGAACCCCCCTCTAAATATTTGGAGATCTCTCCTAAATCTGTGTCTAATCTTGCTAAATCTTTCTTGAATGTTGACTCTATGGGTAGAGAAACTAGATTTCAAACTTTTCTTGCAAGAAAAATGTTAAAAACTTCAGTCCAAGCTCTAGGTCCTCTTCGGCCTCTCACTCTTCCATTAATTAACCCTTTAATTACCCCTTACATTACTTTCTATGTTTAATTTTCTTGTTTGGAATGTTAGAGGGATTGACACCCTCTCTATTCATAACTGTATTAGAAATCTTTGTGGAATTCATAATATTTCCTTATTGTTCTGGAACCTCTTATTAATGCTAATAAAATTAATCATCTTGCTAGAATGATCAGTTCACTAAATTTTTCTATTATGTTAGTAATAAGATTTGGTGATTTTGGAATAATTTCATTGATGTTTCCATTCTTGATGAATTTCAATAAGTCGTCAATGCTCAAATCTCTTATGGTGATTATTGGGTTTTGGGCTCTTTTGTTTATGCATCTTGTAATAGATATGATATAAATCTTCTTTGGGATAATTTGAGGAATTTTACTACCTATGTAAATAAACCTTGGTTTGTTGGTGGTGATTTCAACACTATATTATTCTGTTTTGAACGAAGTGGTGGTTGCTCTTCTAATATTCATTCCATGGAAAATTTTCTAATATGATCCTTGATTGTAAATTGATTGATATTGGTTTTAAGGGTTCTAATTATACTTTACAAAACTCTAGACTTTAGAAAAGGTTGGACCAAATTCTTTTTAATACTCATTGGATTACTCAATGTCTTATTTCTTCTATCAATCATTTAAGCAGAACCTTATCTGATCATGCTCTTATTTTGGTTTCTATTAAAGATAATTCTAATAGATTAAAAAAGTTCTCCTCTTTTAGATTTTAGAACATGTGGATTCAGTATATTAATTATTTTTAATGTTGTGGCTAGCAATTGGAAAGCTCCTTTACATCCTGATAATTCGATTATGGGGATAAATAGATTTTGGTTTAAGCTTAAAAGACTTAAACAAAATTTGGGTTGGTGGAACAAGCATTGTTTTTAAAACCTTTTTGCTAATATCAAAGATATGGAAAAATTGATTTGTGATCTTGAAGTCTTTGTTATGTGTGATCCTTCTAAGATTAAGAACTTGATTGAGGCGAAAGATAAACTAGTTAATTTTCAAAATATGGAAGAGGCTTATTGGCATCAAAAAGATGTTAGTAAACATATTGCGGATGGTGATAGGAATACTAAATATTTTCATGCTTTAGTTAATAAAAAGGGAGCTTTAAATAATATTCAAAAAATTAAAGATGACATTGGAGAATGGATTACGGAATAATGATATTAAGGGTTCAATTATTAATTACTTTAGAAATATGCTTAATAAGAATTGCTCTTATAAAGCTATTTCTAAATCGCACTTGATTCCTTCTATTATTACCAATGATGACAATGATTTTCTTACTATTGTGCCTAATGAAGATGAAATTTTTAAAGTTCTTAATATCATGAACGTATATTCTGTTGCTGATCCAGAGGGTTTCACTACTCAATTTTTTTTTCAAAAATGTTGGTTTATTATTAAAAATGATTTGATTAAGGCTATGGTTGATTTTTTTGATGGTAATCCTTTTCCTAGATATTTTTCTAGCACTTCTATTATTCTCATACCTAAGAAAGATAATTCAGACTATTGGAGTGATTTTAGATTTATTAGTCTTTGCACCTTCTTCAATAAACTGATTTCCAAAATTCTTGCCAATAGGCTTAATCCTTTACTTCATAGGATTATATATTTGAACTAAACTAGTTTTGTTAGAGGTAGATATATTTCTGATAATATTTTACTTGCCCAGGAATTAATTCATGATTTAGATGCTAAGATTAGAGGTGGCAACATTCTTTTCAAATTAGATATTACCAAAGCTTTTGATAATATCTCTTGGGATTTCCTTTTCCATATTCTGAATTTATTTTGGTTTTCAGATAAATTTATTTTTCTTATTAAAAATTATATTAATAATGTTTGGTTTTCTATTTTACTTAATGGGGGAAGTTTTGGGCTTCTTTCTTTCTTCCCATGGCTTAAGACAAGGGGATCCTTCATCTCCTGCTTTATTTATTATTGTTGTTAAGTACTTTTCTAGGAGCACTAATGATTTATTCTTAAACAATCCTAGTATGTATTATAGAACTCTTGGTGGTATTCCTGTTTCCCATATAAGCTTTGCAGATGATTTCATTATTTTTTGCAATGCTTCTATTCATCATATCAAGAATCTCAAGATTTTTTAAAATAAATTTGGTAGAGAAAGTGGTCTTTCTACTAATGATAACAAAAGCTATTTTATTACTTCTTCAAGTATCTCCAATAATAAAATCAATCAAATCCTGCATATCACTAATTTTAAACATACTTATCTCTGAAGTACTTGGGTGCTCCTATCTTTAAAGGTCTGAAATGATCCCATCTTTTTGATGAGTTAATTCAAAAAATTTTAAATAAAATTTTTGTTCGAGAATTCTATTTACTTTCTTTTGGTGGCAGACTCATTATTCTTAAAAGCACTTCAATTCCATGCCTCTTTATTTGATTCAAACTTTTATCCCCACTAATGCTACTCTTACCACAATTGATCGCTTGCTTAATAAATTTTTTTGGGGATCCAATAATTCTATTAAAAGAATGCATTGGACATCCTGACATAAATGCTGTGGTCCTTTGGGTGAAGGTGGTCTTGGTTGCAAATCTATTCGTGAAGCTATTGTTACCTTCTCTCATAAGTTATGGTGGAATTTTAGAAAGAATGATAGCCTTTGGGCCAATTTTATGATGAAAAAATATTGCCAAGGTAAACACCCTCTTATCTGTGCTTATAAAGTTGGTGACTCTCCGATTTGGAAAAGGCTTTGCTCCATTAAATGGGTTGCTGAATCCTTAATATCTTGGGATATTCATTCTGGTTCTTCTTTCTTTTGGCAAGACAACTGGATTGGCAATGACTCTATTGACTCCTTTTTATCTACACACTCTACTGCTGCTATCAAAGTTAACTCTTTTAGGCTTAATAACAATTGGAATGAAAACAAACTTGAGAATTATATCCCTATTTATCTTTTTGATAACTTTAGAAATATCCCTATCTTTTCTAGCAAACCTGATCAAATGCTTTTAAAGCTTTCTTACAATGGTGATTTTGTTCGTAAAGAGGTTTGAAATTTTATTAGAGACAAGCAGAACTCCTCTAATGTTTTCATTAAACTTTGGAACAATATCATTCCCATTTCTTATTCGATTTTAGTTTGGAGGATTTTGAATAACTTTATCCTGTAGGCTCTTTGCTCTAGAATAATGAGCTTTATTTACCTTCAAAGTACTACTGTTGCTTTCATATTGAAAATGTTAATCATGTTTTTTTCAATGGTGTTATTGCTTCTAAATTATGGTTTTGGTCTGATGATTTATTTAATACCAACTATTTTTATGGCTCTCTTTTTTATATCAAGTTCTTGAAGTCTATTTCCAAAAAACTGTGAAAGGTCATATCAAAGTTTTAATTGCTATTACCCTTATCTGACTCATCTGGATGGATATAAATGATGCTAAATATCATAGTATTCCTATGAACTATAAAAGGATCCTAGCTAGAACTAAAGAAAAAAAAATTCAGCTCTGTTTAATGCTTATCTTATCAGTAACATTCATTTTAGATGCTAAAATTTTGTGGCTAAAAAATTGGGTATCATTCTGCCTGATGTCGACTCTTATAAAGGTGCTAGGATTATCCATTGGATCAAACCTAAAGAAAATTTGATTAAAGTGAATACTAATGTTCTGTTGCTTGCAATAAATATGGCTATGGTGGTATTCTTAGGGATTCTAAATGTATTGTCATTTGTTCTTTTGCCTACCCTCTTAAAGCCTATTTTGTTATCAATGTTGAGCTTATGGCTATTGAAATTTGTTTGCATAAAGGTTTCCTCAACATCTGGATTGAAGTTGATGCACTCTTGCTTCTTGACATGCTTAATTCTAATATAACAGGGAATGCTGATTTATTTTATATTCTTAATCATACTAAAAATCTTCTTTCTCAAGTTTGTTATTAAATTTTCCATATCCTTCATGAAGGTAATGCTTGTGCTGATTTCTTGGCTAATTTAGGTGCCAACTTAACTGATTTCACTTTATTGACAACCAAACTTTGCCTAAACTATTAAGAGGTTTGGTTAATCTAGATAACACTAGATTGCCTTATCTTAGAATATAATTTTCTTGGCTTGGTTTTTTTCTGTTGGTTTTTAATGAGTCATTGCTTTTGGTTCCCCTTTGTTAAACCCTCTTTATTTTGTGGCTATTTGCTTCACTCTTTGGCTTGAGCTGGGATATGTTTGTTGACCTTTTGCTTTTGGGTTGGCCTGGTGGTTCTTATTTTTTCAACCTGGGTTGGCTTGGTTTTCTTAGCCTGATGGCTGTTGTCTTCTCTGCCTTGTAATTTTGGTTGCTGGTGGATGAGATGGTTTCTACTCTGGCTTTATTCTATTTTCTGCATTGGTTGGTTTGTTAGCTCTCCTCTGAACTCAAATTGCTTTTTGCTGGTTTTTTATGGTTGGATGGGTGGCCTTCCTAGTGGGAACTACTGTCGGTTGTTGCTTTTTTGGGCTTTCTTCTGAAGAATTTCCTGGCTGCTTTTTTGTGGGTTGCCTTCCATTTCCATGTTGTTTGTGACTGGATCCTTTTTTTTTCCCTTGGGTTTGTGTTTGGTTATTATACTAGGATTATCGCCTACTGGCTGCTTTGTTTGTAGCATGTTTTGTGTTGTTATTATGCTTTCTTGTAAGGTTAATCCTTATTGCTAGGAAAGTTTAGTTTTTTAGGTCTGCTAGCCATCTTGTCTTCTATGGTGGTCGTTTCTTTTGGACCTCTTGTGGTTCTTTTTCGCTATCGTCAAGATGCTTCCTTTGTTGGTTACTTATGATGGGCTGTTCTCTAGTGGTTTCCATATGGCTATTTTACTTAGCTGGTTTGGTTGGAGGACTTTTAGTTGTCCTGAGAATCTGTTGGAGCCTTTTGTTGGTTTGTCTTGTTGCTGGTTGTACTTCTGGCTTAGCTTTTTCTGCTGTTATGGTTTCCTTTTTCTGCTGGCTGAACCTTTGTTGATACTTTTGGATTATACTTTTTGGTTTCTGGTGGTTGGTGGCTGCCTTTGGCCCCCTTATGTGTGGCTATTTTGTCTTCTAGTGATTTGCACTAGCTCTAGCTTATGTTTCCTTCAGTGGATGGTTTCATTTTTGAGCTGCTTGGTCATTTGTGGTTGCTTACCTTAATTTGTCTTGGTGGCTGCTACTTTTTGGGACTTTGGGTTGAATGCTTCTACTTTGGTTTTGTTGGTTGTTTCTCTGTAAATTGGCAGGGGTCTGGTGCTTGCTGATGGCTGGTTCTAGTTTTCCCTAGTTTGGAGCTTGGATGGGTATTTGGATGGTAGTTGTTGTTAGTGTTTATGGTGAAAATTAATATTCCTGCCTTCATCTATCCCTGAATATCTTTATGTGAAAGAAGAAGGATAAATGAAAATGAAAATATTACGCTTTATTGAGATGCCATGCAGATCCGTAGATGTTCTTAATAAGGTGACTAGGTACGACATTGATGAGAGGTGTACTATCTCGAAAGATAGAAGCCACCACCCTATAATGGACCTAATCACCTAAATAAGGACCCCTAAGGACTATGGGTCTTCAGATATACCAGAGATTCTTCCCCTTTACATGAAAAAGTAAAGCATGATTTATTTTAAACCGGGTTCATTAAGTTTCCTACAGGGGAAAGCCCTCATAAATAATTACATCATAAGGAACAAGATTTCTTATGAATACTCTTGATTAATGTAAATGATCGTTGTCTCCAAAGATTTCAATAGATAGGACTATCAATTGATTAGTTTATTTTGGAAGGTCAAATAGGATTGATCAAAGAGAGAGTTATTATCAAAGCCAAATGGAAATGAGTAGGGGATGTTTAGGATACTAGGAAGCCTAGTGAACATCCCAAGCTATCCTATGGTTAGGCTTTATATTTTTGAAATTGAATTATTTATTTGAGTTAAAATTTTATTAGAAATTCAGGGCTTATAATTCCATAATACATGGTTATGAAAATACCTAAGATGTGAGGACTTATGCTTATGACCCATAGAAGAGAAAAATAATCTCAGAACCTAAATCTAGGGAGCTTTGGCAAGAGCCAAAAGCACGACCTAAATCTAAGGTAAAAATGGGTATTTGGTTTTCCTCCATAAGAGAGGATAAATCACCCGACTGCTTGGACTTATAATTGCCTGGGGGTGGCCACCAACTAACTCCTCCTATGATTTTAAATTCATATAGGCAATATGCTTTATGCAAGATAGCTAGGTTGTTATTTATTTAGAAAGAGACTAAATCCTTAAACTCACTTCTTAAAGAGATTAAATCATGTGAGGGCATGCTTCAAATGACCTAAATCTAATGCAAATCATATTACATGTTTTTTCATTTTTGGATAATCATTTGACTCAGGCTTATAGGATTCATATGCCTAATGCATGAGAGGTAAGATTATTGGCTAAAATCAGCGAGAAGGGAGGAGGTGTATTTCCACCATGGCTCTCAAAGGTTAAGCCAGGTTTCTCTAGCAAAGGTGGAAGCCCTCCAATCAAGAGTGAAACAAGATGCTTTTATGCATGATGTTATAAAAGAAATACTCATCAAGCTAAGACGTTGCTAATTATTTTATATTGATTTTTTGCCTAAGCTTTAAGTGAGGTTATGTTTTGAGTTGATTAATTTGTTAGAAGATTTATTTTTCTTATAAGAGCTTAATCATCATCCAGGCCATACATCAAAGCAAGGAAGAAATTAGAAAAAATATGCCATTTCTATGCAAAAGCTAAACAAAACATCACACATTTTATAAAACTAATCGCAAAAGAATAAAAGGCATTTGTGGTCAGGCATCACTGCACAAATCCGAAAATAAATTGGGTAGCCGAGTTCTACCCTTATACAATCCGGATTATAAATGAATTAAATTACAATTAAGCAAAGAAATTCATGTCATGGTGGTCTTCATTTCTTCTTTCTTCTTTCTTTCTTTCTTCTTTCTTCTTTTTTCTTTTTGGTTCCTTCTTTTGGATGGTTGGAAGGTGGTTGCTCCAAAGGCTTCACATGGTACATAAGATGAGATCTTATGATCAATGCTTATCATAATCTCCCATAACAATCATTCCAAAATCTTAGCTCCCAAAATTACATGAAAAGAAAAAGTAAAGTCTAACTAATACCTACAAAATAGAGATTAGATTAAACAAATCATACAAATCTCAAGCATATATATTGGACTTAACACCCCACATATGGGCGATTAAGTCCACCTGGCCTATTTGATTATGCTTAGGGGTATAAGCACCTACACAACAAAAGTATTTATATTTTTTATTTATGATAACTCCCCTTAAGCACAATCCCCTGTAGAAAATAATGATTAGACTAAATCATCCTATCATTCATTCTGCACACATTCACCGTAACATCCAGACTAAAACATACATCATAAAATAAAAGCAAACATCAAACCATGCATCACCCTAACCTAAAGCTAGAAGTGGTGACTTAGCCTAATGTGTGTGCTTAAAAAGGTTTGTGTGATATGCTTAGCTAAGGCTTTAAGATTTGTATTTTCTAAGTTTGAGAATGTTTAACTTAGAGGGTGGTTTCATTTAAGTTCCTTAACTAATTTGAGTTGATTTTATTTTGTATTTTGATTTGGTTCAAGTGAATCATACAATTAATTACTAAGTGTTATAAAGAGAAAGAAAAGATAAGAGAATTTCTCTTTCCTTCCCTACCTTAAGTTACTTCTAAAATAGGTTCAATTTTGGTTTCATTTAGTGAATGTTTTATTATGTATTTTAATTAATCCTATGTTTAGATTTAACTCTAAACAAACCTATCCAAAAAGAAAGGCATTTCAAGGTTAAGTAAAGTGAGCTAAATTCACAAAAAATTCATCACTTCATTTCTTTCTCAACATGTATAACATGCATATGGATGCATCCTAAGCATATCTATACATACAAATGAGAATGTTTGGCACACTTTATGATGAATGCTAAGTGAGTTACTTAAGAAAATTTGAATGTTTTATGATGCGTGATTTTCATTAAGTAGAGAAGAGATTTTTTTATCCATTTTTCACATGCACACATGTATGTATAAAAGACATAAGTGAGTATGACGCCATTATTAGCACCAGAGGTGTAAAGTACAAGACTTACTTAGGGCTACTTAAAGCCTCACAACTTCGGGGTTGTCCAGACTAATATACCACTTTCCTTAAATACAAGCACATGTACAAAAGAAATGAATGGGAAAGAAAGATGCAAAAGTTTGTACTTGATTGTTTGATTTGTTTATGCAATTTATATGTGTAAATGTAAGTATCCTTAAGTAATAGCATTTGAATGAATAATAAATGGAATTAGGCAAGTGTTATGTTCTTTTCAAATGAACTATCCACTTTACCCAATCCTATTCAAAACTATACTAAAAGTGGGGAGAAGGAAAACTACATTAAGCACATCCTTATATTTTACTCACATGCAAGCTTATAAATAAAATATAAATATCGCATTTTTAATTTTGATAATTGATTCATATAATTTGAAAATAATTTGGATTTAATAGTGATATTAGCCATTCATATTTCTAAATTAAACCAAAACATGCAAGTTTGACATAACAAAATATTTTATTTTTAATTTGATTTTCGCAAAGCATGGATACATGAAATTTATATGACATACATATTTAGCATGCTAGGAAAGAATTAAAGTGATGAAAGTGTGTAAACTCATTAACTTTAATTAATTCCTAAAGACAATCTTATGAAATAAGAAAGCTTAAAGTAAACCAAATTATTTTTAAAGAAGGTTTGATTTTGTTTTGAGTTTGATTTTATTTGAAAGGTGTAAAATGAGTTTTCTGTTCCTAACCCATTCCCACATATGTTTGATATTTAAGTTCAATTTTTAGATGATTAGATCCATTTTATATTTTGATTAGGTTAAGGTATGAACTAAGTGTGTTAATTATCTCTTACCTATACCACCTGCGCATACTTAATCAAATAATTATGTGCCAATGAGATGACATAAAATCTCACAAGGAATTTAAATTTGCAATGTATTTAGGAAGAAAGGGACCTAATGCAATTTGACTCATGATTAATGATTAATTAAACTATGGGGTTTAAGCTTAAGTACTTTCAAAAACTTCTCTCACACATATGAGTTGGATTTTGATTTCTTTAATTATACTTAGGCTCTTGAATACCTAAGTATCTACCCAAGATTGATTAATTAAGTTTTGGAAGGTTTTAGAGTTTTATAAAATTAATTAAGGGTGTAATTAATGAATTAATCCCTTAATTAAGGATGAATTAAAGAAGAAAAGGGGGTTTAGGGAATATCTTAAAGAAAGTTTCTCAAAATTATTCCCTAAACCTCTCATTCACTTAATCAAAACTTAATTGACTCAATCAGAGGGTTAAACTACTAATTATACTCTTAATTAAGCTTAATCATATAAAAGAGGTAATTAAGAATTAATCAAGCGATTCCTCTAACTAAGCCACAAATAAATCCCAAGAAAATTAGGAGAGGAAGAAGTCATCCCTCTAATTTTACTCAAGAAGTTTGAGATTAATCACTGGAGTAATTAGGAGGTAATTAACTAAATAATATTCCCAATAAAACCAAATTTCAGAGAGAAGAACTATTCAAAATTAATTAAAATTAATTTTACAATATACTATGTTCAATTATCTATCCAATGCAATTTATTTCATATTTTTCTGATTTTTCTAGGCTTAGATATGAATTTTAGGAGTTTCCATAATTAATTAGAATATTTAAGTACCCTAATTAACTATTTAATCCTGTCGGCGCCACGTGGGTCGCTGATGTGGCATGTGCTTTCCATGTGGTGCGACGAGATTGGGTACTTAACTCGTCACATCATAGCGCCGCGTGGCAGCGACGCTACGTGCTTTCTCTTTAACCGTCCGATCAAGGATTAGATGTTTGTGATCGAAGTTGTGGATCAGAGGGGTTAATCGTGGGATGCTATGTGTTTTAATCTCGGCGTTCCATCCAAAATGCATGGATGGATGACCAGAGATCCGTCCCTGCCAATCTCTATGTAAGATGGAGACCATCCATCTTTGAAGCCATGATCCGAGCTCGATTGAGCTCAGATTGGATTGAAAATCAACCCACACCATCTAAGCATGAATACAAGCACATATAATGGCTAGATCAACCAAGGATTGAAATCCACTTCACAAAGGACCAACATACATTGAACTTAAGCTCGAAAAAATGGCATACCTCGCTGGAGGTGATCACCGGTGCTCAATTCCCTTGGCATCTTGTTGAGACGAAGCTTTGCTGAAGTTTGGAGGCTTTGAAATTGAGTAGATGCTTCTATGGGTCAACTCCTCCTTGCCTTGAGCTTGGCCTTGATCGAATTGGATCCTCCTTTGCCTTTGGAGCTTGGGAAAGAGCTTGGGCAAGTTCGACTTGGTCCTCTGATGGAGCTTAAAGAAGGAATTTGGCTGATGTTGAGTGTGGTGTAAATTCAATTTTTAGTGGATCTCCCCTATTTTCAAGTGATGAAACCGAGAAAATCCAGTTTCAAACTCTCTCTAAGAAGCTTAGGAAGACTAGCTAGGGCTTACTCTGAGTTTCTATTCTTCAATCGACTGAGGGAGAGTGAAAGTTTTGTTGAATTAGGGGGAGTATATCTCCCCCTTTGGCAATCAGATGGCCGAGCAATGCTTTGCCATTTTTGATCAATACACCTCATGCAATGAGTTAGTTTGGTTGTTTTGAATTGCATGTGGTTCGATTTTGGTCAGAGAAGGAGTGGGTGAGGTGGCCATGTACTTGAATTGAGTGGAAGGAGGATTTCCATGTGGCCATTTCAATGGGAGTGGTCGGTTTGGCCATTGGGCTAACCCAAACCCATTGGGTTGGGTGCACCACATTCCTTAGTGTTCACTTGATCCACTAAGAGAGTGTCAAGTGGTTATACAGAAGATTTGACCAAATTCTAAGTGAATTTGGCCAAAATTTACCCAATGGCCTAGGGGTAAAATGGTCATTTGACCTTGATTTTACTTTGGGCATATTTGGTATGATGAGGAGATAGGTTTGGATAAGTTTCATTGAATTTAGAGTTGGTTTGATATGATTTGGCTCATGTTGACTCATTTAGGTCAAAATGGGTCAACTTGGGTCTAGTTGACCAAATGATCAAATTGGGTCAAACCAAGGGTTGGGTCAAGTTCATATGACCATTTGAAATGTTTTGGTGGCTTTGGTTTGATTCAATTTACTTTAGGTTTGAATTTGGTTCATTTGATTCTTTTAAGTCAAATGGGTCAAGTTGACCAATTTGACCAATTTGACCTATTTGGGTTAGGTCATGCGTTGGTTCATGTTTGGTTGGCCATATGAAATGGATTGGTATCTTTGTTTCCAATCAATTTTTGTTAAGTTTGAATTTGGCTCAAAATGACTCTTTAGGTCAAGTTGGGTTCAAGGTCAATTGGGCTAGGTTGGGTCTAGTTGGCCAATTGAGGCTTTGGTCAAGTTCAACAAGTGATTTGAAATGGATTTGACCCATTGAGTTCAATCAATTTGGCTTAGATCAAGTTTTGACAAAATTTAACTTTTTAGGTCAAGTTGGGTCAACTGGCCAATTGGGTTAGGTTAGGCTCAAATGTTGACTTGGTCAAGTTCAAACATTGATCATGAATGAACTTAGATCAATGGTTTCAATCAATTTGATCTATGGTGAATTTTGGCTATGTTGGGTTTCATTTTGGCTAAGTGTTGACTTGGTCAACCCTTAGGTTTGACTTAATTTGATCCAATTTGAGTGATTGATCATCTCATGATGATTGTTGATCATGATGAGAGGTTTAGGTGGGCTTGGTTCAATCCAATTTGATTAGGATTAGAATTTAGCTCATAAGGGATACTTTAGGTCACTTTGGGTCAGGTGAGTCTAAGTAGGTCAAATGGCTTGGTCAAAGTTTGATTTGAGTTTGATTGAACTCACATATGAACTTCTGATTGAAATATAAATCCAAACACTAAACCCTAAACCCTAAGCCTTAAACCCTAAACCCTAAACCCTAAACAACCAAACCCTAAATCCCTAAACCTTAAACCATAAATTCTAAACCCTAAACCCAAAACCCAAACACTAAAACCTTATACCCTAAACCCTAAATCCAAAACCCTAAAAATCATAAATCCTAAACCCTAAACCCTAACCCTAATCCCTAAACCCTAAACCCTAAAAGCACAAACCTTAAAACCCAAAATCCTAAACCCTAAACCCTAACCCTAAACCCTAAACCCTAAAAACATAAACTTTAAAACCCTAAACCATACCATAAACCCTAGACCTTAACCCTAAACCCTAAATCTTAAACATAGACCGAAAGTAACTAAATAAATTAAAAAATAAACCTATTCCCTAAAACCTAATAAACCTAAACCTAAACCTAAACCCAAAACCCTAAACCCAAAACCCTAAACCAAAACCTAAAGTAACTTAATAAATTTAAAAATAAATCTAAACCCTATAACCTAATCAACCTAAACATAAACCTAAACCCTAATAAAGGGAAGAACCTTGATGGCAGGAACATCACCATTAACTGTGCTCGCCTAGATATGTGAAGGCGCAGGCGGGGTAAGGGGTGGTGGGGATCTAGAGGTGCTGGTGGATATGGAGGTGGTGGTCAGAGTAGTGGTGGTTATGGAGGTGGGAGGAGTGACGGAGGTTATAGCCGTGGTGGTGGCGGAGTGTGAGATCGGGGATATGATGGTAGATCCCACTACTCGAGAGGACGCGGTGGTTCTGATGGGAACTAGAGAAACTAAAGAATGACTGATTCGATCTGCTGCTTGTGGAATTGTAGCTTTATAGTAGAAACTATCCTAATTATTTAGTGTTTTTAATTTTTTCTATGTGTGCTTATTTTTGATTTATTTTGTCACTTCTATCTTAGAAAATTTTGTGAGTTACTTCGTTGATGGAATCAAAGAGAAGAAATGTTTAATCTGAATTTATTCTATATTAAAAAAATGTCAAAAACCCTAAACCCTAAACTAAAACATGAACCTTAAACTAGAAATACCAGAACTTAAAACCTAAACCCTAAATGCTAAACCATAAACCCCAAATCCTAAACTCTAAATTTGAAACCCTAAACTAATCCTAAACCCTAAATTCTAAACCCTAATAAGCTAAAAACCTAAACCTAAAATAAATAAAACCTAAAAATAAAATAAATAAATAAAACCTAAAAAAATAAAACTAAAATAATAATAGTAAAAACCTAAACTAAAACCTAAACCTAAACCTAAATTGAAAAATAAAATTAAATAAAAAATAAAAAGTAAATTAAAATAAAATAAATAAAATTAAATATCAAAAATAAACCTAAACCTAAACGTAAAACAAAAAAATAATGTAAAATAGAAAACTTAAATTAAAATAAATAAACCTAAAATAAATAAACTAAACTAAATAAAAATAAAAATAAACCTAAATAAAAATAAAAAATTAAATAATTAAATAACAAACTAAATTAATGAAAAAAACCTACTAGTTTTCTTAATATTAAAAAAATTAAAATAGTAAAAATAAAAAAAATAAAAAAAAACCCTAACCGTAAACCGTAAATCCTAAACCCTAAACCCTAAAAACCTAAAAATCTAAACCTAAACTAAGCAATACCTGAAAATAAAATGAATAAAAAATCCTAAACCAAAATAAAAAAAATAAAAAATAATAAAAACCTAAAATAAAACCTAAATCTAAACGTAAACCAAAATATATACCTAAAAACAAATTGAAATAAAATATAAAAACTAAACTAAAATATGATAAATAAAAACCTAAACTAAACTAGAAAATAAAGTAAACCTAAAAATAAGTAAAATAATTAAAATAAAAATAAAATAAACCTAAAATGAAATATAATAACTACTAAATAAAAACATAAACCTAAAAAATAAACCTTAAAATAAAACTTAAAAAAATAATAATAAATAAAATCTAAACCCTAAACTAAAAAAAAAAACTAAATCTAAAATAAATAAAATAAAATAAACCTAAACCTTAACTATAGTAAACTAAACTAAAATAAATAAAACCTTAACCTAAACCTAAAATTAACTAAACCTAAGCCCTTAACTAAATAAAATAATAGAAATCAAAAATAAACCTAAACTAAACTAAAAAAAATAAACCTAAAAATAAACCTAAAATAAAAACTCAAAACTTAAACCTAAAAAAATAAAATAGAAACTTAAACCTTAACCTAAAAAGAAAAAATAAAACCTAAACTTAAAAATAAAAATAAAAATATAAATAAGCTAAAAAATAAATATAGACCTAAACCTAAAAAATAAATTAAAAGAAAACACATAAACTAAAATAAATAAACCTAAAATAAATTTACTAAAGTAAATAAAAAAAAAAAAACTAAAATACAATAAAAAATACATTAAATTAAAATAAATAAGAAATAAACCAAATAAGCTAAATAAATCGAAACCTACTAGTTTATTTAATTTTTTTTAAAAAATCCCTAACTTAAAATAAACCTTGAACCCTAAAAAAAAATCAAAACCTTAAACGCTAAATCATAAAAATGTAAACCCTAAACCTTAAACCCCTAGCCCTAAATCAAGAACCCTAAACTAACCTAAACCTTAAACCTAAACCCTAAACTAACCTAGGCCCTAAACCTTAAACCCTAAACTAACCCTAAACCCCCTAAAACCCTAAACCCTAAACATTAAACCCTATAACCCTATAATCCTAAACCCTAAACTCTAAACACTATATCCTAAACCCAAAACCCAAAACCCCAAATCCTAAAACCTAAACACTAAACCCTAAACACTAAGCCATATACCATAACCCTAAACCTTAAACTTATTTTCACTTTTTGGCCTAAGCTGGGTTATGTTTTTGACCTCTTGCTTTTGGGTTGGCCTGATGGTTCCTGTCTTTTCAGCATGGGTTTGCTTGGTTTTTTTAGCCTGGTGGATGGTGTCTTCTCTGCCTTGTTACTCTGGTTGCTGGTGGATGAGATGGTTTCTACTCTGGCATTTTTCTATTTCTTGCACTACTTGGTTTGTTGGCTCTCCTCATGAACTTGAATTACATTTTGCTGGTTGTTCATGGTTGGATGGCCTTCCTGGGAACTACTGGTTATTCTTCTTTCTTTTGAAGAATTTTCAAGTTTTTTGGGTTGCCTCCCAGTTCCTTATTGTTTGTTGCTGAATCCTTCTTTTTTTGGTTTTTCTGTTTGCTTATTCTCCTGGGATTAGCCTCTGTTGGGTGCGTTGTTTGTAGCACATTTTATGTTGTTATTATGCTTCATGTCGGGTTAGTCTTTGTTGCTGGGAAAGTTTGGTTTTTTGGCAAGTCCTGGCTAGCTGTTGTTGTTTCCCTTATATGGTGGTTGTGTTTCTTTTGGACCTCTGTTGTATGGTGCTTTATTGGTTTTCAACTTTTCCTTAGCTATTGGGTAAGCTTCATTTATTGGTTACATATGATGGGTTGTTCTCTAGTGGTTTTCTTATGGCTGTTTTACTTAGCTGGTTCGGTTGGATGACTTTTAGTAGTCCTTAGAATCTTGGTTGGTTGATTTTTTCCTTGTTGATTTTTTCCTTCTTCTTGGACAATTTGCTGGAGCTTTTTATTGTGCTAGACAAACTTTTGTTGATCTTTTTGGATTAGACTTTTTGGTTTCTGGTGGTTGGTGGATACCTTTGACCCCTTTTTGTGTCTGTTTTGACTTCTAGTGATTTGACCGTCATGCTTATATTTCCGCTTGATGGTTTCATCGAAGCTATTTAATCATTTGTGGTTGCAATTCTTTTCATTTGCAAGTATATGAAATCTCATCCTTCAATGGCTAGAATCCTTATTGAATTGTACATTACCAAGAAACACCCCAAAGAAATCGGTTGGGATCCGAGTTGTTGCTATATGCAAAGAATTGAATTTGAAAATTTCCATATCTTTTGTTCTCATTGCAAAATCCACGGGCATGATAATTTTGATTGTTTCATTCTTCATCCTCACCTAAAAAAGAAAATCCCTGTTAATGAAACTTTTATTCCTAACCATAGGCTGATCATTGTTAAATATAAAAAAACTACTTTGGAAAAAAAAGGATTCTTTGAATGTTCCTAATAAGGTTGATTTACCTTTTACTTCATCTAAGCAATTGAAGGCTTCTAATGTGAACAATAATAGCTTTTGTAAAGTTTTGAATGAGGATTTTGTTTCCTTTGATTCGATCCTAGCATCCTTACTGGCATTGATAGATGAAAATGAAGCTTTAATGGAGAACATAAATGAGGAAAAAATTTACTTTTATCTAATAATTTGGCTAATGATGAGTAAGGGTTTGGTGTTCCCACTTGCCTTCTTAATAAATCAATTTCTACTCCCTCCCTTACTATTCCTGAAGCTCATTTGTCTTTAATAAATTTTAGTGTCTTAGAAGAAGGAGAATTCATTTCTCATCAGGAGATTTCTCCTAAATCTATGACTAATGTTGCTAAATCCTTTTCGAATGATGATTCAAAGGCCAAAGAAAATGGCTTCCAAACTTTCTATTCGAAAAAGAAAAAAAATGTTAAATATTTTTCTCCCAAATTGCCTAGAAACACTAAAGTCAAGCCCTCCCTCTTCTCTCAATTAACTTGCCCCTTTTCTTTTCTTTATTTTAATTTTTTCATTTGGAATGTTAGAGGGATTGGTACCCTCTCTATTTGTACTCATATTAGAAATCTTTGTTGTATCCATAATATTTCTTTACTTATTATTCTTGAGCCGCTTATTCATGATAATAAAATTAACCATGTTGTTAGAATGATCAGTTTCAATAAATTTTTCTTTAATATTAGTAATAAGATTTGGTGTTTTTGAAATAACTTTGAAGAAGTTTATATTTTTTATGATTATTATCAAGTTGTCAATGCTCAAATCTCTTATGGTGATTATTATGTTTTGGGTTCTTTCGTTTATGCATCATGTAATAGATCTGGTAGAAATCTTCTTTGGGATAACTTAACTAATTTTTTCACATCTGTCAATAAACCTTAGTTTGTTGGTGGTGTTTTCAACACTATTTTGTTTTCTTCTAAATGAAGTGGTGGTTGCTCCCCTATCTTCATTCCATGGAAGAATTTTCCAATGTGATCCTTGATTGTAAATTGATTAATATTGATTTTAAGGGTTCTAATTATACTTGGCAAAACTAAAGACTTTGGCAAAGGTTGGACTGAATTTTTTTAATACTCATTGGATTACTCAATGGCATATTACTTATGTCAATCATTTAAGTAGAACCTTTTCTGATTATGCTCCTCTTTGGTTTCTACTAAACATAATTCCAATAGATTAAATAATTTCTCTCTTTTTAGATTTCAAAACATGTGGGTTCTGCATATTAATTTTTTTAATGTTGTGGCTAACAATTGGAAAGCTCTTCACATCCTGATAATTCTATTACGGGAATGAATAGACTTTGGTTTAAGCATAAAAGACTTAAAAAAAATTTGGGTTGGTGGAACAAGCATTGTTTTAAAAACCTTTTTGCTAATATCAAAGATATGGAAAAATTAGTTTGTGATCTTGAAGTCTCTATTATGTCTTATCCTTCCAAGATTAAGGATTTCACTAAGGAAAAAGATGAGCTTGTTAATTTTTAAAATATGGAAGAGACTTATTGGTGCCAAAAAGCTGCTAGTAAACACATTGCAGATGGTGACAAGAATACTGGTTATTTCCATGCTTTATTAAATAAAAAGAGAGCCTTAAATAATATTCAAAAAATTAAAGATGATAATGGAGAATGGATTATAGAGAATAATGATATTAAGGATCAAGTCATTAATTACTTTAAAAATATTCTTAATAAGAGTTTCTCTTATGAAGCTATTTCTAAATCACACTTAATTCCTTCTATTATTACCAATGATGATAATAATTTTCTTACTATTGTGCTGTGGTGTTTATATTTGAGAGATGTCGAACACCATGCAGATCTTAGAGGGTACTTATTGAAGTGATCGGGTATGACATTAAGGAATGATGTACTATCTCGATAGATAGAAATCACCACCCTATAATGAACCTAATAACCTAATAAGGACTCCTAAGGCATGATGGCTCTTCAAATGTATGAGAGATTTTTCTCCTACTTTTCATGGAAAAGTAAAGTAGGATTTATTTTAAGTAGGGTTCATTAAGTTCCCTATGGAAGCAAGCCTCCACAATTAATTACATCCTAAAAAATGGGATCCCTTAGGAATACTCTCAATTAAAGTAGATAATTAAGGTCTTCAAAGATTTCAAGGTTAGACTATCAAAGGATTATCTATGTTGGAAAATCAAACGGGATAGATCAAGGAGAAGACTTTTTTTTGGATTCCAAAGGGAGAAATTATGAAATTCTCATGATACTAGGAAGCTTAGTGAGCATTCCAATCTACCCTATAATTGGGATTTATATTTGAAATTGAAGAGATTTATTTGTTTGAGTTGAAATTTTATTAGACTACTAGGGCTTATAATCCATCAACACAAGATTGTGGAAATGCCTAAGTGGTATGAATTTATTCTTATAGCCCAAAGGAAATAGCTACCTTGGATCCTAAGCTAGGGAGCTTTGGACCACAAGCAAGTCCTAAATCTAAGCGAAAGGTGGACATAATGGTCTACCTCCACAAGAGACGATCGACCATCTGATTGTTGGATATACAACCGCTTAGAGTGGCCACTAACTAACACCTCCTATGCTTTAAATCCATGTGGTCAAGTCTTATGTATTTCAAGATGGTTAGGCCATTATTTATTTAGAAGAGAAGATAAGTCTATAAATTCACTCTCTAAGAGACTAGATCATGAAGGGCATGAATAATGACTTAATATAATGCAAGATTTTAATATGTTTTATTTGATTTTTGGACTTCTTATTTTAGCACAGGCTTTGGGATTTTGTATGCTTAAATGCATGAGAACTTAATTATGGGGTAAATCAAGAGAGAAAGGGGTGTTATTCCATTAAAGGCTCTTACATGTTAAGCCTTTATTCTCTGGCATAGATGGAAGCCCCCTCTTAATAAGAGTGGAAGAATATGACATGCATGATATTATACATTCATTCATCCAGCTAAGTGGTTGCTAAAAGTTTTATTATATTGTTCCTAGGCTTTTATGTGAGGCTATGAGTTATTTTAAAATTTTAATTATGAGTTGTTAATTGGGTGGAAAAATTAATTTCACCCTAAGAGCCTCCCGCATCTAGGCCACTCATTCAAACATCAATCATGAAGAAACTAGGAAAAGCATGCAATTCTAGTGTGCAATCTAAACATAACATCAAACAATTTTATAGACTACCGTAAAAGAATAAAAAGCCAGTGCGGTCAGGCTCCACCATACACCCCAAAAAGATAAATAAAGATGGGTAGCCGAGCTCTATCGTTATAAAACTTGGATTACAAAAATAATATATGCTATGGGGGTCTTATTTTCTTCATTTCTTCCTTCTCTTCTTTTTGATTTGATTTGCTTCAAAAGAATCACAGGGCACCCCAGGGACTAAGCCTTCTAGCCACTGCTCAACCTAGTCCCCTATAACACTAATCCTAATTCCTAATGCAAAATTACATTAAAAATAAGAAAAGTAAATATAGCTACACCTGCAAAACAAATGTTAGCTAAACACACCATACAACCCAAAGTAGTTATATGAATAATTTAGACTTAGCACCCCACACATGGGTTACCAAGCCCACCTGTCCTAACGTGGGTTATGCTTCGAGGCTAGGCAACCTGTTATAATCTTATTACAGCAGCCCCTTAAGCACAACCCTTGTAGAAAATATGATTAGGCTAATATCAGCCTAACATCCAGTCAACGAAACATGCACCCTAACATCCAGTCTAAAACATTACATCACACATACAATCAATACATCGACCTAGCCTAATTCTAGGGCCGGTGACCTAGTATTTTAGTGTGTGAAAAGAAGGCTTGTGCAGCTAGACTTTATTAGGCTTCTTTAGCTTAAGTTTTAATTTGGAGTTTGAATTTGTTTAAATTTTACCTTTGGGTGATTTCAATTAAAATGATTCAATGATTTATTTTTATTTTATTTTATCTCACTTTTATTTGGTTAAAGTGATGTTTAGGTTTTCAAAAATAAAGAGTAGAATGAATGCCATTTGTAGATAAAATTCACCTTATTCTACATCCTAACTGCTAAAGAGTCTAATTAAGGTCCTTAAGTATCTTAATTAGCCCATTTGAATTTGTGTAATTTATTTAATTTGATTTAGATTTTAGAATTTGAGTTTGTTTAATCTTCATGTATTTGATCGATTAATTTTGGATTAAATATGTTGATTTAATTAAATCTTGATAATTCAATGTCCTTAATATCTAATTAGGTTTAATTAAATCCATGTGAATCCATGTGTTTTTGATTGATAATCCATGTGTTTTTGATTGATTAAATCTTAATTAATTTGAGTTTCCTAGATTTGTTTAATTTTAAGGTTGATTTATGATTTAATCATTTAATTGAGTTTTATTTACTTAAATAGGTTTAATCAGATTTAATTTAATTTCCTCTTAGGATTATATGATATTTTTTTTGATTTGAGGTTTGATTAATAATTGCTTAAGTGTTATTTCATTTTTTATTTTAATTTATTATTTAGATTATTATGAATTTCATTTTAATTAATTCCTTAATTTGTTAAATTTTAACACTAAATATATATTGTAGGTTCATTAAGCTTCAAAAGATCATATTATTATTATTTTTTTATTGGGATCTTAGATGTTAACTGAAGTGATTTAAGCCATTTTGAAAATTTTTGTAAATTTTTGGAATTTTATTTGATTTATTTTATTACAATAGACAATTTGAACTTCAAAATTTAATTTCTCCAAATCTAGAAGTCTTTTTTTACTTGAGATTTTTATCATAGGTGTGCCTTAACTTTAGTTTCAATCCTAGAAAATTTAAACTCAATCTAACATATATTTTTAGAGTAATTAATGAAACTTTATTTTCACTAAAACCTAAGTTAAGCTCAAACCATTTAATAGAATTAGGAAATTTTTAATTCTTTGGATTCCTCTCGGAAGGACGGATCCAACGAGCCCTTATTTGTAATTTTTTGCTGTATTTTATTTTTTTATGAATTTTCAAAGTTTTGGGATACTTAAATAATTTTTAAAACAAGAAAATAGGCATTTTCCAACTTAACACAGTCAGAGCCACACGGGCACTGATGGTGCAATGCGGTGCCACGTGGTGATTGGGCGTTGCTATCTTGCGTGGCATGCGGCACTGTGCAATTGGACCGCGAGTGCTGCGTCAACCAAACAACCGGAAAACTCAGCGATGCGGGATCACGATGCATGGATTAGCGCAGACCATTCAATCCAGACCATTCGATCATGGATCGAATGGTCTAGATCCGATCTGCGGTCCGAATGGCTAAGATCATGTAGATCGTTGTGTGAGACGGATCCAGATCGTGCAATATGAGCGGTCCGATCTCCCTAAATGGGAGATCAGATGGTTGCTGCTTCATGGATTCAATGAACAGTAAAATCAAGCCATTTTTTCTAAATCAAAATAAAATCTCATTCAAATGGGCTAATTTTTGCAGCAATTTTTACCAGGAAATCTCCTAATTCGTATTAGGAATAAATGTAATGGAAAATGTAGGGCTTCTCTAAGAAAATTCCTAAAAATCATGCAAGGATTGACTCAAATAGAAGTGCCTAAGGCCAGCTAAAGTTTGGTAAAATTATCTCACCGAGTATGTTTTTCAGTGGCGGTGAAGATCCGAGCAAGCTGCTAGGTGCAAGAGGAAGCTTTGGAATGACTGTTGCCTTCGCATTCACTTCAGAATGATGTATCTTCCAATGATTATCATTTCCTCACCAAAATTAACCTGATTTTGGTGTTTCTAGCTTAGGAAAGATGGGAAAATGGTTGTTGATTATTTTGGGGAGCTCTTGGGGGCTGAATAGTGGTGGAGGAAGAGGCACAAAGCCTTATTTCTCCCTCCTTTAATAGTGGTTGAAAATCTTTCCTTTTTTGAATAGTTGCCTCCAAAGTATTGTCATTTTTCTTAGGGTGGTTGGGATGGATGATGGATTGATTGAAGACTTTGGATTTTTGCTCCAAAGTCCTCTTTTCGCCATATGATCATTGAATGCCATGGATGGGGGGAGTTGAATGCATGTGATGGGGACAATTAAATGAAGCTGGGTGGAATCCTATATGAGGGAGGATTCATGAGGGATTTAATTAAGTTAGGTTGATTTTAGGTTGATCCCAAAAGGGTTAGGGTCTGGTTTGATCAGCCCCGAATGGGTCATGGCTTGGTTTCAAGGGATTTGACTCAATTTGGGTCATATGGGTCATATTGTGTAATATCACATTATGTTGACCAATTGGTTAAATTGGGTCAAACCAAGGCTTAGGTTAGGTTCAAATGATAATTTGAGGTGTTTTGGTATGATCAATTTGATTAAATTTGGCTCAGGATTGAATTTGGCTCATTTTGAATTAAATGTGTCAAATGGGTCAAGTTGACTAGTTTGACCAAAATTGGCCAAATCGACTTGGGTTATGGGTTGATTCATGTTCAATTGGCTAATTGAAGATGAATGTGATCTTTGGTTTGAATCAATTTGGATTTAATTTGAATTTAAGCCAAATTGACTCTTTAGGCCAATTTGGGCTAGGTTGGGTCAAGTTGACCAATTGGACAAATTAGGCTCAATTATGGATTTGGTCAAGTTCAATAATAAATTTGGAATGAACTTGAGCCATTAGTTGCAATCAATTTGGGTTAGATCAAGATTTGACCTAATTTGGTCCTTTTGGCCAATTTGGGCTAACTTGGATCAAATGGCCAATTGGGCTTAGTTTGCCTCAATTAGTGGTCAAGTCATATTTAAATATTGATTCTAGATTGATTCAAATCATTGGTTTCAATCAATTTGATGTAGGATGAGTTTTGGTTGATTTTGGTTCATTTGGGCTAAGGGTTGACTGGGTTAAATGACTAAGTTGACTTAGTTTGACCAAATTGATTACAATTAATTATCCTGGGGTGATCAAAAATCATGGTGGAATATTTTGGTGAGCTTAGTTCAATCCACTTTGGGTTGGATTAGATGTTGGCTCAAATGGGTCCTTTAGGTCACTTTGGGTCAAGTGGACCTAAGTGGGTCAATTGGACTGGTTTTGGTTTTATTTGAGTTTAGTTGAACTTATATATGAGCCCTGGATTGAAATATAAATGCAACGTCAATCTATTTGGTGTATAAGGGATTTTTGCTCATTTAAACTTTTCAAGTCAAAAGGGCTAGGTTGGGTTTGACTTGGGTTGGCTTCGATTTGATTTGATGATTATAGGTTTCATTTATATTTGGGTAGATAATTAAATGAAAGAATGATTCAAGAGAAAATCCATTGGTTTTGAGTTGATTTGGATAGGATTTAGCTAAGTCCATGAAATTGGCTTAAGGGTTTGGATTTAGGTTTGGATCATGGTTTGAAGTTTAGTTCGAGTTTGCATTTGATAAATTGATCGAAGAGTTGAATTGATCTTTGAGAAAATTAATTGAATTTGGATTGATTTGGATTTAGCTAAGTCTAAATCCATAAGATAAATCATAGGGCCAAGGAATGATTTTGATTTGACTTGATTTTGGGTTTCAATCATTTGGAGTCAAATTTGGAATTAGGTTTGAAATTTGAATTTAAATTTGAGGCTTTGTTTAAGATTTGAATATGGATTCGATTTGAGAAGGTGTATATGGAGTGGGTTTAGGCTATAGGATAGGTGATTTTCTTAAGCCCTAAGGCATAGCCTAATCCTATGGTCAACCTTTCTAAGTCTCTATGCTTATGTTAAGTGTTCACCTAATCACTAGAAGTGTCTTATGACTAAGGAGTTCTTAGTGTCTAGAAGAGTCCTAAGTCTAAGAAGAGGAGGTTAAGGGCTCACTCCAAAAGTGAGGTCAACATGTGCCTAATGAAGATGAAAATTTTAAAGTTCTTAATAGAATGAACATAGATTATATTACTAGTTTGGAGGGTTTCACTGCCCAATTTTTCTAAAAATGTTGGTTCATTATTAAAAATTATCTGATTGAGGCTATGGCTAATTTTTTTAATGGTAATCCTTTTTCAACATATTTTTCTAGCACTTCTAATGTCCTCATACCTAAGAAACATAACCTAGACAATTGGAGTGATTTTAGACCTATTAGTCTTTGCACCTTCTTGAATAAGTTGATTTCCAAAATTCTTGCAAATAGGCTTAGTCCTTTACTTCATAAGATTATCTCTCTCAACAAAACTGGTTTTATTAAATGTAGATCTATATTTGATAACATTTTACTTGCCCTGGAATTAATTCATGATTTATATGCTAAGACTAGAGGTGGAAAATTTCTTTTCAAATTAGATATTACCAAAGCTTTTGATAATATCTCTTGGGATTTTTGTTTCTATATTCTGAATTTATTTGTCTTTTTCGCTAAATTTATTTTTCTTATTAAAAATTATATTAATAATTCTTGGTTCTCTATTTTGCTTAATGTGGAAGCTTTAGGCATTTTTACTTCTTCCCATGGCTTAAGATAAGGGGATCATTTATCTCCTACTTTATTTATTATTGCTGTTAAGTATTTATTTAGGAGCATCAATGTGTTATTCTTAAATAATCGTAGTATGTACTACAAAACTTTTGGTGGTCTCCTTGTTTCCGACTTAAGCTTTACAGATGATTTTATTATTTTTTGCAATGCTTCTATTCATCATATCAAGAACCTCAAGATTTTTTAAAATAAATTTGGTTGAGAAAGTGGTCTTTCTATCAATGACAACTAAAACTATTTTATTACTTCTTAAAATATCTCCAATAATAAAATCAATCAAATCCTACATATCACTAATTTTAAACATAAACACTTACTTCTTAAGTACTTCGGTGCTCCTCTTTTTAAAGGTCCAAAATGATCCCACCTTTTGATGAGTTAATTCAAAAAATTTTAAATAAAATTTATGTTTGGGAATTTCATTTAGTTTCCTTTGGTGGCAGGCTTACTATTCTTAAAAGCACTCTCAATTCAATGCCTCTTTATTTGATTCAAATTATTATTCCCACTAATTCTACTCATATCAGAATTGATCACTTGCACAAAAAATTTTTTTGGTGGACCAATAATTCTATTAAATGAATGAATTGGACTTCTTGGCATAAATGTTGTGGTCCTTTGGGTGAAGGTGGTCTTGGTTGCAAACTTATTTGTGAAGCTATCACTATCTTCTCTCATAAGCTCTGGTGTAATCTTAGAAAGAATGATAGCCTTTTGGCTAATTTTATGATGGAAAAATATTGCCAAGGTAAACACCCTCATACCTATGCTTATAAAGTTGGTGACTCTCTGGTTTGTAAAAGACATTGCTCCATTAAATGGGTTGTTGAATCCCTAAGATCTTGGGGTATTCATTCAGGTTCTTCTTTCTTTTGGAAAGACAATTGAATTGGCAATGGCTCAGTTGACTCCCTTTTATCTACACACTCAACTAATGTTATCAAAGTTAACTCTTTTTGGCTTAATAACAATTGGAATGAAAACAAACTTGAGAACGACATTCCTATTTCTTTTTTTTGACAAGTTTTGCAACATTGCCATCTTTTCTAATAAACTAGATCAAATTTATTTCAAGCTCTCTTACAATGGTGATTTCGTTCTTAAAAAGGTTTGAAATTTTATTAGAAATAAATAAAACACCATTAATGTTTTCATTAAACTTTGGAACAATATCATTCCCATTTCTTATTCTGTTTTAGCTTGGAGGATTTTAAATAACTTCATCCCTGTTGATTCCTTGCTCTAGCTTAAAAGGTTTTATTTACCTTCTAAGTGCTATTGTTGCTTTCATATTGAAAATGTTAATCATGTTTTTGTCAATGGTACTATTGCTTCAAAACTTTGGATATGGTATGATGATTTATTTCACTAACTATTTTCATGGCTCTCTTTCATTATATCAACTTCTTGAAGTTTTTTTACATAAAACTGTGAAAGGTCATACCAAAGTTTTAATTACAATTACCCATATTTGGTTCATTTGGATGGATAGAAATGATGCTACATATTATGGTATCCCTATCAACCATAAAAGGATCCTTGCTAGAACTAAGTAAAAATTTCATGCTTTGTTTAATGCAAATTTAATTAGTAATCTTCTCTTTAGAGGTTATAAATTTGTGGCTAAAAAATTGGGTATCACTTTGCATGATGATCCTTCCTACAAGAGTATTAGGATTATACATTGGATTAAGCCTAAAAAAATTTTATTAAGATCAATACTGATGGTTCTGTTTCCTCAAACAAATATGGCTGTGGTAAAATTCTTAGGGATTCTAAAGGTACTATCATTTGTGCTTTTTCCTACCCCCTCAAAGCTTGTTGTGTTATTTATGCTGCACTCATGGTTGTTAAGAAAGCTATTTATAACTGTTTAAGCAAAGGCCTCTTTAATATTTATATTGAAGATGATTCTCTTCTTTTACTTGATATGCTCAATAATAAAAAATGGGGAATGCTCACTTATTTTATCTTCTTAATCACACTAAAAAGCTTCTTTCTCAAGTTTCTCAAAAATTTACATTCTAGTGGTGGCTAATCATAGCACTAGATTGCCTTACCTTAAATTTTAAACTTCTACTATTTTGTTGATCTTTTTGCTATAGTGGTGTTATTCATACTATTTTTTGTTGCATATTTTGTGCTTCTCTCACCAGAAAGTGATTTTTGCTGAGTTTATTTCTATACTTAAACCCCTTCCTCTTAACCCCATTCTATACTTGACAGACCCTTTTTTGGGTCATAGTGGTTTTAATTAGTTTCCCATTCCTCTGAGACTGGTGGTTTTCTTTCTGTGGCTCATGTTATGCCTCTTTTGTCACATAGCTAGTGATTTTTTTATGATCTCCTATTGGGTTATAGTTGTGCCAGTGTTTGGCCTACCCCTTTTATTAATGTATTAACAGGTTTTCCTCTGTTTGGTTGGATATGGCCTTATTCGAATTGGATTTTTGGCTACTATGGTTAGTTTTTTGGGTTGCTGATATTTGCTTCTTCCATCTACTTGGTTATTTTGGGTGGTTATTTTTTCATGGCTATTGTTGGCTTCTTCTGGCTTGGCTTAGTTTTGTATTTTTTGGTGGTTGATGTTTTTATTTCCTTGTTTGGCTTTGAGGCTTCTACTGGATGGTTTTTCCCTCTGCCTTGTGGATTGGAGGTAACTGTTATGTGGTTGCTGTCTTATTATTTTCTCCTTTGTGGTGACTATCTGCTCTTTGGGAATTGGAAGGGGTTTTGTTTTCCTCTGACCTTGTTCCTTTCCTTATAATTTTGCTTCTCATGGTTTGGTGGTCCTCCTTGGCCTTTGTCTGGTTGGGTGACTACCATTTTTGTTTCTTGGTTATTTTGGAGATCTCTAGGTAGGTTGTGGGTTTGCGTGCTGTTGTTCTTTCCCTCTTTTTTGGGATATGTATTGGCTCTGGTTGGTTTTTTGATGGTGGATGTAGTGGTTTGATGGTTGGTGTAGGTGCTTTCTCTTGGGTTGGTCCCTCGGATTGGCTATCCTCTCTTGGGTGCAGCTGATTTTCCTTTATTTTTGTTCCCAATTTCGCTTTTCTCAGCCGATTTTGCTAGCTCATCTTGTTAGCTATTGGCCTGGGTGGTTTTTTTGGTTGTTTTATTGGTGGAGGATATGAGCTCATCTGGTTTTTTTATCTTGTTTTAGAACTTATTGTTCGGGGTTGGCTGCTTGAGGGGTTTTTTGTGGCTATTGTCTTTCCTTGGATGCTTGTGTCATGGCTTGGCGTTTTGGGATTTATGTTGGCTATTGGTATTGACTCCCTCTGGTTTATTTGGCTCTCCTTTTTTCTTGATATTTTCCTCTTGGTTGGTGGTGGTGGATTTGCTATTCTTTTGGCCACCTTGGTGGTGGTTTTGATGGTAAGGTCTGGATTCCATCTTGGCCTCTCTATGCTATGGATTCCCTCCTCTATGGTGCTACTTATCTCCTACTATTTTGCTATTTGGGTGGAGGTTTTGCCCTTGGATTTGGATTGCTAGTGATCTGGAGATAGTCGTGGGTTGTTGTTTTGCCATTGGGATTATTTTGCTCGATTGCGTTGTTCACCATATTTATGTTGACTACCCTTTTTTGTGTTTCTCTTCTTATTGGTGGTGGCTTCGGTGGAGTTACTGCTTGGCTTATTCTAGTTTGGCCATAGATCCTGTTGTAACTTCTGGGATGTTAGCTTTAAGTGATTGGTTTGTTGTGGGTTTTGGTTGGTGGTTGGCTGCTAGCTGGCTATTTTTCTTTATTTGTTTGGTGTAGGAATTGGATCACTAAGGACTGTTTTGCCTTGGATGGTTGCTTATATCAGGTTTGTTGGCTATGATGGCCTTGATGTTTTCTCATATCTTCTCTCTGGTTGGTAGTATGCATATGATTGTAACCCTTCTCATGAGGTTTGGATGCTCATATGTATTGTTTCCCCTTGAGATGATATTAACTGAGCTTGATCCTTCTCTTTCTCAGCTCTTTCTAAATTGTTTACTTTATCTTTTTCCCTTGAACTATGACCATTGCCTTTGTAGTGTTTCGTAGATTTCTTTTGTAGGATGGAACTTCCCAGATGGAATGATCTTTTCTCAGTCAACTCAAGTACTGTTGATGATGATCTTGCTTATCTTGACTTTTCAAAGGGATCATGAGCTACTGTTGACTAGTCTTTTTACTGCTTTCTTGAGTTATATCAGTCATATTTTGTGTCTTTTCTCATTTACTTTTAAGTTGTTGTATTTACTCTTTAATTTTTTTGTTCATTATACTTATATGGGGGTTTAGCTCTTTAGGTTTCTTGTAGCCCTGTGAGTAGTAGAACTTTAAGCTTTACCTCTTTTGAGGACATAGTATCCTTTATTTTTATGGTAATAAAATTCTAACTTTCCCTAAAAAAAAAAACTAAACACTAAATGCCAAACCCTAAACCCTAAACCATAAACCAACCCTAAACCCTAAAAAGCTAAAAACCTAAACCTAAACTAAATAAAACCTAAAAATTAAATAAATAAAAATACCTAAACTAAAATAAAATAAAATAATAAAATAAAATAAAAACCTAAACTAAAACCTAAACCTAAACTTAAACATAAACCTAAACCTAAACCTAAACCTAAATCAAAAAAGAAAATAAAATAAAAAATTAAAACTAAACTAAAATATAATAAATAAAAACCTAAATTGAACTAAAAAAAAAAACCAAAAACCTAAACAAAATAAATACTAAACCTAAAATAAAATTAAAATAAACCTAAAATAAAAGAAAATAAAAACTAAATAAAAACCTAAAACTAAAAATAAATAAATAAATAAATAAATAAAACCTAAATCCTAAACTAAAAAAAAAACAAAAAAAAAAATAAAAATAAAATAAACCTAAACCTAAACTAAAATAAATAAAACCTAAAATAAACTAAACCTAAATCTAAACCTAAACTAAATAAAATAAAATAAACTAAAAATAAACCTAAACCTAAACTAAAATATAAAACCTTAAAATAAGCCTAAAATAAAAACCTAAAAGCTAAACCTAAAAAAAATAAATAAAAACCTAAAACTAAACCTAAAAATAAAAAATAAAACCAAAACCTAAAAAATAAAATAAAAATAAAACTAAACTAAAAAATAAACCTAAACTTAAACCTAAATAAAAAATAAACTAAACTAAAAAACCTAAATTAAAATAAATAAACCTAAAATAAATAAACTAAACTAAATAAAAAAAAATAATAAATAAAGTAAACTAAAATAAATAAATAATCTAAATTAACTAAATAAACCTAAACTTATGAGTTTACTTAATCTAAAAAATATAAATAATAAAATAAAAAATAAAAAAACTCTAACCATAAACCCTAAACCTAAAACTAACTCTAAACCTTAAACCCTAAATCTTAAATCCCAAAAACCTAGAACTTAAATGCTACCTAAACCCTAAACCCTAAGCCCTAAACTTCAAACCCTAGAAAACTAAAAACCTAAACCTAAACTAAATAAAACCTATAAATAAAATAAATAAATAAACCTAAACTTAAATATAATAAAAATTTTTTTAAAAAAACCTAAACTAAAACCTAAATCTAAACCTCTACTTAAACCTAAACGTAAACCTAAAAATAAAATAAAATAAAAAATAAAAACTAAACTAAAATAGAATAACAAAATCCTAAACAAAACTAAAAAAACAAAATAAACCTAAAACTAAAAAACCTAAATAAAATAAAAACTGTGTATAAGATAAAAATAAAATTAACCTAAAAAAGTAAAATAAAAAGTAAATAATAACCTAAACCTAAAAAATAAACCTCAAAATAAAACATAAAAATAAATAAAAAATAAAACCTAAACCCTAAATTAAAAAAAATACATAAATTTAAAATAAAAAAAATAAAATAAACCTAATCCTAAACAAAAATAAATAAAACATAAACCTAAACATAAAATAAACTAAACTTAAGCCGTAAACTGAATAAAATAAAATAAACTAAAAATAAAGCTAAACCTAAACTAAAAAATAAAACCTAAAAAATATTCTTAAAATAAAACTTAAAACTTAAACCTAAACCTAAAAATTAAAAATAAAACCTAAACCTAAAAAATAAAAAAACTAAACGAAAAATAAACATAAACCTAAACCTAAACCTAAAACATAAACTAAAATAAATAAACCTAAAATAAATAAACTAAATTGAATAAATATAAAAAATAAACCTAAGTAAAAAAAAATAAACTAAAATAAATAAAAAATAAACCAAAACATACCAGTTTACTTAATTTAAAATAAAAAAAACCTTAACCTAAAATAAACTGTAAACCCTAAAAAATCCTAAACCTTAAACACTAAACCACAAAACCCTAACCCTAAATGCTAAAAAATGATAAACCTTAAACCCTGATCTGTAAATTAACCTAAACCCTAACCCTAAAACCTAAATTAACCCTGAACCCCCTACAACTCTAAACCCTAAACCCTAAACCCTAAACCCTACAACCTTACAACCCTAAACCCTAAACCTTAAACTCTTAAAGCCTTAAAGCCTAAAGCCAAAACACTAACCCCTAAACCCTAAACCCTAAACCCTATACTTATTTTCACTTTTTGTCCAGAGCTAGGCTATGTTTTTTACCTCTAACTTTTGGGTTAGCCTGGTGGTTGCTACTTAGTGGTTCCTATCTTTCCAGCTTAGTTGGCTTAGATTTTTCAGCCTGGTAGCTGCAATCTTCTCTGCCTTGTTTCTTTATTTTCCAATGGATGAGATGGTTTCTGCTCTTGCTTTATTCTATTTTCTGCACTATTTGGTTTGTTGGCTCTCCTCTTGAACTCAAATAACTTTTACCTAGTTTTTCATGGCTGGATGGGTGGCCTTCCTAGTGGGAACTGTTGTTGGTTGTTGCCTTTTTAAGCTATCTTTTGAATAATTTTTTGGCTACTTTTTTTGGGTTTGCCTCCTTTGTTGTTTATTGTTGGATCCTTCTTTTGCCTTGCTTTTGCATTTGGTTATTCTCTTGGGATTAGCCTCTACTGGTTACGTTGTTTGCATTACATTTTGTGTTGTTATTATGCTTCCTACTGGGTTAGTCTTTGTTGCTGGGAAGTTTGGTTTTTTGGCACATCATGGCCAGCTACTGTTGTTGCCTTTCCATGGTTGTTGTGCTTCTTTTAGACCTCTATCATATTGTGCTTTGTTGATTTTCTTCTTTTCCATGGCTACTAGGGATTCTTCCTTTATTGGTTACTTATGATGGGCTATTCTCTGGTGGTTGCCTTTTGGCTATTTTACATAGCTGGTTTGGTTGGAGGACTTTTAGTTGTCCTTGGAATCTTGGTTGGTTAATTTTTTTACTTGTTGGTCTTTTCCTTCTTCTTAGAAAATTTGCTGGAGCCTTTTGCTATGCTGGTCGAACCTTTGTTGATCCTTTTGGATTGGACTTTTTGGTTTCTGGTGGTTGGTGGCTACCTTTGACCCCCTTTTGTGTTGTTGTTTTGTCTTCTGGTGATTGTACTGGCTGTAGCTTATGTTTCCTTCAGTTGACGGTTTCATTTCAGAGTTGTTTAGTCATTTGTGGTTGCTCACCCTAGTTTTGCTTGGTGATTGCTACTTGTTGGGACTTTGGCTTGAGGGCTCCTATCTTGGTTTTGTTGGTTATTTCTCTGTTAATTACCATGGGTCTAGAGCTTGCTAACGGTTGGTTCTGGTTTTCCCTGGTTTAGAGCTTGGATGTGTATTTTGATAATCACTGTTGTTTGTGTTCTGACTTTGTTCTAGCCTCTCTCTGGGTTATTTGGTGGTTTTTATTTGGTGGTTTGGCTGCCAGTTGGTTGCTGGCCAGTTGTTCTTTGTTAAATGGTGCAGGATCTGGAACTCTGTTGACTGTTGGCCTTGGATGTTTGTTTGTATCAGGTATGCTGGCTATGATGGCTTTGATGTTACTCACATATTCTCGTTGGTTGGTAGCATTACATATGATTATAACCCTTCTTTATGAAGTTCAGATGCTCATATGTATTGTTGACCCTTGAGATGATCCTAATTGAGCCTGAGCCTTCTCTTTCTCAGCTCTCTCTCCTTATCCTCTCTTTATCTTTATCCTTTTTAGCTATGACTTTTGCCTTTGTAGTGTATTGCATATTTCTTTTATAGGTTTGAACTTTCCTTCTATGGTAATAAAATTGAAAAAAAAAAAAAAAAAAACCTAAACTCTACCTACCCTAAACCTAAATACAAACCCAAACCCTAAAAATAAATAAACCCTAAACCCAAAACCCTAAATAGTCCTAAACCCTAAACCTAAACCTAAATGTTAAACCACTAAACCTAAAACTCTAAACCCTAAACTAACACTAAACCCTAAGCTAACCCTAAACCCTAACCCTAAACCCTCAAAACCATAAACCTTAAACCCTAAAACATAAACCTAAAATCCTAAACCCTAAACCTAAACCAAACCCCTAAACCCAACATAAACCTAAAGTAACTAATTATAAAAACAAACCTAAACCCTAAAACCTAACAAACCTAAACCTAAACCTAAACCCTAAGAATGGGCAAAACTTTGATGACAAGAACATCACCGTCTAATAGGCTCAGTCAAGATCTGGCATTGGAGGTGAAGGCGGAGGCGACTATTGTCACACTGGTGGTGGGGGATCTAGAGGTGTTGGTGGATATTGAGGTGGTGGTCAGAGCAGTGGTGGTTATGGAGGTGGGAGGAGTGACGGAGGTTACAGCCATGGTGGTGGCGGAGGGAGAGATTGAGGATATGATGGTGGATCCCGCTACTTGAGAGGCCGGGGTGGTTATGATGGGAACTAGAGAAACTGAAGAATGGTAAATTTGATATGCTACTTATGCAACTATGTCTTTATAGTAGAGATAGTTCTAGTTATCTAGGGTTTCTGATTTGCTCTATGTGTGCTCAATTTAGATCTATGTTGTCTCTTGCATCTTAGAAAACTTGGTGTGTTCCTTTGTTGATGAAATTGAAAAGGAGAAATGTTGAATTTGAATTTGTCCTCTATTAAAAATAATGAAAAACCCTAAACCCTAAACTAAAACTTGAACCCTAAACCTAAAACTTAAAGCCTAAACCCTAAAAACCCTAAATCCTAAACCCCAAACCCTAAACCCTAAATCCTAAACCTTAAAACCCTAAACCTGAAACTTTAAATCCTAAAACTTAAATCCTAAACCCTAAACCCTAAACCCCAAACCCTAAACTAACCCTAAACCCTAAAAAGCTAAAAACATAAAACCTAAACTAAATAAAACCTAAAAATAAAATAAATAAAAAAACCTCAACCAAATTAAAATAAAAAATATAATAAAATAAAAACCTAAACTATAACCAACACCTAAACCTTAATCTAAAAATAAAATAAAATAAAAAATAAAAACTAAACTAAAATAAAATAAATAAAAACCTAAACTAAACTACAAAAATAAAAGACCTAAATAAAATACAAACTAAACCTAAAATAAAAATAAAAACTAAATAAAAACCTAAACTTAAAAAATAAACGTAAAAGTAAAACCTAAAAATCAATAAAAAATAAAACTTAAATCCTAAACTAAAAAAAAAAAACTAAACTTAAAATAAAATTAAAATAAACCTAAACCTAATCTAAAATAAAATAAACTAAAATAAATAAAATCAAAACCAAAACCTAAAATAAACTAAACCTAAACCTAAACCTAAACTAAATAAATTAAAATAAACTAAAAGTAAACCTAAACCTAAACTAAAAAAATAAAACCCTAAAATAAACCGAAATTAAAATCCTAAAACCTAATCCAAAAAAAAAAATAATATGAAAACCTAAACCTAAACCTAAAAATAAAAAATAAAACTTAAACATAAAAAATAAAATAAAATTAAAACTAAACTAAAAAATAAACCAAAACATAAACCTAAACCTAAAAAATAAACTAAATTAAAAACCTAAACTAAAATAAATAAATATAAAATAAATAAACTGAACAAGATAAAAATAGAAATAAACTTAAATAAAAATAAAAAATAAAATAAACTAAAATAAATAAATAAAAACTAAATAAACAAAATAAATCTAAACATACCAATTTACTTAATTTAAAAAAATTAGAATAAAAAAATAATAATAATAAAAAATCCTAACCCATAACCCTAAACCCTAAAATTAACCCTAAATGCTAAACCCTCAACCCTAAACCCTTAACCCTAAACCCTAAACCCTAAACCCTAAAACCTAAACTCTGAACACTAAAACCTACAACCCTAAACCTTAAACCCTAAACCTCAAACCCTAAACCCTAAACCCTAAACCCTAAACCCTAAATATCTAAAGCTAAACTAAATAAAACCTACAGATAAAATAATTAAAAACCTTAACCTAAATAAGATAAAATATAATAAAAACTTAAACTAAAACCTAAACCGAAACCTAAACCTAAAAATAAAATAAAATAAAAAACAAAAACTATTTTACAATAAAATAAATAAAAACCTAAACTAAACTAAAAAAGAAAATAAACCTAAAAATAAAAAACCTAAATAAAATAAAAACTAAATGTAAAATAAAAATAAAATAAACTTAAAATAAAATAAAATATAAATTAAATAAAAACCTAAACCTAAAAAATAAACATAAAAATAAATAAATAAATAACCTAATCTCTAAACAAAAAAGAAAAACCTAATACTAAAATAACCAAAATAAAATAAACCTAAACCTAAACTAAAATAAATAAAACCAAAACCAAAACCTAAAATAAATTAAACCTAAACCTTAAACTAAATAAAATAAAATACACTAAAAATAAACCTAAACCTAAACTGAAAAATAAAACCTAAAGATAAACCTAAAATAAAAACCTAAAACCTAAACTTAAAAAAATAAAATAAAAATCTAAACCTAAACCTTAAAATAAAAAATAAAACTAAACATAAAAAATAAAATAAAAATAAAATTAAACTTAAAAATAAACATAAACCAAAACCTAAACCTAAACTTAAAAAATAAATTAAAATAAAAAACCTAAACTAAAATAAATAAATTATACTAAATAAAAAAAATAAACTTAAATAAAAATAAAAAAAATAAAATAAACTTAAATAAATTAAAAAATCTAGATAAACTAAATAAACCTCAACCTGCCATTTTACTTAATTAAAAAAAAACCTTAAACCTTAAATAAGCCATAAACCCTAAAACCCATAAACATTAAACACTAAACCCTAAAAAACCCTAAACCCTAAACCCTAATCCCTAAACCCAAAACCCTAAACTAACCTAAACCCTAAACTAACCCTAAACCCTAAACCCCACTACAACCCTAAATACAAAACCAAAAACCCAAAATGCAAAACCCAAAACCCTACAATCGTAAACCCTAAACCCCAAACCCTAAACCCTAAACCGTAAACCCTCAAAACCCTAAACCCTAAAGCTTAAACACTAAACGCTAAACCCTAAACCCTAAACTGTAAACCTTAACCATAAACCCTAAACCCTAAACCTTAAACTTATTTTCACTTTTTGGCTTGATCTAGGTTTGTTTTTGACATCTTACTTTTAGGTTGGCCTGGTGGTTGCTACCTGGTAGTTCCTGTCTTTCCAGCCTGGGTTGGATTAGTTTTTTTGGCCTTGTGGCTGCTGTCCTTTCTACCTTATTACTCTGGTTACTGGTGGATGAGATGGTTTCTACTATGGCTTTATTTTATTTTTTGTATTGGTTGGTTTGTTGGTTCTCTCCTTTTCTTCTCTTTATACTTATCCTTTTTTTGCTATGACTTTTACCTTTGTAGTGTTTTGCAGATTTCTTTTACAGGTTGGAACTTAATAGAGAGAATGGTCGTTACTCAATCATCCCAAGTGCTATTACTGTGGATCTTTTTTATCTTGCTTTCTCAAAGGAAGTGATGCTAACTCATCTTTTTTACTATTTTCACGATTTGTTTTAGTCTTACTCTATGTCTTTTTCTATTATACTTTTTAGCTGTTCTATTTGCTCTTTTATTTTCTTTTCTTTTTCTAATGTACTTAGATGTGAGTTTAGCTCTTTAGGTTTCTCGTAGTTCTGAGAGCAGTAGAACTTTAGAGCTTTACCCCTTTTAAGGACATGGTATCTTTTCTTTTTATGGTAATAAAATTCTAACTTTTCCCAAAAAAACCCTAAATGCTAAACCCTAAACCCTAAACCCTAAATAACCCTAAACCCTAAAACCCTAAACCCTAAACCCTAAATCCTAAACCTAAACCTAACCCTAAACCCTAAACCTAAACCCTAAACCCAAACCCTAAACCCCAAACCCTAAACCCTAAACTAACATTAAATCCTAAAAACCCTAGACCCTAAAGCCTAAACACTAAACATAAGCCCTAAGCCGTAAACCCTAAACCCTAAAAGCATAAAACCTAAAATCATAAACCCTAAACCTTAAACCCTAAACCCTAAACCATAAGCCATAACCTTAAACTCGAAACCCCAAACCCTAAACCTAAACCTAAAGTAACTTAATAAATAAAAAAATAAACCTAAACCCTAAAACCTAATAAACCAAAACTTAAACCCTAAAAATGGGTAGAATCTTGATGGTAAGAACATCACCATCAACCAGGCTCAGTCTAGATTTGGCGGTGGAGGCGAAGGTGGAGGTGGCGATTATCACAGTGGTGGTGGGGAATCAATTGGTGCTCAAGGATATGGAGGTGGTGGTCAGAGAAGTGGTGGTTATGGAGGCGGGAGGAGCGACAGAGGTTACAGCCGTGGTGGTGGCGGAGAAAGAGAATGAGGATTTAATGGTGGATCCCGATTCTGAGAGGTCAGGGTGGTTCTGATGGGAACTGGTGAAACTGAAGAATGGTCGATCCGATCTGTTGCTTATTGACCTCTTACTTTATAGTAGAGATGGTTCTAGTAATCTAGGGTTTTTGATTTGCTCTATGTGTGCTCATTTTTGATCTATGTCATTGCTTGTGTCTTAGAAAACTTGGTGTGTTACTTGGTTGATGAAATGGAAAAGAAGAAATGTTGAATATGAATTTATTCTTAGTTTAAAAAAAACCAAAAACCTTAAACCCTACATTAAAACTTGAACCCTAAACCTAAAACCTAAACCTTAAACCCTAAATCCTAAACCCTAAAAATCAAAAACCATAAACCCAAAACCTAAAATCCAAAACTCAAAACCTACAACCTTAAACCCTAAACCCTGTTTAAAAAAACTTAAATCCTAAACCATTAGCAAAAGCCTAAACAATAAACTTAAACCCTAAACCCTAAACCCTCAACCATAATAACCCTAAACCATAAACACTAAAGTCTAAAGCAAAAATCCTAAACTGTAAACCCTAAAATCGTAAATCATAAACCCTAAACCATAAACCCTAAAACCTAAACCTAAATAAAAGAATAAAATAAAATAAAATAAAATAAAAACCTCAACTAAAACCTAAACCTAAACCTAAAAATAAAATAAAATAAAAAATAAAAACTAAACTAAAATAAAATAAATAAAAACCTAAACTAAACTATAAAATAAAATAAACCTAAAAATAAAAAAAAAGCTAAATAAAATAAAAACTAGCTAAAATGCTAAACTTAAAAAATAAACCTAAAAAAAATAAAATAAAGAAAATAAAATAAACCCAAACCTAAACTAAAATAAAATAAACTAAAACTAATAAAACTTAAACCTAAACCTAAAATAAAGAAAACCTAAACTTAAACCTAAACTAAATAAAATAAAATAAACCAAAAATAAATCTAAGCCTAAACTAAAAAAAATAAAACCTAAAATAACAACCTAAAACCTAAACCTAAAAATATAAAATAATAACCTAAACCTAAACCTAATAATAAAAAATAAAACCTAAACCTTAAAATAAAAAAAAAACTAAACTAAAAAATATACATAAACATAAACCTAAACCTAAAAAATAAAGTAAAATAGGAAAAACCTAAACTAAAATAAATAAACATAAAATAAATAAACTAAACTAAATAATAATAAAAATAAACCTAAATATAAATGATGAAAATAAAATAAACTAAAATTAATAAAAAATAAACTAAAAAAATAAATAAACCAAAATCTTCTGGTTTACTTAATTTTAAAAAAAAAAACTTTAAACCGTAAACCTTAAACCCTAAAACCCTAAACCCTAAACACTAAACCCTAAACCCAAAACCCAAAACCCAAAACCCAAAACCCAAAACCCAAAACCCTAAACCCTAAACCCTAAAAGACCATAAACCTTAAACCCTAAACACTAAAACCCTAAACCCTAAACCCCAAACCCTAAACTCTAAACCATAAACTAACCCTAAACCCTAAACATTAAAAAGCTAAAAACCTAAACCTAAACTAAATAAAAATGAAAAATAAAATAAATAAATTAACCTAAACCACAATAAAATAATAAAATGAAAAATAAATAAAAACCTAAGCTAAAACCTAAGCCTAAACGTAAACCTAAACCTAGACATAAACTTAAAAAGAAAATAAAATCAAAAATAAAAACTAAACTAAAATAACATGAATAAAAACCTCAACTATACTAAAAAATAATAAACATAAATAAAATAAAAAATAAACCTAAAATTAAACAAAATAAAAACTAAATAAAAACCTAACCTTAAAAAATAAACCTAAAAATAAAACCTAAACCCTAAACTAAAAAAAACCTAAACGTAAAATAAACAAAATAAAATAAACCTAAGCCTAAACTAAAATAAATAAAACCTAAACCTAAACTTAAAATAAACAAAACCTAAACCCTAAACTAAATATAATAAAATAAACTTAAAATAAACCTAAACTTAAACTAAAAAATAAAACCTTAAAGTAAACCTAAAATAAAAACCTATAACCTAAACATAAAAAAATAAAATTAAAACATAAACCTAAACCTAGAAATAAAAATTAAAACCTAAATGTAAAAAAATATAATAATAATAAACATAAACCAATAACCTAAACTTAAGAAATAAACTAAAATAAATAAACCTAAATTAATAAACTAAACTAAATTACATTAAAAAATAAACCTAAATAAAAAAAAATAAACTATATAAACTTGAACCTACCATTTTATTTAATTTTTTTTAAAAAAGAAAACCCTAAATGTAAAATAAACACTTAACCCTAAACCCTAAAAAATCATAAATCTTAAACCATAAATTGTAAAACCCTTAACCCTGAACCATAAAAAACCATAAACCCTAAACCGTAAACCCTAAATTGTAAACCCTAAATCAACCCTAAACCCTAAACCTAAAAATCTAAAAATCAATTTGATGGAGGTTATAGCCGTGGTGATCGGGGGGAGATCGCGGATATGATGGTGGATCCCGCTAGTCGAGAGGCTAGGGTGGTTCTGATGGAAATTGGAGAAACTAAAGAACTGCCAATCTGATCTGCTGCTTCTAGAACTGTGACTTTACAGTAGAGATAGTTCTAGTTATCTTAGATTTTTGATCTGCTCTATGCGTGCTAAATTTTTATCTATGTTGTCACCTGTGTCTTAGAAAACTTCGTGTGTTACGTGGTTAATGAAATACAAAAGAAGAAATGTTAAATCTGAATTTATTCTCTGTTAAAAAAAAACTAAAAACCTTAAACACTAAACTAAAACTTGAACCCTAAACTTAAAACTGAAGCCCTAAACCCTAAATCATAAAACCCTAAACCCTAAAACCTAAACCCTATAGCCTAAACCCTATACCCTAAACTTTAAATCCTAAACCAAACCCTAAACCCTAGACCTGAAACCCTAAACTAATTTAAACCCTAAATTCTGAAAAGCTAAAAACCTAAACCTAAACTAAATAAAACCTAAAAATAAAATTAAATAATTAATCCTAAACCAAAATAAAATAAAAAATAAAGTAAAATAGAAACCTAAACTAAAACCTAAACCTAAATTTAAACCTAAGACTAAACCTAATAAGAAAATAAAATAAAAAAAAACTAAACTAAAATAAAATAAATAAGACTAAACCTAAAAAATAACCTAAACCTAAACCAAAACCTAAAAAAGTAAACAAGAACAAAAAACCTAATCTAAAATAAATAAACCCAAAATATATAAACTAAGGTAAATAAAAATAGAAAGAAACCTAAATAAAAATTAAAATTAAGATAAAATAAAATAAATATAAATAAACTAATTAAACCCAAACCTACTAATTTACTTAATATAAAAATATAACAAATAAATATATAAAAATAAAAATAAAAAAACCCTAACCTTAAACCCTAAATCATGACCCACCTAAACCTTAAACCCTAAACCCTAAACCCTAAAATTAAAATAAACTAAAATAAATAAAAAAACTATTTAAAACTAAACCTGGTTTGCTTAATATAAAAATATAAATATTAAATATATAAAAGTAAAAATTAAAATAAAAAAACTGTAACCCTAACTAAACCCTAAAGTTAACCCTAAACTCTAAACCCTAAACCCTAAAACCCTAAAACACTAAACCCTAACCCCTAACCCCTAAATCTTAAACCCTAAACCCTAAACCCTAAATCCTAAAACCTATAATCATTAACCCTAAACCCTAAACCCCAAACCCTACACTAAACTGACCACAAACCACAAAACCTAAAACCTAAACCTAAACCTAAACAAAATCAAACTTAAAAATAAAATTAATAAAAAAACCTAAACTTAAATAAAATTAAATAAAATAAAAACCTAAGCTAAAATCTAAACCTAAACCTAAACATAAAAATAAAATAAAAAAAATTTAGAAACTAAACTAAAATAAAATAAATAAAAACCTAAACTAAACTAAAAAATAAAATATACCTAAAATTAAAAACCTAAATAAAGTAAAAACTATATGTAAAATAAAAAAAATAAACCTAAAATAAAATAAAATAAAAACTAAATAAATACCTAAACCTAAAAATAAATAAAAAATAAAACCTAAACCCTAAACTAAAAAAAAACCTAAACATAAAATAAACGTAAACCTAAAATAAAATAAACTAAACTAAAATAAATTAAACCTAAACCTAAACCTAAAATAAACTAAACCTAAACCCTAACAAAATAAAATAAAATAAACTAATAATAAAGTTAAACCTAAAATAAAAAATTAAAACCTAAAAATAAACTTAAAATAAAAACCTAGAACCTAAACCTTAAAAGAAACCTAAACCTAAACCTAAAAATAAAAAATAAAACCTAAACCTACAAAGAAAAAAAAAATAAAACTAAACTAAAAAATAGACATAAACCTAAACCTCAACCTAAAAGAAAAACTAAAATGAAAACTTAAACTAAAATAAATAAACTTAAAATTAATAAACTTAAACTAAAATGAAAACTTTATGTTGTAATTATGCTTCTTGTCGGGTTAGTCTTTGTTGTTGGGGAAGTTTCATTTTTCGGCTAGTTACTATTGTTGCCTTTCTATGGTGGCTGTGCTTTTTTTGGACCTTCTTGTGTGGTGCTTTGTTGTTTTCTGCTTTTCATTGGCTGCTGGGGATGCTTCCTTTTTTGGTTACTTATGATGGGCTATTCTCTGGTGGTTTTACTTTGCTATTTGGTTGGAGGACTTTTAGTTATCTTTGGAATCTTGGTTGGTTGATTTTTTTTCCTTGTTGGTCTTTTCCTTCTTTTTGGACAATTTGCTGGAGCCTTTTTATTGTGTTGGCCGAACCTTTCTTGATCCTTTTGGATTTGACTTTTTGGTTTCTGGTGTTTGTTGGTTGCCTTTAGCCCCATTTTGTGTGGTTGTTTTATCTTCTGGTGATTTGCACTGGCTGTAGCTTATGTTTCCTTCAGTTGATGGTTCCATTTCTAGTTGTTTAATCATTTGTGGTTGCTCTCCCTGGTTTGGCTTAGTGAAGGCTACTTGTTGGAACTTTGGCTTGAGGGCTCTTATCTTGGTTTTGTTGGATGTTTCTTTGTTAATTGGCATGGGTCTGGTGCTTGCTGATGGCTGGTTCTAGTTTTCCCTAGTTTGGAGCTTGGATGGATATTTGGATAATGGCTGTTGTTGGTGTTCTGACTTTGTTCTAGCCTCCCTCTAGGTTATTGTGGTTAGTTTGTTGAGATTTTTGTTTGGTGGTTTGGTTGCAAGCTAGCTGCTGGCTAGTTGCTCTTTATTTAATGGTGCAAGATCTAGAACTCTATGAACTGCTTGCCTTGGATGTTTGCTTGTATTAGGTATGCTGGCTATGATGGCTTTGGTGTTACTCACCTGTTCTCTCTAGTAGGTAGCATTACATATGATTGTAACCCTTAGTTATGAAGTTTGGATGCTCATATGAATTGTTGCCTCTTGAGATGATCCTAATTGAGCCCGAGCCTTCTCTTTCTTGGCTCTCTCCTTTGCCTATCTTTATCCTTATTCTTTTTAGCTATGACTTTTGCCTTTGTAGTGTTTTGCAGATTTCTTTTACAGGTTGGAACTTTACAGAGGGAATGGTCATCACTCAGCCAACCCAAGTGTTACTGTTGTGGATCTTGCTTATTTTACATTCTCAGAGGAATCATGAACTACTGCTGACTCATCCTTTTACTATTTTCAGGATTTGTTTTAGTCTTACACTGTGACTTTTTCTCTTATACTTTTCAGCTGTTGTATTTGTTCTTTTGTTTTCTTTTTTTTTTCTAATGTACTTAAATGAGGGTTTTGCTCTTTAGGTTTCTTGTAGGTCTGAGCGTAGTAGAATTTTAGAGCTTTACCCCTTTTAAGGACATTGTATCTTTTCCTTTTATGGTAATAAAATTCAAACTTTCCCCAAAAAAACCCTCTAAACCTTAAACCCTAAACCCTAACCAACCCTAAACCCTAAACTAACCCTAAACCATAAACCCAAAACCTTAAAAAGCTAAAAACCTAAACCTAAACCTAAACTAAATAAAACAAACAAAATAAAATAAATAAATAAAATTAAATGAAAATCAAATAAAAAAATAAAATGAACTAGAACTAAAACCTTACTAAACCTAAAAGAAAATAAAATAAAAAATAAAAATAATAAAAAACTAAACTAAAATAATATAAATAAAAATCTAAACTAAACTACAAAAATAAAATACTGAAATAAAATAAAAACTAAACCTCAAATAAAAATAAAATAAACCTAAAATTTAAAAATAAAAACCTAAACCTAAAAAATAAACATAAAAATAAAAGCTAAAAATAAATAAAAAATAAAACCTAAAGTAAAAATAAAATAAACCTAAACCTAAACTAAAATAACTAAAACCTAAACCTAAACCTAAACCTAAAATAAACAAACCTAAACCAAAACCTAAACTAAATAAAATAAAAAAAAACTAAAAATAAGCCTAAACCTGCACTAAAAAATAAAACCTAAAAATAAACCTAAAATAAAAACATAAAACCTAAACCTAAAAAAAATATAAAATAAAAACCTAAACCTAAACTTAAAATTAAAAAATAAAATGTAAACCTAAAATATAAAATAAAAATAAAACTAAACTAAAAAAGTAAACCTAAACCTAAATAATAAACTAAATTTAAAAAACCTAAACTAAAATAAATAAATTTAAAATAAATAAACTAAACTAAATAAAAATAAAAATAAACTTTAATAAAAATACAAAATAAAATAAACTAAAATAAATAAAAAATAAACTAAATAAAATAAATATATCAAAACCTACCTATTTACATAATTTAAAAAAAAATTAAAAATAAAAGAAAAAAACCCTAACCCTAAACCCTAAATCATCAAGCTAAACCCTAAACCCTACCCTATCCCTAACTCTAAACCCAAAACCCTAAAACCCTAAACTTTAAAGTCAAAACTAACCCTAAACCCTAAACCCTAAAACCCTAAACACTAACCCTAAACCATAAAACCTTATACTTTAAACCATAAACCTTAAAAACCTAAAAACCTAAACCTGAACAAAATAAAACCTATAAAATAATAAACCTAAATAAAATAAAATAAATAAAAAATAAATAAAAACCTAAACTAAAACCTAAACCTAAACATAAAAATAAAAAAAAATAAACTAATAAAAATAAACTAAAATAAAATAAATAAAAACTTAAACAAAACTAAATAAAATGAAAACTAAATGTAAAATAAAATTAAAATAAACCTAAAATAAAATAAAATAAAAATTAAATAAAAACCTAAACTGAAAAAATAAACCTTAAAATAAAACCTAAAAGTTATGGAATTGTGCCTTTATAGTAGAGACGGTTCTAGTTATCTAAGATTTTTGATTTGCTCTATGCATGTTCATTTTTTATCCATGTCATTGCTTGTGTCTTAGAAAACTTGGTGTGTTATTTGGTTGATGATATATAAAAGAAGAAATGTTGATTCTGAATTTGTTTTCTATTAAAAAAAACCAAAAACTCTAAACCCTAAACAAAAACCTGAACCCTAACCCTAAACCCTAAAAACCCTAAACCCTAAACCTTAAACCCTAAACCTAAACTTAAACCTTAAACACTAAATAAACCTTAAACTCCCAAACGCTAAAACTCAACCCTAACACTAAACCAAACCCTAAAATCCTAAACTCAAATCTACCCTAACTAAAACCCTAAACTTAAACTTAAGCTTTCCTAAACCATAAACCTACAACTACCCTAAACCCAACCATAAACCCTAAACCCGTTTAAGAAACCCTAAACCCAAAACCCTAAACTAAACCAAAACCTAAAACTAAACCTAAACTACCTAAATCTAAAATAAACCTAAAACAATCATAAACTAAACTACCACACCCTAAACCTACCAACCTAAACCCAAACTTAAACCTAAACTAAAACCCTAAACCATAAACTCCTAAACCTAAAACCTAAAAAACCTAAACCTAAACTAATTAAATTCTAAAAATAAAATAAATAAAAAAACCTAAACCTAAATAAAAAAAAATAAATATAAATCTAATAAACTAAAACCTAAACCTAAACCTAAAAAATAATATAAATTAAACTAATAAAAATAAATAAAAATAAAATAAATAAAACCTAAACTAAATTAAAAATAAAATAAACCTAAGATTAAAAAAAGTAAACCTAAAATAAAAATAAAATAAACTTAAAATAAATTCAAAATAAATAAAATAAAAGCTAAATAAAAACCATAAACTTTTATGCTCCTCTAAACCTTAAATCCTAAACCTAAACTCTAAACTCCTAAACCCTAAACCTACAACCCTAAACCTCCCTTAAACCTCAACCCTAAACCTAAACCCTAAACTAAAAAACTAAACTTAAACCCTAAACCCACTCTAAACTCCCTAAACTCCACCCCCCTAAACCCATCCCCACACTTACCCACTACTAACCTCTAAACAAACACTAAACCTCCCAACCCCTAAACCCTTAAACCCTCCCTAAATCCTAAACTCCACTTAAACTAAACCTTCTCCCTAAAAAACCTTAAACCCTAAACTCTAAACCCCAAACTAAACTCTAAACCTCCCCAAACTAAACCACCACCTAAACCCCTAAAGCATAAACTAAAATCTTAAACCTCTAAACCTAAATCTTTAATAAAATAAATAAACTAAAATAATTAAATAATCTAAATAAACCTTACTGTAATTAAAACACTAAATCCTAAACTAAACCCTAAACCCTAAATTTGAAACCTAAACCCTAAACCCTAAATCATAAACCCACCCTACCCTAAACCTAAACCTAACCTAAACCCTAAACCCTAACCCTAAACCTTACCTAAAAACCCTAAACCCTAAACTCTCCCTAACCTAAACCCTAAACTCTAAACCCTAAAACCTACCTACCTAAACTAAATAAATTCTAAAAATAAAATACATAAAAAGACCTAAACCTAAAGAAAATAAAAAATAAAATAAAATAAAACCTAAACTAAAACATGAACCTAAACCTAAAAATAATAAAAATAAACTAATAAAATAAAATAAATAAATAAAACTAAATTAAAAAATAAAATAAAGCTAAGAATAAAAAACCTAAATAAAATAAAAACTAAATGTAAAATAATAATAAAATAAACCTAAAATAAATCATAAATAAAATAAAATAAAACATAAATAAAAGCCCTAAACCTTAAACCCTAAACCCTAAACTAAATTCACCTTAAACACTAAACTAAATCACACCACTACCTACAACCTAAACCTAACAACCCTAACCTCCTAAACCTAAAACCTTACACACCCTAATCCCAAACCCCATCTATACCACTCCATCTAAACCCCAAATAAACCTAAACTCTAAATCCTAAACCTAAATGTAAATCCTCACAAACCCTCAAAAAACTCCTAAACCCAAACCAACCCTAAATCTAAACCCTAAACTTAAACTTAACTTTAACCTAAACCCTAAATCCTAACTTAAACCTAAACTTAAACTTAAACTTAAACCCACCATAAACTTAAACTCAAACCTTAAACTTGATCGATAAGGGAGGAAAACCTTAAACCCTAAACCCTAAACCCTAAAAATTAAAATAAAACTAAATAAAAATAAAAATAATAAAATAAACTAAAATAATTAAAAAATAAACAAAATAAACTTAAACCAACTGGTTTACATTATTTTAAAAAAAACCCTAAACCCTACACCTTAAATCCTAAATCCTAAACCCTAAATGCTAAACCTAACCCTAAACCCTAAACTCCTCCACTATAAACCTCACACCTACAACCCTAAACTAAATCCTAAATCCTAAACCCTAAATAACCCTAAACCTCAAAAACCTTAAACCCTAAACCCTATGCCCTAAACCCTAAACCCTAAACCCTAAACCCTAAACCCTAAACCCTAAACCCTAAAAACCCTAAATGCTAAAGCCTAAACATTAAACCCTAAACCTTAAACCCTAAACTCTAAAAATAAAAATAAGCCTAAATAAATAAAATAAACTAAAATAATTCAAAAATAAACTAAATAAATTTAAACCTATGAGTTCACTTTATTTAGAAAACAAAACCCTAAACCTTAAACCCTAAATCCTAAACCCTAAACCCTAAACACTAAAACTCTACTTACCTAAATCCTAAATCCTAAATCCCCTAAACCAAAACCAAAACTAACCCAACCCTAAACCTAAACCAAACCCACCACCCAAACTTAACCTAACTCTAAACCCTAAACCCTAAAACCCTCAACCCTTAACCTTTAACTAATGTTAAACCTTAAAAACCCTAAACCCTAAATCTTAAATTAATCATAAACCCTAAGCTAACCCTAAACCCTAAACCTAAACCCTAAACCTAAACCTAAACCCTAAACTCCCTAAACTTTAAAACCCTAAACCCTAAACCTAATACCTTAACCCTAAACCCTAAAACTTAAAACCTAAAGATAAACTATAAAAATAAACCTAAAAATAAAAAACCCTAAACTCCTTCCATTCTTCTACATTTCATTTTTTTGGACATTTTCTTCTTGCATTTTGGTGATTTTTTAATAATCTTGATCAAATTTTTTTTCTCGGTTTCACTCTAGCTGTGCGGGTGATGTGTATCTATTGAAGATGGCAGCTATTCCATTGGCCCCGAAGCTTGCTCTATTCTTTTTGGATGCACCAGCTAGGGCATCTAATTTCTTGGGTATTCTGTAATCTAATGTCTCTCCTATTGTGCCTGCTGTTAAATCCTTTAAGGATGCTATATCTTGTAAGAGCCTTTCCTCCTCTGATTCGATTAACCTAATTTCAACTTCATTTTATGGTACCCCTGCGATCATGTGTTCAGATCTTGATGTCGAGAAGCTTGCAAAGCCTTTCAAATTTACTTTGGTTGGTAAATTTTCTTTGTGACATTCAAACTTGGACAAAATTCATTCTTTTTTTCACAACCTTAAACTCTCAGGTGCTTTCTCTATTGGTTTGATCGATCCTAGACATATTTTGATTCAACTTACGAATGATTTGGATTACTCAAGGGTTTTCACTCATCGATCTTCTTTCGTATTCAATTACCAAATGCGATTGTTAAAGTGGTCTCCCTTTTTTTACATAAAGGAGGAATCATTGATTATTCTTGTGTGTTTGGCTTTTTCGAATATGGGGATTCACTATATTACTCATCAGGTTTTATTTCTTGTCAGCTCTTTTCAATCTTCAAATTGATCAGCCAGTGAGATCCCATCCTTCTGTTGCTCATATAACAGTTGAACTTGATATTTCTAAAAAACATCCTAAGGAAGTCTGGATTGGTTCAAAAAAGTTTGGCTATTTTCAAAAGAATTTGAAAACTTTTTGGCTTTTTGTTCGCACTGTAAAATTCATGAGCATGATAACTCTGAGTGCTTTGTTCTTCACCCACATCTAAAAAAGAAAATTTTGAATGATCCTAACTCTACTCTACCTAATGATAAAGTCAAAAAACCAATTGATGTGCTTAATTCAACTCAAATGGTAATATTATTTCAGCCTCTTTGGAATCCACTAATGTTCTTAATAGTGCTACTCCCACCACTCAATCTAATCACTTCAAAGATATTACTAATGTTGAATCTGAGGGTTTGTCAATCAATCCTTCTCTACATGATAACTTGCCTTTTCAAGTTAATTCAAATTTAAAAGAGGCTGAAAAAAATGATGATTCCCTCATAAATGAATCTATTCAGGTTTCCTTGCCTCTTGTAATTGATGAGCATGTGAATTTTAATGATAATTTGAATGAAAATTTGAATAAAGCTGAAAATCTAGATCAAAACACAGAATCTAACATTATATTTGTGCTCTTAATGGTACTACTTCCTCTCCTCCTAATCTCAAGATTGACATTCATCTTCAACCCACTTTTCAACTTAATCCTGAAATTAAAGAATGGGAAGTTGTGATTAGGAATGTTCTGGCAGATTGTGATCCTATTATTAATACCTCTAATCAGTTTCTTTTTAATGGTGATACTTTGGATACAAATTGAGCATTCTAAACTATTTTCAAAAAGAAATCTTTCAAAGAAATTTTTTTTCCACAGAACTCGACCAGATCTACTAGAACTGGTTCATCCTCTCATAAATAATGGTCTGTTAGCATTGGAGAGGTTGTGTCCTTTTTAACCCCTTTATTTTCTTGTTTCCCATTATTTTATTTATTATTTTCCTTATGTTTCATTCTCTTATTTGGAATGTTCAAGCGATTGGAACCCTCATTGTCTGTAATCATGTTAGAAGTCTCTACTGTATTAACAATACATTTTTATTTGTTGTTATTGAACTTCTCATACATGCTTCTAAGATCAATCATTTTGCTAGAATGCTCAATTTTAATAATTTCTTCTCTAATACTAGTAATAAAATTTGGTGGTTTTGGAATAATTCCTTAAATGTTTCCATCTTAGATGATCTCCAACAAGTTGTTAATGTTTAGATCCCTTTTGGTGATTCTTCTATTTTGGGCTCTTTTATTTATACTTCCTGTAATTGAGCTAGTAGGAATATTCTTTGGGATAATTTGAGAAGTTTTTCTTTAACTACTAACAAACCTTGGCTAGTTGGGGTGATTTCAACACTATCCTTTCTCCAAGGGGTGGTTGCTCTCCTAATATTCATTCTATGGAAGAGTTTTCTAATATGATTCTCGATTGCAACCTTATTGACATTAGTTTTATGGGATCTAATTACACTTGGCACAACTCTAAACTTTGGCAACGCCTTGATAGAATCCTTTTTAACTTACATTGGATTAATCAATGACCTCTTACCTCTATTGAACATTTTAGTAGAACTTTGTCAGATCATGCTCCTCTTTTGATTTCAGTTAAAAATAACTCTAAAAGATTATCTTCCTCTTCCTCTTTCAGATTTCAAAATATGTGGATTCAGCACCTCAATTTTTTAAAAGTTGTTGCCACTAATTGGGTTGCCTTTACACACCGACAACTTCGGTTGGGGCATGATTAGATTATGGTTTTAAAAAAGGCTTAAACAAAACCTAGTTTGGTGGAACAAAACATTATTTTAAAAATCTCTTTTTATAAAAAAATATGGAGCTTTTGGTCTGTAATCTTGAAAATTCTATTTTGACTAATTCTTCTAAGCTGAAGGATTTGAATGAAGCCAAAGATAATCTGGTTAACTATCAGAATATGGAAGAAACTTACATGTGAAAAAAGGATACCAATAAACATATTATTAATGGGGACAGAAACACCAGATATTTTCATGCTTTATTTAATAAAAAGAGAGCTTTCAACTCTACATCCAAAAAATTAAAAGTGATAATGAAGATCGAATCACTAACACTAATGAGATTAAAGAATCTATTATTAACCATTTTAGAAATATAACAAGAGCCACACTTTAGATGCTATTTCTAACTCACATTTGATCCCCTCTACTATTACTAGTGATGACAATCATTTGCTTACTAGGTTGCCTACGGAGGATGAGATTGGTAAAGTTCATAATAATATGGACATTGACTCTATTGCTAGTCCGGAAGGCTATACTACTCAATTTTTCTAGCATTATTGGCCAATTATTAAGCATGAATTAATTGATGATGTTGTTGATTTCTTTACTGGTAATCCTATTCCTAGATATTTTCTAGCACTTCCATTGTCCTTATACCTAAAATTGATAATCTTGATTCTTGGAGTGATTTCAGATCTATTAGTCTTTGTACTTTCTTTCATAAACTGATTACTAAAATACTTGTTAATAGACTTAGTCCTTTGCTTCAAAAAATTATCTCCCTCAACCAAACTAGCTTTGTTAGAGGTAGATCTATATCTGATAACATTCTTCTTGCTCAAGAGTAGGTTCATGATTTGGATGTTCCTACTAGAGGTGATAACATCCTTTTTAAATTAGATATTTCTAAAGCCTTTGACAATATCTCCTGGGATTTCCTTTTAAGCATCCTTCATTTGTTTAGCTTTTCTAATAATTTCATTTACTTAAATAAAAATTGTGTTAGTAATGCTTGGTTTTTTATTATTTTTAATGGTGAGGCCTTAAGTTTCTTCCCTTCTTCCCATCGATTGAGATAAGGTGATCCTTTGTCCCCTTCCCTATTTATTAATGCTGTGGAATATCTATCTAGGAGCTTAAATGATCTTTTCAATAACAATCCTAGCATGTACTTTAGAACTCTTGGTGGTATACCTATCTCCCATCTTAATTTTGCTGATGATTTCATTATTTTTTGTAATGCTTCCATCCATCACTTCAAAAGCCTTAAAAATTTCTTAAATATTTTTTGTTAAAGAAAGCAGTCTTCCTATTAATGAAGACAAGAGTTGTTTCATTACATCCTCTAAAATCTCCCTTAACAAAATCAATCAAATCTTGAGAATCACTAAATTTAAACACCAACAACTCCCTATTAAATATTTAGGTGCTCCTCCATTCAAAGGTCAAAAAAGATTCCATCTTTTTTATGACCTATTTCAAAAAATTGCTAATAAAATTTTGGTTTGGGAATTTCACTTGCTCTCCTTTGGTGGCAGGCTTACTTTGCTTAAGAGTGCCCTAAATTCGATGCCTTTATATCTTATTCAAACCATCATCCCTACCAAATCTACCATAAACAAAATAGATCGTCTCCTTAATAATTTCTTCTGGGTTCTAACAATTTTGCTAAAAGGATGCATTGGACTTCTTGGCATAAATGTTGTGGCACCCTGGCTATATAAGTCTATTTGTTTATTATCGCATTCTCTCATAAACTCTGGTGAAATTTTAGGAGCAAAAATAGTCTCTAGGCTAACTTCATGACTATTAAATACTGCCAGGGTAAGCATCCTCTTATTTGTACTTATAAAGTGGGTGACTGCCCAATTTGAAAAAGACTTTGCTCCCTCAAATGGGAAGTTGAATCCCTAATTTCTTTGGGTATAAATTCAGGATCATCTTTCTTTTGAAAGACAACTGGATTGATAGTGGTTCTATTGATGATTTATTATCTACTCATTTGACTGCTACTATTAAAGTGAACTCCTTTTGGATTAATAATAATTGGAATGATAGTAAACTCACTGATTATATTCCTATTTCTCTTTTGGATAAATTCACTAACATTCTTATCATTTTTAACAAGCTGGATCTAATTCTTTTTAAGCTGTCACATAATGGTGATTTTATTCTTAAAGAGGTCTGGAATCATATTAGAGATGATCATAGTTTCTCTAATGTCTTTTTTAAACTTTGGAATAACATTATCCCTATCTCTTACTCCTCCTTACTTGGAGAATTCTAAAAAACTTCATTCATGTTGATTCTTTGATGTGGGATAAAGGCTTTCAGTTGCCTTCTAAATATTCTTGCTATTTTCACATTGAAAATGTGAATCATGTTTTTGTCAATGGTGCTATTGCCTCAAAATTATGGGTTTGGTATGATGATCTCTTCAAAATTAACTATTTCCATGGCTCTTTATCTTTATATCAACTTCTTGATGCTTACTTTCAAAAAATAGTGAAAGGTCACATTTAAGTGTTAATTGCCATCACTCCTATATGGTTCATATAGATGGACAGAAATGATGCTAAACATCGTGGTATCCCTATGAACCATAAAAGGATTATTGCTAGAACTAATGAAAAAAATCCATTCTTTATTTAATGCTAGCTTAATTACTAACACCCATTTTAGAGGTTGTAGATTTGTGGCCAACAAGCTGGATCTTAGCCTGTTGCTAGCTTAATTACTAACACCCATTGTGATTTTCCATTTATGGCTGTTGTTTTTCTTTCGCCTCTTATTATTGTGCTTCTTGCAGTTTCTATGTTTGGTTGGGGTTTTGTTTGGTCTCCTCTTCCTCCGGTTTTGTGATGGTAATGTCCCCTCTCTCGTTTTTGTTGTTAGCTTTTTACCCTTAATTCGATGGATGATTTGACTGTTTACTTTTTGAATTTTATTATGGCTCTTATTCTCTGTAATGGAACTGCCTCTCTTCTGGTCTACTTGTCTCATTCTTTGGTTTATTTCATTTGCTCTTTTGTCAATCGGTTGGATGGTATATTGGGTTATTTTGTTTCATTCATGGTTGTGGTACTCTTAGCTTATTGGATTTCTCACGATCATTTGTCGCTTGGTTAGCACTTTTTCCTGTGCCTATGCTATATGGGTTAGACTGCTGAATAAGGTTATTCTTGGCTCTATTTTCCTTGTATAATTTTTGCTTTGATATGGCTGGGAATAATGTTTTTGCCACTGCTACTAGTAGGTGGATGTTTAGATCTGGGGCTTTTACTAGTGTTTGCCTTTCAACACTGATGGGTTGGATACCTTTTCAATGTGAATCATGTTTTTGTCAATGGTGCTATTGCCTACAAATAAAATAACCTGAATAAATAAAAAATAAACTAAATAAACTTAAAATAATCGATTTACTTATTTTTTTTTAAAATCCTAAACCCTAAACCCTAAACCGTAAAAATCTTAACCTAAACTAAATAAAACCTAAAAATTAAATAAATAAAAAAACCTAAACCTAAATAAAATAAAATAAAAACTTAAACTAAAACCAAAACATAAACCTAAATTTAAACCTAAACCTAAACCTAAAAACTAATTAAAAACCTAAACCTAAAAAATAAACTTAAAAAAATAAAAAATAAAACCTAAACCCTAAACTAAAAAAAAACTAAACCTAAAATAAAAATAAAATAAACAAAATAAAATAAACCAAAACCTAAACTAAATTAAATAAAACCAAAAACAAGCTAAACCTAAAGCTAAACCTAAACTAAATAAAATAAAATAAACTAAAAATAAACCTAAACCTAAACTAAAAAATAAAACCTAAAAATAAACCTAAAACCTAAACTTAAAAAAATAAAATAAAAACATAAACCTAAGCCTAGAAATAAAAAATAAGACCTAAACCTAAAAATAAAATAAAAATAAAACTAAACTAAAAAACAAACCTAAACCTAAAAAATTAACTAAAATAAAAAACCTTAACTAAAATAAATAAACTAAACTAAATAAAAAAAATACTAAAATAAATAAAAAATAAACTAAATAAACCTAAACATACACTTTACTTAATTAAAATGAAAATAAAAAAATAAAAAATAAAAAAAATAAAAAAACCCTAACCCTAAAACTAACCCTAAACCCTAAACCATAAACCTAAAACCTAAACCTAAACAAATAAAATAAAAACCTAAACCTAAACCTCAAAATCAAAAATAAAACCTAAACCTAAAAAATAAAATAAAACTAAAACTAAGCTAAAACATAAACATAAACCAAACCTAAACCTTAAAAATAAACTAAAATAAAAAACCTAAACTAAAATAAATAAACCTAAAATATATAAACTAAACTAAAAAAAATATAAAATAAACCTAAATAAAAATAAACTAAACAAAATAAACTAAATAAACCTAAACCTACCCGTTTACTCAATTTTAAAAAAAAATCCAAAAACCTAAACTCTAAACCCTAAACCATAAACCCTAAAACCTAAACCCTAAATCCCAAACCCTAAATGCTAAACCTAAACTCTAAAACTAACCCTTAACCCTAAACCTTAAAAATATTAACCTAAACTAAATAAAATCTAAAAAAAATAAATAAATAAACCTATACCTAAATAAATTAAAATAAAAACCTAAAGTAAAACCTAAACCTAAACCTAAAAACTAAATAAAAGCCTAAACCTAAAAAATAAACTTAAAAATAAAACCTAAAAATAAATAAAAATTAGAACCTAAACCTTAAACTAAAAGACAAAATTGAAACCTAAAATAAAAATAAAATAAACCTAAACCTAAACTAGAATAAGTAAAACCTAAATCTAAACCTAAACTATATAAAATAAAATAAACTAAAAAAATAAACCTAAACAAAAACTAAAAAAGTAAAACCAAAAAATAAACCTAAAATACAAACCTAAAACCTAAACCTAAAAAAATAAAATAAAAACCCAAACCTAAATAAATAAAAAATAAAACCTCTACCTAAAAAATAAAATAAAAATAAAACTAAACTAAAAAAAATAAACTTAAACCCAAACCTAATCCTATAAAATAAACTAAAATAAAATAACCTAAACTAATATAAATAAACCTAAAATAAATAATCTAAAAAAAGAAAAATAAAAAAATAAATAAAAATAGAAAATGAAGAAAACTAAAATAAATAAAAAATAAACTAAAAAAATCCTAAACCTACTTGTTTACTTAAATTTAAAAAAATAAAAAAGAAAAAAAAACCAAAAATAAAATAAAATAAACCCTAACCCTAAACCCCAAACCCTAAAACTAACCCTAAACCCTAAAACCCTAAACCCTAAAGCCTAAACCCTAAACTTAAAATACTAAACCTTAAAACCTAAAATCCTAAACCGTAAAACCTACAACCCTGAACCTTAAACCCTAAACCATAAACCCTAAACCCTAAAAATCGAACAACCTAAACTTAGACTAAATAAAACTTAAAAACAAAATAAATAAATAAAACCTAAACTTAAATAAAATAAAATCAAAACCTTAACTAAACCCTAAACATAAACCTAAGCCTAAACATAAAATAAAATAAAAAATAAAAAATAAACTATAATAAAATAAATAAAATCCTAAGCTAAACTAAAAAAATAAAATGAACCTAAAAAAAATTAAATAAAATAAAAACAAAACTTAAAATAAAAATAAAATAAACCTAAAATAAAAACCTAAAACCTAAACCTAAAAATAAAATAAAATAATAAATCAAAACTAAACTAAAATCAAATAAATAAAAACTAAAACTAAACTAAAAAATAAAAAACCTAAATAAAATAAAAATTAAATATAAAAAATATAAAAAAACTTAAAATAAGATGAAATAAAAATTAAATAAAATCCTAAACCTAAAAAATAATCCTAAAAATAAATAAAAAATAAAATTTAAACCCTAAACTAAAAAAAAAGCCTGAACCTAAAATAATAATAAAACAAAAAATAAGCAAAACATAAACCTAAAACTAAATTAAATAAAATAAAATAAACTAAATATTAACCTAAACTTAAACTAAAAAAAACCTAAAAATGTACCTAAAATAAAAACTTAAAACCTAAACCTAAGAAATTAAAATAAAAATCTAAACCTAAGCCTAAAAATAAAAAATACTACATAAACCTAAAAAATAAAATAAAAATAAAACAAAACTAAAAAAATAAACCTAAACCTAAAAAATAAACTAAAATAAAAAACCTAAAATAAATAAACTAAACTAAATAAAGATAAAAATATACCTAAATAAAATTCAAAAGCTAAATAAACTAAAATAAATAAATAATATACCAAAACCTACCACTTTACTTAATTTCAAAACATAAATAAACTAAAATAAATAAAAAATAAAAAATAAACCTAACACTTAGAAGGAAAATCTTGGAATTTTTCTCTTAGATTTTATAGAGGAATTTTGAATTTGGCTGAGGAATGCTTTCATGAAGAGAATGAGGGTTATTTATAAGCAAGAAGGTCATTTTGAATTACTTCAAAAAATATATTATTCTAACATCATTTTATCATATAATAATATAATATTCAATAAAAATATAATTTATATTAAATAAATATTAATTTCAAACAACCAAAATTTGGCTATTCACATGGGAAAGTTAAAAATAATCAAATATGGCTCTTAATATATTCAAAGCATGTAGCATGCATTCATTATTAAGCTTTTGAAAAGTCATAATAAATTCAATTTTAATTAAACGTGGGTCATGTAACCTATCAAATTAAACAAAAAAAAAAATCCAAGGAATCCGTTGGAGATGAAATTGGATATAAATTCCTTGATTATAAAATGAGTTTGGCTAAAAGACAAATTTCCACATATTTTTGTTCAATTTGAAATATGACATTTAAATATTATGATATAATTTATATATAATCATACATATGTTAATTATCATATAACCTTAAAATTAAATTTAAATATTTAATTATATTAAGTATATAAACTAATTATACTTAATAGTCATAATTTATTATCATTTATTATTTTGATAGTTCAAATGCTATGTATGAAACATATAATTGAATGTTAATTAGATATATATATATATATATATATAAATTAACCACATTATCATTATTTAAAATAAATAAAAATAATATGTTAAGTTTGTGAGGAAATTGATTCATACCATTGAACTGCATATAACCTAAAATATTGTATCTTGAGCTTCACATTATCCATTTTGATCTATCTTTCATTCTTTTATTCTTGCAATTTTCTCAAACATATGAGATGTATTAGATATGTAATTAGTACTTAATATATAAACACATAAAATATATTAGAACATCCAAGCATTCATTTGTTATCATCAAAATTGATTGAACATGATGCTCATTAAGCTAACAATCTCCCCCTTTTTGATGATGACAAACTAATGTTGGGTATTAATTTTGATGAAGGTGCAAATTGACCTTTCATCATAGTTTTTGAAAAAAAAAATTTCTCTTAAAAAAAAAGTTATGCACAAGAGATGAATAATGTTGCTCCCTTAAATGTATGCATGAAATTGACTTAATACTAACCAACATTTTACTCTTCTCCCCCATTTGACAACATCACAAAGTGAGAACAAACTACATATAATTTTAAATATTAGGATCTAGCATTATAAGCATGCATCTTAAAGTATAGAAACATTCTTCTGGTAATGGTTTTGTGAAAATATCTACAATTTGTAAATCGGTTCTAATGAAATTAATATTAACATCACCTTTCAGAACATGATCCCTAATAAATTGATGTCTAATTTCTATATCCTTGGTTCGTGAGTGCTGCATAGGATTTTTGGTCAAACTAATAGCACTAGTATTGTCACACTGAACTAGAATGTGATCTTGCTTAATACCAAATTCTTTTAATTATTGCTTTAACAAAAGGACTTGATCAACACAACTATCGGAAGCTATGTACTTAACCTCAACAATGGATAAAGCTATAGAATTTTGTTTCATGGATGACCAAGACAAGCGATGATCTAAAATTAACATTATGTGTTTTTTTTCTATCTACTTTACATCTACCAAAATCAGCATTAGAATAAGCAACCAAATCACACGATAAAGAATTTTAGGATACCATAAATAACAAATACAAAGATATGCTTGACGCTATTAAATGAGATTTTTTTTGGGTTTAAAATGAGCACACAAGCAACAAACATAATATCATTTACTAGAAGGTATAAAAGTGAACCTATATCGCTATAAAGTTTTAATCAATAGATTTTTTTAATTCATCTAAATCCAATTTTGTAGGTGGGCTCATAGGAGTTTTACTAGATTTAAATCTTTTCATGTCAAACATCTCAAGCAATTCATTTATGTACTTGGTTTGATAGATGAATGTGCCATTTTATTTTTGCTTCACTTGAAGACCATAGAAAAAATTAAGTTCTCCCATCAGACTCATTTTAAACTCTTTAGACATCGAGGATGAGAACTCATGGCAAAAAGATTTATTTGTACTTCCAAATAATATATCATCTACAAGAACTTGTACCACAATCAAATCATCATCTATGCTCTTAAGGAATAAATCCATGATCTATCAAAAAGTTACTTAACATATCATACCAAGAATGAGGAGCTTATTTTAAACCATATAAGGATTTCTTTAATTTATACACATGATTTGGACAATCAAGGCTCTTAAATCCAAGTGGTTGTTCTACAAATACATCTTGGTCAATAAATCCATTCAAAAATGCACTCTTGACATCAATTAAAAAAAGTTTAAAGTCCCTAAAACAAGCATAAGAAAGGTGTAACCTAATAGCTTCTAATTCTGCTATGGATGCAAAAGATTCTTCAAAATCTATACCTTCAACTTGTGTGCACCCTTGTGCAACTAACCTAGCTTCTAACAATACAACCTAAATCATCTAGCTTATTCCTAAAGACCCATTTTGTTCCAATGTCTTGGGGATAATTCCCAAACATCATTTCTTACAAATTGATTCAACTCCTCTTCCATAGCAATAATCCAAAAATTATATTTTAATTCTTCTTCTAAATTTTTAGGTTCAACCTCAGATAAAAATGTTGAATGATCTAAAGCCTCTCTACTATGTCTTCTAGTCATAACTCCTTTTGAAGGATCTCCTATAATTAGTTCCTTTGGATGATTTTTATTATATTTCCATTCTTTAGGAAATCAATCATCCACATTTTCTTCTAAAGATATTTTCTTAAAATTATCAATCTCTTCATCAATCACTTCAATTCTAATGGGATCAATTAAAGTTTCATAAAAAATAACATGTATTGATTCTTCCATAATCATTTTTCTCTTATTGAAAACTCTATAAGCACTACTAGAAAGAGAGTATCCTAAGAAAATACCATCATCTGATTTGCAATCAAACTTACTAAATGCTCTTTTCCATTATTCAAAATAAAGCATTTACATCCAAATACATGAAAGTGTTCAATCTTAGGCTTCTTTCCAAAAAACAATTCATAGGGTGTCTTTTTCAAAATTAGTTTAAAATAGATCATATTCATCTGATAACATGCAGTATTTACCGCTTCTTCCCAAAAATATTTTGGAAATTTATACTCATCAAGCATAGATCTACTTAATTCAATTAATATTCTTATTTTTCTTTCTACTACTCCATTTTATTAGGAAGTTCAAGGTGCAAAAAATTATGTTTAATCCAATGTTCATCACAATAATCCTCAAATAATTTATTTCCAAATTCGCCACCATGAATTTGAATTTACTTCATTGTAAAAGCACTCAATGAAGTAAATTCAAATTCACATCATGAAAGCTATCTAAGTTAATGATATAAATATTTTTATGTCTTTCCCTACTAACAAAACATTTTAATTATTTTTTATAATACAACATGATGCAAAATATGATGTAATGAGAATGTTCCTTTACTAGAAATGTAAAATTCAGCCAATGATCTTTCCCTTTGCATTATCTCCATATGTAGTAAATCCTCTATCACTTGATTCTAAAGTTATGAATTTATCTTTGTCTCCCATCATATGTCTTCAACATCCACTGTCCAAGTACCACATGCCTTCTTTGATTTTGCTTTAAAGGCATTCCTGCAAAAGAAAATCACATGTTAACTTTTGGAACCCAAACATGTTTGGTTCCACATTCTAAATTTGAAGCAAGATATCTAGCATGTGTGGTTTGTGTAGTGCTTGTACCATTTGGTACCCATACATAAGATGATTGCTTAGTGTTTTGTAATTTATGTGCATAAAAATCAATGAAATATGCCCTTTTCTATCATATTAGTTGCACCAAACATTAGTGTTTGCATATGGCTTAGCACAATAATTATAAGGTATATGAATGGTATGTGTATGATGCAAATAATGTTTATTAAATGTTTTACTTGATGAAGCATTATAATGAACTTGTGATTTCAAATATAATTCTAATCATGCTTTTAACAAGATATTTTCTCTTTCAAGTTTACATTCAAGTAAGGAATAATTTAATAAAGAATTATTTTTACTTTTTAAATTATCACATTAATTTTTTAAATCACAAAAATGCATATCTAAATTTTTATGTTCTTTTTCTAAGGTTTTGTATTTTCTTTTTAATTTTTTATATTCAATAACTAAATCATTAAAAGCATCATCTAATTCATCATAAGATATATCATTACATACCTCGTGAGAATTTAAGTCATATTCTTTATTTTCCATAAGACATATGTTGACTTCTTCATCGGATGAGCAAGTACTTGATTCATTTAAATCTGGATTGGCCCATTAAGCCTTCTTCTTCTTCTTATGTTGCTTTTTCTCCTTCATATTTTCTCTTCTTTCTACTTCAATCTCTTTCTTCTTTGATTCAGCAAGTTTTGGACAATCACCTCTTATGTGTCCAAGCTTTTTACATTGGTAGCAAATGATCCGTTCACCTATAGGAAATTTCTTAGTTTGAAATTTATAGTTTTTAGATTTTTTATACCTTTGATTCTTCTTCCTTAGCAAGTTCACAAGCCTTTTGGATAGAATAACCACCTCATCACTATCACCATCCAAGCTTAAGGAGTTATGCTCGTCACTATCATCAACATGTAATGCAATGGCTTTTCCTTTCTCCTTCTCCCTTTTTGCTAAGTTATCCATCTTATCCCTTAAAGCAATAACCTATTCATGTGCTATCAAAGAACCCAAAAACTGATTAAGTGGATAAGTAGATAAACCCTTAGCTTCACTAATAGCTATTACTTTAGCTTCCCATTCTTTTGGAAGACATCTAAGAATCTTATAGACTAAGTCTTGATTCCTATATATTTTTCCCAGAGAATGCAATGTATTAATTTTTTTCATGAATCTAGTATACATATCAGAAATAGATTTTGAAGGAGACATATGAAATAACTCATATTCATCAACAAGTCTATTTATGTGAGCATCTCTAACTTCACTAGTTCCTTCATAAGTTATAATGAGTTTATCCTATATATCTTTTGCTGTACTTAACATAGAAATTTTGATGTAATCATCAGGTAATAAAGCTCAATGTAAAGTATTACAAGTTCTCTTTTAGCTACAATCCATTCCTCAAAAGGTTTTTCTACTTTAATGCCTTCTACTTCTACTGTGGGTGTATGATATTGATGTGTCAACATATACCACATGCGTGCATCTTGACCTCTTAAAAATATACTAATTCTATTTTTCCAATAATCAAATGGCACACTATCTAAAAGTGGAGGTCTATGAGTGGATTGTCCCTCTGGTAGTGAACCCTTTGGGAAATGTTATCCCATAGTGAAATGATCTACTCTTCCATGTTAAGCCAATAAAAGAGCCTATGCTCTGATACCAATTATGAGTCACTATAGCACCCATTGGGGAATTAACATATTAAAAAAAAGTTAAATCTTAAATTTTAAGTTTTAGTAGAAAAATAATTTTTGATTTTATAATGACAAGATACAATTCTTAATGCAACAGAAATAAAAGTATAGTAAAGTAAAGAGAGACACTTGGCAAACAATTTTTACATGGTTAAACCAAAACCCAAAATTGGCCTACATCCATGCCTAGCCACCCCTGGCTAGGAATCCACTAAATGCAAAATAGCTTACAAATAGTACTCTATAACATTGTGTACAACCCCTACATAATATGTACTTCCTCCAAATGAGTACAACCCCAATATAAATTTTATAGCATGAAAAAATACAAAATAATAAATTTTGATAAAATATATATCTCACAAATATACCAAGATAATTAATTCAAAAAGTGATCTTATAACTTATAAATGATCACTTTATAACTTACTAATTTGGCAAGATAGAATGCTCACTTAATTTTTATAAAAAATATTAAATAAATATGTTGAAGTGATCTTACTAAGATGATTATGTTATAACAATTTGTAGATTAATATAAAAATGATTTCAAAATAAATTCATAATAGTCTATTGCACAATAAATTAAATTTCAGCAAGGAATAATTTTAACCTTAAGAGAAACTATAACTAATACATACATAATAGTGTAAGAAAGATTAACTTTTTACTAAATTTCCATTTTCTTAATTATTAAATAATGAAAATAGAATGCTTTACTAAATTTTTGCAAGATAAAATTAAAAAAAAAAAGGATATTAGTTGAAATAAAATGACAAGTAACAAATAACATAATTTATTTTTTAATAAATTTTTATTTTGATAAAGAAACTTGATTTATAATAGATCTAGCATATACTTTAAAATTTCAGCAATATTTTATTTTATTTTAACCAAAATGAATCTTTTAATTAATGCAACTAATCACAAAATACTTAGATAAAATTAATATATGATAGATTTAAGTAAACTATTAAGCTTTTAATTAAAAGAAAGATCTAGCAAATATGAAAATAATTTCATCACAATAAATTAATTTGAAATGCTTAAAATATACTTATAAAATAGATCTACGAATAAATGATCTTTTAAATAATACTAGTGAAAAAATATTTCAAGAAACCAAAAGAAATTTGTAGAAAGATAAAAAATTCAACAAGTTGAAATAAATCCTATAAACTATCAGAGGAGTTTTTCACAAAAGAAAATTATTGAAGAAACTTTGATGTGAAATACTTAGACTTTGATGTCCAAAGAATAATCCACCAAAAAATATAAATTGGAAAGAATAAATACATGGTGAAAATAGTACGAACAACTACAAAGGGATAAAGATCAATAAAACAAACTCAAGCAATTTGAGAAAGCATGCTTAGTTGAAGATGTTGAAGCTTCCAAACCAAGGATTTGATCTTGCAATATTTGAGAACACTTGGAAAGAAAATCTAGAAATTTTCTCTTTAGCTTTTCTGAGGGATTTTGATTTTGGAATGAGGAATGCTTTCATGAAGAGAATGAGGGCTATTTATAAAGAAGATCATTTTGAATTATTTAAAAAAAAATATTATTCTAACATCATTTTATCATATAATATTTTAATATTCAATAAAAAATATAACTTATATTAAATAAATATTAAATTCAAATAGCCAAAATTCAACCATTCACATGGGCATAAAAAATAATCAAATATGACTCTTAATATATTCAAAGAATGTAGCATGCATTCATTATTAAAATCAGCTAATGTTTGAAAAATCATAATAAATTCAATTTTAGTCAAACATGGGTAATGTAACTTAACAGATTAAAGAAAAAAATCCAAGGAATTTGTTGGAGATGAAATCAGATATCAATTCCTTGATTATAAAATGACTTTGGCTAAAATACAAATGTCCACATATTTTTGTTCATTTTGAAATATGATAATTAAATATTATGATATAATTTATATATAATAATACATATGTTAGTTATCATATAACATTAAAATTAAATCAAAATATTTAATTATATTACGTATATAAACTAATTACACTTAATAGTCATAATTTATTATCATTTATTATTTTGACAATTCAAATGCTATGTATGAAACATATAATTGAATGTTAATTAGATGGAGATTTATATAAATTAACCTCATTATTATTATTATTTAAAATAAATAAAATAATTTTTTAAGTTGTGAGCAAATTGATTCATGCCAATGAACTATAATTTCTAAGATAGTTATAAATGCATATAATCTAAAATATTGTATCTTGAGCTTCACATTATCCATTTTGATCTATCTTTCATTATTCTATTCTTGCAATTTCCTCAAACATATTGTGAGATATATTGGATATATAATTAGCAATTAATATATCTAAAACACATAAAACATACATTAGAACAACCAAGCATTCATTAGTTATCATCAAAATTGATCGGATTGAACATGAGGCTCATTAAGCCAACACAAGATAGTTTAGGACCTTAAGATTGACCTTCAGAATAGTTTGATGCCCTTATTTTGGATTGTGAGGTGTAGCTTAAGAAAGATTTAGAGTTAGATTATTTCCAATGAGTAGTTTACTTCTTCATATGGTGTTGATCAAAGTGGTAGGACCCTACCACTACAATAATCGACTTCTGTGATATATTCTAAAATAGAGGTAGAATTGATGTCTACCAACTCTTTTATGGTGCCCAAAATTTCTTTTGTTAGATCTGATGATTCTAACTCTTTATCAATAGTGAAAACATGAAATTTTAGAATGAGGTATCTCTCCCAGTTGGAATCCTTAAAGAAGTCCATGACGCTATTTTATGGATTACAATCATTGTGATTATCATTTTGATTATCTTTTTTGGGAATTAGATTCAAATCATTTCATATCTATAAATAAGACATACCGAAAAATCCTTATTGATCTTATTCTTGGCTCTTGAAGGAACTTTATGGCCTTTCCCTTTGGTTGGGAAACTCAATCGTAAGTCAAATCAAGAAGTGGATTCTTGCCTTCCACCTCCTCTTTAATCATGTGAGGGTTTATTGCTAGAAAGAGAACCATAATACTTTGCTTGAATGTTGTTGACTTGAATTGTTAACTTGATTTGATTGTTGAATTGGAACCCTCATTTAAAAAATTTAGGTATGCTAATTGAGGTTCAAATATTGGAGAGATTTTGGAGGAGAAACTTTGAATTTGATTTAAATTTAGAACCCACATTCAACAAATTTGGGTGTGTTGAATGGGGTTCAAATGTTTTTGACTGGATCTTAATTGATTCTTTCATTGGCTCACATTTGAATTTGATTTTTAGTTTGGGACCCTCATTTAACAAATTTGGGTATGTTAAATGGAGGGTCAATTGACTTTTTTTGGATTTGATTTTAGAATCTTCACCTAGCAAATTTATGTATGCTAAATGAGATTCAGTGCATGTTTGAAAACAATTTTTGAAAGCATTTTTATTGTTAGCAATCATGTGTATCATGTGTATGATTTATTGAATTTGATTTGAAAATGGGATCCTTAGTAAATTTAGGTATGCTAAGTGAATACCAATGTGTTTGATGTATTTTGATTTAATTTTGAAAATGAGATTACTTAACAAATTGATGCTAAGTAAAGTGTGTTTGATGAGTTTGTTTTTTTTTTACTTTGAAAGAGGAGATCAATTAACAAATGTGGTATGTTAAATAAAGTTCAATTTGTTTTCAATTTGAAAACTTTTGACAAATTTGGGTATGTCAAATGGAGTTCAAGTGTCTTTGATTTATTTATGATTTTAAAAGGGTATACTTAGCAAATGTTTATGTTTAGAGTCCAATTTGTTTTGATTATGAAATTCTCATTTGACAAATTTGTATGTCAAATGGAATTCAAATGTGTTTTAATTTTTTAGTGATTTTGGGGATTTGATTTAAAAATTTTGGTATGTTAAATGGAAATCAATTATATTTTCTTTCGATTTTCAAAGATGAGATATTTGTGTGTGATGTTGCTTTTGAAAAGGAAATCTAACCAAGCACATGTATGTTAAATGAAATTTCATTTTATGTCATGATCTTGTTTAAAAAATAAAATCTTCATTCAACAATCTTATTTTAAATGGAGATTATTATTTTAAAATATGTGATTTTTGAAAATGGATATTAAAATTATTTGATTTTAAATTTTGAAAGAACCTCCATGCAATAATCATGGATCTGTATGAACTTTGTTATTTTCAATGTAGACCTTTGTCATATGAAATTTAATTTGAGAAGTGCTTTTGAAAGTATATATTTTTGCAAAGAGTTTATTTTCTTATGTGAGATGAACCTTGCTCACCAAGAGAATGGTAAAGAGGTTCTAAATTTGTAGTCATCTCCTTTAGTTATTTAAATTTTTTAACCTATTAAACATATTTTAAGACCTTCATGGAGTTATCTTAAAATCTAAAATGTTATCTAGCTCAACCTAAGGATGAAATAGGCTAAGTTCCAATGAAAAGAAAGATAGTCTATGTTTGGGGACAATACCAAAGATGGAGAGAAAACCACAAATCAGAAAAATCTATGTTCAATTTTAAGATGTTGACACCATGTAGATCTTATTACTTATTGAAATTCAATATATTAAGGAAAGATGCACTATCTCAAAAGATAGAAATCATCACTCTATAATGGACAATCAAATAAGGACTCTAAGGCATGATGGGTCTTTGAATGTACCAGAGATCTTTTCCCTACTTTACATGGAAAAGTAAAGTTGGGTTTTATATTAAGTTGGGTTCATTATTTCATGGAGGCAAGCTCCATAGTTAATTACATCCTAAGGGATGTGAATCCCTTAAGAATACTCTCGATTAAAGTAATAATTAAAGTCTCCAAAGATTTCAAGGCTAGACTATCAAAGGATTAGTTATATTGGAAAATCAAGTTGGAAAACTCAAGGAGAAGACTTATTATCGAAGCTAATGGAAATGAGTAGGGAATGATCTTGATACAAGGAAACCTAGTGAGCATTTCAACCTATCCTACAATTGGGCTTTATAATTTTGAAATTAAAGAGAGGATCAATTTTGTTAAAGTTGACATTTCATTAGAAAGCTAGGACTTGTAATCCAACAAAACAAGATTGTGGAGATGCATAAGAGGTGAGGATTTATGCATAATCTAGGGAGATTTAGCATAAGCCAAAGCGTGACCTAAATATAAGAAAAATTGGAATATGGTTTAACTCCATAAGAGAAGATAAACTTCACGACAGTTGGACTTTCAATTGCCTGGAGTGGCAGCTAGCTAACACCTCCTACTCTTTAAATCCATGAAGTTCGATCATATGATTTACAAGATTAGTTAGTCTATTATTTAATTAGAAAGAAACTAAAGTCTTTAAACCCACTATTGGCTTAATGAGCCTCATGTTCAATTCGATCAATTTTGATGATAACAAATGTATGATTGGATGTTCGAACGAATGTTTTTATGTGTTTTAGATATATCAATTGCTAATTACATATCCAATATATCTCATAATATATTTGAGGAAATTGCAAGAGTAGAAGAATGAAAGATAGATCAAAATGGATAATGAGAAGCTCAAGATATAATATTTTAGGTTATATGCATTTATAACTATCTTAGTAATTCATATGAGTTCATTGGCATGAATAAATTTGCTAAAAACTTAATATATTATTTTAATGAGGTTAATTTATATAAATCTCTATCTAATTAACATTCAAATATATGTTTTATACATAGCATTTGAATTGTCAAAATAATAAATGATAATAAATTATGACTATTAAGTGTAATTATTTTATTTACTTAATATAATTAAATATTTTAATTTAATTTAAAGATTATATGATAACTAACATATGTATGATTATATATAAATTATATCATAATATTTAAATATCATATTTACAAAAATATGTGAAATTTTGTATTTTAGCCAAAGTCATTTTATAATCAAGGAATTTATATCTGATTTCATCTCCATCAGATTCCTTATACTTTTTTCCTTTAATTTGATAGGTTAGAAGACCCATGTTTGATTAAAATTGAATTTATTATGACTTTTCAAACATTAGCTGATTTTAATAATGAATGCATGCTACATGCTTTGAATGTATGAAGAGCCATATTTGATTATTTTTGACTTGCCCATGTGAATAGCTGAGTTTTGGCTACTTAAATTTAATATTTATTTAATATAAATTATATTTTTATTGAATATTAAATTATTAGATGATAACATGATGTTAGAATAATATATTATTTTGAAATAATTCAAAATGGCCTTCTTGCCTATAAATAGCCCTCATTTTCTTCATGAAAGCATTCCTCATTCAAATTTAAAATCCCTCTAGCAAATCTAAGAGAAAATTTCTTAGATTTTCCTTCCAAGTGTTCTCCAAATATTGCAAGATCAAATCCTTGGTTTGGAAGCTTCAACATCTTCAACTAAGAAAGATTTCTCAAAATACTTGAGTTTGTTTTCTTGATCTTAATCCTTTTTTAGTTGTTCATGTTATTCTCAACATCAATTTATTCTTTCCAATTTATACTTTTTGGTGGATTAGTCTTTGGACATTATTTTTCACATCAAAGTTTTTTAACCAGTTTTTTGTGAAAAACTCTTGTGATAGTTTGTTAGATCTATTTTAACTTGTTGAAATTTTTAACTTCCTACAAATTTCTTTTGGTTCCTTGAAATATTTCTTCATTAGTCTTATTTTGAAAGATCATTTATTCTTATATCTATTTTAGAAGTATATTTTAAGCATTTCAAATTAATTTATTATGCTGAAATTATTTTCATATTTGATAGATATCTTTTTTTTTAATTAAAAGCTTACTAGTCTACTTAGATCTATCATATACTAATTTTATTTAAGTATTTTATGATCATTTGCATTAATTGAAAGCATCTTTTTGGTTAAAATTTAATAAATTATTTCTTGTTGAAATTTATTTTATTATGCAAAAGAATATTGTGAATTTATTTTGAAATCATTTTTATATTACTCTACATCATGTTTGATTAGAATTGAATTTATTATGACTTTTTAACCATTAGATGATTTTAATAATGAATGCATGCTACATGCTTTGAATATATGAAGAGCCATATTTGATTATTTTTGACTTGCCCCTGTGAATAACTGAATTTTGGCTGCTTGAATTTAATATTTATTTAATATAAATTATATTTTTATTGAATATTAAATTATTAGATGATAACAGATTCCTTAGACTTTTTTCCCTTTAATTTGATAGGTTACAAGACCCATGTTTGATTAAAATTGAATTTATTATGACTTTTCAAACATTAGCTGATTTTAATAATGAATGCATGCTACATGCTTTGAATATATGAAGAGCCATATTTGATTATTTTTGACTTGCCCATGTGAATAGCCGAATTTTGGCTGCTTGAATTTAATATTTATTTAACATAAATTTTTTTTATTGAATATAAAATTATTAGATGATAACATGATGTTAGAATAATATATTATTTTGAAATAATTCAAAATGGCCTTCTTGCCTATAAATAGCCCTCATTCTCTTCATGAAAGCATTCGTCATTCAAATTCAAAATCTCTCTAGCAAATCTAAGAGAAAATTTCTTAGATTTCCCTTCCAAGTGTTCTCCAAATATTGCAAGATCAAATCCTTGGTTTGGAAGCTTCAACATCTTCAACTAAGAAAGCTTTCTCAAAATACTTGAGTTTGTTTTCTTGGTCTTAATCCTTTTTTAGTTATTCATGTTATTTTCAACATCTATTTATTCTTTCCAATTTATACTTTTTGGTGGATTAGTCTTTGGACATTATTTTTCACATCAAAGTTTCTCAACCAGTTTTTTGTGAAAAACTCTTGTGATAGTTTGTTAGATCTATTTCAACTTGTTGAAATTTTTAACTTCCTACAAATTTCTTTTGGTTTCTTGAAATATTTCTTCATTAGTCTTATTTTGAAAGATCATTTATTCTTATATCTATTTTAGAAGTATATTTTAAGCATTTCAAATTAATTTATTGTGCTGAAATTATTTTCATATTTGATAGATATCTTTTTTTTTTAATTAAAAGCTTACTAGTCTACTTAGATCTATCATATACTAATTTTATTTAAGTATTTTATGATCATTTGGATTAATTGAAAGCATCTTTTTGGTTAAAATATAATTAATTATTCCTTGTTAAAATTTATTTTATTGTGTAAAAGAATATTGTGAATTTATTTTGAAATCATTTTTATATTACTCTACATCATGTTTGATTAAAATTGAATTTATTATGACTTTTCAAACATTAGATGATTTTAATAATGAATGCATGCTACATGCTTTGAATATATGAAGAGCCATATTTATTTGATTTTTTTTGCCCATGTGAATAATTTGAATTTTGCTTGAATTTAATATTTATTTAATATAAATTATTTTTATTGAATATTAAATTATTAGATGATAACAGATTCCTTGGACTTTTTTCCTTTAATTTGATAGGTTACAAGACCCATGTTTGATTAAAATTGAATTTATTATGACTTTTCAAACATTAGCTGATTTTAATAATGAATGCATGCTACATGCTTTGAATATATGAAGAGCCATATTTGATTATTTTTGACTTGCCCATGTGAATAGCCAAATTTTGGCTGCTTGAATTTAATATTTATTTAATATAAATTTTTTTTTATTGAATATTAAATTATTAGATGATAACATGATGTTAGAATAATATATTATTTTGAAATAATTCAAAATGGCCTTCTTGCCTATAAATAGCCCTCATTCTCTTCATGAAAGCATTCATCATTCAAATTCAAAATCCCTCTAGCAAATCTAAGAGAAAATTTCTTAGATTTTCCTTCCAAGTGTTCTCCAAATATTGCAAGATCAAATCCTTGGTTTGGAAGCTTCAACATCTTCAACTAAGAAAGCTTTCTCAAAATACCTGAGTTTGTTTTCTTGATCTTAATCCTTTTTTAGTTGTTCATGTTATTTTCAACATCTATTTATTCTTTCCAATTTATACTTTTTGGTGGATTAGTCTTTGAACATTAATTTTCACATCAAAGTTTCTCAACCAATTTTTTGTGAAAAACTCTTATGATAGTTTGTTAGATCTATTTCAACTTGTTGAAATTTTTAACTTCCTACAAATTTCTTTTAGTTTCTTGAAATATTTCTTCATTAGTCTTATTTTGAAAGATCATTTATTCTTATATCTATTTTAGAAGTATATTTTAAGCATTTCAAATTAATTTGTTATGTTGAAATTATTTTTATATTTGATAGATATCTTTTTTTTTAATTAAAAGCTTCATAGCCTACTTAGATCTATCATATACTAATTTTATTTAAGTATTTTATGATCATTTGCATTAATTGAAAGCATCTTTTTGGTTAAAATATAATAAATTATTCCTTGTTGAAATTTATTTTATTGTGCAAAAGAATATTGTGAATTTATTTTGAAATCATTTTTATATTACTCTACATCATGTTTGATTAAAATTTAATTTATTATGACTTTTCAAACATTAGATGATTTTAATAGTGAATGCATGCTACATGCTTTGAATATATGAAGAGCCATATTTGATTATTTTTGACTTGCCCATGTGAATAGCTGAATTTTGGCTGCTTGAATTTAATATTTATTTAATTTAAATTATATTTTTATTGAATATTAAAATATTAGATGATAACAGATTCCTTGGACTTTTTTCCTTTAATTTGATAGGTTACAAGACCCACGTTTGATTAAAATTGAATTTATTATGACTTTTCAAACATTAGATTTTAATAATGAATGCATGCTACATGCTTTGAATATATGAAGAGCCATATTTGATTATTTTTGACTTGCCCATGTGAATAGAATTTTGGTCGCTTGAATTTAATATTTATTTAATATAAATTTTTTTATTGAATATTAAATTATTAGATGATAACATGATGTTAGAATAATATATTATTTTGAAATAATTCAAAATGGCCTTCTTGCCTATAAATAGCCCTCATTCTCTTCATGAAAGCATTCATCATTCAAATTCAAAATCCCTCTAGCAAATCTAAGAGAAAATTTCTTAGATTTTCCTTCCAAGTGTTCTCCAAATATTGCAAGATCAAATCCTTGGTTTGGAAGCTTCAACATCTTCAACTAAGAAAGCTTTCTCAAAATACTTGAGTTTGTTTTCTTGATCTTAATCCTTTTTTAGTTGTTCATGTTATTTTCAACATCTATTTATTCTTTCCAATTTATACTTTTTGGTGGATTAGTCTTTGGACATTATTTTTCACATCAAAGTTTCTCAACCAATTTTTTGTGAAAAACTCTTGTGATAGTTTGTTAGATCTATTTCAACTTGTTGAAATTTTTAACTACAAATTTCTTTTAGTTTCTTGAAATATTTCTTCATTAGTCTTATTTTGAAAGATCATTTATTCTTATATCTATTTTAGAAGTATATTTTAAGCATTTCAAATTAATTTATTGTGCTGAAATTATTTTCATATTTGATAGATATCTTTTTTTTAATTAAAAGCTTACTAGCTTTAGATCTATCATATACTAATTTTATTTAAGTATTTTATGATCATTTGCATTAATTGAAATCATCTTTTTGGTTAAAATATAATAAATTATTCCTTGTTGAAATTTATTTTATTGTGCAAAAGAATATTGTGAATTTATTTTGAAATCATTTTTATATTACTCTGCAAATTGTAATAACATAAACATCTTAGTAAGATCACTTTAAGATATCTATTTTATTATTTCTTATCAATATTAAGTGAGCATTTTATCTTGCCAAAATTTTTAAGTTATAAGTGATAATTTATAAGTTGTGAAATTATTTTTTGAATTGGATAACTTGGTATATTTATGAGAGATTTATTTTATCAAAATTTATTATCTTGTATTTATCTTTTTGTGCTATAAAATTTATATTGGGGTTGTACTCACCCCTTTGTAGGAGAGTTCATATTGTTGTAGGGGTTGTACTCACCCCCTTATAGGAGAGTACTATTTGTAAGCTATTTTGCATTTAGTGGATTCCTAGCCAGGGGTGGCTAGGCGTGGACGTAGGCCTATTTTGGAGTTTGGTTGAACCACGTAAAAATTGTGTGCCTATTATCTCTCTTTACTTTACAATATTTTTGTTTTTTGGTGCATTAAGAATTGTATCTTGTCATTATAAAATCAAAAATTAATTTTCTATTAAAACTTAAAATTTAAGATTTAACTTTAAAATTTTTTAATACCACTAATTCACCCCACCACCCCCCCCCCACCTGGGTGCTATAGTGACTCACATTCTAGGCCACACATTCAAACATCAAACATATAAAGAAACTAAGGAAAGAATGCCATCTTAATTGCTCACTTTAAACATAACATCAAAAATAATTTTTATAGCTAATACAAAAGAATAATAGGTCAGTGCGGTCGGGTGTTAATGTACAACCCAAAAAAATGGTAGCAGAGCTCTACCTTTAAACAACCTGGTACATAAAAGAATAATTTGTAATTTACAAATGATAAATGCTATGGGAGGGGTGGGGAGGGGTGGTTCTTTAAGTCTTTTTGTCTTCATGTATCTTCCTCCTTTGATTTGATTTGCTACACTTCAAAGGCATCACATGGACTCCCAGGACAAAGCCTTCTAGCCAATGCTCATTATTATCCCCTCATAGCATTAATCCTAATTTCTAATAAAAAATTACATTAAAAATAAAAAAAGTAAATCTAACTACACCTATAAGAGAAGTGTTAGCTAAACACATATAGAACCCTAGCACTTATACTTATAATTTGGACTTAGCATCCTACACATGGGTAACCAAGCCCACCTGTCCTAACTTGGATTATGCTTAGGGGGTTATGCAACTTGCAAAATGAGCATTTATATTTATTTTTAAGTGGGCCCTTAAACATAATCCCCTATAGAAAATATAATTAGGCTAATCATGACCTACAATCTAATCTATGAAACATACACCCTAACATCCAGTCTAAAATAATACATCACAAAATAAAATATACATCACACCATGCACCATCCTAACATAAGGCTAGAAGTAGTGACTTAGTTTAATGTGTGTGTATTAAGGCTTGTGTGGTATGTCCTAACTAGGCTTTAGAGTTAAGATTATCTAAGTATAAAAATATTCAACTTAAAGGGTGGTTCCACTTCAAGTTCTTTAATTGATTGCAAGTTTTAATTTATGTTTTATTTTGTTTCATAAGACCTACATTTAATAACTAAGTGTTGTAAAGAAAAGAAAAGAGGTTTTCCTCTTTCATCCCTACCTTGAACCACTTTCTAAGGCATGTTAATTTGATTTAGTTCTCTTAAGTGAATGGCTTATTACACAATTTAGATTAATCCTAAGTTTAGGTTCTCTTTAAATAATTCTATTCAATGTGAAAGGCTTCTTAAGATTAATCTAATTGAAATACTATCACATGGCACATGCTAAATCATTTTTTTCCATCACATGTAACATGCATATGATTAAGTCTTAAGTATACTTACACATTCAATATGTTTTAGCACACTTAAGTGATGGATGTGAGTATGTACATTTGAAGCTTTATATTTCCCCTCTAATTGAATTATTTTATCATATTAATTTAAGGCTCTATCTAAATTCTTATGCAAAGGTACATAGGGATGAAATTAAATATGTACTTGTCATTGTTAACCAAGGAAGTGAGGTAATCAAATGAACTCCTTGGGGCTAGCTAAAGCCTTGTATTCCCGGGATGTCTAGACTATATACCATTACATTCAAACCATATGTAAATTTACATGCATGAACATTAGAAAGAGAGCTCTAAATCACATGATCAATTAATTCAATCACCTGAATAATTGCAAATGCATGTATTTTTAATAAAAAGGAAGGATTACCATTCTCTAATTAAATACACAAATGTATGTATAAAAGACATAAGCAAGTACATGCCTTTATTAAACCAAGGAAGTGAGGTAATCAAATGACCTCCTTAGGGCTAGCTAAGGCCTCATATTCCCAAGATGTCCAGACTATATACAGCTTTTCTTAGATACATACACATGTATTCAAAATTTGGAAAATGAAAATATTGCAAAAAAATGATATTCAATTTGATTGAATCATTTATTTATATGAATTAAAGCCTCATCCAACTTCTAGTATTGAAATACATAAGAATGAAATCATATGGAGTATGTGGAATTGTTAAACCAGGGAAGTGAGGTAATCAAATGACCTCTATGGGGCTAACTAAAGCCTCATATTCTTGGGATGTCCAGACTATATACCCATTAACATTCTCACTCACATAAATTAATACATGAATAAAAGGAAAGGAGCTTCACTTCATACATTTAAGCTATAATCACATGCATCTCCTATGTATTTATAACTAGCATTCATAGCATATATAACCATTCATTTATATTCTTTGGAAAATATGTTTGGATTTAATAGTGATAATAGCCACACATATTATAAAATAAATCAACACATGCAAGTTTGACATAAAAGAAAACCATTTGATTTAATTAATTTTGAAAAGATGAATGTATGATTTCAAATGACATTCAACATTTAACATGAATAGAAGTGAATGAATAAGCATAAACATGTGATTATATTCAATTAAATTAATTCCTAAGGACAATGAAATTAAATAAAAGCATTTAAAGAAAATCAAGGCTTTTTAATTATCACTTTCAATTTCATATTTGATTTGGTTTGAATAAATGAGGGAAAGTTTGCTGATCCTAGCACATTCCCATGTTTGTGATTTAATTTGGTTTAATGAAAAGTAATTAAGTTAATTTTATGGGTTAATTAGGGTAATTAAATTCATTAATTAACCTTATTATGTTACCTTAATTTAGTTAACTAAGTAATTATGAGGCAACATGATATGTACATACATTGGATATTAGATTAGCAATGAACCTAAGAAATGAAAGAGGTCTAATGCAATTGGCTCATAATTAGTGATTAATTAAGTTAAGAAACTTAATTAAGTACTTTCAAGGTTTTCTCACACATGTGGGTTAACATTAATTTCCTTAAATGTCTTTAAGTTATTGAACACCTAAAGATCTACACATGAATTGATTAATTAAGATTACATGTGATTATAGTTTCAAATTGATTAATTTAGCAATTTAATTAATGAATTAAACCATCAATTAATCCAAAATTATTTAATTTCCATTCAAGTGAAATGGACTTTGAAAAAAGATTGAGAAAGAGGTCCCCATTCCCATTCACTATTTTACAATGATTATCAAGCTTAATTAGTAATTTCCTTACTATTTAGAATATTAATTATTTGCCTAATTAATAGGAAAGTAATTAAGGTTAAGACAACCAACTTCTCTAATTAACCAAGCAATAAATCGAAAGAAAATTATGGGAGGCAAAGGTCATCCCATTAATAAACCTCAAAAAGTTTGGGATTAATTACTTAGGTAATTAAAGAGTAATTAAGCTAATTAAGTTTTAAATTAAACCCAAATTAAGCTTTAATTACTATTCAAAATTAATTGGGATCAATTTTAATTGAATATCCTTTGAAATACCTTCAAAATAAATTTTTACATGCATTTTATGATTTTTCTTTGATTTGTCATAATTTTCCAAAGTTTCAGTTGATTAAATAATTTTCCATGATTTTTATAAAGTCCATTAATTTATTTTAACTATTTGAAATTCAGAATGCAATATCTCCCAATCGAGAAATCCTTTTAACATGAAATTTTTATGGTAGGTAGATTTTAAGTTCAGTTTTAATGTCTAAAAATTTCAAATCAATCTGATGTGTTTTTTTGGTTTAATTAATAAAATTTTATTTTTTATAAAACTTAAATTAAGATCAAAATATTCAATAAAATTTGGGGATTTTGGATTCATTGGATTTCTCTTAGAAAGATAAATCCAACGAGCCTTTATTTAAAATTTTTAGCTAAGTATGTTATTTTTTATGAATTTTTGAAGTTTCAAGTGTTTTTAATTAATTTTTAAAAGCAAAAAATCTCTAATATCTTATTTTTAACCAACGCGTTGACTAGACCATTATACCATGTGGCACCATGTATCGGTACCATGCATGAGATGGCGAGAATGCAGACATCCACCATAATTTGATCAATCAGATAGATAGATAAAATACATGCAACCACGTGATATGGTGATTAGATCCACGTGATCCACATGATTTGAGCCATCTATCTCCCTGAACATGAGATCGGATGGCTGGTGGGTGATCCAGCGGATGAGGCAGATAAAACACTATTTTGGGCATGATTTTTGTGATTCTTGTGAAAAAATTGAACAAAAAACATCATTTTAGGCTTTATTTTCTAGTGTTCTTCACTAGAAATCACTCCAAATGCATGGGGATGATGAAAAATATAACAAATGCAAGGATAATCTAAAAGAAATTCTTAAAATTGAGTAAAAATTGTCACAAATAAAGGAACCTATTGCCGACTATGGTTCTTGAAAATTACCTCATCGAGGATAATTTTCGATGGTGGTGATGATCCAAGAGCGCTCTTGAGGGCAAGAAGAAGCTTTGGAATGGGTTTGGGCTCTTACTTCACTTCGGAATAATATATCCACTAATGGCCACCGCTTCCTTGCAGAAATCCACTTGATTTTGATGGCTTTTGCTAAAAAGCCAAGTGAGAATGGTTGCTGGTTGGTTTGGGAGCTCTAGAAGAGTGAAATGAGTGTGTGAGGAAGAGTGTTTGCCTCTCTATTTTTTTCTCCTTGCAATGGCCTAAAATCACCTCATTTTGGGTGATTTTTGACTCCAAATGGGTAGATGATTTTTCTAAGTCCCTAAGGCATGGCATAATCCTATGATTAACTCTTCTAAGTCTCTAGGTTAGGTCAAGTGTTCACCTAGAAGTATCTTATGAAAAACCTTAGTGTCTAGAAGGTTCCTAGGTCTAAGAAGAGGAGGTTGAGAACTCACTCCAAAGGTGAGGTCAATAGTGTGTTACTTAGTTGATGAAATCGAAAAGAAGAAATATTGAATTTGAATTTGTTATCTATTAAAAGAAAAAATAAAAAACCTAAACCCTAAACTAAAACCTGAACCCTAAACCTAAAACCTAAACCCTAAACCATAAACCATAAACCTTAGACCCTAAAACCGTAAAACCTAAACCCTAAACACTAAAACCTAAACCCTAAAACCTAAACTGTAAATCTTAAACTCCAAACTCTAAACCCTAAATGCTAGACCTAAAATAAAATAAACCTAAAATAAACTAAAAAATAAAAAATAAACTAAACTAAAAGAAAATAAAAACCTAAACCTATACCCACCCGCCACCTGAGCCCTTGACCTCATGCTCTGGGTATTCCCTCTTTTTTTTTTTTCGGTTGATGGTTACATGATTCTCATTGGATTCCTACTGGAATCAATGGCCATTGACCGCTTTCATGTTTTACTTGGAGTGATGCTATGGTTTGGCATCTTCCCTGATGTTTTCATGGGGAAAACTAACGGATCCAATGGATCCTACAAGGGCATCAACTACCTTGGCTTTGGCTACTTCAAAATCATTCAAAGACGTCCTCACTGGTAAGGATAGTTGTTCAGGTGAGTCCCTAAAACTTATTTTGACTTCTTTTTGAGGCAAGCCTATGGTTCTGTGCTCTAATCTGATTGTGGAAAAGCTTGCTAAGCCATTTGAATTCACTTTGGTAGGAAAGTTTACTTTTAGTAGGCCAAATCTAAAAAACATTCACTCTTTCTTTTATAGTCTAAAACTTTTGGGTGCTTTTATGATTTGTTTAATTGATCCCTGCCATATTTTGATTCAGTTAATGAATGATTTGGATTACTCACGTGTTTTCGCTTATCATTCTTATTTTGTTTTCAATTGCCAAATGAGGTTGTTGAAATGGACTCCACTATTTGATATTAGGAAAGAATCCCCAATGATTCGAGTTTGGATTTCTCTCCCCAATATACGAATTCATTTCATTAATCATCAATTCCTTTTTATTGTGGGTGCTTTATTTTTGACGTTACAAATTGAGTCAACGACTACGAAATGTTGACCTTCTATGGCTAGAATCCTTGTTGAATTGGACATTACCAAGAAACACCCCAAAGAGATCTGGCTGGGATCTAAAAAGTACGATTATATGTAGAAAGTTTATTTTGAAAATTTCTTTGTCTTTTGTTCTCATTGTAAAATCCACAGGCATGATAATTATGAATGTTTCATTCTACATCCTCACCTAAAAAAGAAAATTCTTGTTATGGAAACTATTATTCCTAACCCTAGGCTAACCACTATCTTATAACAAAAAGTTAATTTAGAAAAAAGGATTCATTGAATGTACATAATAAGGCTATTTTACCTCTTATTTCTTTTGTGCAATTGAAGGTTTCTAATGTGGAAAATAATAATTTCTCTAAACTTTTGGATGATGATTCTTTTTCCTCTGAGTCGATCCCCGTATCCTTGTCAATTTTGATTAAGAAAAATGAAGCTTTAAGTTAAAATATTAATGAAGATATCAATGTTATGCATCATTCAAATTCAATGGAGAATATTGCTTTGGTTTCTCATGATATTTAGTTTGAAAAACTTGACTTTACTTTAGTTTAGGATGATTTAAATTCTCCAAAAGATTTGGTTTTGTCTAATAATCTGGGTATTGAAGAAGAAGGGCTGGATGTTCACACTTGCCTTCTTAAAAAACCAGTTTCAGTTCCCTCGCTTGCTATACCTGATGCTCATTTGCCTTTAATAAATTCTAATGGCTTGGAAGAAAGAGAACTCACTTCTATACAAGAGACTTTCCCTAAATCTGTGACTAATGTTGCAGAATCCTTCTCGGATGATCATTCTTTGGGGAAAAAAATGGTTTCCAAACTTATCATGCTAAAAATAAAAAAATTTTAAAAACTTCCCTCCCAAATTGTTTAAAAACACTAGATCTACTGCGGCCTCTCTCTCCTCTCTTATTTAACCTTTTCTTAACCCCTTTTTATTTCCTTATGTATAATTTTCTTGTTGGAATGTTAGAGGGATCGGTACCCTTTATATTTGTAATCATATTAGAAACCTTTATGATATTCATAATATTTCTTTACTTATTATTTTGGAGGCTCTTATTCATGCAAACAAAATTAACCATGTTGCTAGAATGATTAGTTTCATTAAATTTTTCTCTAATTTTAGTAATAAAATTTGGTGTTTTTGGAATAATTTTGTGGAGGTTTCTATTCTTAATGATTTTTAACAAGTTTTCAATGCTCAAATATCTTATGGTGACTATTGTGTTTTGGGCTCTTTTATATATGCATCTTGTAATAGATTTGGTACAAATCTTCTTTAAGAAAATTTAAGGAATTTTGCTACCTTTGCCAATAAACCTTAGTTTATTGGTGGGGATTGATTTATTTTCTCTTCCTGAATGAAGTTGTGGTTGCTCTCTAATATTTATTCCATGGAAGAATTTTCCATTATGATCCTTGATTGCAATTGATTGATTGCTTTGGCTAAGGGTTCAAATTTTACTTGGCAAAACTCTAGACTTTGGCAAAGGTTGGATCAAATTATTTTATACTCTCATTAGATTACTCAATGGCCTATTTCTTCTATCAATAAATTAAGTAGAACCTTATCAAATCGTGCTCCTATTTTGGTTTCTATTAAAGATATTTCTAATAGATTAAAAAAATTTCTCTCATTTTAGATTTCAAAACATGTGGATTCAGCATATTGATTTCTTTAATGTTGTGGCTAACAATTGGAAAGCTACCTTACATCGTGATAATTCAATAATGGGGATGAATAGATTTTGGTTTAGCTTAAAAGACTTAAACAAAATTTGGGTTGGTGGAACAAGCATTATTTTAAAAACCTTTTTGTTAATATCAAAGAAATAAAAAAAATTGGTTTTTGATCTTGAAGTCTCAGCTACGTCTGATCCTACTAAGATTAAGGACGTGATTGAGGTGAAAGATAAACCTATTAATTTTCAAAATACGGAAGAGACTTGTTAAAAAGCTAAACATATATGGATGGTGACAGAAATACTAAATATTTCCATGCTTTAGTTAATAAAAATAGAGCTTTAAATAATATTCAAAAAATTAAAGATGATAATGGAGAATGGATTAGGGAGAATAATGATATTAAGGATTTGGCCATTAATTACTTTAGAAATATGCTTAATAAGAGTTGCTCTTATGAAGCTTTTTCTAAATCATACTTGATTTATTTTATTATAAACAATAATGACAATGATTTGCCTACAATTGCACATAATGAAGAGGAAATTTTTAAAGTTCTTAATAGCATGAACATAAGTTCTATTGCTGGTCTGGAGGGTTTCACTACCCAATTTTTTCAAAAATTTTGGTTTATTATTAAAAATGATTTGGTTGAGGTTATGGTTGATTTTTTTATGGTAATCCTTTTCCTAAATATTTTTCTAGCACTTATATTGTTCTCATACCTAAGAAGATAATCCTAACTATTGGAATGATTATAGACCTATTAGTCTTTGCACCTTCTTCAATAAGCAGATTTTCAAAATTTTAACCAACATGCTCAGACCTTTACTTCATAGGATTATCTCTCAAAACCAAATTAGCTTTGTTAAAGGTAGATCTATTTCTGATAATATTCTATTTGCTCAAGAATTAATTCATGATTTAGATGCTAAGACTAGAGGTGGCAACATTATGTTCAAATTAGATATTACCAAAGCTTTTAACAATATCTCTTGGGATTCTCTTATCCATATTCTGAATTTATTTGGGTTTTCTGATAAATTTATCTTTCTTATTAAAAATTGTATTAATAATGCCTGACTTTCTATTTTGCTTAATGGGGAAGCCTTGGCCTTCTTTCCTTATTCCCATGGCCCAAGATAAGGGGATCCTCTATCTCCTACCTTATTTATTATTACTATTGTGTACTTATCTAGGAGCATCAATGATCTATTCTTAAACAATCCTAGTATGGATCACAAAACTCTTGGTGGTCTTCCTGTTTCTCATTTAAGATTTGTAGATGATTTCATTATTTTTTGCAAAGCTTCTATTCATCATATCAAGAATCTCAATATTTTTTTAAATAAACTTGGTAGAGAAAGTGGTCTATTTATCAATGATAACGAAAGATATTTTATTACTTCAAGCATCTCCAATAATAAAATTAATCAAATCCTACATACCACTAACTTTAAACATCAACACCTTCCTCTTAAGTACTTGGGTGCTCCTCTTTTTAAAGGTGTGAAATGATCCCATCTTTTTGATGAGTTAATTAAAAAAATTTAAATAAAATTTGTGTTTGGGAATTTCATTTACTTTCCTTCGGTGGCAAGATCACTATTCTTAAAAGCACTCTCAATTCAATGCCTCTTTATTTGATTCAAACTATTATCCCCACTAATGCTACTCTTATCAAAATTGATCGCTTGCTTAATAAATTTTTCTGGGGATCCAATAATTCTACTAAAAGAATACAATGGACTTCTTGGCATAAATGCTGTGGTCCCTTAAGTGAAGGTGGTCTCAGTTGGAAACTGATTCGTGAAGCTATTACTGCCATCTCTCATAAGCTCTGGTGGAATTTTAGAAAGAATGATAGCCTTTAGCTAATTTTATGATGAAAAAATATTGCCAAAGTAAACACCCTCTTATCTATGCTTATAAAGTTGGTGACTCTCCAGTTTGGAAAAGGCTTTACTCCATTAAATGGGTTGTTGAACCCTTAATATATTGGAGTATTCATTCGGGTTCATCTTTCTTTTGGCAAGACAATATGATTGGCAATGGCTTTTATGACTCCCTTTTATCTACCCACTCTACTGCAGCTATCAAAGCTAACTCTTTCTAGCATAATAACACTTGGAACAAAAACAAACTTGAGAATTATATCCCTATTTCTCTTTTAGGAAACTTTAGAAATATCCCTATTTTCTCTAACAAACCTAACCAAATTCTCTTTAAGCTTTACAAAATTTATTGTTTTAAACTTTGAACAATACTTTTTCTTATTCTTAGCTTGGAGGATTTTGAATAACTTTATTCTTATGGACTCTTTGAATAAATATTTTCCTTCAAAGTGCTATTGCTTCAATGGTGTTTTGTTTTTCTAAATTATTTTTATGGTATGATGATTTAATTAATACCAACTACTTTCATGGATTTCTTTCCATATATCAACTTCTTGAAGTCTGTTTCTAAAAAAACTATGGAAGGTCATATCAAAGTTCAAGTTTTAATTACCCTTATCTGGTTCATCTAGATGTATAGAAATGATACTACATATCATGGTATTCCTATGAGCCATAAAAGAATCCTGGCTAGAAGCAAACAAAAAATTCATGCTCTATTTAATACCAATCTTATTATTAACATTCATTTTAGAGGCTATAATTTGTGGCTAAAAAATTGGGTATCATTCTACCTGGTGTTGACTCTTATAAAAGAGTTAGGATTATCCATTGGATCAAACCCAAAGAAAATTTGATTAAAGTGAATACTGATGGTTCTGTTGCTTCCAATAAATATGATTGTGGTGGTATTCTTAAGGATTCTAAAGGTACTGTCATTTGTGTTTTTGCCTATCCTATCAAAGCCCGTTTCTATTTATAGTTTATAATAAAGCTATTGAAATTTGTTTGAATAAAGGTTTCCTCAACATCTGTATTGAAGTTGATGCGCTCTTGCTTCGTGACATGCTAAACTCTAATAAAATAGGAAATGCAGATTTATTTTATCTTCTCGATCATACAAAAAATCTTCTTTTTCAAGTTCATCATAAAATTTCCCATATTGTTCATGATTGTAATGCTTGTGGTAATTGCTTGGCTACTTTAGGTGGCAACTTCAATGATTTCACATTATTTGATAATCAAAATTTTCCTAAACTTTTAAGGGGTTTTGTCAATCTGAATAACACTAGATTACCTTATCTCAGATTATAATTTTCTAGGCTTAGTTTCTTCTATTGGTTTTTGATGAGCCATTGCTTTTGGTTCCCCTTTTTAAAACGTCTTTGGGTTATGGCCATTTGCTTATTTTCACTCTTGGGCCTGTGCTGGGTTTTGTTTTTGAGCTTTGCTTTTGGGTTGGCCTGGTGGTTCTTGTTTTTCTTTGTTTTTTTTTTTTTCGGTGGCTACTTATTTTGTGGTTTTATTGTTCTTGTTCATTTGGATAATAGCTTTGAATGCTATTTTCTACATGGGGTTTGTCATATCTCTGGGTTGGTTGCTTCCTTAACTGAGTTGGATTTTTGCCTGCTATGGTGGTTGGTGTGGTTGGATGGTTATAGCTGTGTTATTAGTTTATCCAATTTGTTATGGTGATTGAAGGGGCTATTGGTGGTCTAATTTTGGATTGAATTTGGTAAGGCGGAGGTTATTTGTTGACTATTATTTCTTATTTTTTTTGGATTGGGTTTTGGTGGTCGATTTTGTTGGTTTGGGTTTGTTTCTTTTGGTTGTGGTTTTGGCCTCTTACTGTAATGGCCTTCCTCTCTTGGCTGTAGCTGCTTTATTTTTGTTGTTATTTTGGGTTGGCTGGTTGATGGCTTTTAGTGGATGTTATTTTGCTTTGGGATATGGTGACTTGGTTTGGTGTATTAGTGCCTAACTTAGCTGTGGTGGTGTTCCTATTTTGTTACTTGTACTCATTAATATTTCTCCAACATTTTGCTATTGGCTTTGATGGTGTTCCTATTTTGTTGCTGCTAGTCCTGATGGATGGCTTTTAGTCTGTCTTACTAGTCTTTGCTCCATTTTATTTTTGGTTGGCTATTCACCTTACCTAGATTAGAATTTCTGCTGCTTTGGTTGGGTTTGGTGGATGTTGTTGTTTGCATCTACCCTTTTCCTAGTTGTCTTGGGTGGTTTTGGCATGATGGATGATGTTGGTCTTTTCACTGATTTAGATTTTTTGCTACTCTAGTGGTTCACTGGGAGGCTATGTTGGCTGGCTGGGTTGGTTGGATGGGTGGTTATTTTAGCCTATCATTCTTGCTTTGTTGGTGACATGTTGGTTGGCCTGCTCCTACGATGGTTCTCGTCTCTTGGTTGCTACTGCTTCCTTTTTTCTAGTTTGGGTGACAGCCTTGCTGCCTTTAATCTTTGCTTATGGAATACATGAGCTCTTGTGTTTTTTCTTTTTGGTCTTGGTTTTTTTGGTTTGTCTTGTTAAGGTCATGATGCTTACTCCCTTTGATGTTGCTATTCCTCTTTGGTGGTGGCTTTGGTGGTGTTCCTACTAAACTACTACTATCCTTGATGGTTGGTTGATTTTCTGCCTTATTGGGCTTAATTGTTTTGGTGGCTTTGTGGTTGTCTATTATGTCTACTACTTGGAGGAGTTTGTAGCTTTGTAGGATGATGGACTTGGGATGATGGGCTACAAGTGGTATGTTGGCAATGATGGCCTTGATGTTTCCCTCTCTACCTTATTTTGGCTGGTAGCACTATATGTAATTATAACCCTTCTTCAAAAGTTTGGATGCCTACATATAGTGTTCCTCCTTGAGATGATTCAAACTGAGCCTGAGCCTTCTCTTTACTTTGCTCCTTTTCTTTGCTCATACTCTTTATGCTTTCTTAATTGTACTCAACCTTTCATTAGTATGTTGTATATTTCCTTTATTGGTTGGGAGAATCTTGTAGGTGGTTCTTGCTGGTATCAAAAGGACAGATGGTTGTATACATTTGTTTTGCGTGATTTATTTGTTTTTTTTTTTTTTTTCTTTTATTATTGTAATAGTTAGGGGGTTTATCTCTTTAGGACTTATTTTAGCTCTTTGGGCATTGGTTTAGTGATTTACCAAGTCTAAGGACTTTGTACTTTTTCTTTGTGGTAATAAAATTCTCCTAATTTCCATAAAAAAGCCTTAATCCTAAGAATGGGTAGAACTTTGATAGTAGGAACATCACCATCAACCAGGCTTAATCTAGATCTGGCAGTGGAGGCGAAGGCAGAGGTGTCAGTTATCATAGTGGTGGTGGAGGATCTGGAGGTGCTGGTGGATATGGAGGTGGTGGTCAGAGCAGTGGTGGTTATGGAGGAGAGAGGAGCGATGAAGATTACAACCGTGGTGGTGGCGGAGGAAGAGATCAGAGATATGATGGTGGATCCCACTACTCGAGAGGTTGGGGTGGTTCTAATGGAAACTGGAGAAACTAAAGAATGACCGATCCGATCTGCTGCTTATGGAACAGTGTCTTTCTAGTAAAGACAACTCTAGTTATCTACAGTTTTTGATTTGCTCTATACATGCTCATTTTTTATCTATGTCATCGCTTGTGTCCTAGAAAACTTGGTGTGTTACTGGGTTGATGAAATCAAAAAGAAGAAATGTTGAATCTGAATTTATTCTCTGTTAAAAAAAATGAAAAATCCTAAACCCTAAACTAAAACCTGAATGCTAGACCTTAAACCTAAACCCTAAAAAAAATCCTAGACTCTCAACTAACCCTAAACCCTAAATCTTAAAAAGCTAAAAACCTAAACCTAAACTAAATAAAACCTAAAAACAAAATAAATAAAAAACCTAAACCAAAATAAAATAAAAATATAAAATAAAATAAAAACCTAAACTAAAACCTAAACCTAAACCTAAACCTAAACCTAAACTTAAAAAGAAAATAAAATAAAATAAATAAAAACCTAAACTAAACTAAAAAAAATAAAAAACCTAAATAAAATAAAAACTAAACCTAAATATAAATAAAATAGACCTACAATAAACCAAAATAAAACTAAATAAAAACCTAAACCAAAAATTTAAACCTAAAAATAAAACATAAAAATAAATAAAAAATAAAACCTAAATCCTAAACTAAAAAAAAACCTAAACCTAAAATAAATATAAAATAAACCTAAACCTAAACTAAAATAAACAAAAACTAAAATAAATAAAACTAAAACCTAAATCTAAAATAAACTAGACCTAAACCTAAACCTAAACCTAAACCCTAAATAAAATAAAATAAACTAAAAATAAACCAAAATCTAATCTGAAAAATAAAACTAAAATAAAAACGTAAAACATAAACCTAAAAAAATAAGATAAAAACCTAAAACTTAACTTAATAAAAATAAATTTAACCTAAAAAATAAAATAAAATTAAAAATAAACTAAAAAATATACCTAACCCTAAACCTAAACCTAAAAAAATAAACTAAAATAAAGTACCTAAACTTAAATAAATAAACTAAATTAAATAAAAATAAAATAAAATATACTAAAATAAATAAAAAATATACTAAATAAACCTAAACCTATCACTTAACTTAATTTAAAAAATATATAAAATATAATAAAAAAAAAACTCTAACCCTAAACCTTAAACCCTAAATTGTAAAACCCTAAACCCTAATCCGTAAAACCTAAAACCCTATACCCTAAACCATAAACCCCAAACCCTAAAACCTACAACCCTAAACCCTAAATCCTAAACCTTAAACACTAAATCATAAACCCTAAAAAGCTAAAACCTAAGCCTAAATTAAATAAAACCTAAAAATAAAATAAATAAAAAAACCTAAACTTAAATAAAATAAAAAATAAAAAATAAAAATAAAGTAAAAACCAAAACTAAAACATAAACCTAAACCCAAACCTAAACTAAAAGCTAAATCTAAACCCAAACCTAAACTAAAACCTAAACCTAAACCTAAACTTAAACTATAACCTAAACCTAAACCTAAAAATAAAATAAAATAATAAAATAAAATAAATAAAAACCTAAACTAAACTAAAAATAAAATAAACCTAAGAATAAAAAACCTAAAATAAAAAAACTAAATATAAATCAAAATAAAATAAACCTAAAATAAAATAAAATAAAAAACTAAAAAAAAACATAAACCTAAAGAAACCTAAAATAAATAAAAAAACCTAAAGCCTAAACAAGAAAAAACCTAACTAAAATAAAAAATAAAATAAACAAATAAACCTAAACCTAAACAAAAAAATAAATAAAACCAAACCTAAACCTAAACAAAAAAAAAAAAAACTAAATTAAAATAAACCTAAACCTAAACTAAAAAATAAAACCTAAAAATAAACCTAAAATAAAAACCTAAAACCTAAACCTAAAAAAATAAAATAAAAACCTAAACCTAAACATAATAAAAAATAAAATCTAAACATAAATAAATAAAATAAAAATAAAACTAAACTAAGAAATAAACATAAACCTGAACCTAAACCTAAACCTAAAAAGTAAACTAAAATAATAAACCAAACGTAAAATAAAATAAAAACTAAATGTAAAATAAAAATATATCTCTTTATTATTTTTTAGAATAAATTCCTTTTAGTTTTAAAAAACCCTAAACCCTAAACTAAACTAAAAGGTTTAAATAAACCTTTGAATAAAAAACCTAAATAAAATAAGAACTAAATGTAAAATAAAAATAAAGAAACTTAAAATAAATTAAAATAAAAACTAAAAAAAACCTAAACCTAAAGAATAAACCTAAAAATAAATAGAAAAAAAACCTAAACTTTAAACTAAAAAAAAAACTTAAGCCTAAAATAAAAATAAAATAAACAAAATAAAATAAGTAAAACCTAAACCTAAACCTAAACCGTAAACCAAAAAGAAAAAAAAAACTAAAAATAAACCTAAACCTAAAATAAAAAATAAAACCTAAAAATAAACGTAAATTAAAAACCTAAAACCTAAACCTAAAAAAATAAAATATAAACCTGAACCTAAACCTAATAATAAAAAATAAAACCTAAACATAAAAAATAGAATAAAAATTAAACTAAACTAAGAAATAAACATAAAGCTGAACTAAACCTAAACCTAAAAAATAAACTAAAATAAGAAACCAAAACTAAAATAAAAAAACCTAAAATAAATAAACTAAACTAAATAAAAATAAAAATAAACCTAAATAAAATAAAAACTAAATTAAACTAAAATAAAAGAACTAAATGAATTAAATAAACCTAAACCTACTAGTTTACTTAATTTTTTTTATAAAAAAAAAATCTCAACCATAAAACCAAATCCCTAAACCCTAGACCCTAAAACTAACCCAAAACCCTAAATCATAAACCTACAACCATAAGCCTGCAACCCTAAACCCTAAAAAACTTTAAACCCTAAACACTAAACCATAAACTAACCCTAAACCCTAAAAGCTAACCATAAAAAATAAAATAAAAATAAAACTAAACTAAAAAATAAACATAAACCTAAACCTAAACCTAAACCTAAAAAATAAACTAAAATAAAAAACCTAAAATAAATAAACTAAATAAAAAATAAAAAAATAAACTAAATAAAAAATAAATAAAAAATTAAATTAAAATAAAACTAAATACTAAATAAACTTAAACTAAATTTTTTATAAAAAACCTCAAAAACCCTAAACCCTAAATAAACCCTAAAATAACCCAAAACTAAACTAAACCCTAAACTAAACCTAACTAAACATAAAATAAACCTAACTAAAAAAATCCTAAACCTAAACCTAAATACTATAAACTAACCTAAACCCTAAATACTAACCCTAAACCTAAAGCTAAAAATCCTAAACTATAACCACTAAACTCTAACCCTAAACCCTAAACTATCAAATTTAAACCCTAAAGCAAAACTAAATCAACCTAAACTAAAACCTAACTCTAAACCCTAAACATTAAAACCCTAAACCCTAAAACCTAACCCTAAGACCTAAACCCTAAAAGCATAAAGCCTAAAACCCTAAACCCTAAACCCTAAACCCTAAACCCTAAACCCTAAACCATATATCCTAAACCCTAAACTCTAAACCCTCAACCCTAAACCCTAAAACCCTAAACCCTAAACCCTAAACCCTAAAGTCTAAACCCTAAACCCTAATGCTAAACCCCAAACCCTAAATATAAACCTATAGTAACTAAATAAATTGAAAAATAAACCTAAATCCTAAAACCTGATAAACTTAAACTCTTAGAATGGGCATAACCTTAACAAAACATCACTATAACAAATAAATGGAGGAAAATCATCATAGTAGTGGTGGGGATCTGAGTATGGGTGGATAAGGTCAAGTTGGTGGGAGGAGCGATGGAGGTTAATAATAAAGATCGGGATATGATAATTCAAACTAAGCTTGAGTGGTTAAAACTAGAAGAATGGCCGATAATTTGTTGCTTATGGAATGACATAAGAGAGCTAGCTATAATTTTATTTCTAAATGCTCATTTTGATAATTTGTGTCTAAAACTTGTGTAGATGAAATCAAAAAGAAGAAATGTTGAATCTGAATTGGTTCTCTATTAAAAAAAACCTAAAACCCTAAACCATAAACTAAACTCTGAATCCTAAACTTAAAACCTAAAACCTAAACCTTAAAAATATAAAATAAATAAATAAAACCCTAACCCTAAATTCTAAACCCTAAAACTAACCGTAAACCCTAAATCCAAAACCTTAAAACCCTAAACCCTAAACCCTAAACCCAAAACCGTAAACCCAAAACCCTAAAACTTGAAACCATAAACCCTAAACTAACCTAAAACTATAATAAACCTTAAACCTAAAACCAACCTAAACCATAAAACCTAAACCCTAAACTAATAAACCTAAACCCTAAATAAAAAACCTAAACCTATACTAAAAAACCTAAAAAAATAAAATAAATAAAAAAAACCTAAACCTAAATATAATAATAAAATAAAATAAAATAAAACCTAAACACCTAAACCTAAAGCTAAAAAATATAATAATAAAATAAAATAAAATAAATAAAACCTAAACTAAACTAAAATTAAAATAAACCTATAAATAAAACCTAAATAAAATTAATTCTAAATGAAAACCTAAAATAAAATAAAATCCTAAACCTAAATAAATAAAATAAATAAACCTAAACCTAAAAAAAATACTTTGGCCTAAAATAAACAAAATAAAATAAACCTAGACATAAAACTAAAATAAATAAACTTAAACCTAAACTAAACCTAATAAAATAAGATAAACTAAAATAAACCTAAACTAAAAAAGTAAAACCAAAAATAAAACTAAACTATGTGGTTATTTTCATCTATATTGTATTGTCTTAAAAACTTGTTTTACTTGGTTGATGAAATCAAAAAGAAGAAATGTTGAATCTAAATTTGTTCCCTATTATAAAAAAAAAACCAAAAACCTTAAACCCTAAACTAAGCAATGAATCCTAAACCTAAAACCTAAACCCTAAACCCTAAAAATAAATAAATAATAAATAATAAATAAATAAAACCCTAACCTACAACCCTAAACCCTAAAACCTATACCTACAACCCTAAACCCTAAACCCTAAACTTTAAAACCCTAAACCCTAAGCCCTAAACCATAAACCCAAAACCCTAAAACCCAAAATCCTAGACCCTAAACCCTAAACCCTAAAAATTACAACCCTAAACCCTAAACTTTAAGACCAAAACCCTAAACCATAAACCATAAACCCTAAAAACATAAAAACCTAAACCTAAACTAAAAACAAACCTAAAAATAAAATAAATAAATAAAACCTAAATCTAAATAAAATAAAAACCTAAACTAAAACTTAAACCTAAACCAAACCAAAAATAAAATAAAATAAAAAATAAAAACTAAACTAAAATAAAATAAATAAAAACCTAAACTAAACCAAAAATTAAAATAAGCCTAAAAATAAAAACCTAAAGAAAATTAATTCTAAATTAAAAATAAACATAAAATAAACCTAAAATAAAAACTAAATAAAAACCTAAAGCTAAAAAATAAACTTAAATAATAAAACCTAAACTTTAAACTAAAAAAACCTAAATCTAAAATAAATAAATAAAATAAACTGAAATCTAAACTATAATAAACTAAACTAAAATAAATAAAACCTAAACCTAAACCTAAAATAAACTAAACCTAAACCCTAAACTATAATAAAATAAATTAAAAATAAACCTAAACCTAAAAATAAATCTAAAATAAAAACCTAAAACATAAACCTAAAAAAATATAATAAAATCCTAAACTTGAACCTATAAAAAAAAATAAAACATAAACCTAAAAAATCAAATAAAAATAAAACTAAACTAAAAATAAATATAGACTTAAAGCTAAAGCAAAACCCTAAACTAAAATAAAAACCTAAACTAAAATAAATAGACCTAAAATAAATAAAATAAACTAAATAAAAATAAAAAGTAAACCTAAATAAAATAAAAAATAAACTAAAATAAATAAAAAATAAACTAAATAAACTAAAAAAACATAAACCAACCGGTTTACTTAATCTAAAAAAAAACCCTAAACCTTAAACTCTAAATCCCAAACTCTAAATAAGCTAAACCCTAAACTAAAAAAATTAAACCCTAACCTAAACTAAAACCTACAACCTAAACTTAAACCCTAAACAAAACCCTAATCCTAAACCCTAAACCCATAACCCTAAACCCTAAACACTAAAAATAAAACCCTAAAAAAACTAAACAATAAACCAAAACTAAAACCTATAAACCCTAAACTAAAACCTTAAACCTAATAAATAACACTAAACCCTAACCCTATGCCTAAACCAAACTTAAAACCTAACCTAAAAGTTTAAAAACTAAACATATAAACCTAAACCTAACCATAAATCTAAACCTAAACCCTAAAGTTAAACATAACTAAATGTTTGTTGGTATGATCGTGATGTTCTCCTATAGTAGGTCATGTGATGTAACCCTGAAGTTTGGATGCTCATACTTGCATCTGCTAACATGGTGTGATTGAGCTGAGCCTTCTATCACATTTCCTTATTATCATACTCATATTATATTGTTTCCTTCTACCTTTTGTCATTACCTTAACGTTTCTAATCTCTCTCTCATTATAACTTTGTGTTTCTCTCTTTTTATCTTGGTTTGCTCCATATTACCAAGCACTCTTACAACCATGAGCATTGGCCTTAACCATCCTTTAGCTTATGTTAATCATCTTGTATCTTTTGATTACTTTAATGTTTTCTTTTGCTCTTGGATGTTCTTAGATATTTACTCTTTAGGTCGATTGTAGAGAGGAGTTTATCCCTAAACCCTTTTTTGTAATAAAATACCCAAACCAAAAAAAAAAAAAAAAAAAAAAATACTTAACCCTAAACCCTATACACTGAACCCTAGCCCTAAACCCTAAAGCCTAATAAACCTTAAAACCTAAAACTAAAGTAAATAAAACCTAAAAAATAAATAAATAAAAAACTTTAACCTAAATAAAATATATAAAATAAAATAAAATTAAAACCTAAACTAAAACCTAAACCTAAACCTAAAAATAAATTAAAAAAAATAAAAAAATAAAATTCCCAAATAAAATAATAACTAAACATAAAATTAAACTAAAATAAACCTAAAATTAAATAAAATAAAAACTAAATACAAACCTAAATCTAAAAAAAAACCTAAAAATAAATAATAAATAAAACCCAAACCCTAAACTAAAAATAAAAACTTAACCTAAAATACATATAAAATGAACAAAATAAAATAAACCTAAACCTAAACTAAAATAAACTAAACTAAAATAAATAAAACCTAAACCTAAACCTAAAATAAAATAAGCCTAAACCCTAAACTAAATAAAATAGAATAAACTAAAAATAAACCTAAACCTAAACTAAAAATTAAAACCTAAAATAACCTAAAATAAAACCTTAAACCTAAACCCTAAAAAGCTAAAAACCTAAACCTAAACTAAATAAAACCCAAAAATAAAATAAATAAATAAACCTAAATCAAAATAAAATAATAATATAAAATAAAGTAAAAAAAAAACTAAAACCTGAACCTAAACTTAACTAAATAACATAAAAAATAAACAAACCTGAGATAAATAAACCAAACTAAATAAAAATAAAAATAAAACCTAAGTAGAAAATAAAATAAACTAAAATAAATAAATTAAAATTAACTAAATAAACTAAATAAACCTAAACCTACTAGTTTACTTAATTTTTTTTAAAACTCTAAACTCTAAACCATAAACCTTAAATCCTAAAACTTACCCTAAACTTACAACACTAAACCTACTACCCTAAACCGTAAAAAACCCTAAACCCTAAACCCTAATCCCTAAACCCTAACACTAAACCCTAAACCTTAAAAGCATAAACCCTAAAACACTAAACCTTAAGCCCTAAACCCTTAACCCTAAACCCTAAATCCTTAACCCTAAACCCTAAACCCTAAACCCTAACCCTAAACCCTAAACCCTAACCCCAAACTGCAAACCCTAGACCTAACTCTTAAGTAACTAAATAAATTTAAAAGTAAACCTAAACCCTAAGAATGGGTCGAACCTAGACAACAAGAACATCAAAAGTAGGCTCGCCTAGATGGAGGTGAAGGTAGAAAATTATCGTGGTGGTGGGGGATCTAGAGGTGAATATAGAGATGATGGTTGAAGCAATGGTAAGGAGAATAAAAAGGTTACACCTAAGAGAGATAAAATGATGGTGGATCTACTTGAGATAGGTGGTTGATGGGAACCTGGAGAAATAAGAACTAATATCTTATGGAACTATTATAGTAGAGACCTCTAAATTGGATTTTGATTTTCTCTATTCATGCTCATTTTTGATCTATGTCTTCTCTTGTGTCTTAGAAAGCTAAAAGCCTAAACCCTAAACCCTAAACCTTAAAAAGCTAAAAGCCAAAACCTAAACTAAATAAAATCTAAAAGTAAAATAAATAAAAAGACCTAAACCAAAATTAAAAAAAATGAAACAAAAACCTAAACTTGAACCTAAACCTAAACCAAAACCAAAACCTAAAAAGAAAATAAAATAAAAAATAAAAACTAAACTAAAATAAAATAAATAAAAGCCTAAACTAAACTAAAAAATAAAAAACCTAAATAAAAAAAAGTAAACCCAAAATAAAAATAATATAAACCTAAAATAAAATAAAATAAAAACTAAATAACTACCTAAGCCTAAAAAATAAACCTAAAAATAAAACTTAAAAATAAAAAACAATAAAGCCTAAACCATAAACTTAAAAAAAAATAGAAACTAAAAAAAATAAAATAAACCTAAAACTAAACTAAAATATACTAAACTAAAATAAATAGAACCTAAACCTAAACCCTAAATAAAATAAAATAAACTAAAAATAAAGATAAACCTAAATTAAAAAAAAACCTAAAAATAAACTTAAAATAAATACTTAAAACTTAAACCTAAATAAAATAAAATAAAACCTAAACCTAAACCTAAAAATAAAAAAATAAATCTTAAACCTAAAAAATAGAATAAAAATAAAGCTAAACTAAAAATAAACCTACACCAAAACCTAAACCTAAAAAATAAAATAAAATAAATAAACCTAAAATAAATAAACTAAACTAAATAAAAATAAAAATAAACCTATTAAAAATAAATAAATTAAAATAAATTAAAATAAATAAAAAATAAACTAAATAAACCTAAACTCACCTAAACTTAATTAAAAATAAATAAATAAAATAAAATAACCCTTAACCCTAAACCCTAAACCTTAAAACCCTAAACCCTAAACCCTAAACCCTAAACCATTAACTAACCCTAATCCTTAAGCTAACCCTAAACCCTAAACCCCAAACTCTAAACCCAAAAACCCTAAACCCAAAAGCCTAAACACCAAACTCTAAACCCTAAACACTAAAACCCGAAACCCTAAACCCTAAAAAGCTAAAAACCTAAACCTAAACTAAATAAAACCTAAAAAGAAAATAAATTAAAACACCTAAACAAAAATAAAAAAATAAAAATTAAATAAAAATCTAAACTGAAACCTAAACCTAAAACTAAAAATATAATAAAATAAAAAAAATAAAATTAAACTAAAAGAAAATAAAGAAAAACCTAAACTAAACTAAAAAAATAAAATAAACCTAAAAATAAAAAAAGTTAATAAAATAAAAAATAAATGTAAAATAAAAATAAAATAAAACTAAAATAAAATAAAATAAAAACTAAATAAAAACCTAAACATAAAAAATAAAATTAAAAATCAAACCTAAAAATAAATTAGAAAAAAACCTAAACCTAAAATAAACTAGAACCTAAACTAAAATAAATAAAACATAGACCTAAACTTTAAATAAACTAAACCTAAACTTAAACTAAATAAAGTAAAATAAATTAAAAATAAACCTAAAATAAAAACCTAAAACTTAAACCTAAAAAAATAAAATAAAAACCTAAACCTAAATCTTTAAAAAAACTTAAACATAAAAAATAATCTAAAAATAAAACTTAACTAAAAAATAAATTAAGATAAAAAACTAAACTAAAATAAATAAATCTAAAATAAATAAACTATACTAAATAAAAATAAAAAATAAACTTAAATAAAAATAAAAATTAAAATAAACTAAAATAAATAAATAAAATAAACTAAGTAAACTAAACCTAGTAGTTTACATAACTTTTTTTTTAGAAAAAAAAATCTAAACCTTAAACCTACAACACTAAACTAACACTTAAACACTAAACCCTAAACAAAAACCCTAAGCTAAACCCTAAACTCCCTAAGCTAAAAGCATAAACCTAATACCCTAAACCCTAAACCCTAAACCTAAACCCTAAACCTAAACTAAAACCTAAACCCTAAACCCTAACCCTAAACTCTAAACCTAAACCCCAAACCCTAATCTAAACCTAAAGTAACTAAATATATTAAAAAACCTAAACCCTAAACTTAATAAATCTAAACCAAGAATGGCAAACTTGATGCAGAACATAACCAAGCCGCCTAGATCTAAAAAATGTGAAGGTGAAAGTAGTGGTTATCACAGTGTTGGTAGGGCATTTGGAGGTGCTGGTGGATATGGAGGTGGTGGTTTAAGTAGTGGTGGTTATGGAGGTGGGAGGTGAGACGAGGTTATGACGTGGTACAAGGGAGAGATCGGGGATAAGTGGATCCTACTTGAGAGGAAATGGGAACAGAGAAACTAAGAACGATATCATCAGCTTATGGAATCATTAGTTTTTCTCTATGCATGCTCATTTTTTATATATGTCATCGCTTGTGTCTTAGAAAACTTGATGTGTTACTTGGTTGATGAAATCAAAAAGAAAAAAATGTTGAATCTGAATTTGTTCTTTATTAAAAAAAAATAATAAATCTTAAACCCTAAACTAAAACTTGAACCCTAGCCCTAAAACCTAAACCATAAACCCTAAACCCTAAAAACCCTAAACCCTAAAACCTAAACCCTAAAACCTAAACCCTAAAACCCTAAACCCTCAACCCAAAAACCTAAACCCTAAACCCTAAACCCTAAACCCTAAACTCTAAACCCTAAACCCTCAACTAACCCTAAACCCTTTACTCTAAATCCTAAACCCTAAAAAGCTAAAAACATAAGCCTAAACTAAATAAAACCTAAAATATAATTAAATAAAAAAACCTAAACCAAAATAAAAATAAAATAAAATAAAATAAAAACCTAAACTAAAACCTAAACCTAAACCCAAACCAAAACCTAAACCTAAAAAAAAAATAAAATAAAAAATAAAAACTAAAATAAAATAAATAAAAACCTAAACTAAACTAAAAAATAAAAAACCAAAATAAAATAAAAACAAATCCTAAAATAAAAATAAAATAAACCTAAAAGAAAATAAAATAAAAACTAAGTAAAAACCTAAACCTAAAAAATAAACATAAAAATAAATCCTAAAAAAAAATAAATAAAACATAAACCCTAAACTAAAAAACATAAACCTAAAATAAAAAAAATAAAATAAACCTCAACCTAAACAAAAATAAGTAAAACCTAAGCCTAAACCTAAAATAAACTACACCTAAACCCAAAACTAAAAAATATAAATAAATTAAAATAAAAATAAACCTAAACCTAAACTAAAAAATAAAACCTAAAATAACAACATAAGACCTAAACCTAAAAAAAATAAAATAAAAACCTCAACCTAAACTTAAAAAAAAACTTAAGCCTAAAAAATAAAAAAAAATAAAACTAAACTAAAAATTAAAAATAAATCCAAAACCTAAAAAGAAAATGTAGAACTAAACTAAAAATAAACCTAAACCTAAAAAAATAAACTAAAATAAAAAACCTAAACTAAGCTAAATAAACCTAAACTAAGCTAAATAAACCTAAAATAAATAAACTAAACTAAATAAAAATAAAAAATAAACCTAAACAAAAGGAAAAAAATAAAATAAACTAAGATAAATAAAAAATAAAGTAAATAAACCCTGCTTTACTTAATTTTTTGAAAAAACTTAACCCTAAACCCTAAACCTAAACCACAAATCCTAAACCTAAACCTAAAATCTTAAAGCCTAAACTAACTAAACCCTAAACTTAAACTTACAACCCTAAACTCTAAACCCTAAACTAACTAAACTAAAACCATAAATAAACTATAAACCTTAAAACTAAACTATAAACCCTAAACCTAAACCTAAATAAACTAAACCCTAAACCTAAAATAAATCCTAAATAAAACCCTAAACTCAAAACTAAAACCCTATATTAAACACTAAATAAACCCTAAACCCTAACCCTAAACCCTAAATCCTAAAACCCTAAAACCATAAACCATAAACCCTAAACCCCAAACCCCAAACCCTAAACCCTAAAAACCTAAAAACCTAAAAACATAAACTAAATAAAACCAAAAAATTAAATACATAAAAAAACCTAAAACTAAATAAAATAAAATAAAAATCTAAACTAAAAACTAAACCTAAACCTAAACCTCAGAATAAAAAAAAAAAACTAAACAAAAGGAAAATAAATAAAAACCTAAACTAAACTAAAGAAATAAAATAAACCCTAGAATAAAAAACCTAAATAAAATAAAAACTAAAAATAAAGTAAACCTAAAATAAAATAAAATAAAAAATAAACCTAAAAATAAATATATAATAAAACCTAAACCCTTAACTAAAAAAACCTAAACTTAAAATAAAAATAAAATAAACAAAATAAAATAAACTTAAACCTAAACTAAAATAAGCTAAACTAAACTAAATAAAACCTAAATATAAACCTAAACCTAAACTAAATAAAATAAATTAAATTAAAAATAAAATTAAACCTATACTAAAAAAATAAAAACTAAAAATAAACCTAAAGCCTAAACCTAAGAAAATAAGATAAAAACCAATACCTAGACCTAAAAATAAAAAATAAAACCTAAACCTAAAAAATAAATTAAAAAAAGTCAACTAAAAAATTAACCTAAACCTAAAAACTAAACTAAAATAAAAAAGTTAAACTAAAATAAATAAACTAAACTTAATAAAAATAAAAAATAAACCTAAATAAAAATAAAAAGTAAAATAAACTCAAATAGAAAATAAATTAAATAAACCTAAACCATTCTAGTTTACTTAATTTGTTTTTAAAAAACTGAAACCCTAAATCCTAAACACTAAACCTTAAACCCTAAACCCTAAAACTCACCCTAAACCTTAAACCCTAAAACTAACCCTAAACCCTAAACCGTATACCTAAAATCCTAAACCTACAACCCTAAACACTAAACCCTAAAATCGTAAACTCTAAAACCAAAACCCTAAACCCCAAACATTTAATCAAAAGAATGGAATTTTGCATCCAAAATAAATGTTCATTTTTCAACCAAATTTTATAAATTTTTGCTTAAAGTGATTCATTTTAAAGTGTAATGTAAGATAATATATTATATGAAAGCATATAAAAATATGTACATAACAATATAACTTCACATATATATGAATGTGATGGTGTATTATTAAATGTTATTGTATATTTTAGTATGTTTTACTTTTGTTATAATACATTGGGTCCAAACTAGAAAAAATGTTAATTTGAAGATTGAGATGGAATAATTTGGCCAAATTCACGGCACACAGCAAGAAGAAACACCAAAATTATGCTATTTTGGACCATTTCTAATAGAAAATAAACAATTTTACATCCAAAATGAACATTATTCATATTTTGAGAAAATTTATTATTTGTTCCTTTTAAGTAAATCTGATGAGGTATAATGTTAGACAATATATTATATTATAGAAAATTATAATTTAACATCATATATTATAATATAATATAGTGTGTTAATTCACACAATAATATGTTTAGCATAATATTGTATAGTTAGTTTGAGCTTGCATCATCACAAATCATAAAATATTGATTACAATGTTATGATGATGTAATATGAATGAATACATTGTTAGGATTTTGGTTGAAGTATTAAAGGTGTGCATAAGAGAAGAAATAAGATTTGATGAGAATTCCATGTCAAGAACAAAGAGGGAGATTCACTAGGGGATCACACATGCATTAAGTATGACATATGAGAGGTATATGTCGAGGGCACAGAAGAAGAAAATCCATTGGGGATAAGGTTTGAATTTGATTTTATTATATGATTTATAGAAAGAAGATCTATTGGGGATAAGAATCTATAATTCACCATGGATTAAGATCAAATCGACTTTAATTTGTTTTGTTTTAATTGATGTGGAGGCACATCTGCTAGAGATATGGGCTCGAGTCCACTAGGGATCAGGTATATGAACCATCCACTAGGGAAGTAGGCTTGAGCTATATACTGGGATTGGGATTTGAGTTTGATTTCATAGATTTGTTTGGGGATGTATCCACTGAGAATAAATGTTTTGTTGAATTTCTTTGATTCAGACTCTACTAGGGGAATTGGCTTAATTTGGCTCCACTCAAGAGGTTGGTTTTGAATTTGATTTATTTGCTTGATTATTTATATATGATTTGGGACTCCACTAGGGAGAAGGGTATGATTTAACTCCACTAGGAAAAATCATATCAGGTTTAATTTAATTTGAGTTAATGTATGGACCTTATTGGTGTGGGATGGACCCACTCAGAAGTGGCTATATCATCCTTGACCTACCTCATGTTTACAAATCCAAAGGGATAGTCTACCTACTGTGAGGTAGAGCTAGCCAACCTAAGGGGTTCCCTTTTAGTGTGCAACGGTTGTGCTAAGAAGAAGGCGTAAGCAGACGTACATCTTCCAAAGTGAGGAACAACCACTAGGTAACCTATTTAATGCACAATAAATCGAACCTGACCTAGGGCATCTATTGAGTGAATGTTGTCGGGGACTTATGTTAACTCAAAAGTAGTCAGGATTAATTTTATCTTAATTTCTTGTGATTTAATATGGTTTGTTTGGTTTAGTTTGATTTTGAATTGAGGGCATATCTATTGGGGATGTGAGCTTGGTCAAATTTGATAGACTTAATTTATGGACAATGTCGGTGTGTGATGGACCAACTAAGAAGGTGCTATATTAGAATTATCCTATCTCAGATTTACAAATCCAAAGGAATAGTCTACCGACCGTGGGGAAGAGCTAACCAACCTAAGGGGTTACCTTTCGGTGTGAATGGTTGCGATAGGAAGAAGGCGTAGTAGACTTACATCTTCTAAAGCAAGGAACAACCGCTAGGGTGACCTGTTGGTAGCACAACAAATAAAACCCAACTTAGGGGATACTACTGGGTGAATGTCGCTGGGGACTTATATCAACTAAAGAGTAATCAGATGATTCCTATAAGGAGTTTTGCTGACACTACCCTAAAGATATGATGTTTGCTTAAGAAAAGGTACCATTAGGGGTGTCCTCCTAATCCATAGGTGAATATATATTTTATTTATATATTTATGGACCTATTGGTGTGAGGGAGAATATTAGCCTATGATCCCATTTACTAGACCAAGAGAGAATCTGCACATCCTCAAGATGAATTCTATAACCACAAGAGTAGTTATTAGGAAAGGGGAACTGTCCAATCTAATAGTAACCCGGGTAGTGTTTAAATGGGGTCACAAAGGATATGATCCAAATATAGTGCCGACAAGGGAGGTGCTATTAAGGGCGTTATCCTGAGCCCTAGAAAAAAATCTTATAGGTGTATGGTGGATAACTCAAGGAGAAAGCGTAGCAGACTTACATCTGCCATGAGTGGTGTATCCTAAGGTGCGAGAACCAACCAACCTAATGTGTATCTGTCAATATTAGTGGTGTATTCATCAACATAGTGAGAACCAACCAACCTAAGGTGCCCATTAGTGTGCAATGATCAATCTGGAAAGAAAGTTGTAGGCTTACAACTTTCTAAGCGAAACTGATCATCAGGATAGTCTGTCATCATGGAGACAAATGTTATCTAACCTAGAGTGACTACTAAGTGGGACCCCCGAGGAAGGACTTGACCAAGACTTGAAGTAGTTAGAAGGGAAGGAGCTGCTAGGGGACTTATCCTAAAACTCAAATATTCTTAACCTAGTTAGTGCATGAAGGCTAATCTAAGAAGAAACCATAGCAGACTAACATCCTCTTAAACAAAGCCAATAGGAGGTAGCTTACTGGCCATGCAGTAAGGCCTACCAAACTAATAAGGCACTCATCGATGTGCAGTGGCCAAGTAAGAAAGAAAAGTGTAGCAAACTTACATCCTCCAAAGCAAGAAGACCACTGGGGTGACACACTAGTAGGGTAGCACGTTAGCCCGACCTAGAGCAGCTACTGAGTGAGTGCCATTTGGGATATTATCTCAACTTAGAGAGTAGCCTGAGACAAATGATATGTGCTTGTTTTATATGTTTGTGTGTAGTTTGTGTTTATTTTGTGTCGATGAAGGATAGGATGCCGCTTGGGTTCATTACACATCCCCTCAAGACATTATGGAAGGTTCGCAAACAAGAATACTTTCAGCATGGAAGAGATTGAGTTTGAAATGGAATTTTCATTGATGATAATTATTTTCATACATGATTTATAATATTTCCTTAAGTAGAGCTCATTAATTATAAGCATTGGGTGCTCTCCCTTATGATTAATAAGGTGATAAGATCCTCCTTGGTAGGCCTTCTCTATGGAAAAAGGGTCTTCTTAAGTGGGTTCAAACTTGCCACCCATCTTACGACGGACAATAATCAGTCTCCTTAGAACTAAAATAAGCTCTCCTACTTGAAAACCTCTAGGATGGACCAACTTGTTGTGAGCTTGAATCATTTTAGCTTTAAACAACGCAAGGTTTTGACATTCCTATAGGCATCTCTCCTCCAAACCTTTGATCTCTTCTAACCGCAACTTGGCATTCTACTTTATTGTGATATTGTTACCCATAGCTATCCTCAGTGATGAGAGTTGGACTTGTAATGGTAGAATGGATTAAGACCCATGCACTAAAGAGAAAGGAGTGAGTTGATATGTGGGGCCCACAAGGCTTCAACTAACTGCTCATATGCGATTGTAGAGTGTCTTCTTAGATTTGGATGAGAGTTTTGTTGAAGGCTTCGCTAAGCCTTTTTCCTGGTAGTTGTGGTAGAATATCTTCAATCTATGTTGTCTCTGGGCAAAGTTGTTAATCTCGTCTTGAATGCAGTACCATTATCAGATGTAATTCATAGAAGCACTCCAAACCTATATATGATATGGTTCCTAAAAAATTAGAGCACATGCTGAGCTATGACCTCTCTAAGTCAAATCACCTTCATCTATTTGGAAAAGTAGTCAGTAGCAACTAAGATGAACCGATGACCCTTGAAAGAAGGAGTATCAATCAAACCCACTATGTCGGTACCCCAACACTCGAATGGTCATGAGGCCAATGTAGGATGTAGAATGTTGGGTGGCTGGTGTAGGACCATAATGTGTATTTGACATTGATGGCATCGCTTAGCCTTATCCATTTAATCTTTGATCATTGATGGTCAGTAGTATCATAGTCTCTTGATCTTGGTTTTCATCTTTGGACCTGATTGGTTGGCTCCATGTGATCCTAAGTGTACCTTGTTCATGATCTTATGGGCTTCATTCTTGTATAAATAATGTAACCATATATGATCAAAAGATAGCCAGTATAATACACCATCCACAAGAGCGTAGAAAAGTGTTCTCTACTTCATATGATGGGCTTGGGACTTCTCTTGAGGTAGTTTGCCTTTATTTAGGTAATCCATGAATGGTTCCTCCAATCTAACTCCTCTTCTTTCTTAGCAATGGCAACCTCCCATTCAATAGAGTACTTTTTGATGAGTTCAATATCAATAAGGGACAAGACTTGTCTATTTTGGACCTTTATTGATATGGACTCATCCTTCGGACATGCCAACTTCTTGGCAAGCTTGGCTAAAGCATATGCTATTACATTCTCTCCTCTAGGAATCTTATAAGTGGTAACCTCTGAGATTCTGGCCAACAACTCCATGTTGTACTTCTGGTAGTGATGGAGCTTGGGATTTATAACCTTATAGTACCTAGTGATTTGGTTGATAACTAGCAGAGAATCCTTGAAGATGTTGATGTTCTAGATGCTTAGAGTAATGGCTAACCTGACACAATCGAGCCTCATATTTCACTTCATTGTTGGTGCAAGGATTGGATAGATGATATGAGAATCTCATCACATCATGGTCTGGAGTTAAGAGAACTATTCCTACCCCTACCTTTCCTGGAATAGTAGATTATGGTTCTTCTCTTCTTTGAGAGAAACCCACACCATCAAAGTATATCTCCCAATGGTGAATGCTGGTATCCCCTAAGTTCATGATTTGTTCATCAAGGAGATCATCAATAAGCATAGATTCAACAAGAAGTGGGTGTGCTGCTAAGAACTCCGCTAGCGCTTGTCCTTTCACCACATAGAGGGGTATGAAGATAATGTCAAACTAAGAGAGGATCATGGACCATCATGCCAATTGTTTGGATAGCATCAGTTTTGTCATGAGATACTATAGTGGATTGATCTTAGAGATTGAGTTCACCTTATGAGGAAGCATGTAGTGCTATAGCTTTTGGGATGCAAAGGTTAAAGCTAGGCAATGCTTCTCAATGGGTGGATAATTAACCTTAGTAGGGATTAGATGATCACTGAGATACTAGAGTGTATTTCCATCTCTTTGTCATTGGCTTGGGCCAACAAAGCACCAAGGGAGTCATCTAACAAAGCAGTGTAAAGTATGAACATCTTGCCTAAAATAAGGACTGCTATAACCGGTGGCATTAGTAGGTAATGCTTGATGTCTTTGAAGGCATGCCCACACTTATCATCCCACTTAAACTTGGCATCCTTTTTGACAAGTGTTGAGAATAGCTAACATCTTCCGATATGTTGATATAAATTATCTTAGATACGCCAACCACCCTTGGAATGATCTGAGTTAAGTTAATATTTTAGGGGGTGGCATTTCTAATATCACCTTGATCTTCTCTGGATCGATCTCGATTCCCAGGTATCGGAAAACTAACCTAAAAGATTTTCTTGATGCTACTCTGAATGCACATTTCAGAGGATTAATTTTGAGGTTAAATTGTCTTAACTATTTGAAAACTACTCTCAAGTCAAAGAGATGGTCTTCCTTTTCTCTACTTGTTATGATCGACATGATGAAGAATGAATGACTTCATTAAAGATTCGAGTCATAGCCCACTGGTAAGTAGCATTAGAATTTTTAAGGCTAAAAAGCATGACTTTATAGCAATAGATTCTAATCAGGGTTCTAAAAGTAGTGTTTCTTTCATCTTCAGGAATCATCTTATTTGGTTATATTTAGATGAGCCATCCATAAAAGAGAATATTGCATGAGATGAGGCAATGTCCACCATCAACTCTAAGATTGTTTGTGGAAATTCATCTTTTGAACATGCCTTATTTAAATCATAAATAGACACATATGTGAATTTGGCCATTCTTTTTCTTAACTGGGATGATGTTGGATAACCAAGTAGGGTACTTTTCTTCTCGAATGAAGCCAGCATTGATCAGTTTCTTGACTTCAAAAATGACCAATTATTTTATGTCTAATCACATGAGTCTAAGAGCTTGCTAAATAGGGTTAGCATTAGGCTCTATTGCTAGTTTATGGATAGCTACGTCAAGAGCCAATCTAGGCATCTTTTCATAACTCCATGCAAAGTGGTCCTTAAACTCAGTCAATAGCCTAACTAAGTCATTGGTTTCAATTTCATTCAATAAACAATTGTAATATGTTGGGAGTAGATCTTCTTCAATTCCTAAGTTAGTTTCCTTGAGCTCATCAATGGTTGACTTGATCTCTTCTTTGAACTCCAGTGGTGCATCTTTGACTTTAAAATCATTTGGATTATCTAAAGTTTCTAAGTACAGCACCTCATATGAGTTAATGTGATTTGAAAAGAACCTATCAATTCTAAATGATTGGTGATGACTAAGCAGTAATTATCATCATCGACTAAACCAACTATAATGAATCCTAGACCTGGTCTTGATTGAGAGCTTTTGCATTTGATCTTACATATTCTTTCAAAGTAGTATGAATGATGCTTTGACCAAGTATGTTGGATTAACCCTTTCTTTGTTAAATTATGAACACAAGGCAAGTACCAATCAAAGGTAATTCTATTAAGTCTTTATATGAATCATCCTTAAGTTCTACATCAACTTCTTGACTTGATGATGATGCTTCCAGAAAGAACCTCTGAGTCTTCACACCTGTGGATGACTTAGGGACTTCCTTAACTACCAAACCCTTAGCTTTTTGAGAGGAAAGTGGGGTTAGAGCTAAGGTTCCCAACTGATGCCTAATTTTTTCACATATAGACTTGGATACACTTATGCTTTGCTTTGGAGCCTAGTCTTCATCGCTATCTGGCTCAAGTGTCACCTCTAAGTGAATCTTCTATTAAGAAGAGTTGGCTGGTATGCTAATTATATAAGATTCATCATATGAACTAGATTCTAAGTCTTTATGGATAGCAGGTGTACTCCTGGAAGCTGGAACATATCTTCTATTAGGTGTTGGGTGGCCAATAAGGACGTAATCCACCCCTAGAATTGCATCTAAACTGTCCTCTTCCTCTACCTGGTGGAGGTCAGGTCATCTAACCCATATGTTCAAATGGATTAATGAACTGTTGGTGGAATCTAACGCAAGCACCACTTCCTCCTCCAAGTTTATTTACACTCACTTTTGTTTTCTTTTTTATTTTCTCTTTCTTTTTCATTTTCTTTTTCTTTTTCTTTTTCTTTTATTTCTGAACTTTGGATAAGTTTGCGAGAATAGACTTATTGATTTTAAGGGAGGTAGTAAGCCGCATCCTCATATATGTGACCTCGTGAACTGTAAATGGCTTGAGATCTCCTTTGACACAATAGATGATCCCACCTCTCATAAACTTCATACACTGATGTAGAGAGGATGGAACTATGTTGTTCTCATGTATCCATGGTCTCCCAAGAAAAGTGTTGAAAGATGTATCCGAGTCTATAATGTGAAAGTTTGGCTTGGTTCCAAATCATCTATCTCCAAGGGCAACACTATGGGCCTAAGGCTTGTGACCTCACTTTTGGAGTGCATTCAATCTTCCCATCTTAGACTTAGAGTCTTCTAAACACTAAGACTTCCTACATAAGATACTTCTAACAAAAAAACACTTAACCTAAGCCTAAAGATATAGAAGGGTTGACCATAGGATTAGCTTATGCCTTAGGGATTAGGATAATCCACCTACCCTACAACCCAAATCCAATCCATGTTAACCTTTTCAAACCAAATCTCAAGTTCAATTCAAACATCAAATTCAAATCCAAATCCAATCCCAAATTTGAAAACCAAATGATTGAAGCCCATGATCAAATCCATACTTGAAACCCTTCCTAAGCCATATGACCTATCTCATGGACTTAGCCAAATCTTAATATAAATCAACTGATTTTCTCATAATAAATTTATATCTTCAATCATCTTCCTAAATATAAATCAAATCTACATTTAAATGATCAAAACTAAATCAAACTAAATCAAATTAAATCAAAACCCTTCCTAAGCCATATGACCTATCCCATGGACTTTGCCAGATCTTAATCCAAATCAAGTCAAACTCAATTGATTTTCTGACAAGTCAAACATATTTTCAATCATATTCACAAAATTTAAATTAAATATATATTTAAATCTTCAAAACTAAATTAAACCAAATAAAATTCCAAACTAAAGCCACATGACCCAACTCCATGGACTTAGCCAAATTCCTTCATTCCAAAACCCAAATTCAATTGATTTTATCATGAATCAATCATACCTTCAATCATATTCACAAATATAAATAAAATCTACAATCATTAAGCCAATCCAAAATCAACCCACATCAAACCCAACTTAACCCTTTAGACTTGAAATGTTCAAATGAACCAAAACCCATTTGAACCCAAGCCAATTACAATTGAATTTATATATCAATCCCAAAAGCTTATATAAACTCAACTAAATTAACTCAACCCAACTAAACCCAGTTGGTCCACTTGACCCAAAGTGGCAAATTTGACCTATTTGAGCCAAGTTCTAATCCTACCCAAATTAGATTGAACCAAGCCCATCAAAACCTCCCATCCTGGTTGTTGATCACCCTAGGTTGATCAATTGTCACAAATTGAGTCAAACCAAGTTAACTTGGTCATTTTACCAAGTCAACCCCTTAACCCATATAAACTCAAACTATCCAAATTGAAACCTAAGCCAAATCCTTAAAACCAATGATTCATACCAAATCAAAATCAATATTTGAATATGACTTGACCTTCAATTGAGTCACCAAACCAATTGGACCTCTTGACCTTGACCCAAATTGACCTAAAAGATCAAATTAGGCTAATCAAAATGTAAACCAAATTGATTGTAAACCAATGGCTCAAGTTCACTCCAAATTGAGTGTTGAACTTGACCAAAGCCATGATTGGACCCAATTGAACCCAATTGTCCTACTTAGCCCAAATTGACCTAAAGGTTCAACTTGGCCTAAATTAAAACCAAATCTAAATTAATTGAAACCAAAGCCTACAATTATATTCAATTGGTTAACTAACCCCAAACCAACACCCAATCAAAGCTAATTTGGCCAATTTGGTCAAATTGGTCAACTTAACCCATTTGACCCAAATGAATTTAAATGAGGCAAAATCAAATTTAAGCCAAAATGAACCAAACCAATTGAAGCAAAATATCCCAAATGATCATATGAACTTGACCCAACCCTTGGTTTGACCTAATTTGACCAATTGGTCAACTTGATTCAACTTAACCCAATTTGACCTAAATCACTCATATTGAGCCAAACCTAACCAAATCAACTCCAATTGACTTGAAATTTGGGCTAACCCACTTTTGGCTTATTTAAAATCAGCTTAAATCAAATCTAATGCCAAATTATCATTCTATCCTTGGTGAAATGGTATCACATGAGACAAATCACCCATGTAAGTGGTCTTTTCCATTTCTTGGCCACTTGGTACTCTCTCAATGGTCCACCTAATCACCTAGGACAATTCCCAACTTTACCTAATGGGTGGTTGGGCCATCCATGACCAATGGGAGGTGAAATCGCCTTACCATCCCCATTGGAGCATTTGAAACCCATATGACACCCATGATTCCTCCTTGGCAGCCACCTCCATAGCTTCAAACAACCAACCAAGCTAACTCCACCTCCTACACCACGATTCGAGATAGTTGGATGGCCACTAGAAGCCAAACCCAATCCAACCATCTGATCAAGATGAAGGGGGGTATACACCCCCTCGTTTCCACTAAAACACACACAAAAATCATTCCTTAGAGCCCTAGCTACCCAAGATGAACCACTAGAGCCATTTCCTAAGCTCCCAAGCTCATTTCTCGATTAAAAAATGCCATTCCCGTCCATCTTAAAATAGGGCACTCCCATTTTTGACCTAAATTCCCCATTTCTCTATCAAACTCAAATTAACTTTGCACGCACCTTCCCTAGGCCTCATTGGGCAAGAATGAATCATCTCCCAAGCTTCCCGGGCACTAGAGGTGGGACTTTGATCAAAGTTGAGAACCAAATCTTTAGTTTATGGCCTTTCGAGTGAACATCAAAGAATTGATCTAATCAATACTTTTTCATCTCCACCATGAAGCTTCAATCATTCGAGCCACCGCCTCTTGACTCGGTGAGGTATGCTTCCAAAGCGATCCTTAGGCAAAATGGTTGGAGATTTTTGAAGAAAGCTTGCATCTTATGATCTTGATCATCGATCCTCCAACCAATGACATGTGGGATCCTTTTGGAGTTGATCCAAGCTCGGGTAAGCTCAAATCAAGTGAGCAATGGCGAATAGAATCTATTCTCTCACTCGTGACGTTAGATCACGACGTATTTCATGATCGAATGAACGATCATGATTAGATCTACTAGATTGATCCGATTTAATTATGGGATTAATCATAGTCGTCCATCTTAAATTGGATGGTGAATGAAAGCCTAATGAGGCCGATCGATAAATTTTTAAGTAATCCTATGGCCACATGGAAAGTGCATGTCACACTACATGGCTCCAACAGGATTAGGCTTAATTAATCATTATTAATGGCTAAAACTACTAAAAGTCATCAACAAACCATAAATAACTAAAAAAAATGCAAATAAATACTCATTTTAAAGGTATTTCAGAGGAGAATTAACTAAAATGATTTTAACTAATTTTGAATAATAATTAATGTTTAATTAAGGTTTAATGACAAAATTAATTAGCTTAATTGCTCCTAAATTCCTTGAGCAATTAATCTCAAATTTTGTGGGTTAATTTAAAGGGATGACCTTTACCTCCCATGATTTTCTTGGGATTTATTGCTCACTTAATTAAGAAAATTGACTAATTAAACCTTAACTACTCTTTTAAGTTATTAAATGATTAATTAATCCCATGAACAATAATAAATTAGTTAATTAAGTTTATTAATCATTGTTCAATAGTAAGTGAACTAAGGGTTGGGACCCCTTCCCAAGTTCATTTCACCCTTTTTAAAATGAAATTAATTAAGATTTAACTAATAATTAAATCACTAAATCAAATTGAAATCATAATCACATCGACTAATTAATTAAATAATGGGATAGATATTTAGGTGTTTAATAACCTAAAGGAGTTTAATGAAATTATGGTTAGTACACATGTTGAAAACCATAAGAATAATCAATTAAGTCCCTTAATCTAATTAACTATTAATCATGAGCCAATTGCATTAGGCCCCTTTTATTTCCTAGGATCATTGCAAGTTTATTTTCCATGCAAATCATGTTAGCTCATAATTATTTAGTTAATTACTTTAAGGTGACATAGCCAAGGGTAATAAATTCATGTAATTAAGGGTTTAACTTAATTAACCCATAAAATCAACTTAATTACATTTCCTTAAATTAAATCAAATCACTAATGTGGGAATGGGTTTAAAATAGAAAGTGATGATTTCTCTTCTCCTCTTTAAATCAAATCAAGTCCAAAACTTAATTAATAAAGAAGCTTTGGTTCGCTTTTAAATAATCTTATTTGATTTGATTATCCTTAAGAACTAGTTTGGTTGAATGAATCACATGCTTATATTTGATTGTCCTTCTCATGTTAAATTTGGTATGTCATTTGAATTCATGCATTCATCTTTTCAAATTCAAATAAAATTAAATGGATTTCCTTTATGTAAGCTTGCATGTGTTGATTTAATTTAATATATGCATGGCTATTATCACTATTAAATTCAAATGTATTTTTCAAATGCTTATATATGAATAATAATATGTGTTATGATGCTAGCTATAAATACATAAGAAGTGTATGTGCTTATAGCTTAAGTATATAAATGTTGAGTTCTCTTTCCTCTATTCATGTCTTAATTTACATAAGATTGAATGGTAATGGGTATATAGTCTGGACATTCCGGGAACATGAGGTTTTAGCTAGCCCCAAGGAGGTCATTTGATTACCTCACTTTCCTAATTTAACAATGACACATACCCATTTGATTTCATTCTAATGTATTTCAACATTAAAATTTGGATAAAGCTTTAATTCATATATATATATATATACATTATTCAATCAAAAAAAATATATTCAATTTATGCTTGGTTTTCTTTTCCCTCATTTATGTATACATCCATGTGTGTCCAATAAAAGCAAGTATATAGTTTGGACATCTCAAGAATACGAGGCTTTAGTTAGCCCAAAGGAGGTCATTTGATTACCTCACTTCCTTGGTTTAACAATGACACATACTTTCCTATATCTTTGTACATGTATATGTATATGTGATTAGTGAATGAAAATCCCTTACATTAAAAGCATGCATTCATAATTGACTAAGTGGTTGAATTAATTAGCCATGATTTGGAGCTTACTTCCTATGTTCATGTATACAAATTTACATATGTTTGAATGCAAATGGGTATATAGTTTAGACATCCGAGAATACGAGGTTTTAGCTATCCAAGGAGGTCATTTGATTACCTCACTTCTCTGGTTTAACAACGGCACATGCCTATTTAATTTCATTCTTATGTCATTTTGTATAAGAATTTGGATAAAGTTTTGACTTAATATGTTTAAATAATTCAATCAAATAAAATATAAATTCTAAACATGCACATACATTCATCATTTAAGTATGGTAAAATATGTTGCATGAATAGGAACACTTAGGTTTAAATCATATGCATGTTACATGTGATGGAAAGGAATGATTTAATATATGTCATGTGGTAGTAATTCAATTAAATTAATCTTAAGATGCCTTTCATTTTGAATAGTATTATTTAAAGTGAACCTAAACTTATGATTAATTAAATCATTTAATTAACCATTCACTAGAGAGAACTAAATCAAATTAAAATACTTTAGAAAGTGACTTAAGATAGGGATGAAAGAGGGAAATCCTATTTTCCTCTCTTTATAACACTTAGTTGCTAAGTGTAATCAAATGAAACAAAAAAAACACAAATTAAAATTCTCAAATCAATTAAGCTACTTCAAGTGAAATCAACCTATCATGTTAAATTGAAGCCTTCTACACATAGAAAATACAACACTAATGCCTAACAAGACTTACCACACATGCCTTAATATGCACATTAGAATTAAGTCACCACTTCTAGCTCTAAGTTAGGACGGTGTATGATGTGATGTATATTTTGTTTTATGATGTATTATTTTAGATTGGATGTTAGGGTGTATGCTTCGTAGACTGGATGATAGGCCAATATTACCCAAATCATGTTTTCTACAAGTAATTATGCTTAAGAGATGCTTAAAAATAAATGTGAATACTCTATTTGTAGGTTGCTTAAATCCTTAAGCATAATCCAGTTAGACGGGCTTAGTTATCCATGTGTAGGTGCTAAGTCCAAATTATAAATACAACCGCTTGGGATTATATCTATATTTAGCTATCCTCTATTTTGTAGGTGTAGTTAGATTTACTTTTCCCACATAAATTTAATTTTTATAGTAGAAATTAGGATTAGTGCTATGGGGGATTAAGATGAGCTGTGGGCTATAAGGCTTTGTGCTGGGGTGCCCTATGACGCCTTTGAAGAAAGCACCATCCAAATCAAAGAAGGAACCAAATCAAAAATAGAGATATGAAGAAAGAAGACCCCGATAGCATTTAATATAATTATTATTATTCTTTCATATTCAAGGTTGTATAAGGGTAGAGCTTAGCTACCCATCTTTTCTCTCGGGTTATGAATGGTCTGACCACATCGCCTTTTATTCTTTTATGATATTTTATATAATTGTATTCATGTTATGTTTACATTGTGCATTAAGATGGCATGCCTTTCATAGTTTCTTAAATGATTGATGCTTTATGTGGCTTGGATAATGATTAAGCTCTTAGGATAAAAATAACTTTTTTACCTAACTAATCACTCATAACTAAATTTTACATAACTCATAACCTCATAATAGAGCCTAAGAAATAAATAAGATAATTAAAATATTTAGCAATCTCTTAGTTGTATGGTTGTATAGTTGACATCATGCATGCATATTCTTTCTCTCTTGAACATGAAGGATCTGCATCCTTGCATGATAAAGGAATACTTGACCTGTGAGGGCGTCCCTTGTAGTGGAGAATACCTTCTTCTAGCTGATCTGACCCATAACCTATTTCATCATGCATTTAGTCATAATAAATCCTAAAACCTCTGTCAAAATGAAGTGTCTAAAATGAAATAAAATTTGAAAAGATTTTGCATCTATAGATTACGTCATATGCTCATACCACTCATGCTCTAGTCTCTTATGGAGTGTGTTTAGGACTTTAGTCTCTTTCTAATTAAATACCCCAACTATCTTGCAATTCATCAGATCAGACTATATCATTTTATAATCGTAGGAGGAGTTACTTGACGGTCACTCCTGGCAGTTAAAGTCCATAAGTTGGAAAATTTATTCTCTCTTGTGTTGGTAAACCGTTATGCCCACCTATCGCTTAGATTTAGGTCATGCTTTAGCTCATACTAAAGGTCCCTAGATTTAGGATTCAAGCTATTTCCTTTGGGCTATGAGCATAAATCCTCACCTTTTATGCATTCCCACAACCTTGTGTTAGTGGATTATAAGCCCTAGTAATCTAATTAAATTTCAACTCAAAAAATATAAATCTCCTCAACTTCAAAATTACAAAGCCAAACTATAGGATAGATTGGAATGCTCACTAGCTCCTAGTATCATGAGCATTTCTTACTTATTTCATTTGGATTCCAAAATAAGTCTTCTCCTTGAACTTTCCTAATTGATTTTCTAAATACAACCAATCCTTTGATAGTCTAACCTTGAAATCTTTGGAGATGATAATTGTCTACTTTAATCGAGAGTATTCTTAGGTAATTTTATTTCTAAAGATGTAATTAACTATGGAGGCCTACTTCCATAGAGAACTTAAGAACTTGGTTTAATATAAACCCTACTTTATTCATCCATGTAAAGTAGGGGAAAAATCTGGTACATTTGAAGACCCATCATGCCTGGAGTCCTTCTTATGTGATTAGTCCATTGTAGGGTGATGCCTCTATCTTTCAAGATAGTACATCATACCTCAATGTCCATAAAAGTACCCCCCACCCCATACATCCAAAATAAACACAGCATAGCTCTCTCGCCTGATTCATTGAATCCTCTCAACATCATCCTTTTTTTTTGGAACTTGGAGATGTCAATCCTCAAGTAGGCAAGAATTCTTAAGACTCATAATGTTGACTGATACACCTGGGTCAACCAAAACTTTGGATAGCCTATATCTGCCAAAATGCATTATTATGTAAAGAGGCGGTTGTGCCTGGTCATCCCTAAGAGTAAGTCTTCATTGCTAAATGTAACTCCTAAGATGTCCTTCGTGTGGAATGTCTACTCTTTAGTAGCGGTTAGCTGAGCTAAGCATATCTTTAGATCAAGTAAGGCCTTGATTAGAGATTCCCTTATCTCTTTGGATAAGACAAGGGGGTCGTATATGCTTAACTTAGTTGGAAACTTTCTAAAGTGATTAGGGCATTGTAATCAAGTCTGGCTTAATCCTCCATAAGCATATCCATGGGTGGAGCATCTTATGGAGGGGCTATTTGCTCACTAGAACCAATGACTTGCTCACCCTTATCCTGAGGTGCTACCCTAAGAGGTAGAACTTTGCCACTGCATAGATTTACTTCAGTGACTTCTTGGAATGATGAGTTTATGGAAAGCTCTATTTTTTCAGTGGACATACCTGTAGCTTCTCTTATGGGATCCTCAGAGTTAGTTGACTCTAAGTTAATCTCAAGAGGTGAACCTGATTGATTAAGAGAAGGATACCGACTCAACAAAAAAAAAGGAAAGGATCAAACTACTAGAGCTATTATTTTTATTTAGACTTGGAGAGCTTTCAATAAGAATATAATCAAGAGCAGAGTAGACAATATATAAGTAGAATTAGCTTTCTTCATTAATTTCTTTTTGGGTGGAGGTACACGATAGAAATCAAGTAAAGTAAGCTGAGTAAGGGATTTAGTGCCCTTATCTGCAAATACATTGTTCTTGCCAGTAGTAGAGGAGCTAGCATAAGATATGGTAGTTGAAATGATGGAGGGACTAAGACTCGATGGTATGCTGGGCTATCCCGCAAGTATGGTGAGCTTGTCAGCTCACCCCTCATGAGTTGTCCTTTACAACTAGTCAACCTTCCTTGGTGTTGAAGGTTTGAGCTACTTCAAGCACCTGCAAGGAAAGCTTCTTGATCTTAGAAATGATCTTCTCAGAGGTTCGGGATAGGGAGATATCCTAACCTTCTTTGATATTAAGAGGATCACAAGTATCCCCAAGGATTACTCTAACAGAACTGGGTAGGTGGAGTAGTAGCTACCTTCGGGATACGCCAAACATTCTTCATTCAATTTATCAGTAAGAGTAGTTGGAAAGTAGCTACTTGGTAATGAATATGAATACCACTACTGGGTAGGATGGTGGAAATGGTCAGGTGAATGTTGTCGGATGATGATGATGGTCGAGGTGGTGGAAGAGGTGGCAAAAGAGGCCGAGCTTGTAGTCTTTATATCAACTCGGCTAGTCGCTTCCCTCTATCCACTAACACAACTATCCATGGCTTCTTCTCAAACACCTTTTGCGGCTTGGACCTAGATGATTGGTGAGGAAAGGACAAATGTTTGGCTTTTTCTTATAGGCTAGCTGCCTTGTTGATTAATTTCTTGAATGTTTTGATGGTAAATCCCTAAAGCATGAAGGCGACTGTGCCATGGATATTCTTGAGAATAATTTCAATGACATGCTATTCAAACAGTTATGATTCACATTTCATGCTCAGGTTGCACCACCTGAGAATGTAATCAACAAGTGACTCATTGAGTTTCTATTTCTCTACATTGAGGTTGCCTATAGTCACCCTCTACAGAGCTCCAACAAACCTCTTCATGAAGAGGTGCTTCAACTTAGCAAAAGTCTTCACCGAACCATTGGGTAGTTTAGCGTACCAATCAAATGCAATACGAGACGCTAATGAAAAAAGAAAGAGGACATTCGCCAATGTTGCAACAACTAGCTCTAAAGTATGCAATGTGTTATCATGGGTTCCCACTGCCATCAAAGATCTTGACGGATGGTGGCATAAAACTCTAAATAAAATTAAAAGTAAATAAATACCTAAACCTAAAAAATAAACCTGAAAATAAAACCTAAAAATAAATAAATAAGAAGCCTAAACCCTAAACTACAAGAAAAACCTAAACCAAAAATAAACAAAATAAAATAAACATAAACCAAAACTAAACTAAACTAAACTAAAATAAATAAAACCTAAACCTAAACCTAAAATAAACTAAACCTAAACCCTAAACTAAATAAAATAAAATAAACTAAAAATTAACCTAAATCTAAACAAAAAAATAACACCTAAAAATAGACCAAAAATCAAAACCTGAAACCTAAACCTAAAAAAACTAAATAAAAACCTAAACCTAAACCTAAACATAAAAAATAAAACCTAAACCTAAAAGTTAAAAAAAAGTAAACTAAACTAAAAAATAAACCAAAACCTAAAAAATAAACTAAAATAAATAAACCTAAAATAAATAAACTAAGCTAAATAAAAAAAATAAACCTAAATAAAAAATTAACTAAATAAACCTAAACCTATTTACTTAAAAAAATTAAAAATTAAAAGACAAATAAAAAAACCTAAACAACCCTAAACCCTAAACCTTAAACCCTAAAACCCTAAACCCTAAACCATATACTCTATACCATATAACCTAAAATCTACAACCCAAAACCCTAAACCCTAAAACCCAAAACCTAAACCCTAAACCCTAAAAACCTAAAAATCTAAACCTAAACCAAATAAAACCTAAAAATAAAATAAATAACAAAACTTAAATCAAAATAAAATAAAATAAAATAAAAAACATAAACTAAAACCTAAACTTAAACCTAAAAAAATAATAATAAAATAAAATAAATAAAAACCTAAACTAAACTAAAACATAAAAAACCTAAATAAAATAAAAACTAAATAAAAACCTAAACCTAAAAAATAAACCTAAAATAAAACCTAAACCCTAAACTTAAAAAAAACCTAAACCCTAAACTAAAATAAAAAACCTAAACCTAAAATAAAAATAAAATAAACCTAAACTAAAATAAATAAAACCTAAACCTAAATTAGATAAAATAAAATAAACTAAAAATAAACCTAAACCTAAACTAAAAAATAAAACCTAAAAATAAGCCTAAAATAAAAACCTATAACCTAATCCCAAATAAATAAAATAAAAACCTAAACCTAAACCTAAAAATTAAAAACAAAACCTAAATAAAATAAAAACTAAACCTAAACTTAAACCTAAACCTAAACCAAAAATAAAATAAAATAGAAAATAAAAACTAAACTAAAATAAAATAAATAAAAACCTAAACTAAACTAAAATAAAATAAACCTAAAAAAAAACTAAATAAAATAAAAACTAAATGTAAAATAAAAATAAAATAAATCTAAAAGAAAATAAAATAAAAACTAAATAAAAACCTAAACCTAAAAAATAAACCAAAAAATAAAACCTAAAAATAAATAAAAAATAAAACCTAAACCCTAAACTAAAAATAAAACCTAAACCTAAAATAAACAAAATAAAATAAACCTAAACCTAAACTAAAATAAACTAAACTAGAATAAATAAACCTAAACCTAAACCTAAAATAAACTAAACCTAAACCCTAAACTAAATAAAATAAAATAAACTAAAAAATAAACCTAAACTAAAATAATACATAAAAAATAAACCTAAAAACTTAAAAAAATAAAATAAAACCCAAACCTAAACCTAAAATTAAAAAAATAAACCTAAGCCTAAAAAAATAAAATAAAAATAAAATGAATCTTAAAAATAAACCTAAACCTAAACCTAAACCTAAAAAATAAACTAAAATAAATAAAACTAAAATAAAAAACTACACTAAATAAAATAAAAAATAAAATGAACTAAAAAAAATAAAAAATAAACTAAATAAGCTAAATAAACCTAAACATACCAATTACTTAATTTAAAAAAATTAAAAAAAATAGTAAAAAATAGACAAAAAAAAAACCAAAACCTAAACCAAAGTTTAAACCCTAAACCCAAAAATCTGCAACCCTAAACTCTAAACCCTAAACCTTAATCCCTAATCTTTAAACCCTAAACCCTATAAACATAAAAACCTAAACCTAAACTAAATAAAACCTAAAACTAAAATAAATAAAAAAACCTAATCCAAAAAAAAAAAATAAAAAACTATAAAAAAACATAAACTAAAACCTAAACCTAAAAAGAAAATAAAATAAAAAATAAAAATTAAACTAAAACATAATAAATATAAACATAAACTAAACTAAAATTAAAAACCTAAATAAAATAAAAACTAAACCTAAAATAAAAAATAAAATAAACCTAAAATAAAATAAAATAAAAACTAAATAAAAACCTAAACTGAAATAATAAACCTAAATTAAAACCTAAAATATATAGAAAATAAAATCTAAACCCTAAACTAAAAAAAAAAAAACTAAACCTAAAATAAAATAAAATAAACCTAAACCTAAACTAAAATAAACTAAACCAAAATAAATGAAGCCTCAACCTAAACCTAAAATAACTTAAACCCTAAATAAAATAAAATAAAATAAAAATAAACCTAAATCTAAACTAGAAAATAAAACCTAAAATAAAAACCTAAACCTAAACCTAAAAAAAACAAAATAAAACATAAATCTAAACCAAAAAATAAAAAATAAAATCGAAACTTAAAAAATAAAATAAAAATAAAACTAAACTAAAAAATAAACCTAAACCTAAACTTAAACCTAAAAATAAACTAAAATAAAATAAACTAAACTAAATAAACAATAAAATAAATAAACTAAACAATAAAATAAAAATAAAGAAATCAAAATAAAATATAAATAAACTAAAATAAATAAAAAAATAAACTAAATAAACCTAAACCTCTTAGTTTACTTAATTTAGAAAAAAAGATAAAAATGATAATAATAATAAGTAAATAAATACATAACCCTAAACACTAAATCTAAAACTAACCCTAAACCCTAAACTCTAAACCCTAAACCTACAACCGTAAACCCTAAACCCTAAGCCCTAAAATCTTAATTCTAAATCCCAAAACCCAAAGCCCTAAACCCTAATACATAAAATCCAAAACCCTAAACCCTAAACCTTAAACCTACAACCCTAAACCTTAAATCTTAAACCCTAAAACCCAAAACCCCAAACCCAAAACCATAAACCCTAAAATCTTAAACCCTAAAACCCTAAACCCTAAACCCTAAACCCTAAACTCTAAACCCTAAAATCTTTAAAACCTAAACCTAAAAAATAAAAAAAAAATAACACTCAATTAAAAAAATAAACATAAACCTAAAAATAAAATAAAAATAAAACTCAACTAAAAAATAAACCTAAACCTAAACCTAAACCAAAAAATAAACTAAAATTAAAACTAAATGATAAACCTAAAATAAATAAATTCACTAAATAAAATAAAAAATAAACCTAAATAAAAATAACCCTAAACCCTAAACCTAAACCCCAAACATAAACCATAAATAAAACTATAAACTTAAATAAACTACCGCTTAATAAAAAATAATAAAATTAAATAAAGAAACCTAAACCTAATTTACTTAATTTAAAAAAACCCTAAACCCTAAACCCTAATCCTAAACCTAAACCTAAACCTAAACTAACTAAACTAAAACCTAAACTAAACTCTAAACCTTAAAACTAAAAAATTGTATACCCAAAACCTAAAACCTAAACTTAAACCCTAAACAAAAAACCCATAAACTATAAACTAAACTATAATCCTAATCTAAACTATAAACTATAAAACCTCTAAACCCTAAATCTAAATTAAACCTAAACACTACTAAACCTAAACTAAACTTTAAACCTAAACCCTAAACTAAAACTTAAACCTAAACCTAAACCCTAAACCTAAAACACTAAACCTAAACTCTAAACCCTAAACCCCCTAAACCTAAACCCAAACCTAAACTAAACTAAACTAAACCCTAAACCCAAACCCTAAACTAAACCTCCTAAACTAAACCTAAATCCTAAAAGCTAAAAAAACCTAAACTAAATAAACCTAAAAATAAAATAAAAAAAACTAAAACCAAAATAAAATAAATAAATAAAATAAAATAAAACATAAACTAAAACTTAAACCTAAACCTAAACCTAAAAGAAAAATTGAACTAAAATAAAATAAATAAAACCTAAACTAAAAAAAAATAAAACCTAAATAAAATAAATACTAAACCTAAAATATAAATAAAATAAAATTAAAATAAAATAAAATAAAACTAAATAAACCATAAACCTAAATAAACCTAAAAAATAAAACCTAAACTAAAAAAAAACCTAAATAAAAATAAAATAAACCTAAACCTAAACTAAAATAAAATAAACCTGAACCTAAACCTAGACCTAAACTAAATAAAATAGAATAAACTAAAAATAAACCTAAACCTAAACTAAAAAATAAAACCTAAAAATAATCTTAAAATAAAACCCTCAAACTTAAATCTAAAAAAAGAAAATAAAGACCTAAACCTAAACCTAAAAATAAAAAATAAAACCTAAACCTAAAAAATAAAATAAAAATTAAACTAAACTAAAAAATAAAAATAAACATAAACCTAAAGCTAAAAAATAAACTAAAATAAAAACCTAAACTAAAATAAATAAACCTAAAATAAATAAACCAAAATAAATAAAAATAAAAAATTAACCTAAATAAAAAAAATACTAAAATAAATAAAAATAAACTATATAAACCTAAACCTTCGATTTTACTTATTTTTTTTTGTAATTAAAATACCCTAAACCCTAAGCCCTAAATCCTAAACCCTGAACCCTAAACCCTAAAACTAACCCTAAACCTTAAACCCTAAACCTTAAACCCTAAACCCTAAATCATAAAAAACCCTAAACCCTAAACCCTAAACCCTAAGCTAATCATATAACCTAAACTCTAAACTATAAACCCAAAAACACCTAAACCCTAATGCCTAAACATTAAACCCTGAACCTTAAACCCTAACCCTAAATCCTAAATCCTAAAACCCTAAACACTAAAACACTAAATCATAATCCCTTAACCCAAAACCCTAAGCCCTAAACCTTAAACCCTAAACCTTAACCAATAAACCCTAAGAATAGACTTGATGGCGAACATCACCATCAAGTAGGCTCAATTAGACCTGGTGGAGGCAAGGATGTGATACAATTATCATAGGGTGATCTGGAGGTGCTAAGGAAATGGAGGTGGTGGTCAAAGTGGTGGTCATGGAGGCAGGAAGAGCAACCGAGGTTAAATCCATGGTGGTGGCAGAGGGAGTGATCGGGAATATGATGATGGATCCCGCTACTCGAGAGGCGGGGGTGGTTTTGATGGGAACTAGAGAAATTGAAGAATGCTCGATCTGATCTGTTGCTTAAGGAACTGTGTACTTATCTAAGTTTTTTGATTTACTCTATTGGTGTTCATTTTTTATCTATGTCGTTGCTTGTGTCTTAAAAAACTTGGGGTGCTACTTCATTGATGAAATCAAAAATAAGAAATGTTGAATATGAACTTGCCCTCTATTTAAAAAAAAACCATAAACCCTAAATCCTAGAACTAACAGTTTACATAATTTTTTTAAAAAAAACTTTAAAACCTAAACCCTAAACCCTAAATCTAAACCTTAAACCATAAACCTAAACCTAAACCTATATCCTAAACCTAAACCTAAACTCTAAACCTAAACCTAAACCTAAACCCTAAACCTAAACATAAACCTAAACACTAAACCTAAACCTAAACCCTAAACCTAAACCTAAAACCTAAACCCTAAACCTAAACTTAACTTAAACCTTAAACCCTAAAACCCACAAGAATAAACCATAACCATAAGCTAACCTAAACCCTGCTAACCATAAAACTAAACCTAAATAAATCCTAAACCATGAAAACCCTAAAGCTAAACTAAACCTAAACCTAAACAAACTAAACCCTAAAACTTTAAAACCTAAACCCTAAACCCTAAACCCTAAAACCTAAAACCTTAAAACCTAAACCTAAACTAAATAAAACCTAATAATAAAATAAATAGAAAACCTAAACCTAAATAAAATAAAAAAAAATAAAAATAAATAAAAACTTATGCTAAAACCTAAACTTAAACCTAAATATAAAATAAAATAAAAAATAAAAATAAATTATCATAAAATAAATAAAAACTTAAACTAAACTAAAAAATAAAATAAACCTAAGAATAAAAAACCTAAATAAAATAAAAGCTAAATGTAAAATAAAAATATAATAAACCTAAAACAAAATAAAATAAACACTAAATAAAAAACCTAAAACTAAAAATAAACCTAGAAATAAATAAAAGTAAAACCTAAACCCTAAACTAAAAAAAAAACCTAAACCTAAGATAAAAATAAAATAAACATAAACCTTAACTAAAGTAAACTAAACTAAGATAAATAAAACATAAACCTAAACATAAACCTAAACATAAACTAAATAAAATAAAATAAACTAAAAATAAACCTAAACATAAACTAAAAAATAAAACCTAAAAGAAACCTAAAATAAAAATCTAAACCTAAAAAATTTAAAATAAAAACCTAAACCTAACCTAAAAATAAAAAATAAAATAAAACTTAAACTAAACTAAAAAAATAAACCTAAACCTAAACCTAAACCTAAAAAATAAATTAAAATAAAAAAGTAAAACTAAAATAAATAAACCTAAATAAATTAATTAAATTAAGTAAAAATAAAAAAAATAAAAAATAAAAATAAAAAATAAACCTAAATATACTGGTTTACCTAATATAAGAAAACCCTAAACCTAAATCCTATACCATAAATCCTAAACCTAAACCTTACCAACCTAAACCTTAAACCCTAATCCTACAAACCTAAACCCAACCCTAAACGAAAACCTAAAACCCTAAACCCTAAATACTAAACCCTAAACCTAAAACCCTAAACCCTAAACCCTAAACCATAAACCCTAAACCCTAAACCATAAAACCTACAACCATAAACCTTAAACCCCAAACCCTAAACCCTAAACCCTAAACCCTAAACCCTAAACCATAAACTAACCCTAAACCCTAAACCCTAAACTAACATAAACCCTAAACCCTAAGAATGGGCAAAACCTTGATGGCAGGAACATCACCATCAACTAGGCACAACCTAAATATGGATGTGGAAGAGAAGGAGGAGGCAACGGTTATCATAGTGGTGGTGGGGGATGTGGAGGTGTTGGTGGATATAGAGGTGGTGGTCAGAGTAGTGGTGGTTATGGAGGCGGGAGGAGCGATGAAGGTTACAGCCATGGTGGTGGCGGAGGGATTGATTGGGGATTTGATGGTGGATCCTACTACTCAAGAGGTGGGGGATGGTTCTGATGGGAACTACAAAAATTGAAGAATGGCGATCTGATCTGCTTATTATGGAATTGTGTCTTTATAGTAGAGATGGTTCTACCTATCTAAGGTTTTTCATTTACTCTATTGGTGCTCATTTTTTATTTATGTTGTTGCTTATGTCTTAGAAAATTTGGGGTGCTATTTGTTTGATAAAATAAAAAAGAAGAACTATTGAATTTGAATGTGTTCTCTATTAAGAAAAACCTTAAACTCTAAACCATAACCCTACTAGTTTACTTAATTTTAAAAAAAATTTTAAACCATAAACTCTAAACCCTAAACCCTAAATCCTAGATACTAAACCCTAAACCATAAACCCTAAAGCTAACCCTAAACCCTAAACCATAAAAAACCCTAAACCCTAAACCCTAAACTAACCCTAAATCCTAAACCCTAAACCTCCTAACCTAACCCTAAACTTAAACTAAACCTAACTAATAACCTACCCTAACTAACCCTAACCCAACTTAACCCAACTCAACCTAAATAACCCAACCTAACCCACCCACCTAACCCTAACCTAACCCCTAACAACCCAACCCAACCCCTCTCTTTCCTCTGTGATTGATTTCTTTTTTGGATTTCTCCTTTGGTGATCCTTCACCATTATTCATTTTTTGCTTTTACTGGTCGCGGCGATGCTCCTAGTCTTTCTTGATGGGGGTTGATCTATTGGCCACACAGCTGATCATTTCCTTCATGGATGCGGCGACTAGGGCATCAGATTTATTGGGATTTTTGGATTCAAAAGAACTTACTATTATGCCTGCCATTAAATTTTTTAAGGATGCTCTCTCTGGTAAGAGCCTTTCCCCAACTGATTTGGTGAATTTAATATCGACTTCATTTCGTGGCATCCTTGCGATCATGTGCTTAGATTTTGAAGTTGAGAAGCTGGCTAAGCCGTATGAATTTACTTTGGTTGGCAAATTTGCATTGTGGCATCCAAATTTGGATAATATTCATTCTTATTTTCATAACCTTAACTCTCTGGTGCTTTCTCTATTGGTTTGATTGATCCCAGACATATTTTAATTTAGTTTACAAATGATTTAGACTACTCAAGGCTTTTCTCTCATCATTCTTACTTTATTTACAATTGTCAAATGCATCTTTTAAAGTGGTCTCCTCTTTTGATATATGAGGATTCACTATGTTACTCATGTTCTATTTACTATTGGGGCTTTTTTTAGCTTCTTCAAATTGATCGCCACCCTATGAGATCCCATCCATCATTGCTCGTATATTGGTTGAACTTGATATTTCTAAAAAACATCCTAAGGAAGTTTGGATAGGTTCAGACAAGTTTGGTTATTTTCAAAAAGTTGAATTTGAAAACTTTCCAATTTTTTGTTTGCACTGTAAAATTGATGGGCATGATAACTCTGGTGCTTTGTGCTTCACCCACAACTTAAAAAGAAAAACTCGAATGATCCTAATTCTACTAATCCAGATGATAAAGTTAATAAACTTATTTATGTGGTTAAAGCTAATCCAAATGGAAATGCTATTTCTCCTTCATTATAATTCTTGATGTGCTTAATGATGATACTCCAATACTTAATCTAATGAGGTCAAAGATATTACTAATGTTGAATATCATGGTTTGTCAATCAATCCTTCTCTTCATGATAACTTGCCTTCTCATGATAACTCAAATGTTCAAGAGGTTGACAAAAATGCATTTTCTCTCCCTAATGATTCTATTTAGGTCTCTTTGCCTCTTGTTAATGCTGAGCATGAAAATGAGCATGTGAATTTTAATGGTAATTTGCATGAAAATTTGAAGATGGCTAAAAATCAAGAATAAAACTCTAAATCTGATCCTGGTATTTGTGCTCTTAATGGTATTACTACCTCTCCTTCTCCTAATCCCATGATTGACATTCATTCTAATCCCAACTTTCAGCTTAATCCTGAGATTGAAGAAGGGGAAGTTGTGATTAAAAATGCTTTGGCTAATTCTGATCCTATTCTTAACACCTCTAATCAGTCTCTGTCTGATGGTGATATAATGGATAAAATTAGAGCTTTTCAAATTATTATAAAAAAGAAATCCTTTAAAGAAAAAATATTTCCACATAACTCAACTAGATCTGCTAGATCTGGTTCATCATCTCATAAATAATAGCCTTTTGGCAATGGAGTGGTTGCTCTCTTTCTAATGATTTTACTTACTTGTTTTCCTTTAGCTTATTTAATATTTTCTTTATGTTTAATTCTATTATTTAGAATGGATTGGAACCCTCACTATCCGTAATCGTGTTAGAAGACTTTGCCATATTAACAATATATCCTTACTTGTGGTCATTGAACCTCTCATAAATGCTTCTAAGATCAATCATGTTGCTAGAATGCTTGGCTTTAATAATTTTTTTCTCTAATACCAGTAATAAAATTTGGTGCTTTTGGAATAATTTACATAATGTTTCCATTTTAGATGATCTCCAACAAGTTGTTAATGTCCATATCTCTTATGGTGAATTTTTTGCTTTAGGCTCTTTTGTTTATGCTTCCTCTAATAGAGCTAGTAGGAACATCCTTTGGGATAATTTAAGAAGTTTTGCTTTAATTGTTAACAAACCTTGGTTGGTTGGGGGTAATTTGAACACTATCCTCTCTTCCTCTGAAAGAAGGGGAGGTTGCTCTCCTAATATTCATTCTATGGAAGAATTCTCTAATATGATTCTTGATTGCAACTTATTATTATTATTGGTTCTAATTACACTTGGCATAACTCTAAACTTTGGCAACACCTTGATAGAATTCATTTTAACTCTCATTGGATTAATCAATGGCCTCTTACCTCTATTGAACATTTGAGTAGAACTTTGTGGATCATGCTCCTCTTTTGATTGTAAAAATAACTCTAAAAGATTATCCTCCTCTTCCTCTTTCAGATTTCAAAATATGTGGATTCAACACCTCAATTTTTTAAAAGTTATTACCATCAAATTGGTTGCCCCCTTACACCTTGACAATTTGGTTAGAGGTATGCTTAGATTCTGGTTTAAACTTAAAAGGCTTAAACAGAACCAAGTTTAGTGGAACAAGCATTTTTTTATAAATCTCTTTGCTAATATCAAAAATATAGAGCTTTTAGTTTGTAGTCTTGAAAATGCAGTTTTGACTAACTCTTCTAAGAAGAAGGATTTGAATGAAGCCAATGATAATCTGGTTAACTATCAGAATATGGAAGAGACTTAATGGTAACAAAAGGCTGCTAGTAAGCATATTGCTGATGGGAACATAAATATAAGGTTATGCTTTATTCAAAAAAAAGAGAGCTTTAAACTCTATCCAAAAAATTAAAAGTGATACTGGAGATTGGATCACTAACACTAATGAGGTTAAAGCCTCTATTATTACTCACTTTAGAAATATTCTTAACAAGAGCCACACTTTAGATTTCTATTTCCCATTTGATCCCTCAACCATTACGAGTGATGACAATCATTTGCTTACTAGGTTTCCTACAGAAGAAGAGATTGGTAAAATTCTTAATAACATGAATACTGATTCTGTTGCTAGTTTGGTAGGTTATACAACACAATTTTTCTGGCATTGTTGGCCCATTATTAAAAATGATTTACTTGATGATGTTATCAATTTCTTTACTGGTAATCTTCTTCCTAGATATTTTTCTAATGCTTCCATCATCCTTATACCTAAATTTGAGAATCCTAAACCCTGTAGTGATTTCAGACCAATTAGTATTTGTACTTTCTTTCATAAACTCATTGCTAAATTGCTTGCCAATAGAGTTAGTCCTTTTCTTCAAAATTCAAAAACCTGCTAGGCGTAGCTATATCTGATAATATTCTTCTTGCTCAAGAGCTGATTCATGATTTGGATGCTCCTAATATAGGTGGTAACATCCTATTTAAATTAGATATTTCTAAAGCGTTTAACATCTCTTGGGATTTTCTCTTACACATCCTTCATTTGTTTGGTTTTTCTAAAAATTTCTTTTACCTACTTAAAAATTGTATTAGCAATGCTTGGTTTTCTATTATTCTGAATGGTGAGGCCTTAGGTTTTTTCCCTTCTTCTCATGGTTTGAGGCAAGGTGACCCCTTATCCCCTTTCCTATTTATTATTGTTGTGGAATACCTTTCTAGGAGCTTAAATGACTTTTTCAACAATAATCCTAGCATGTATTTTATAACTCTTGGTTTTTTACCAGTCTCCCATCTTAGTTTTGCTGATGATTTCATTTTTTTTTGTAATGCTTCCATCCATCACATTAAATGCATTAAGAATTTCTTAAATAATTTTGGTAAAGAAAGTGGTCTTTCTATCAATGAAGGCAAAAGTTGTTTCATTACCTCTTCTAAAATCTCCAGTAACAAAATCAATCAAATCTTGAGAATCACTAATTTTAAACAACAACAACTACCTATTAAATATCTTGGTGCTGCTCTATACAAAGGTCAAAAAAGAACACATCTCTTTGATGATCTAATCTAAAAAATTGTTAATAAAATTTTTGTTTGGGAATTTCACTTACTTTCCTTTGGCTGCATGCTTACTTTGCTCAAGAGTACCCTTAATTCCATGCCTCTATATCTTATTCAAACCATCATCCCTACTAATTCTAACTTAAATAGAATAGAATGTCTCCTTAATAAATTTTTTGGGCTCTAACAATTCTACTAAAAGGATGCATTGGACTTCTTGGTATAAAGTTGTGGCACCCTTACAGGGTGGGCTTATAAGTCTATTATTATTACTACTTTCTCTCATAAAATTTGGTGGAATTTTAGGAGCAGTAAAAGTCTCTGGGCTAACTTCATGACTGCCAAATACTGCCAAGGTTAGCATCCTCTTATTTTCCCTTACAAAGTGGGTGACTCTCCAGTCTAGAAAAGACTTTGCTCCATCAAATGGGAAGTTGAATCTCTTATATATTGGGGGGTTAACTCTAGATCTTCTTTCTTTTGGCAAGATAACTAGATTGGCAGTGGTTCTATTGATGATTTTTTATCTACTCATTCTACTACTGCTGTTAAACTGAACTCTTTTTGGATTAATAATAATTGGAATAATAGTAAACTGATTGAATATATTCCTATTTCTCTTTTAGATAAATTCATTAACATTCCTATCATTTCTAACAAGCCTAATCAGATTCTTTTTAAGCTGTCTTACAATGGTGATTTTATCCTTAAAGAGGCCTGGAATCATAATAGAGAAGCCCGTGGCTTCTCTAATGTGTTTTTTAAAATTTGGAATAGCATTATCCCAATTTCCTACTCTATCCTTATTTGGAGAATTCTAAATAATTTCATTCCTGTTGACTCTTTGATTGGGGTAAAGGCTTTCAGTTTCCTTCCAAATTCTATTGTTGTTTTCACATTGAGAATGTGAATCATGTTTTTTTCAATGGAGCTATTGCCTCCAAATTGTGGTTTGGTATGATGAACTTTTCAATATTAACCATTTTCATGGTTCTTTATCCTTATATCAACTTCTTGATGTTTATTTTCATAAAACTATGAAAGGTAACATTAAAGTAATTACTGCCATCACTCTTATATGGTTCATATGGATGGATACAAATGATGCCAAACATCGTGGTATCCCTATGAACCACAAGGGGATTATTGCTAGAACTAAAGATAAAATTTGTGCTTTATTTAATGTTAGCTTAATTACTAATAAACACTTTAAAGGGTGCAAATTTGTTGCCAACAAGCTGAGTCTTAGCTTTCCTGAGATCCCCAACTGGAAAGAAGATAAGCTTATCTTTTGGAGAAAGCCTCATAACAATACTATCAAAATTAATATTGATGGCCCTGTCTCTTAAAATGCTTTTGGTTGTGGTGGCATTTTTAGAAACTTTAAAGGTAGTGTCATTTGTGCTTTTGCCTTCCCCCTTAAAGCTTATTCTATTATCTTTACTAAATTAATAGCTGTTAACAAAGCTATAGGGATTTATTTGCAAAAAGGTTGGCTCAATATCTGGATTGAAGTGGATGAACTTTTGCTCATTGATATGTTGACTTCTACCAAGGTGGGAAACACAAATTTATACTACCTCCTTAATCATACTAGAGCTCTCCTCTCTCAAGCATATTTTAAAATCACTCACATTTGGCATGAAGGAAATGCTTGTGCTGACTATCTTGCTAATCTTGGTGCCAGATTATATGTGCTCACCTTTTTTTTGATCATTCTAGTCTTCCTAAACATTTGCTTGGATTGGTTAATTTGGATAACTCTAGTTTACCTTACCTCAAAAATTAATTTACATTATGCTGTTGTTTTCTCGATTAACTATTTACTTTGTCTGTATTTTCCTCTTTCTGTTTACCTTAATCTGCATTGCCCCCTTCTCGGTTTTCTACTGCACTCACCTGCTGCATTTTCTTGGTTATCCTATTCTGGTGGTATTTGGTTACCTGCTATTTGTATTTTAACATGTTGGGTTCTATTTTTATTTCTTGATAGCCTTCTTATAAGGGATTGTCACCTGTTTCACTAGACTTGCTAGGTTATGCTGCTCCTTTTCTCAACCCTCATGGATCATTTAGTTACTTTGCTGATTATGTTCAATGTTTCCCTTTCTCTTCTTATTTTTGGGATTACTTCTATTTCCCTGCATGGTTGGGTTTTTTTTGGTCAGCTTTTCCTTCTATTTTTTCTATTGATGTTTGCTTAACTGTTGGGCTATTTTCCCTTCATATGATGGATCTTTGGGCTATTAATTTTTTGATTCCTATCATGGCTCAGTTCTATAATGACACAGCCTACATCCTCTTATGTTGGTTACACTATTTGGTTTGTTGTATTGGCTATCGACTGAATGGATTATCGGGTTATTATGTTCACCAGTCTATTTTTTATGTTGGATTTCTGCATTCCCTTTTGTTTGGTTGATTGCCTCTCAGTTAGCCTCATTAGCTGTGCTTTTGTTGTATGGGTTTATCTTCTGGCTGAGGTTATTCTTAGCTTTATTAGACTTGTATAATTATTATTGTGATCTAGCTATTAATAGGTGGATGTTAACACTGGTGTTGGCTTTCATCACTATGGGGGTGTTTTCCTTGCCATGATGAGTAATCTGGGTAGGGGTTTGTGTTGGTTATTCCTTCACATGCTTTGTTGGAATACGTAGGTGATGCTTTTCTTTCAAGGGATTGGTGACATCCCTTTGCTGGGTTGAATAGTGTTTCCTTTTCTTCTATAGTGTATTTTTCCATTGCTTATTATGCAGGTATTAAACATTAAATGATTTTTATTCAGTGGCAACTGCCTTCCCCCAGGTATGTAGGCTATGATGGCTGGGATGATTTCACTCATAATTTGGCTAGTAATAGCACTTGTGATGTATCCCTTCCTTTGAAGTTTGGATGCTCATGCTTGCGGCTGCCCCATTCTTGTGTGACTGAGCCTGAGCCTTTCTTCACACATTTCTCTAAATTTCTCTCACTCTCCTTGGTTTCTTCATTTAATTTTGCTTGTATTTCTCTATTGTGCTAATTCCTTTCTCTAGATATTTGCAGGTTCTGTGTTGTTTCCTTGTAGGTTCTTTCTCTAGAGGTGGCATATGCTTCTCTCATCTTCACAACTTTTTCAGAGGTCTCCTCCTGCTTCTCTTTTGGCTACTTTTGTTTCTCTTACTATTTTTCTTTTCTCTTTGTTTTTTCTTTTGTATGGTTGTACTTAGAAAGGGGATTCACTCTCTTGGCTGATTGTAGCTCTTTGAGCAGTAGATCTTGAGTTTATTCCCTCTGAAGGACCCCATAACCCTCTTTTTGTGGCAATAAAATTTCTTTTTTTTTTTAAAATTAAAAAAATCCTAACCATAAACCCTAAACCCTTCAATCATTTTGAACCCGACGAACCGATAATATACCAAAATTGAGTAACCCTAAACCCTAAACCATAAACCCTAAAACCCCAAACCCTAAACCCTAAACTAACCCTAAACTTTAAATCCTAAACCTTAAAAACCCTAAACCCAAAATCCTAAACTAATCATAAACCCTAAGCTAACCCTAAACCCTAAATCCTAAATCCTATGTACCAATCTCTAAATCATTAACCCTAAACCCTAACCCTAAACCCTAAACCCTAAACCCTAAAACCCTAAGACCTAAACCATAAACCCTAAGCCCTAAACCCTAAAAACTTAAAAACCTAAACTAAATAAAACCTTCAAATAAAAATAATAAAAAAGACTAAACCTAAATAAAACAAAAAAATAAAAAAAATAAAAACCTAAACTAAAACCTAAACCTAAAAATAAAATAAAATAATAAATAAAAATAAACTAAAATAAAATAAATAAAAACCTTAACTAAACTAAAATAAACCTAAGAATAAAAAACCTAAATTAAATAAAAACTAAACGTAAAATAAAAATAAAATAAACGCTAAATAATAACCTAAACCTAAAAAATAAAACTAAAAATAAATAAAAAGTAAAACCTAAACCCTAAACCTAAAACAAAAAAAATAAAATAAAATAAAATAAACTTAAACTAAAACTAAAATAAACTAAACTAAAATAAATAAAGCCTAAACCTAAACCTAAACCTAAACTTAAACTAAATAAAATAAAATAAATTAAAAATAAACATAAACCTAAACTAAAAAATAAAACCTAAACCTAAATAAAAAACCTAAACCTAAACCTAAAAAAATAAAATAAAATAAAACCTAAACCAAAACCAAAAAAATAAAATAAAAAACGAAATAAATGAAACTAAGATAATAAAATAAAAACTAAAATTTAAAACTAAATCTTAAAAATAAACTAAAATAAAACATAAACTAAGAATAAAAACCTAAAATAAATAAAATAAAAAATAAAACCTAAATAAATTTAGAAAAAAAAATCAAACAAAAAATAAACTAAATATACAAAGCAAAAAAACCTAAACCTTAATTCTTAAAACATTAAACCTAAATCCTAAACCCTAAAAAAAAAACCCTAAACTAAAATAAACCCTAAACTCTAAACTAACCTAAAACCTAAACCCTAAAAAACCTAATGCCTAAACCTAAATAGAATACATCAAAACAATAAATCTGATGGTGGTTGAGAAGCAAACTGTGATTATCCTAGTGGTGGTCGGGGTTCCGGAGGTGTTGGTGGATATGGAGATGGTGGTTGGAGTAGTGGTGGTTATGGAGGCAGGAGGAGCGATGAAGGTTACAACCATGGTGGTGGCGGAAGGAGAGATCGTGGATATGATGGCATATCCGCTTCAAGAATTTACGATGGGAACTACATAAATTAAAGAATGGCTGATACGATCTTCTGCTTATGGAATTGTGTCTTTGTAGTAGACAATGTTTTACTTATCTAGGGTTTTTTATTTACTCAATGGGTGCTCATTTTTTATCTATGTTGTCACTTGTATCTTAAAAAACTTGGGGTGCTACTTGGTTGATATAATCAAAAAGAAGAAATGTTGAATCTAAATTTGTTCTCTATTAAAAAAAACCTTAGACCCTAAACCCACTAAACCCCTAAAAAACCCTAAACCCCTAAACCCTAAACCCTAAACCTAAACCTAAATACAAAACCATAAACACTAAACATTAAACCTAAAACCATAACCTAAATTAAATAAAACCTAAAAATAAAAAATAAAAACCTAAATAATAATAAAATAAAACATAAACTAAAACCTAATCCTAAACCTATAAAAGAAAATAAAATAAAAATAAAATTAAATTAAAATAAATAAAGAAAACCTAAACTAATGGAAAATAAAACATAAAATAAAATTAAATAAAAGTTAAAATAAACCTAAAATAAAATAAAATAAAATACCTAAAAAATAAACCTAAAAATAAATAAAAATAAACCTAAAAAAAAAAAAACTAAACCTAAAATAAAATAAAATAATCAAAATAAAATAACTAAATAAACTAAATAGCTAATTAACCTAAACCTAAACCTAAAATAAACTAAACCTAAACCTAAACCTAAACTAAATAAACTAAAATAGTCTAAAAATTAACCTAAACCTAAATTAAAAAAATAAAACAAAAACTTAAACCTAAACCTAAAATAAAAATTGAAAAAAAAACTCAACTAAAAATAAACCTAAACCTAAAAAACATAACTAAAATAAAAAACTTAAACTAAAACAAATAAACTAAACTAAATAAAAATAAAAAATAAACTTGAATAAAAATAAAAAAGATAAAATAAACTCAAAAAAATTGGAAATAAACTAAATAAACCTAAACATACTAGTTTACTTAATATAAAAAAACTATAAACCCTAAATCCTAAACCCTAAAACTAACACTAAATCCTAAACCTATATCCCTAAACCTACAACCCCAAACCCAAAACCCAAAACCCTAAAATCCTAAATCCTAAACCCTAAACCTAAATAAGTACACACATACACCTCTGAGGACTTATATCTACTCAAGAGTAGTCAGACGATTCTTATAGGGAGTTTTGCTAACACTGCCCTAAAGATATGATACTTGCTTGGGAAAATGTACCAGTATAGGTGTCCTCCTAATCCACAAGTGAATATATATTTTGTTTATATATTTTCATGGACCCTGTTGGTGTACGAGGGACTACACTAAGAAGGGACTATATCGGCCTTGACCTATCTCAAATTTACTAGACTAAGGGTGTATCCTAAGGTGCGAAAACCAACTAACTTAAGGTGTATCCATTAGTATGAGTGGTGTATCCATTAGTATAGTGAGAACTAACCAACCTAAGGTGCCCTTCGGTGTGCAATGATCAATCTAGAAAGAAAATGTGTAGGCTTACAACTTTCCAAGCAGAAATGATCATCAAAAGAGTTTATCATCGGGGGCTCTTCTAACCTAGAGAAGCTAGGGAGCCGAGGAAGGACTAGCAACCGGTCGGGAGGTAAGGAGCCTCTAGGGGACTTATCCTAAACCTCAATATATACGGTGGTGTACAAAGGTTAATCTAAGAAGAAAGCGTAGCTAACTCACATCCTCTTAAATGAAGCCAACAAGAGGTAGCATACTGGCCATGCAGTAAGGCCTACCAAACTAACAAGGTGCTCGTCGATTTGTAGTAGCCAAGTAAGGATGGAAAGTGTAGAATTCTTACATCCCCAAAAAGAAGAAGACCACTAGGTTGAGACACTAATAGGGTAGCACATCAGCCCAGCCTAGAGCAGCTACTGAGTGGGTGCTGCTGGGGGCATTATCTTAATTCAGAGTACCTAGAGACAAAAGATATGTTTTTGTTTTATATGCTTGTGTGTAGTTTATGTTTGTGTTGTGTTGATGAAGGATAGGACACTGCTTGGGTTCCTTACACCTAGCCTAAATACATTATGGCGGATTCGCAAACAAGAATACTTTCAACATAGAAAAGATTGAATTCTAAATGGAATTTTCATTGATGATAATTATTTTCAAACATGATTTATAATATTTCTTTAAGTAGATCCCATTGATTGGAAGGATTGGGCTCTCCCTTATGATTAATAAGCTGATTAGATCCTCCTTGGTAGGCCTTTTATATGAGAAAAGGGCCTTCCTAAGTGGGTTCAAACTTGCCTCCCATCTTATGATGGGCAACAATCGGTCTCCTTAGAACTAAAATAAGCTCTCCTACTTGAAAAGCTCTAGGCTATGAGCTTGAATCATTTTAGCTTTATACAATGTGAGATGTTGGCATGCCCGCAGGAATCTCTCCTCCAAACCTTCAAGCTCTTTTAACCATAACTTGGCGTTTTGCTCTGTTGTTATATTTCTACCCACAACTATCCTAAGTGATGGGAGTTAGACTTCTAATGAAAGAATGGATTCAAACCCATACACTTAGGAGAAAGGAGGGGTTGGAGTTTTATATGTGCGGTAGGACATGGCTTCAACTACTTATGCCTGCATTATTGTCAAGTGTCTTCTTGATTTGAATGAGAGTTTTGTTGAAAGCTTCTACTTAAGCCGTTTGCCCTCAGGTAGTTAATTATAGAATATCTCCAATTTATGTTGTCTCTAAGATAAATTGTTGATCTCAGTGCTCTTGAATGCAGTACCATTATCAGATATAATTCATCGAGGTACTCTGAACTTATATAACATGCTGAGTTGTGGCCTCTCTGAGTAGAATCACCTTCACCCATTTGGAAAAGTAGTCAGTAGTAGTTAAGATGAACCGATGGCCTTGGAAGAAAGAGGATCAATCGATCCCACTTTATCGGTACCCCCAATACTCGAAAGGCTATGATGCTAATGTAGGATGTAGAATGTTGGGTGGTTGGTGTAGGATCACACCGTGTATTTCATATTGGTGGCATCACCTAGCCATATACATGCAATCTTTGATCATCGATGGCTAGTAGTATCCTAGTCTCTTGATCTTGGCTTTCATCTTTAGACTGGATTGGTTGGCTCCACATAATCCAGAGTATACCTCAATCACAATCTTGCAAGCTTCATGCTTGTCTATACAACATAACCACATATGATCGAAAGACCACTGACACAAGACACCATCCACAAGAGCATAAGAAAGTTCTCTCTGCTTCATCTGATGAGCTTGGGACTTCTCGTGAGGTAGTTTGTCATTATTTAGGTAATCCATGAATGGTTGCCTCTAATCTAACTCCTCATCCTTCTTGGCAATGACAACCTCCCCTTTGAGGGATGAGTTCAATGTCAATAAGAGATAAGACTTGTCTATTTTGGACCTTTATTGATATGGACTCATCATCACCTCTTGGAAAGCTTGGCTAAAGCATATGTTATGGCATTTTCTCCTTGAGGAATCTTATAAATGGTAATATTTAGGATTTAGGCTAACAACTGCATGGTGTACTTGTGGTAATGATTGGGCTTGGGCTTTATAACCTCATAGGACCCAGTGATTTGGTTGATAACTATCTAAGAATCCATAAAGATGGTGATGTTCTGGATGCTTAGAGTAATGACTAACTCTAGATCAGCAATCAGAGCCTTATATTCATCTTCATTATTGATCCAAGGATTAGACAAATGATATAAGAATCTCATCACATCACGGCCTAGAGTCAAGAGAACTATTCCTACCCCTGCCTTTCCTAGAATAGTAGATTATGGTTCTTTTCCTATTTAAGAGGAAGCTGCACCATCAAGATACATCTCCTAGTGGTAAATGTTAGTATCCCCTAAGTTCATGATTTGTTCATCGAAGAGATCATCACTAAGCAGAGAGTCAACAGGAAGTGGGTGTGCTACTAAGAAATCTGCTAGCACTTATCTTTTAACCGCACAGAGGGATATGAAGGTAAAGTCAAACTGTGAGAGGATCATGGACTGTCGTGCCAACCATCTGGATAGCGTTGGCCATGTCATGAAATACTGTACTGGATTGATCCTAGATATTAAGTTCACCTTATGAAGAAGCATGTAGTGTTATAACTTATGGGATGAAAAGATTAAAGCTAGGCAATGATTCTCATTGGGTGGATAACTAGCTTCAATAGGGATTAGATGATGGCTAAGGTAGTAGAGTGCATTTTCCATCTCTTCGTCATTGGCTTGGGCCAATAAAGCACCAATGGAGTTGTCGAATGCAACAGTGTAAAGTATAAGCGGCTTGCCTAGGATAGGGGCTGTTAGAACTAAAGGCGTCATCAGGTAATGCTTGATGTCTTCTTAGGCATGCTCACACTTGTCATTCCACTTGAGCTTAGCATCCTTTTTGACAAGTGCTGAGAATGGCTGACATCTTTCCGATAGGTTAGATATAAAGTGTCTTAGATACTACAACTGCCCTTGGAATGATCTGAGTTGAGTTAAACTTTTAAGGGGTGGCATTTCTAATATCACCTTGATCTTGATCTTCTCACGGATCAATTTTGATTCCCAGTGTGGACAACAAACCAATTTCCTGAAGCTACTCAAATGCACATTTAGGGTTCATTTTGAGGTTAAATTATCTTAACTATTCAAAAACTACTCTCAAGTCAAAGAGATGGTCTTCTTTTCTCTACTTTTAACCATGAGATCATCAAAATAGCACTCAATTTGATGATGAATGAGTTCATCAAAGATTCGAGTCATAGCTTGCTGGTATGTAGCACTGGCATTTTTAAGGCTGAAAGGCATGACCTTATAGGATTAGATTCAAATCAATTATTCTAAAAGTAGTGTTTCTTTCATCTTCAGGGGCCATCTTTATTTGGTTATATCTAGATAAGCCATCCATGAAAGAGAATACTGCATGAGATGAGGCAATGTCAACCATTAGCTCTGGGATTGGTAGTGGAAATTCATATTTTGAACATGTCTTATTTAAATTTCTAAAATTGATGCATATGTGAATTTTTCCATTTTTTTAATTGGATGATAATGGCTAACCAGGTAGGGTATTTTTCTTACTAGATGAAGCCCGCATTGATCAATTTCTTGACTTCATAAATGACCTATTATTCTCTATCTAATCACATGCATCTAGGAGCTTGCTTGATAGGTTTAGTAGTAGTCTCTACTACTAGTTTATGGACCGCTACATCAGGAGCCAATCTAGGCATCTTTTCATAACTCCATGCAAAATAGTCCTTAAACTCAGTCAATAGCCTAAGGCATTGGTTTTAATTTTATTCAATAAAGAACTGATGTATGTCAGGCATGGATCTTCTTCAGTTCTTAAGTTGATTTCCTTGAGCTCATCGATGGTTGACTTGATCTCTTCTTCAAACTTTGGCTATGCATCTTTGACTTTAAAATTATCTGGATCATCTGATGTTTCTAAGCACAACTCCTCATATGTGTTAAAATAATTTGAAAAGAATCTATTAGATTTCAAATGATTGGTGATGACTAAGGAGTAATCATCATCATCGACTTGACTCACTGTACCGATTCCTAGACCCTGGTCTTGATTAAGAGCTTTTGCATTTGTTCTTCCATTTTATTTTGAAGTAGTCTAACCTACACTTTGACCAAGTATGTGGGATTAACCCTTTTTTTTCTAAATTATGAACACAAGGCAAGTACCAATCAAAAAGTAATTCTGTTAACTCCTTATATTAATCATCCTCAAGTTCTACATCAACTTCTTGACTTGGGATGATGCAGAAAGAACCTGGTCTTCACACTTGTGGATGACTTAGGGGCTTCCTTAACTACAAAACCTTCCTTTTTGAGAGGAAAGTGGGGTTAGAGCTAAGGTTCCCAACTAATGCCTAACTATTTCACATAAAGACTTGTATACACTTATGCTTTGCTTTGAGCCCTCTTCATTATCCATTGTACTTCGTTCGGTTACGTATTGCTTACTATTAAGAAGAGTCGGTGTTCTAACCATATAAGATTGCTCCTAACTAGATTCTAAGTCGATATGGATAGTAGGTGTACTCTTGGTAGCTGGGAAAAATCTTCTATTGGGTGGCCAATAAAGAGGTTTCCAACCTTGGGACTGCCTCTGAACTGGCCTCTTCATATGCCTGGTGGAGCTCATGTCATCGTACCCACATGCTTGAATGGAGTAACGAACTATCGGTGGAATTTAATGTCAGACTCTACTTCCTCCTCCAAATTTATTTTCACTCCCTTTTATTTTCTTTTTCATTTTCTCTTTTCTTTTTTTCTTTTTCTCTTTCTTTTTCTTTTTATTTATCTTTTTCTTTTATTTTTAAACTTTTTCCAAGTTTGAGAGAGTAGGCTTATCAATTTTGAGGGAGGTAGTATGCCGCATCCTCATAAATCAACCTCATGACTAAATGGCTTGAGATCTCCTTTGACACAGCAGACAATCCCACCTCTCATGAACTTCATACACTGATGTAGAGAGGATGGAACTATATTGTTCTCATGTATCTATGGTCTACAAAGCAAAGCCTTGAAAGATGTATCGAAGTCTATAATGTAAAACTTGGCTTCGATATTCCAATCATCTATCTCCAAGGGCAACACTATGGAGCCTAAGGCCTGTTGACCTCACTTTTGGAGTGTGGATTCAATCTTCCCATATTAGACTTAGGAGACTTCTAGAGACTAAGACTTCTTTAGTCATATGACACTTCTAACAATTAGGTAAACACTTAACCTAAGCCTAAAGATGTAGAAGGGTCAACCATATGATTAGGTAATGCCTTAGGGATTAGGATAGTCCACCTACCCACAGCCCAAATCCAATCCATGTTCACCTTCTCAAACTAAAACTCAAGTTTGATTCAAACATCAAATTCAAATTCAAATTCAAATCCAAATCCAAATCCAAATTCCAAAACCAAATGATTGAATCCCATGATAAAATCCAAACTTGAAACCATTCCTAAGCCATATGACCTATCCCATGGACTTATCCAAATCCTAATCCAAAGCAATCAAAAATCAATCAATTTTCTCATAATCAATTTATATCTTCAATCATCTTCCTAAATATAAATCAAATCTGCATTCAAATGATCAAAAATAAATTAAACTAAATCAAATTAAATCAAAACCCTTCCTAAGCCTTATGGCCTATCCCATGGACTTAGCCAAATATTAGTCTAAATTAAGTCAAACTCAATTGATTTTCTCACAAATCAATCATATTTTCAATCATCTTCACAAATTTAAATGAAATATATATTTAAATCATCAAAACTAAATCAAACCAAATGAAAATCCAAACTTAAGCCACATGACCCAACTCCACGGACTTAGCTAAATTCCTTCATTCGAAAACCCAAATTCAATTGATTTTCTCATGAATCAATCATAACTTCAATAATATTCACAAATATAAATGAAATCTATAATCATCATGCCAAACCAAAATCAACCCAAGTCAAACCCAACTTAACCCTTTTGACTTGAAATGTTCAAATGAACCAAAACCCATTTGAACCCAAGCTAGTTCCAATTGAATTTATATATCAATCCCAAATCCATATATAAACCCAACTAAATCAAACTCAACCCAAAATCAAGCAAACTAAACCAAATTGGTCCACTTGACCTAAAGTGGCCAATTTGACCTATTTGAGCCAAGTTCTAATCCTACCCAATTTCGATTGAACCAAGCCCATCAAAACCTCCCATCATGATTGTTGATCACCCTAGGTTGATCAATTATCATAAATATTATCAAACCAACTCAACATAATTAATAAAGAAGATTTTGTTTGCCTTAAATAATCTTATTTGATTTTATTGTCCTTAAGAACTAGTTTAGTTGAATGAATCACATACTTATATTTGATTGTCCTCTTTCCAATCATGTTAAATTTGGTATGTCATTTAAATTCATGCATCCATCTTTTCAAAATCAAGTAAAACAAAATGGATTTCGTTTATGTAAGCTTGCATGCATTGATTTAATTTAATATATATGTGGCTATTATCACTATTAAATCAAAATGTATTTTTCAAAAGCTTATGAATGAATAATAATATGTGTTATGATGCTAGTTATAAATACATAAGAAATGCATGTGCTTATAGCTTAAGTGTTTGAATGTTGAGTTCTCTTTCCTCTATTCATGTGTTGATTTATATAAGATTGAATAGTAATGGGTATATAGTCTGGACATCCTAGGGACACAAGGCTTTAACTAGCCCTAAAAAGAACATTTGATTACCTCATTTTCGTGGTTTAATAATGGCACCTACCCATTTGATTTCATTCTTATGTATTTCAACATTAGAATTTTGATAGAGCTTTAATTCATATATATGAATGATTCAATAAAAAATATACAATCTTTGCATGGTTTTCTTTCCTTCATTTATGTATACATCCATGTGTGTCCAAGATAAGCAAATATATAGTATGGACATCTCGAGAATACAAGGCTTTAGTTAGCCGCAAGGAGGTCATTTAATTACCTCACTTCTCTGGTTTAACAATAACACATACTTGACTATATCTTTGTACATGTATATGTATATGTGATTAGAGAATGAAAATCCATTTTACATTAAAATTGGATGCATTCTTAATTTACTAAGTGATTGAATTAATTAACCATATGATTTGGAACTTACTTCCTATGTTCATGTATACAAATTTACATATATTTGAATGTAAATGGGTATATAGTCTGGACATCCCGAGAATACGAGGTTTTAGCTATCTCCAAAGAGGTCATTTGATTATCTCACTTTCCTGGTTTAACAATGGCACATGCCTATTTAATATGACTCTTATCTCCTTTTTGTATAAGAATTTGGATAAAGTTTTAAATTAGTATGTTTAAATAATTCAATCAAATAAAATATAAATTCTAAACATACACATACATTCATCATTTAAGTGTTATAAAATATGTTGCTTGTATAGATACACTTAGGATTAAATCATATGCATGTTACAGAAGTAGTAATTCAATTAAATTAATCTTAAGATGCATTTTATTTTGAATAAGATTATTCAAAGTGAACTTAAACTTTGGATTAATTAAATCATTTAATAAGCCATTCACTAAAGAAAACTAAATCAAATTAATATACTTTAGAAAGTGACTTAAGATTGGGATGAAAGAGGGAATTCCTCTTTTCCTCTCTTTATAACACTTAGTTCCTAAGTGTAATGAAATGAAATAAAATAAAACATAAATTAAAATTCTCAAATCAATTAAACTACTTCAAGTAAAATTAACCTTTCATGTTAAATTAAATCCCTCTACACTTAGAAAATAAAACACTAATGCCTAACAAGACTTACCACACAAGCCTTAATACACACATTAGAATTAAGTCACAACTTCTAGCTCTAAGTTAGGATAGTGTATGATGTGATGTATGTTTTGTTTTATGATGTATTATTTTAGATTGGATGTTAGGGTGTATGCTTCGTAGATTGGCTGATAGGCTAATATTAGCCTAATCATATTTTTTTTGCAAAGGGTTATGCTTAAGGGATGCTTAAAAATAAATGTGAATGCTTTTTATGCATGTTTCTTAAATCCTTAGCATAATCCAAGTTAGGACATGTAGGCTTAGTTACCCATGTGTAGGGTGCTAAGTTCAAATTATAAATACAACTGCTTAGAATTATATGTATATTTAGCTAACCTCTATTTTACAGGTGTAGTTAGATTTAATTTTAACACATAAATGTAATTTTTGCAATAGGAATTATGATTACTACTATGGGAGATTAGGATGAGCAGCGGCCAGAAGGCTTTGTCCTGGGGTGCCTTGTGATGCCTTTGAAGCAAGCACCATTCAAATCAAAGAAAGAACCAAATTAGAAATGGAGATATGAAGAAAGAAGATTCCCATAACATTTAATATAATTATAATTATTCTTTCATATTCTAGGTTGTATATGGGTAGAGCTCGGCTACCCATCTTTTCTCTCTTCGAGTTGTATGGTAGTACCCAATCGCATCGACCTTTTATTCTTTTATGATAGTTTATATAATTGTTTGATGTCTTGTTTACATTGTGCATCATGACAATATGCTTTTCATAATTTCTTAAATGATTAATGCTTTAATATGTGGCTTGGACACGATTAGGCTCTTAGGATAAAAATAACTTTTCTACCTAACTAATCACTCATAACTAAATTTTAAACCACTCATAAGCTCATCATAAAGCCTAAGACATAAATAAGATGATTAAAAGATTTAGCAACCCCTTAGCTATATGATTGTATGTTTCACCTCATGCATGCATATTCTTTCTCTCTTGAACATGAAGGATCTCCATCCTTGTACAATAAAGGAATGCTTGACTTGTGAGGCATCCCTTGTCATGGGGAACACCTTCTTCTAGCTGATTTGACCCATAACCTATTTTATCATGCATTTAGGCATAAGAAATCCTAAAGCCTCTGTCAAAATGATGTGTCTAAAATAAAATAAAATTTAAAAAGATTTTACATCTATAGATTAAGTTATATGCTCATACCACTTATGCTCTAGTCTCTTTGGGAGTTTGTTTATGACTTTAGTCTCTTTCTAATTAAATAACTACCCTAGTTATCTTTCAATTTATAAGAGCATACTAGATGGTTTTAAAATCATAGGAGGAGTTCGTTGGTGGCCACTCTAGGTGGTTATAAGTCTAGAAGTCAGACAATTTATTCTCTCTTGTGGAGGTAAACCCTTATGTCCACCTATCGCTTAGGTTTAGGTCTTATTTTGCTCGTAATAAAGCTCCCTAGATTTAGGATCTAAGGTAGCTATTTCCTTCGATCTATGAGCATAAATCCTCACCTCTTAGGTATTCCCACAATCTTGTGTTGGTGGATTATAAGCCCTAGTAATCTAATTAAATTTCAACTCAAAACATATAAATCTCCTCAACTTCAAAATTATAAAGCCCAACTATATGATAGATTGGAATGCTCACTAGGCTTCCTAGTATCATGAGAATTTCTTACTTATTTCATTTAGATTCCAAAAATAAGTCTTCTCCTTGAAGTTTCCCAATTGACTTTCCAAATACAACCAATCCTTTCATAGTCTAACCTTGAAATGTTTGGAGATGATAATTGTCTACTTTAATCGAGAATATTCATAGAAATTTTCAATTCCTAAGATGTAATTAACTATGGAGGCTTGCCTCCATAGGAAACTTAAGAACCTAGTATAATATAAACCTTGCTTTATTCATCCAAGTAAAGTTTAGAAAAAATCTCTAGTACATTCGAAGACCCATCATACCTTAGGAGTCCTTATTACTTGATTAGGTCTATTATAGGGTGATTCCTCTATCTTTTGAGATAGTATATCATACTTTAATGTTGTACCCCATCACCTCAAAAAGTACCCCCCTACGATCTGTGTGGTGTCCCACCTATACATCCAAAAAAAAAACAAAACACCACAAGGCCCTCTAATCTTGTTCATTGAATCCTCTCAACATCATCCATTCTTTTTGGAGTTTAAAGATGTCAATCCTCAAGTAGGAAAGGGTTCATAGACTCATAATGTTTACTGATACACCTAGATCAAATAGAACTCTAGATAGCCTATATCTACCAACATCCACTATAATGCAAAGAGGCAGTGCACAGTCATCCCTAGGAGTAAGTCTTCATCGCTGAATGTAACTCTTAAAATGTCCTTCGAGTGGCATGCCTCTTCTTTAGTAGTGGCTTGTTGAGCTAAACATATCTCTAGATCAATTAAGGGCTTGATTAGAGAGTCCCTCATTTCTTTGGATAAGATAAGGGCATCGTATATGCTTAACTTAGCTAGAAACTTTCTAAGGTGAGATAGGACATTGTAATCAACTCTACCTTGGTCCTCTACAAGCATATCCATGGGTGGAGCATCCTATGGATGGGCTATCTGCTCATTGGAACTAATGACTTGCTTACCCATATCCTACAGTGCTTCCCTAGGAGGTAGAACTTTGCCACTGCATAGGTTGACTTTAGTGACTTCTTGGAATGATGAGCTTGTGGAAAGTTCTATCTTCTCATTAGGCATACCTACAACTTCTCCTATGGGATCCTCAGAGTCAGTTGACTCCAAGTCAATCTCAAGAGGTGAACCCGATTAATTCAGAGAAGGATTGTCTGACTCTGAATCAGAAAGGAAAGGATTGGAACTACTAAAGCTATTATTTTTATTTAGCCTCGGAGAGCTTTCAATAGGAATAAAATCAAGAGCATAAGAAGTAGACAATATATAAGTAGAATCAGCATACTTCATAAATTTATTTTTGGGCGGAGGTACATAATAGAAATCAAGTAAAGTAAGAAGAGTAAAGGATTTAGTGCCCTTATCCATAGATACAATGCTCCTACCAGTAGAAGAGGAGCTAGCAGAAGAGTGGTAGCTGCAATGATAGAGAGAGTACTGGATTCGAATGGTGGCTGTGCTACTAGACTACCCCCGACAAGTATAGTGAGCTGCTGTTGCTGCTGGGCTATCACCCTCCTTGAGTTGTCCTTTGCAACTAGCAAACCTTCCTTGGTGTTGGAGGTTTGAGCTTCTTTAGCCACCTGAAAGGAAAGCTTATTGATCTTAGAAATGATCTTCATAGAGGTTCGAGATAGGGAGATATCCTAACCTTCTTTGTTCTTAAGAGGATCACAAGTATCCCCAAGGATTACTCTAACATAATTGGATGGTTGTTCCATTAAGTATTCCTTAGGGATAACTATGGCTCTAAACATGTAGCTGAGCACAAGCTAATCCTTAAAAGTGATACAATCCTTTAATACATGGCCTAACATTTGGTGGTAGGGGCATAACTAGGATCATCACTATTGCCCACTTCCTCTAGCATTGTAGGCTATAGTAACTAAAAGTCAAGTTGCTTTAAGAGATTCTTAAAGATTTTCCTATTTACCCCCCTCTTGAATGAATATGGCTTATTCAATCTATCGGCAAGAGTAGGTGGAAAATAGCTACCTGTCGATGGATATGAATACCGTTATTGGGTAAGCTGCTGAGGTAGTGGAAATGGTCATAGTGATGGCTACAATGGCCAGTATGATGGCTAAGGTGGAAGATTAGGAGGTGGTAAAGGAGGTTGTTGAGCTCATATCTCTCCTACTGAACTCTGGTTGGCTGCTTCCCTTTGTCCACTGACACAACTGTCCATGGATTCTTCTCAAACACATTCTACAGCTTGGGCCTAGATGATTGGTCGGGAAAGGACAAGTATTTGGCTTTCTCTTATAGGTTAGCTATTTTATTTATTAATTTCTTGAATATTTTGATGGTAAAGCCCTTAAAAATGAAGGCGATCGGGCCATGGATATTCTTGAGAAGAGTCTCAATGGCATCTGTTGAGGCAGTGGTTCTCATTTCATACTCAGGTTGCGCCACCTAAGAATGTAATCAACGAGGGAGTCGTTGAGTTATTGTTTCTCTACAATGTGGTCACATGCAGTCACCCTCTACTGCAAACCTCTTGATGAAGAGGTGCTCCAACTCAAAAAAAGTCTTCACCAAACCGTTGGGCAGTTCAGTGTACCAATCAAATGCAACAATTAATAGTCTACTAACGAAAAGGCAGAAGAGGAGTGCGTTGCTACCACCGGTGATGCAACAGCTGGCCTAAAGTGTGCAATGAGTTATCGTGGGTTCCCGCTACCATCAAAGATCTTGAAGGATGATGGCACAAAACCCTAAATAAAATAAAATATAAATAAAAACCTAAACCTAAAAAATAAACCCAAAAATAAATAAAAAAATAACCAATACCATAAACTAAAAAAAAACCTAAACCTAAAATAAACAAAATAAAATAAACATAAACATAAACTAAAATAAACTAAACTAAAATAAATAAAACCTTAACCATAACCTAAAATAAACTAAACCTAAACCCTCAGCTAAATAAAATAAAATAAACTCAAAATAAACCTAAACCTAAACTAAAACAAAACCTAAAAAAACCTAAAATAATAACCTAAAACCTAAACCTAAAAAATAAAATAAAAACCTAAACACAAGCCTAAAAAGAAAAAAATAAATCCTAAACCCAAAAAATAAAATAAAAATAAAAATAAACTAAAATAAACATAAACCTAAACCTAAACCTAAAAAAACTAAAATAAAAACCTAAACTAAAACAAAATAAACCTAAAATAATAAACTAAACTAAATAAAAATAAAAATAAACCTAAATAAAAATAAAAAATAAAATAAACTAAAATAAATAAAAATACTAAATAAAGCTAAACCTCTTGGTTTGCTTAATTAAAAACCATAAATTCTAAATCCTAAACACTAAACCATAAAACCCTAAAAAACCCTAAAGTATAAACCTGACTTTAAACCCTAAACAAACCTAAACCTAACTAAACCCTAAACCCAAAACCCCAAGCCCTATACTTAAACCTAAAGTAACTAAATATATTTAAAAACAAACCTAAACCCTAAAATATATTAAACATAAACCTAAACCTAAACCATAAGAATGTACAAAACATTGATGGTAGGAAAATCACCAAATCACGGCTTAGTCTAGATGGTGATGGAGGCAAGGCGAGGCATTGCTCCTTGATTGTGGTGGAGGATGTGGAGGTGCTGGTGGATATGGAGGTGGTGGTCAGAGCAGTGGTGGTTATGGAGGCGGGAGGAGCGACGAAGGTTATAGTCATAGTGGTGGAGGAGGGAGAGATCGGGAATATGATGGTGGATCCCGCTACACGAGAGACCATGGTGGTTTTGATGGGAACTTGAGAAACTAAAGAATGGCCAATCCAATTTACTGCTTATGGAATTGTGTCTTATAGTAGAGACGTTTCTAGTTATCTCTAGTTTTTGATTTGCTCTATGCGTGCTTAATTTTTATCTATGCTGTCACTTGTGTCTTAGAAAATTTGGTGTGTTACTTGGTTGATGAAATCGAAAAGAAAAAATATTTAATCTAAATTTTTTCTCAATTAAAAAAAACCATAAACTCTAAACCCTAAACTAAAACCTGAACCCTAAACCTAAAACCTAAACCCTAAACCCTAAACCATAAAAACCCCAAACCCTAAACCCTAAACCCTAAAACCTTAAACCCTAAATCATAAACCCTAAAAATAAAATAAATAAATAAACCTAAACCTAAATAAAATAAATAAATAAAATAAAATAAAAACCTAAGCTAAAACCCATACCTAAACCTAAAAATTAAATAAAATAAACTAATAAGAATTAAATATAATAAAATAAATAAAAACCTAAACTAAACTAAAAATTAAAGTAAACCTAAGAATAAAAAACATAAATAAAATTAAAACTAAACGTAAAATAAAAATAAAATAAACCTACAAAACAAACAAAACAACAAAAAAAAAGCCTTAATCCCACTAAAGCTACATGAATCCTTGTCTCCACCTAAAATTCTCATTTAAATCAAGTATACTAAGATCAATACATCTTAACCAAGTCTTTTAGGTCTACCTCTACCTTTCTTAACATAAGGCAAACTAAAATCTACTCTCATCATAAAATAGCTTTATGTGGCCAAACCATCTATCTCCTAATCTTATCTACCACTGAGCTACTCCAACTTTTCTGAATATACTCATTTAGCATTCTATCTCTAAGAGTAAAGCCACTCATCCACCTAAGCATCCTCATCTCTGTAACACTTAAAGTCTTATGCTTCTCTTTTATTGGCCAACTGCACCATAAGTCATTGCGGTCTTACCACCATCTTATAAAATTTTTTTAAGTTTAAGTGGAACTTTTCTATCACATAATAGGCTAGATGCATTCCTCCACTTCAACCATCCAACTTGAATTCTACTAATAACATCTCCATCTATTTCACCATCATTTTGAACAATAGAGCCTAAATATTTGAAATGCTCACTCTTATTAATGACTTGTTCACCTAATGTCACAACACCACCACTAGAGCTTATATAACTAAAATTACACTCCATATATTCAGTTTTAGATCTACTTAAACAAAAACCTTTAGACTCTAGAGTTGACCTCCATAATTCAAGTTTTTGTTGGACTCCCTCTCTAGTCTTATCAACAAGAAGAATGTCATCCAAAAGCATACACTAGGTACATCTTCTTGTAAATGCCTAGTAAGAACATCCATAACTAAAGTAAAAAGATAAAGGCTTAAAGTGATCCTTGATGTAATCCAAAAATAGGAAAATATTTTGTCAATCCTCCTTGTGTTTGGACACAAGTAACAACTCTAATACATATCCTTAATGACTTGAATATAACCAATATTAACTTCTTTCTATTCTAGAACTCTCCAAAGAATATCTCTTGAAACTTTATCATAAGCTTTCTATAAATCAATAAATATCATATGTAGATCCTCCAATAAATACTTTTAAAATATTCTACCACTCTACCAACATGTCCATTTAAATCTCCTCCAATAAATACCTTTTTTCTTCAGGAGGTATCTTTTGTATTAATCCCTCTAATTCATTCCAAAAGCCTCAAACCTACTTGAAATAGACACTTATAACATTAATAATCTTAGTATCAACAATAATCTTTAAAGCTATAATTCTATCTATTAATATTTATAACATTATCCTTCAAACTTTATCTATAATCACACCTAACCATTTCTAGTTTGACTTTTACTTGAATACCAAAGTTTAAAACCTAAACTATCAGCTCCTTGGCTTTCTAACCCATTTAGTTTCTTGAACACATAAAATATTTATCTTTCTATGAACCATAATATCTATTAATTCCATAAATTTAAAAAATAATATTCCAAGATCTAAGATTCTGGTTTCATGGACTAACTTCTTTGCGCACCATAATGTAAATTATTTAACACGAAGATCCTCTAGCATATTTTTCCGTATTAAGCTTAACAAGCATTAAATGATTTAAAGGATTCATGTCATGAATATTTTGACAAGTTTTACGTTGGCTGTTGACTACCTAACGCAACCCTCCACTTTTCACATTTGGACTTGGCACCGACAATGGTAGTATTAAAATAAAACCTAAAATAAAATAAAATAAAAACTAAAATAAAACACAAAATAAAAACTAAAATAAAACCTAAAAATAAATAAAAATTGAAACCTAAACCCAAAACTAAAAAAAACCTAAACCTAAAATAATAATAAAAAAATCTAATCCTAAACTAAAATAAACTAAACTAAAATAAATAAAACCTAAACCTAAATAAAATAGACTAAAACCTAATAAAATAAAATAAAATAAAAAAAAATAAACTTAAAACTAAACAAATAAAACCTAAAAATAAACTTAAAATAAAACCTAAACCTAAACTTAAAAAAATAAAATAAAACCTAAACCCAAATCTAAAATAAAATAAAACTTAAACTTAAAAAAAAAATAAAATAAATAAAGCTCAACTAAAATAAACCTAAACCTCAAAATGAACTAAAATAAAAACCTAAACTAAAATAAATGAACATAAAATAAATAAAACCAAACTAAATAAAATATAAAATAAACATAAATAAAAAATAAATAAACAAATAAACTAAATAAACAAAAAAAAATGTTGAATATGTTGTTCTTAAAAAAAACCACCCTTAAAGCTAAATAACCCTAAACCACACTAAACAAACATGAACCATAACCTAACTAATCCTAACCAACCCTAAACCTAAAACCCTAAAAACCCTACCTTACCATAAACCCAAAATCCTAAACCTACCACAAAAAACTAAACCAAAATATTAAATTAAATTAAATCAACATAAACTAAAACCTAAACCTAAACTAAACCTAAAATAATAAAATAAAATAAACCTAACTAAACTAAAAATAAAAAAAACCTAAAACAAAAACCTAAAAATAAAAAAACTAAATAAAAAAACATATAAACTAAACACAAAATAAATAAACATAAAATTAACTAAACTAAAAACCTAAACCTAAATAAAAATAAATAAACCTAAACCTAAACTAAAATATAAACTACATAAAATAACTAAAACTAAACCTAAAAACTAAAACTAAAATAAAATATAAACTAAAATAAACCTAAACTAAAATAAAAATAAAACTTAAAATAAACCTAAAATAACATAAACCTAACTAAAATAAAATAAAACCTAAACCTAAAATAAATAAACCTAAACCAAAAATAAAAATAAATGCAACTAAAAATAAACTAAACTAAAAAAATATAATAAAAAAATCTATAAATAAATAAATAAACTAATAAAATAAAAATAAACCTAAATAAATAAAATAAAATAAATAAACAAAATAATTTGTTAAAACCAAAATACTACCCTAAACTAAATACCCTAAACCCACAGACCTAAACCCTAAAAACCTCCCAAATCCTCCCTACCCTAAACCCTACCATCCCTGTGCCCTCCTAAACTAAACCATAATAAATCCCAAAAAATAATAAACCCAACCACTAAAACCCTAAACCCTAAAAAGCTAAAAAACCTAAACTAAATAAAACATAAAAAATAAAATAAAATAAAACAAATCTAAGACAAAATAAAAAATAAAACATAAATGAAACCTAAACTAAACATAAACTAAACCTAAAGAAAAAAATAAACTAAATAAAATAAATAAAAACCTAAACTAAAACTAAACAAAACCAAAATAAAATAAAATGTAACCTAAAAATAAAAATAAATAAACCTAAAAAATAAAAATAAAATAAAAAACTAAAATAAAATTTAACTAATTAAACTTAAAATTTAATAAAAATAAACCTAAATAAAAAAAAAAGAAAAACCTAAACCTAAAATCAAAATAAAATAAACCTAAACCTAAACTAAAATAAATAAAACTTAAATGCAAACCTAAAATAAATTAAACTGTAACCTAAACCTACACTAAATATAATAAAATAAACGAAAACAAAACCTAAACCTAAACTAAAAAATAAAACATAAAAAAAATTTAAAGTAAAAACCAAAAACCTAAATCTAAACAAATAAAATAAAAACCTAAACCTAACTAAAATAAAATAAATAAACCAAAAATAAAATAAAAAATAAAACTAAACTAAAATAAAAAACATAAACTTAAATAAAAAATAACTAAATAAAACATAAAATAAATACACTAAAATAAATAAAATAAATATAAATAAATAATAATAAATAAAATAAATAATCCTAAATCAAAATAAAAAAATAAAATAAACTAAACTAAAAAAACTAAATAAACATAAATAAACTTAATTTAAAATAATTAAATTAAAAAACTTTCTAAAAACTGCCCTAAACCCTAAACTCTAAACCCTAAACTAACCTAAACCCTAAAAACCATACTATACCCTACCTAAACTAACCTAAACCAGATCTGAGCCACTGACCTTAACCTAAAACTGACCTATCATACCCTAAAAACAACCTACCTGACCTACTTACCTAAACTAAATCTCCTAACTTAATTCCTCCCTAACTAAATATGAAATGAAACTCTCTTACAAACCCTGGAGTCTAAACCCTGAGCCTAAATAAAACTAAAATATGACCACTAACCTGAAACCCTATCCTAAACTCAATAAAACCTCTTAAATAAGATAAATAATCCTAAAATAAATTAAACTAATAAAATAAATAAAACCTAAAATAAATACTATCTATAAAAATAAAATAACCAAATAAAATAAAAAATAAAATACTAAACTAACCTAATTTATTATAAAACTAAACTAAACATAAAAGAATAAACCTAAAAATAAAATAAAATAAAGACTAAATATAAACCTAAACTTAAAATATAAACCTAAAAATAAATAAAAAATAAAACCAAAATCTTAAACAAAAAAAAAAAAAATAAACCTAAAAAAAATATAATTAATCTAAACCTAAACTAAAATAAACTAAATTAAAATAAATAAAACCTAAGGCTAAAGTGAAAATAAACTAAACCTAAACCTGAACCTTAACTAAATAAAATAAAATAAAATAAAAATAAATCTAAACCTAAACTAAAAAAATTAAAACCTAAAAATAAACCTAAAATAAAAACCTCTGACCTAAACCTAGAATAATTAAATAAAAACTATAACCTAAACCTATAAAATAAAAAATAAAACCAAAACCTTAAAAATAAAATCAAAATAAAACTCAACTAAAGAATAAACCTAAATCTTAAAAATAAAGTAAAATAAAAAACATAAATTAACATAAATAAACATAAAATAAATAAATTAAACTAAATAAAAATTAAATATAAACCTAAATAAAAATAAAAAATAAAATAAACTCAAATAAAGAAGAAATAGACTAAATAAACTAATTAAACATAAACATACTGGTTTACTTAATTTTTTTTAAAAGACCTTGAACCCTAAATTCTTAACCCTAAACCATAAAACTAACCATAAACCCCAAACCCTAAACATACAACCCTAATCCCTAAAACCCTAAACCTTAAACCCTAAACCCTAAACCCTAAAATATACAACCCTAAACCCTAAAACCTAAACTAACCCTGAACCCTAAACCCTAAACTAACCATAAACCCTAAGAATGGGCAGAACTTTGATGGTAGGAACATCACCATCAACTAGGCTCAGTCTAGATCTAGAGGTGGAGCCGAAGGTGAAGGAGGTGGTTCATAATGGTGGAGATAGGTGGTGGATATGGAATCAGGTAGTGGAGTTATTGATGTGGGAAGACCGATGGAGGTTACAACCATGGTGGTGGCGGAGGGAGAGATCAAAGATATTATGGCGGATCCCTCTACTCGAGAGGCAGGGGTGGTTCTGATGGGAACAGGAGAAATAGAAGAATGGCTCATCTAATATGCTGGTTATGGAACTGTATCTTTATAATAGAGGCAGTTCTACATATCAACAATTTTTTATCTTCTCTATGGGTGCTTATTTTTTATCTATGTCATTGCTTGTGTCTTAGAAAACTTGGGGTGCTATTTGGTTGATGAAATTGAAAAGAGGAAACGTTGAATCTGAATTTATTCCTTATTAAAAAAAATCTTAAATTCTAAACCCTACACTAAAACTTAAACCCTAAACCATAAACCCTAAACCCTAAATCCTAAAAACCCTAAATCCTAAACACTAAACCCTAAATAGTAAACCATAAACCCTAAACCATAAACCCTAAACCCTAAACCCTAAACCTTAAACCATAAACCCTAAAACACAAAACCCTAAACTCTAAACCCTGAACCCTAAAACCATAAACCCTAAACCCTAAGACCTACAACCTTAAACCCTAAATCCCAAACCCTAAACCTTAAACCCTAAACCCTAAACTAGCCCTAAACCCTAAACTAACCTTAAATCCTAAATCTTAAGCTAACCCTAAACCCTAACCCTAAACCTCGAATAAAGATGTAATTAGAAGTAGATCTAAAGAATGACCTAATCCTAACATAGTTATGGTAGCTAAAGAAAATGTCATCAAGAGACTTTCCCTTGAGAATTAGATATTTGAATACCCTAAACCTTAACCTTAAATCATATTATAATACCATATATTATAGTATAATGTAGCATCATATATTTGAGCACGTAGTGATGTATTTTTGGATGTTATAAGATGTTTTAAATGTCTTAGTATATTATGGTATTGTCCCTATAATCTATATTAATATAAATCAGAAAAATATTAATTTAATAAATCAGATGATGAAATTTGTTAAATTTGTAGTTGGAATTAGGTTGTATTACCAAAGGTGTGCTACACCACTTGTAGCCTAAAAAGTAAGATTTTAAGTTCAAAATAAGTATTAAATGTTGTAACATAGTATAGCATCATATATCATAATATATTGTTCTATGCATTCTAATTTTTTTTTAGTATTTTATAATCATGCAATCAAGCCTACACTAGCATTATTTATAAAAATGTTGATTTAGACTTTAAAATGGTGGAATTTGGCTAAATGCATAGTAGGTAGAGCATGACATCATAATATATTATTTCAATTTAAAATATGTAAGGGATACAACTCAAAATATATAGTTTTTTATTGTTTAGACTAATTTTATGATTTTTTTATCTTAAGAAATCCCTTGTGATGTGATATGTAATATAATATAATATGTTATAGTGTATTATAATATAGGATGCCATAACATAGTGTAGCATCATGAATTATAATATACTATTGTGTATTACTATCTATTATTTAGCATATTTTAGTTTGTTATAGTATGATGTAGTAGAGTTTGTGCTAGTATAATTCATAAAAATACTGATTTATAGGCTGAGATGATGGGATTTGGCCACATTTAAGGTAAGCTTTACGAAACATAATTAGGGGTGTGCCATGGTGTGTCATTTAATCAAAAGAATGGAATTTTGCATCAAAATAAATGTTCATTTTTCAACCAAATTTTATTAATTTTTTTGCTTAAAGTGATTCATTTTAAGGTGTAAGGTAAGATAATATACTATATGAAAGCATATTAAAATATAATGTACATAATAATATAACTTCACATATATATGAATGTGGTGGTGTGTTACTAAATATTATTGGACATTTCAGTATGTTTTACTTTTGTTATAATACATTGGGTCAAAACTCACAAAAATGTTAATTTGAAGGTTGAGATGGAAAATTTTGGCCAAATTCATGGCACACACCAACAAACAACACCAAAAATATGCTATTTTGTACCATTTCTGATAGAAAAATAACAATTTTACATTCAAAATGAACATTATTTATATTTTGAGAAAATTTTGTTATTTGTTCCTTTTAAGTGATTCTAATGAGGTTTAATGTTAGACAATAAATTATATTATATCAAATTATAATATAACATCATATATTATAATATAATATAGGTGTAATGATAATATATTTAGCATGATATTTTATAGTTAATTTGAGCTTGAACCATCACAAATCATAAAATATTGATTATAATGTTAAGATGATGTAATTTGAATGAATACATTTTTAGGCTTTTAGCTGAAGTATTAAAGGTGTGCATAAGAGAAGAAATAAGATTTGATGAGAATTTCATGTCAAGGACATGGAAGGAGATCTACTAGGGGATCACACATGCATTGGACATGACATGTGAGGGGTCTATGTCGAGGGAATAGAAGAAGAAAATCTACTGGGGATAAGGTTTGAATTTGATTTGATTATATGATTTATGGAAAGAAGATCCACTAGGGATAAGAATCTATAATATATCAGGGATTAAGATCTGATCAACTTTAAATTGTTTTATTTTAATTAATGTGGAGGCATATCTGCTAGAGATATGGGTTCGAGTCTATTGGGGATTGGGTATATGAACCTTCCACTTGGGAAGCAGGTTCGGGCTATCTGTTGGGGATTGGAATTTGAGTTTGATTTCATATATTTTTTTAGGGATGTATTCATTGGGGATAAGAGTTTGGTTGGATTTCTTTGATTTAGACTCTACTGGGGGAGTTGGTTTAATTTGGCTCCACTAGGGAGGTTAGTTTTGAATTTGATTTGTTTGCTTGACTTGCTTAGATATAATTTGGGGCTCCACTGGGGAGAATGGTGTGATTTAACTCCACTAGAAAAAATAGATTGGGTTTAATTTAATCTAAGTTAATGTATGGACCCCTGTCAATGTGTGATGGACATACTAAGAAGTGGCTATATCAGCCTTGACCTACCTTAAGGGATAGTCTACCAGCTACAGGGTAGAGCTAGCTAAACTAAGGGGTTGCCTTTTAGTGTGCAATGGCTATGCTAGGAAGAAGGCATAGCATATTTACATCTTTTAAGCGAGGAACAATCACTAGGGTGGCCTATTGGATGCACAATTGAGTGAATGTTGTTAGGGACTTATGTTAACTTAAAAGTAATAGGAATAATTTTATCTTAATTTCATATTATTTGATATGGTTTGTTTGGTTTTGTTTGATTTTGAATTGAGGGCATATCCACGAGATGTCATTTGATAAATTTAATTTATGGACCATGTCATGAACCCAACGAGAAGGGGCTATATCGATCCTATCTCAAATTTACAAATCCAAAGAGATAGTCTACTAGCCATGGGTAGCCAACCTAAGGGGTTGCCTTGGTATAAATGGCTATGGAGACTACATCTTAAAGTAAAGTTTCAGACACAAAATAAACAATATAATTGGAGGTTTTATAAAAGGAATATTCTTTTGATTTAGAAAAGGTATCCTTCCACAAGTGAATATATATGGACCCTAGAGGGACCACTAAGAAGGGGCTATGTCAGCCTTGACCCATCTCATATTTACATGATAAAGGGAAAATCTACACATCCACATGATCGATTCTCCAATCACAGGAGTGGTTACTAGAAAAGGAGAACTATCCAATCCAACAGCAACTCGGATAGTGTCTAAATAAGGTCGCAAAGGATGTGATCCAAATATAGTGCCTATAGGGGAGGTGCTTCTAGGGGAGTTATCCTGAGCCCTGGAAAACAAAGTCTATAGGTGTACAGTGGCCAACTCAAAGAGAAAGCATAGCAGACTTACATCTGTCAGAAGTGGTGTATCTTTAGGTGTGAGAACCAACCAACCTAAGGTGAATCCATCATCATGAGTGGTGTATCCGTCAGCATAGTGAGAACCAACCAACCTAAGGTGCCCGTCGGTGTGCAACAATCAACCCGGAAAGAAAGCATGTAGGCTTACAATCTTCCCAGTGGAACTGATCATCGGGATAATATATCCTCGGTGGGACAGATGTTATCTGACCTAGAGTGACTACTGCGTGGGAGCCCGAGGAAGGACTGGACTGACTTGAAGATTAGGAGGGAAGGAGCCTCAGGACTTATCTTATCCTAAAACTCAAATATACTTGACCCAGTTAGTGCATGAAGGTTAATCCAAGAAAAAAGTGTAGCAGACTCACATCCACTTAAATGAAGCCAACATGAGGTAGGTTACTGGCCATGTAGTAAGGCTTACCAAACTAACAAGGCGCTCGTCGGTGTGCAGTGGCTAGCTAAGGAAGGAAAGTGTAGCAAACTTACATCCTTCAAAGTAAGAGGACCACTGCGATGACACACTAGCAGGGTAGCACATCATCCCAACCTATAGCAGCTACTAAGTGAGTGCCATTGGGGGGATTATCTCAACTTAGAGTAGCTCACAGGTGTCTCTCCTCCAAACCTTTGAGCTCTTCTAACCATAACTTGGCATTATGCTCTATTATGATCTTGCTACCCATAGCTATCCTTATTGATGGGAGTTGGACTTCTAATGTTAGAACAGCTTTGAACTCATAAACTAAGGAGAAAGGAGTAGACTGAGTTGGAGTTCTATATGTGGTGCGGTAGGCCCACAAGACTTCAACTAACTGCTCATGCCACTATTGCTTGTTATTGTTGAGTATCCTCTTTAGTATTTGGATGAGAGTTTTGTTGAAGGCTTTTGCTAAGCCATTTTCCCTTGGGTAGTTGATAGTAGAATATCTCCAATCTATGCTATGTCTCTGGGTAAAGTTGTTGATTTCAGTGTTCTTGAATGCAATACCATTATAAGATATAATTCATCAAGGCACTCTGAACCTATATATGATATGGTTCCTAAAAAAGTTGGAGCACATGCTGAGTTGTGACCTATCTAAGCGGAATTGCCTTCATCCATTTTGAAAGTAGTCAGTAACAGCTAAGATGAACCGATGACCCTTAGAAGAAGGAGGATCAATCAGACCTACTATGTCAGTACCCCAACACTAGAATGGCCATGATGACAATGTAGGATGTAGAATGATGGGTGGTTGGTATAGAACTACACCATGTATTTGACATTAGTGGCATCACCTAGGTGTACCCATGCAATCTTTGATCATCGAGGGCTAGTAGTATCCTAGTCTCTTGATCTTGGCTTTCATCTTTGGATAACATTGGTTGGCTCCACACAATCCTGAGTATTCCTCGATCACAGTCTTAAGGGCTTTGTACTTGTCTAAATAATGTAACAACATGGGATCAAAAAATTGTAGGTACAAGACACCATCCACAAGAGTATAGAAAAGTGCTATCTGCTTCATCTGATGGCCTTGGGACATCTCTTAAGGTAGTTTGTCTTTATTTAGGTAATCCATGAATTATTTCCTCTAATCTAACTCCTCGCTCTTCTTTCCAATGGCAACCTCGCCTTCAAGAGAGTACTTTTTGATGAGTTCAATATCAATAAGGGATAAGACTTGTATATTTTAGACCTTTATTGATATTGACTCATCCTCCAGACATGCCAACTCTTTGGTAAGCTTGGCTAAAGCATACGTTATGGCATTCCCTCATTGAGGAATCTTATAAGTGGTAACCTATGAGATTTGGGCCAATAACTCCATGGTGTACTGATGGTAGTGATGGAGCTTGGGGTTTATAACCTTATAGGACCCATCAATTTGGTTGATAATTAGCTGAGAATCCCCAAAGATGTTGATATCCTGGATGCTTAGAGTAATGGCTAACTCTTGATAAAAAGCCTCATATTCAAATAGTGCAAGGATTGGATAGATGATATAAGAATCTTATCACATCACAGTCTAGAGTTAAGAGAACTATTCCTACCCCTGCCTTCCATGGAATAGTAGGTTATGGTTCTTCTCCTCTTTGAGAGGAAGCCACACCATTAAAATACATCTCCCAGTGGTGAATGCTTGTATCCCTTAAGTTCATGATTTGTTCATCAGGGAGAGCATCATTAAGCGGAGAGTCAGCAAGAAGTGAGTGTGGTGCTAAGAAATCTGCTGATGCTTGTACTTTCACCGCATGGAGGGGTATGAAGGTAATGTCAAACTGCCAGAGGATCATGGATCATCGTGCTAACCATCTGGATAGCATCGGTCGTGTCATGAGATATTATAATGGATTGATCCTAGAGATTAAGTTCACCTTATGAAGAAGTATGTAGTGCAGTATCTTTCGGGATGCAAAGATTAAAGCTAGGCAATGCTTCTTAATGGGTGGATAATTAACATCAGTAGGGATTAGATGATGGTTGAGGTACCAAAGTGTGATTTCCTTCCCTTCATCATTGGCTTGGGCCAACAAAGCACCAAAGGAGTTGTCTAACGCAGCAGTGTAAAGTATTAGTTGCTTGCCTGGGATAGGGGTTGGTAGAACTGGCAGCATTATCAAGTAATGTTTGATGTCTTCGAAGGCATGATCACACTTGTCATCCCACTTGAACTTGGCATCCTTTATGACAAGTGTTGAAAATGGTTGACATCTTCCCGATAGGTTGGATATAAAGCGTCTTAAATATGCCAACCGCCCTTGGAATGATCTAAGTTGAGTTAAACTTTTAGGGGGTGGCATTTATAATATCGTCTTGATCTTCTCCAGATTGATTTCAATTCCATGGTGTCAGACAACAAACCCAAGGAATTTCTCTGAAGCTACTCTGAATGCACACTTTAGGGGGTTCATTTTGAGGTTAAATTGTCTTAACTATTCGAAAACTAATCTTGAGTCAAAGAGATGGTCTTCCTTTTCTCTCATTTTGACCACGAGATCATCGACATAGCACTCGACTTGAAGATGAATGAGTTTGTCAATGATTCAAGTCAAAAATAAAATAAAAAATTTAAACTAAAACCTAAGCCTAAACCTAAAAATAAAATAAAATAAACTAACAAAAAAAACTAAAATAAAATAAAAAAAACCTAAACTAACTCAAAAATATAATAAACCTAAGAATAAAAAACCTAAATAAAATAAAAACTAAACGTAAAATAAAAATAAAAAAACCTTAAATAAAATAAAATAAAATAAAATAAAAATGAAATAAAAACCTAAACCTAAAAATAATTAAAAAATATAACCAAAACCCTAAACTAAAAATAAATCATAAACCTAAAATAAAAATAAAATAAACAAAATAAAATAAATCTAAACCTAAACTAGAATAAACTAAACTAAAATAAATAAAACCTAAACCTAAACCAAAACTAAATAAAATAAAATAAACCTAAACCTAATCTAAAAAATAAAACCTAAAAATAAACCTAAAATAAAAACCTAAAACCTAAACCTAAGAAAATAAAATAAAAATGTAAACCTAAACTTAAAAATAAAAAATAAAACATAAACCTAAAAAATAAAATAAAAATAAAACTCAACTAAAAAATAAACCTAAACTTAAACTTAGAAAATATACTAAAATAAAAAACCTAAACTAAAATAAATAAACTTAAAATAAAAAACACTATGCTAAATAAAAAAATAAACCTAATTAAAAATAAAAAATAAAAAAAACTAAAATAAATAAAATAATATACTAAATAAACTAAATAAACCTAAACCTACAGGTTTACATAAATTTTTTTTTTTAAAAAATCCTAAACCCAAAATCCTAAACCCTAAACCCTAAAATTAACCCAAAACCCTAAACCTACAACCCTAAACTTACAACCCTAAACCCTACACCCTAAAAAACCCTAAAACCTAAACCTTAATCTTTAACCCAAAACTATAAAAGCATAAACCCTAAAACCCTAAACCCTAATCCCTAAACCCTTCTCCCTAAACCCTAAACCCTAAACCTTAAACCCTAACCATAAACCCTAAACCCTAAACCCCAAACCCTAAACCTAAACCTAAAGTAACTAAATAAATTAAAAAATAAATCTAAACCCTAAAACCTAATAAATTTAAACCTAAACCTAAACCCTAAAAATGGGCAAAATTTTGATGGCAGGAACACCTGTTAACCTGGCTCAGTCTAGATCTAGTAGTGGACGCGAAGGAGGAGGCAGCGGTTATCATAGTGGTCGTGGGAGATCTAGAGGTGCTGGTGGATATGTAGGTGGTGGTCAAAGCAGTGGTGGTTATGGAGGGGAGAGAAGCTAAAAGGTTACAAATGGTCATGGAGGAGATGGTTTATCTAGGGTTTTTGATTTGTTCTATGCTTGCCCACTTTTTATCTATGCCGTCGCTTGTGTCTTAGAAAACTTGCTATGTTACTTGCTTGATGAAATCAAAAAGAAGAAATGTTGAATCTGAAAATTTTCTTCGTTAAAAAAAAACCAAAATCCTAAACCCTTGACTAAAACTAGAACTCTATACCTAAAACCTAAACCATAAACCCTAAACCCTAAACCATAAAATCCCTAAATACTAAACCCTAAAAACCCAAAACCCAAAACCCTAAACCCTAAAACCATAAACCCTAAATCCTAAACCCTAAACCATAAACCATAAACCATAAACCCTAAACCCTAAACCCTCAACTAACCCTAAACCTCTAATCCTAAACATTAAACCCTAAAAAGCTAAAAACCTAAACCTAAATTAAATAAAACCTAAAAAAAATAAATAAAAGAACTTAAACCAAAATAAAAAAAAAATAAAAAAAAATATAAAACCTAAACTAAAACCTAAACCTAAAGTTAAACTTAAACCTAAACCTAAAAAGAAAATAAAATAAAAAATAAAAACTAAATGAAAATAAAATAAATAAAAACCTAAACTACACTAAAAAATAAAAAACATAAATAAATAAAACTAAACTAAAAATTAAAATAAAATAAATCATAAATAAAATAAAATAAAAACTAAATAAAAACTTGAACCTAAAAAATATACCTAAAAATAAATATAAAATAAAACCCAAACCCTAAATTAAAAAAAACATAAACCTAAAATATAAATAAAATAAACCTAAACCAAAATGAAAATAAACTAACCTAACATAAATAAAACCTAAACCTAAACCTAAACTATACTAAACCTAAACCCTAAATAAGATAAAATAAACTAAAAATAAATTGAAACCTAGCCCGAAAAATAATACCTAAAAATAAACCTAAAATAAAAACCAAAAACCTAAACCTAAAAAAAAATAAAATAAAAACCTAAACATAAATCTAAAAATAAAAAAATAAAACCTAAACCTAAAATATAAAATATAAATAAAACTGAACTAAAAAAATAAACCTAAACCTAATAAATAAACTAAAATAAATAAACCTAAAATAATTAAACTAAACAAAATAAAAATAAAAATAACCTAAATAAAAATAAATAATAAAATAAACTAAAATAAATAAAAAATAAAATAAGCAAACTAAATAAACCTAAACCTATCACTTTAATTAATTTAAAAGAAATATAAAAATAAATTTAAATAAAAATAAATAAAAAAACCATAAACCCTAAACCCTAAACCCTAAACCCTAAACCTTCAACCCTAAATCCTAAACCCTAAACCCTAAAACTCTAAACCCTAAACCCTAAACCCTAAACCCTAAACCCTAAAACCTAAACCCTAAACCCTAAACCTTAAACCCCAAACCCAAAACCCTAAACCCAAAACCCTACACCCTAAACCCTAAACCCTAAATCCTAAAAGCCCAACCCTCAACTAAATAAAACCTTATAAAAGAATAAATAAAAAACCTAAACCTAAATAATAAATAAATAAATTAAATTAAAACCTAAACTAAAACCTAAACCAAAATCTAAAAATAAAATAAAATAAAAAATAAAAATAAACTAACATAAAATAAAGAAAAACCTAAACCAAAATAAAAAATATACCTAAGAATAAAAAATAATAATAAAATTAAAATTAAATGTAAAATAAAGCTAAAATAAACCTAAATTAAAATAAAAACTAAATAAAAATCTAAATCTAAAAAATAAAACTAAAAATAAAACCTAAAAATAAATAAAAAATAAAACCAAAATCCTAAACTAAAAAACAAAACTGAAACCTAAAATAAAAATAAAATAAACCTAAACCTAAACTAAAATACATAAAACCTAAACCTAAACCTAAAATAAACTAAACCTAAACCCTAAATAAAAAAAAATAAACTAAAAATAAACCTAAATCTAATCTAAAAAATAAAACCTAAAAATAAACCAAAAATAAGAACCTAAAACCTAAACCTAAAAGAATAAAATAAAAACCTAAACCTGAAGCTAAAAAATAAAATAAAAAAAAACTAAACTAAAAAATAAACATAAATATAAACCTAAATCTAAAAAATAAACTAAAATAAATAAACCTAAAGTAAGCAAACCAAACTAAATAAAAATGGAAAATAAACTAAAATAAAATTAAAAAATAAAATAAACAAAATAAACCTAAACCTTCTTGTTTACCTAATATTTTTTTTTTTTAAAAAAACTCTAAACCCTAAACCCTAAACCCTAAATCCGAAACCCTAAACCCCAAACCCTAAACCCTAAACCCTAAAACTAACCTTAAACCCTTAACCCTAAACCTACAACCTATTACACTCAACCCTAAGCCATAAACCCTAACAAACCTTAAACCCTAAACCCTAAACCCTATACCCTAACCCTAACCCTAAATGCTAAACCCTAAACCATAAAACCCTAAACCCTAAACTAACCCTAAATCCTAAATCCTAAAACCTAAAAACTCTAAACCCTAAACCTTAAACTCTAATCCCTAAACCCTAAACATTAAATTAACCCTAAACCCTAACATAACCCTAAACCCTAAACCCTAAACCCTTAAAACCCTAAACCTAAAAGCCTAAACACTAAACCCTAAACCTTAAACCATAAACCCTAAAAACCTAAAACCCAAAACCTTAAACACTAAAACCCTAAATCTTAAACCCAAAACCCCAAACCCTAAACCCTAAACCATAAATCTTAAACCCTAAACCCTCAACTAATCCTAAACCTTAAACCCTAAACACTAAACCTTAAAAAGCTAAAAACCTAAACTTAAATTAAATAAAACATAAAAATAAAATAAATAAAAATACCTAAACTAAAATAAAATAAAAATAATAATATAATATAAAACCTAAACTTACACCTAACCCTAAAGCTAAACCTAAACCTAAACCTAAAAGGAAAATAAACTAAAAAATAAAAACTAAACTAAAATAAAATAAATAGAAACCTAAACTAAACTAAAAAAATAAAAAAAACATAAATAAAAAACTAAAACCTAAAATAAAAATAAAATAAACCTAAAATAAAATAAAATAAAAACTAAATAGAAACATGAACCTAAAAAAGAAACCTAAAAATAAATAAAAAATAAAACCTACACCCTAAACTAAAAAAAAACCTAAACCTAAAATAAAAATAAAATAAATTTAAACTTAAGCTAAAATAAACTAAACTAAAATAAATAAAACCTAAACCTAAACCTAAACTTAAACCCTAAATAAAATAAAATAAACTAAAAGTAAAACTAAACCTAAACTAAAAAATAATACCTAAAAATCAACCTAAAATAAAAACCCAAAACCTAAACCTAGAAAAAATAAAAATAACCAAAACCAAAACTTGAAAATAAAAAAATAAATCCTAAACCTAAAATATAAAATAAAAATAAAACTAAATTAAAAAAATAACTTAAATTTAAACCTAAACCTAAAATAATAAACTAAAATAAATAAACCTTAAATAAATAAACCTAAAATAAATAAACTAAATAAAATATAAATAAAAAGTAAAGTTAAATAAAAATAAAAAATAAAATAAACTAAAATAAATAAAAGATACACTAAGCAAACTAAATAAACCTAAACATACCATTTTAATTAATTGAAAAAAATATATAAATATAAATATAAAAAAATAAAAATAAATAAAAAAACCCTAAACCCTCAACCTACAACCCTAAACCCTAAACCCTAACTAAAACTAATCCTAAACCCTAAATCAACCTAAAACCTAAACCTAAACCAATCTAAACCCTAAACCTAAACCTAAACCCAAAAACTAAACCCTAAAACCAATCCCGACTTCTCTCAAATTTTATGTTGGTGTAATTTTCTACTTGCTGCATTTTGGCTACCCCGATCGTGATCACTATTTTATTGCTTGGTTGCGCTTCCTCTTTCAGCTTGGTTGCTTTTGTGACTCTCACTGGATCGTTCAATGGTGGAGGCATTAGTTCACCGAAGCTCGTCGCCTCTGATGCATCTTTTCCATCCTAAAGGTACTTTGGATCCGATTTCATCAATGCACCCGCCAAGTCTTTAAGGATGCTCTTCTGGTAAGAACCCTTGCTCTAATGCCTCGTTAACTTAATTTTAACATCTTTTCGTGGATTACTTCATGTGTTACCGTGGATGTGGAGAAATTAGCTAAGCCTTTTGAGTTCTCTTTGGTTGGTAAATTCTCTCATGGTGCCCTACTCTAGATATCTTGATCTTTCTTCCATAGCTTAAAGCTTTGAGTCTCACTATTGATTGACCCCTCAACATATCCTTATTTAGTTATCAAATGATTTAGATTATTCTCGAGTCTTTGCTCGTCGCTCCTATTTTGTGTATAATTATCAAATGCGGCTCTTGAAATGGTCACCTCTTTTTGATGTCAAAGAGGATCCCCTATTGTTCCTTTATGGCTTGCTTTTTCCAACATGAGAATTCACTATATTACTCACCAAGTTTTGTTTGCGGTTGGGGCTCTATTTGGTAGACCCCTTCAAATTGATTAAGCCACTACCGCTAGATCTCAACCATCTGTTGTACGTATCTTGGTTGAGATCGACATTACCAAAAAATACCCCAAAGAAGTTTGGATCAGTTCAGAAAAATGCAGATATAATTAGAAAGTAGAATTTGAAAAATCTCCATCTTTTACACTCACTGTAAGATCCATGGTCATGATCACTCTGAATGCTTTGTATTACACCCTAACCTTAAAAAGAATATATCACAGGATACTAATACCTCTGTTGGAACTAGGAAAACTAATAAGTTAGCTTATGTGCCTAAAGCTACTCATAATGGAACTCATCCTCCTACACCTACCCCTTTATTACCTACTGATTTGCCTAATGAAAAATATTCTGAGCTTGGTATAAATACTACTATTGAGGTGTGTGAAGAAACTAATGATAACTTACCTAGAATTACTTCTATTTGTAATAATTTGGCTTCTCATGACAATCCTTTGCTCCATTTGAATCTTAATGATAATTTGAATGGGAATCTTATATTGGATCAAAATAATGTTAATCCTTTGGTGTCAGACCAAAATATGATTATGCATCATGGCAATGAGAATGATATTTGTACTATTAATGGTGCAAGAACCTCCCCTTCTTTCTCTAGAGTGATACTCAACAATCCCAATTTCTCATTCTTACTCGACATCAAGAAGGAGAAATCACCACTACTAAAACATTGACCGAGCAGCTCCTATTCTCGATACCAAAACCAATCCCTTTCGATGGAGATACTTTGGATACCGATAGACCCTTCCAAACGTTATTAAAAAAATCTTATAAAGCCAAAATGACTAATAATAACTTCACTAGAACCACTTGTTCTTCTCTAACACCTCACAAATAATTATGTCCTCCTCTCTTTCTTTTTTCATTTCTTTTTTTTACCTTTTCCTTTTTGGATTTTTTATGATTAATTTTCTTATTTGGAATATCTGGGGTTATGGGACTCTCCCTATCCACAACCGTGGTAGGATCCTCTGTCATGCTCATAACATCAAATTACTTGTTATTATTGAGCCTTTCATTAACTCTTCCAAGATTGCCCATGTTGCTAGATCGCTTAGATTTCAAAATTTCCACTTCAATCTTAATAATAAAATATGGTGTTTTTTGAATAATTCCATCACCATTTCCATCATTGATGATCTTGATCAATTGGTTAATGTCAAAATCTCATTAGGTGAGTTTTCAGCTTTTGGTTCCTTTATCTATGCTTCTTGTAATAGAGCTAGTAAGAACATCCTTTGGAATCACTTAAGAACCTTCACCTCCTGCTAACCTTCCCGGTTGTTGGGGTGATTTCACCACTATCGCTTCTTCAAAAAAGAGGGGAGGATGTTCTCCTAACCTCCATTCCATGGAAGACTCTAATATGATCCTAGATTGTAACTGATTGACATTGGTTTTCGGGTCCGATTACATGGCATAACTCTAGACTTTGGCAAAGATCTTGACAGACCCTCTTTAATTCTCTTTGGATCAATCAATGGCCTCCTCTCTTATTGAGCATTTGAGCGTAACTTTGTCTGATCATGCTCCTTTTGATCTCTATCAAAACTCCCCTTTAACCCTTCTACTCCCTCACCTTTAGATTCCAAAATATATGGACCCAACATGGTGATTTCACTGTTGTTTTCACTAATTGGATGGCTTGCTCACCCTGATAATTCGCTAAAGGCATGATTCAGCTTTTTAAGCTCAAAAGACTTAAACAAAACCTCAATTGGTGGAACAAGCATATATTAAAAATCTTTTACCAATCTTAAAGCTATGGAACAAGTGGTTCTCTCTTGAAGAGGTCTTTAACCGATCCCAAGAAGCTTGATGAGTTGAGCATTGCCAAAGATAACTTGATTAATTACCAAAATATGGAGGAAACCTACTGGCATCAAAAAGCAGCTAGCAAACATATTGCTGATGGCGACAGAAACACAAGGTATTTCCATGCTATTTACAATAAATGAAAAGCATTAAAGTCGATTAAGAAAATTAAGAACTCTAATGGTGGATGGATAACTGATAATGATGAAATTAAGGAATCAGTCATACATCACATTCAAAATTTATTAAATTCTAATCCTTCATTAGAAACCCCCTCCAACACCCATCTAATCCCTTCTATGATTAACAAGGATAACCATTTGCTCACTATGCGCCCCTCTAAGTAGATTAGTAGTACTCAATAGCATGAACAATGATTCTCATGGCTCGACATTTATGACTCATTTCTTTCAGCATTGTTGGCCTTTTATTAAATCTGATCTTGTTGATGCTTTATTGATTTTTTTTTATGGCAGCTCTATTCCCAGATATTTTTCATGTACTTCTATTGTCCTTATTCCCAAAACCAACCATCTCAATCTTGGGGTGATTTTAGACCTATTATTCTTTGCACCTTTTCCAAAACTCATTGCTAAATTAATTAATAATAGGATTAGCCCTCTGCTCCCTAAAATCATCTCCCCTAACCAAACTGGTTTCGTTAAAAATAGAGCCATATCTGATAATATTCTTCTCCCTCAAGAACTGGTTCATGACATTGATGTTCCTTCCAGAGGAGGTAATATCCTCTTCAAATTGGACATCTCTAAAGCCTTTGACAACCTCTCATGGGATTTCCTCTTTCAAATCTTACATTTGTTTTTCTCTGATAATTTTATCTAGCTTATAAAAGTTGTATCACTAATGTCTGGTTTTCTGTTATCATGAATGGTGAGTCCCTTGGTTTCTTTACTTCGAGTCATGGTTTGTGACAAGGTGACGCGCTTTCTCCTTCTCTTTTTATCATTGCTATATAATATCTTTCAAGGAACCTCAATAATCTTTTCATTAAAAATCCTAACTTATTTTTTAAAACTCATGGTGGTTTCCCTATTTCAAATCTTAGCTTTGCTGATGATTTTATAATCTTCTGCAATGCCTCTCTTTAACATGTTAAAACTATTAAAAATCTCTTAAATGATTTTGGCAAAGTTAGTGGTCTCTTTCTCAATGAAAGAAAATGTTTTTTATCCCTCACTAAGATTCTACCAATAGACTAAATCAAATCTCCACTAATTTTAAGCAAAATCAACTTCCCATTAATTATCTCTGGCTCGCTTTTAAAGGCCGAAAAGATCTCATCTTTTGATGACCTGATTCAGAAAATATCTAATAAAATTTTGGTTTGGGAATTTTATTTACTCTCTTTCGGTGGTAGGATAACCTTGATTAAGAGCACTCTTAATTCCATGCCTTTATATCTCATCCAAACCATTATGCCGACCATTTTTATCATCAACAGAATTGAGCGTCTCCTAAACAAATTTTTCTGGGGCTCCAATACATCCTCTAAAAGAATGCACTGGACCTCTTGGTTTAAAAGTTGTGGCACTTTTGGCGAAGGTGGTCTTTGTTGTAAATCCATAAAAGAAGCTATCAATGCCTTTTCCTATAAACTCTGGTGAAATTTTAGGAGTAATCATAGTCTTTGGGCTAATTTCATGACTGCTAAATATTGCCAGGGTAAGCACCCCCTCATTTGTCCCTTTAAACTGGGTGATTCTCCTATGTGGAAAATACTTTGTTCTGTCAAATGGGATGGAAAATCCTTAATTTTTTGGGGCATTAACTCTGACACTTCTTTCTTTTGGCAAGATAACTGGAGTGGATGTGGATCCATTGATGACTTACTCTCCACCCATTCCACGTCGCTATTAGAGTAAACTCTTTCTGGCATAACAACAAGTGGAACAATAATAAGCTTGCTGATTTTATCCCTTTTACTTTCCTGAATATGGTTTCTACTATTCCTATCACTCCAAACAATCACATTCTCTTTAAGCTCTCACATAATGGTGATTTCAACCTCAAAATGTGTGGCTCCACATTAAAGATACTCATGATTCCTCCTATGTGTTCTCCAAACTTTGGAATAACAATATCCCTATTTCTTATTCTTCTTACTATTCTAAAAAAAATTTTATCCCTGTTGATTCCTTGTTGTGGGGTAAAGGGTTCCATTTACCCTCTAAATGTCAATGCTGTTTCCTTATTGAGAATGTTAATCATGTTTTTGTTAATGGAGCCATTGCTTCTAAACTTTGGATTTAGTATGATGATCTTTTTAACACTGTCAATTTCAATGTCTCTCTTACTTTATATCAACTTCTTGAAGTCTATTTTGATAATACTATTAAAGGTCACATTAAAGTCATCATGCTATCACTCTTATCTCTCATATGGATGGACCAAATAATGCAAAAAACATCGGGATCCCTATGAACCACGTGAGGATTATTGTTGAACTAAAAACAAAATTCGTGACTTATTTAAAGCCAATCTCATTCATTATAGACAATTCAAAGTTTGTAAATTTATGGCCAATAAATTGGGCTTTAACCTGCCGGATCAACCTTACTGTCGAAATGACAATATTATTTATTGGAAAAAACCTATTGACCATATTATTAAAATTAATACTGATGGCTCTATCTCTCATAATGGCTCTGGTTGTGGTGGCATTTTCAGGAACTCTAAGGGTAGAGTACTATGTGCTTTTGCTTATCCCCTTATTTCCCGATCGTCCCATTTACCGAGCTTATGGCGCCTACAAAGCTCTTGAGATTTGCCTTCAAAATGGTCGGCTCAATATTTGGATTGAGGTGGATGCTCTTCTATTGATTGATCTTTTGACTTCCACAAAAATGAGCAGCACTGAATTGTACTACCTCCTCAAGCAAACTAGAACTCTTCTTTCCCAACTGAATTTTAACATCACTCATGTTTGGCATGAAGGAAATGCTTGTGCTAACTACCTTGCTAATCTGGGTGCTAGATTAGATGGTATCATCTTCTTTGATCAACTCACCTTACCCAAACACTGCGGGTTAACTTGGACAATTCTGGTTTCCTTATCTCTAACTTAATCTAACCTTTTGATGTATACCGTCCATTCATCTTTTAATCAGTATGCCTCTTTATTTTATGGCTTTCTATTCCTTTTGTGTCTTTTGTGGATGCTTCACACGGATATTACTTGTCTTGATCTGCCATGATTTGGTGTTTTAATAGCTTCTCCTTTATTTGGAGGCTCTCTGCTTTTGGCATTTACACTGATAAAGGGCTATTGTTGAGCTATGTGCATACTTGTTGTCTTGATCTCTGTGCCATGATTTGGTGTTTTAATAGCTTCTGCTTTATTTGGAGGCTCTCTGCTTTTGGCATTTACATTGATAAAGGGATGCTGTTGAGCTATGTGCATACTGATACCCTGCATTGGAATTTTGTTGAGCTATGTGTCAGCTGCTATTGGTTTTATAGCACAACTCCTATTTGGGATTTTAATATCAATGATGTCTTCATTCCTAATCCTAGGGGGCTTAATCATTGCTGGATGGAGATATTTATTTTGATGGGTTTAGCTACTGCCTTTAATTTTTGCAACCTGCTGTTTCTTAAAGATATTACTGCTTGGAGCATCTTAGTTACCTATGTTGTTTCTATGCATTGTATTAGTGTTCATTATGCTGGTTGCATTTATTTTGATGATTTACTTGTTAGGTTGTTGGATTTTAGCCGATAATGGTATCGGCTTTTGACATCCGCTTGTCTCCTATTAGATCTTGTGCCGATGACACATTTTCCTTCTATTTTGGGAGTTATCTTTTATTTTATTTTTCCGCATGAAGAGGCTTGTGGCCTTTTGCTAATATTTATCTTCTTGGCTATCTATACTGAATTGACCCCATTCACCGCTTCTTTGGAAACCATTTTGATTCGAGGTCCCTTTGGTGGGATCTTGGGAGGCTTTCTTTTCTTCCACCGCCAAGGTTATTTTTTGCGTGCTTTCTTACAGTGTCCGACCTCCTTACCCCTTCTGTGACTTATATTATTGTAGAACTTTGATATTACTTCTTGGTTATCTTTTATGCTTCTTTTACTTTGCTGGATGGAATCTCGCATTCTCTGTTTCTTTCGACTATTTATTTTTTGAATTGGATGGAGTTTCTTCATATTGATTCTGCTTTGTTCAGATCCTTTTGTGCAGGATGTTTCTGAGATTGGGGCTTTGGCCAATCTCTTTTACTACTCTTGGCTGGAGAGAATTTGTTTTTTGCTGGCTATTTTCTCTTGTTCCCTGTAGGAATGGATTTTCATGATTGCCTTTCTTTTTGGTTTTTACTTTGTTTTCCCTCTCATTCTAGGCCTTGCTGCTAGACTGCATTTTCTGATCTGGAAAGGTCTTTTTATTCATTTCAATGCTAGTCATTGGTTTTTTGGGACCTATTTCTAGATTGTTGTCTTTGTGACTTATGGATGTTTTTGGATTCTCAATTTTCCAACTGTTTGTGTTATTATCAGCTGGGCTATTTTTGATCACACATGTTGTTGCTCTTTTCATCCTGCTTCTATTTTCCAAAGTTAGAATTCTTCTCTTTTATTATGGGATCGATTTTATGCACTCTCTACTCTTAATGGCTTTTCCTATGGTCAACTTGTTGGTATCTCCTTTCTTAGTTGTTGGTTGAATTGGACCCTTGAGGCTACTATCAAACTTGCTGTTTCTGGACTTGTTTCCCATGATCAGCAGGTTTGGAGTTACTTAATGGATTTTTATTCTGCCTTTGCTGAGGTTGTGGGTACTACTGTCTACTCTAGTGGGAATTACTTGAACTCATTCATTCTCTATTTTATATCTTTGTTCTTAAAGATTGCTTTTCTTAATGGATGTAAAAACTATAACAATGTCTCCACTATTGGTTTTTGGAATTTTGAGTGCCTTGCCCAACAAGTTTTCTTTGTTTTTCTTTCTGTCTTTGCTGCTAACATCTGGGCTAATGTTGGTCTTCCCTACTGTTGGTTTCCCTCTGTATGCTATGATGGGAACATGCAAATCTTGAAGAGCATTCTTCTGTTCTACTTGAACTTAATCAATGGTTTATCATATATGCATAATATTGGCCAAACCTCTTGGTTATTACTTTCATTATCTTTGAATTGGATTAAGCTACTAAGCAACCCGCTCAACTGCTTGCTCAAATGTCTCTACTGATTGGTTGTGGTGGGGAGCTTCATTACCTATCCTCCTATCTTCTACTTTTGCTCATTCTTAGTGATTTTGTATCAGACAAATTGGGGTTTTGCTGACTTTCTTGCTTCTTGCAGCTTAATTATTTTTGTCCAAAGTAGGACAGCTGTTGAGCATCAAATGGTTGCAACCTTCCTTATTGCTGTTACTTTGTTGTTTGTGAAATCCCATGTCTACTTTAATATCTCTTTGCAGGAATGGAATAATATCATTACCTCCATTGTTGGTTTTTGGTTTTTAGAGTACCTTGCTCAGCAAGTACTCTTTTATTTTTTTATCTTATTTTGTTGCTAATATCGGTTGTCGATCTTTCTGTATTATTTTCCCTCTTGGCTATGATGAGAACATGCAGATCATGAGGAGTACCTTACGGTCTTAATCACTATTTTACCTTTCATAGATAGTTGGGTTATTGGTCTCAGGTTATGTATTGCTTTTGCCACAACCTGGATTACTATTTCGCTACTAAGCATTCGGAGCTTTTTTGCTCGATTATCTTACGAATTTTTGTGGTGGGGAGAGCCTCCAAATAAAGGAGAAGCTGCTCTTTACCTTATTTTTACTATCTGCTACTTTCTTTCCAACCCATCTAACTTCTGTAATTGTGGTCAATTTTTCTTTGACTTTCTAGTTTCTTGCTTACTTAATTCACCTAATGTGGTGTTTATTTGTTGTTTGCTACTTATGGTCTTGCAGCAAAACCATTTTTTTTTTTGCTTCTCTTATCTTTTTCCTAGCTTTGTTAGACTTATGCAGATCACTGTTAAGATGATCTTAACTATTTCATATTCAAACCTTATCATGCTCTTTATCTGAATGGGTGGACTTATAGTGAGCTTGCTGCCTAATGTTGAATATGATGAGTTACTTATATTGGTCCTGGGAATTCATTGACATGGTGTCTTATATCGGGTCCTATAGCCAGGATGGGAACCCCTTTCTCATTCTGGCTTTGTTGGCTTTTTATCTTCCCTGTATATGGTTTTGATTATATTTGCAGGTACTAAGGATATCAAGACTTTTACCAAATGGATGCTTCTGTGTGCTTCTCTATTGTCCTTTGCGCTTGCTCCATAGTGTCATGCATTCTCCGCCCCTGAGCATTGGCCATAATCTTCCTTTTGGCTTTTATGTTAATTGTATCTTTTGATTGCTTTAATGCCTTCTTTTGATTTTGGATGTACTTAGATAGATTTACTCCTGATTGTAGCTCTTGAGTAGTAGTTCTGGAGTTTATCCCCCTTTAAGGACCTTGTAACCCTCTTTTTGTGGCAATAAAATACCCCTACATGGGGTTTCCCAAAAAAAAAAAACTCTAATCACTAAACCCTAAACCCTAAAAACCTAAAAACCTAACCCTAAAGTAAATAAAACCTAAATATAGAATAAATAAAAATATAAACCTAAATAAAATTAAAAAATTTAAAAATTAAATCCTAAACTAAAACTTAAACCTAAATCTAAAAATAAAATAAAATAAAAAATAAAAATAAAGAAAAACCTAAACCAAACTAAAATATAAAAAAACCTAAGAATAAAAAACAATAATAAAATTAAAAGTAAACATAAAATAAAAATAAAAGAAACGTAAAATAAAATAAAAACTAAATAAAAACCTAAACCTAAAAAGAAAACCGAAAAATAAATAAAAAATCAAACCTAAATCATAAACTAAAAAAATAAAAATCAAAACCTAAAATAAAAATAAAATAAAACTAAACCTAAACTAAAATAAACTAAACTAAAATAAATAAAACTTCAACCTAAAATAAACTAAACCTAAACATAAACCTAAATCCTAAATACAACAAAATAAACTAAAAAAGAAACCTAAACCTAAACTAAAAAATAAAACCTAAAAATAAACTTAAAATAAGAACCTAAAACCTAAACCTAAAAAAAGTAAATAAAAACCTAAACATAAACCTATAAAAAAAACCTAAACCTAAAAAATAAAATATAAATAAAACTAAACTAAAAAATAAACATAAACATAAACCTAAAAATAAAAAATAAACTAAAATAAATAAACCTGAAATGAACAAATCAAGCTAAATAAAAATAAAAAAAGAACCTATGTAAAAATAAAAAATAAAATAAATTGAACAAACCTAAACCTACTGGTTGACCTAATTTCTTTTTCTAAACCCTAAACCCTAAACCCTAAACCATAAACCCTAAAACTAACCCTAAACCCTAAACCCTAAACCTACAACCCAAAACACATAACCCTAAACCCTAAACCCTAAACCCTAAACCCTAAACCCTAAACCTTAAACTCTAATCCCTAAACCATAAACTAACCCTAAACCCTAAGCTAACCCTAAACCCTAAACCCTAAAAACACCAAACCCAAAGGCCTAAAATCTAAATGCTAAACCCTAAACCCTAAACCCTAAACCCTAAACCCTAAAATCCTAAACCCTAAAACTCTAAACCCTAAATCATAAACCTTAAAAACCTAAAAACCAAAAAATAAAATAAATTACAAACCTAAACCTAAAGAAAATAATAAAATCAAATCAAATAAAAACCTAAACTAAAACATAAATGTAAATCTAAAAATAAAATAAAATGAATAATAAAAGTAAACTAAAATAAAATAAAGAAATACCTAAACTAAACTAAAAAATTTAAATAAACCTAAGAATAAAAAGCCTTAATAAAATTAAAACTACATGTAAAATAAAAATAAAATGAACCTTAAGTAAAATAAAATAAAACTAAATAAAAACCAAGACCTAAAAAATAAACCTAAAAATAAATAAAAAACTAAACCTAAATCCTAAAAAAATTCTAAACCTAAAATAAAAATAAAATAAACCTAAACCAAAACTAAAATAAACTAAATTAAAATAAATAAAATCTAAACCTAAACATAAAATAAACTAAACTTAAACCTTAAACTAAATAATATAAAATAAATAAAAAAAATCTAAACCTAAACTAAAGAATAAAACCTAAAATAAAAACCTAAAATCTAAACCTTAAAAAAATAAAATAAAAACCTAAACATTAACCTAAAAAAAAACCTAAACCTAAAAATTAAACATAAAGCTAAACCTAAACCTTTAAAATAAAATATAATAAAAAACCTAAACTAAAAGAAAATAAACCTAAATTAAATAAACCAAACTAAATAAAAAAATTAAGCCTATAAAATAAAAAAACCCTAAACCCTAAACCCTAAACTCTAAACCATGAATCATAAACCATAAACCCTAAAACCTAAAACTAACCTGCCTACCTTAAACCTGCCCTAAACCTAATAAACCCTAAAACCTAAACCTCCTAACCTAAACCCTAAATCCCTAAACCCTAAACCCTAACTAAAACTACTAACCCCAAATGCCAAACCCCAAGCTAACCCTAAACCTTAAAGCCTAAACATTAAACCCTTAACCCTAAACCCTAAACCCTAAACCCTAAACCTTAAACCCTAAACCCTAGAACTCTAAACCCTAAACCCTTAACCCTAAACCCTAAAAACCCAAACCTAAACTCCTAAAAAGAAAATAAATAAAAAAACCTCAACCTAAATAAAAAAAAATACTAAAATATAAACTTTAACTAAAACCTAAACAAAAACATAAAAATAAAATAAAAAATAAATTAAAAATAAACTAAAATAAAATAAAGAAAAACCTAAACTAAGTTAAAAAAATAAAACATAAGAATAAAAAAAAATAAAATTAAAACCAATGCCAAATAAAATAAAATAAACCTAAAATAAAATAAAATAAAAACAAAATAAAAACATAAACCTAAAAAATTAGCCTTAAAATAAAACATAAAAATAAATAAAAAATAAAACCTAAACCCCAAACTAAAAAAAACCTAAACCTATTATAAAAATAAAATAAATAAGATAAAAATAAACCTAAACCTAAACTAAAAAAACTAAACTAAAATAAATAAAAATTAAACCTAAAACTAAAATAAACTAAACCTAAACCTAAACCTATACTAAATAAAATAAAATTAACTAAAAATAAACCTAAGCCTAAACTAAAAAGTAAAACCTAAATATAAACCTAAAATAAAAAACTAAAGCCTAAACATAAAAAAATATAATAAAAACCTAAACCTAAACCTAAAAATAAAAATAAAACCTAAACCTAAAAAATAAAATAAAAATAAAACTCAACCAAAAATAAACCTAAACTTAAACTTAAACCTAAAAAATAAACTAAAATAAAAAACCAAAACTAAAATAAATAAACTTAAAAATAAAAATAAATAAACCAAAAATAAACCTAAATATAATTCAAAATAAAATAAACTAAAATAAATAAACTAAATAAACCTAAACCAACAAGTTTGTAATTTTAAAAAAAAAATAAACCCTAAACCCTACCCTAACCCTAAACTAAACCTACCCTAAACCCTAAACCCTACACCATAAACCCTAAACCCTAAACCCTAAATACTAACCCTAAGCCCTATATCCTAAACTTGGAAGACCAAACCAAAACCTAAAGTAATTAAATAAATTAAAAAATTAACCTAAACCCTAAAACCTAATAAACCTAAACTTAAACCCTACTACTCGAGATGCCGGGGTGGTTCTGATTAGAACTAGAGAAACAAAAGGATAACCTATATGATAAATAAACAAACAAAATAAATAAATAAAACTTAAACCTAAACTAAAATAAACTAAACTAAAATAAATGAAACCTAAACCTAAAATAAATGAAACCTAAACCCTAAATAATATAAAATAAACTAAAAATACACCCAAACCTAAACTAAAAAAATAAAACCTAAAAATAAACATAAAATAAAAACCTAAAACCTAAACCTAAAAAAATAAAATAAAAACCTAAACCTAATCCTAAAAATAAAAAGTAAAACCTAGACCTAAAGAATAAAATAAAAATAGAACTAAACTAAAAATAAACCTAAACCTAAACCTAAACCTAAACCTAAAAAATAAACTAAAAAAAAACCTAAACTAAAATAAATAAACCTAAAATAAATAAACTAAATTAAATAAAAATACAAATAAACCTAAATCAAAATAGAAAATAAAATAAACTAAAATAAATAAAAACTAAGCTAAATAAATCTAAACCTAGCACTTTAGTTAATTTTAAAAAAATAAAAAAATAAAAGAATAAAAAAAGCCCTAAACCTTAAAACTAATGCAAAACCATAAACCCTAAACCTACAACCCTAAACCCTAAATCCTAAATCCTAAAACCCTGAACCCTAAACCTTAAACCCAAAAATATACATCCCTAAACCTTAAACCCTAAACCCCAAACCCTAAATAATAAACCCTAATCCCTAAAAACCTAAAAACGTAAACCTAAACTAAATAAAAACTTAAAAATACAATAAATAAAAAAACCTAAACCTAAATAAAATTAAAACCAAATCTAAAAACAAAACCTAAACTTAAGCCTAAACGTAAAAATAAAATAAAATAAAAAATAAAAATTAAACTAAAATAAAATAAGTAAAACCTAAACTAAACTTAAATAAATAAAATAAACCTAAAAATAAAATGCCTAAATAAAATAGAAACTAAATATAGAGTTTTACCTATTAATGATTTGTCTAATACGAAAATTAATTTTGATGTTTTTGAAAAAGATTTAACTAATAATCATGCTCAAAGTGTTTCTTTTGATGATTCTGTTAAATGGAAGACTTTAGAGGCAGTGGTTAATGATTCTAATGGTTTGGATGTTGTGCATAAGTCCTTTCATGTTGATGGTTCGAATATTGTTGATGCTGACACCATTTCTTCCAACCAGTTGGTTGTTGTTTCTCTTTCTCCTATGTATGCTTTAGATCTTGAGAAAGAGACTATTTCTTTGCCTTCTTTGATTGAGAATGGTGGTGAAAAGAATGTTCTTATTTTTGATATTTTAACTTTTGGTCCTGGCAATCTTGTTAATATTGGTGATCCTTCTTTTAAAAAATAAGATTTAGAAACTTGTGACAATTCTCTCATTGCTATTTCAGTTCAAAATGATGGTTTTTCTATGGCTAGTTATTATGTTCAAAATTCTGGTAATATGCTATGTGTTTCTAAGGGATTTGAATCTTATTTTAATCCCTTACATGAAGACTATACTAAAAATCTTGATTCTTCTTCACTTGCTTCTTTTATGCATGAAGACATGGAGGATACTCTTCAGATTTTGTTGGAAGATGAAAATATTGATAATTATCTTCTTAGTAAAGCTGTTTCTTCTCCTTTCACTTCTGATTCTAAAATGCATACTATTTCTAATTTTCCTTTGTCTATTGTTATGGATGATTTTGAATGCTCATCTTTCAAATTGGTAGCTTCTTCTAATCCCCATGACTTTCATAACAATACTGATTCATTTTCAGATGGAGATTTTTTTGAGAAAGGGCATGGTTATAAAACTATTTACAAGAAGAAAAAGAAAAAAAAGTGTTCAGATTTATTCCCCTCCTCACTTGCCGAGGGTTACTCATTCCAAAGCTTCTTGGAAATAATCTCTCCTATCCTTGTGAGGTTTTTGCTTTTGGCTAGTTTTTTCTATATTGGTTGAGCTTTTGCTGTGTGTTTTCTTGCTAGCTTGAGTACTGGCTTCTTGCCTAATTTTCCTCCTTCAAGCTTCATGTTTGCTGGGTTTTTTTTTGTGGTGACCTGTTTAGTTTTGTGCTGATGGCATTGTTCCTATTGGCTTGCCTTTCTTTGGTTGGTGCTTTTGCTCTATTTGTTTGTGGTAGGTTGGGAGTTTTTTTCCTTGGCGTGTGGTTTGTCCATTGGCTGGTTGTTTCTCTAGTTATTTATTTTAGCCTTTGTTGGCCTTCTTCTTCTTTTTTGTTGGTTGGTTTGGTTCTCTTGCTCTTTCTTGGGCTATTTTTCTTGGGTGTTCTATTGGTTATTTCCTTTCCTTTGGTTGGTGCCAATGTGGCTTTGGATTGGTGTTGTTGTGGGCTCTATTGGCTTTGCCTTTGAGGGCTCTTTTCTTTTTTTGGGCTGTGAGCTTCTTTTCTCCATCTTTTTTAAGAGGTGTTCATATTTGGATTTGTTGGGATTTCCTTATGTTAATTTTATATGTTGCTCTCTCCTCTCTCTTTTTCCTTAGCTTCACTTTTTCTTTGGCTGGGTGGCTATTATGATAGGTTTGTATTTTTCTTTGGTTGGGATGGCTATAATGATATGATGGATTTTTTCCTTGATATTTTTCTAGTTAGTGACTTTTCCCTATTTGTAACCTTTCTTTGAAGCTGGATACACTTAGGATTTGATGCCCCTCATTATTGAGTTTATCCTTCTTTCCTCATATCCGAGCCTGAGTTTTTTTTTCTTTATGTTTTCAAATCTCCTTCTGGCTGAGATTTCTTGCAGGTTGCAGGTTCTTTTTTTCAGTTCGTCTCTTCTTCTTCTTGGAGGGAGCTAGAGTCTTACTGATGGTCTTCTTTTTCTTAGATGGTTGAAGTTGTCTTCAGTTGCAGATTGTAGGTTTCCTTTTCTTATGGATCTTCATCTCTTTGGAGGTTCTTTTGGAGCTCCATGGATTCTTCCCCTTTCTTACCTTTTGCTTGGTTTTTTTTAGTTTTGTCTTTATTATTTTCTTTATTATTCTTTGATGTATTAGTTTAGGGACAAAACTATTTAGGATTCTCATATAGCTCATTTGAGTAGTAGTTTTTTTCCTTTTGAGTTTAGTCTCTAATATGGTCTTCTTGTACTTATTTTTCTGAGCAATAAATTCTATTTAATTTTAAAAAAACCTTAAACACTAAACACTAAAACCTAAACCCTAAAAACTCTAAACCCTAAAGTATAAACACTAAACCCTAAACCCTATGGAACTGATGGGAACTAGAGAAATTGAAGAACAGTCAATCCGATCTGCTACTTATGGAACTGTGTCTTTACTGTAGAGATGATTCTAGTTATCTAGGGTTTTTTTATTTGCTTTATGCGTGCTAATTTTTTATCTTTGTCATCGCTTGTGTCTTAGAAAACTTGGTGTGTTACTTGGTTAATGAAATCAAAAAGAAGAAATGTTGAATCACAATTTGTTCTCTATTAAAAAAAACCTAAAATCCTAAACCCTAAACTAAAACCTGAACCTTAAACCTAAAACCTAAACCCTAAATGTTATACCCCAAAAATAAAAAATAATAGATATATATATATATATATATATATATATATATAAACCTAAAACCTTAAACCTAAACCTAAACCCTATATATATATATATATATATATATATATATATATATATATATATATATAAACCCTAACCCTAAACCCTAAACACTAAAACTAATCCTAAACCCTAAACACTAAACCCTAAACCTACAACCTTAGATCCTAAACCCTATACCCTAGAACCCTAAACCCCAAACCCAAAACCCTAAACCCTAAACCCTAAACCCTAACCTTAAACCCTGAACCCTAAAAGCATCAACCCTAAAACCCTAAACTCTAAATCCTAAACCCTAAACCCCAAACCCCAAACCTAAACTTAAAGTGAATAAATAATTTAAAAAATAAACCTAAACCCTAAAACCTAATAAACCTAAACCTAAACTCTAAGATTGGGCATAACTTTGACAACAGGAACATCACTGGCAACTAGGATCAGTCTAGATTTGGCGGTTGATGCAAAGGTGGAGGCAGCGATTATCATAGTGGTGGTGGGGGATCTGGAGGTGCTAGTGGATATAGAGGTGGTGGTCAGAGCAGTGGTGGTTATCGAGGCGGGAGGAATGATGGAGGTTACAGCCATGGTGGTGGTGGAGTGATATGATAGTGGATCCTGCTACTCGAGAGGTCAGGGTGATTCTGATGGGAACTAGAGAAATTGAAGAATGGTCAATCAGATCAGCTACTTATGGCACTGTGTCTTTGTAGTACAGAGAGTTCTAGTTATCTAGGGATTTTTATTTGCTTTATGCGCGCACTTTTTATGTATGTCATCACTTGTGCTTAAAAAAATTGGTGTCTTTCTTGGTTGATGAATTCAAAAAGAAGAAATGCTGAATATGAATTTGTTCTCTATTAACAAAAAACCAAAACCCTAAACTAAAACTAAACCAGACCTCACACACCTAACTAAACCTTCCCAACCACTCCAAAAACCACCTAAATCCTCCTAAACCCTAAACCCTAAACCCTAAACCACTGACCCTAAACCTAAACCAAACCCCACCACTCCCTCAACCAAAACCTACACTAAACCATAAACCCTAAAGCTAAAACCTAAACCTAAACTAAATAAAACCTAAAAATAAAATAAATAAAAAAACCTAAACCAATAAAATAAAATAAAAAACCTAAGCTAAAACATAAACCAAAACCTAAAAAGAAAATAAAATAAAAAATAAAAACTAAACTAAAATAAAATAAATAAAAACCTAAACTAAACTAAACAAATAAAAAACTTAAATAAAAAAACTAAATGTAAAATAAAAATAAAATAAAATAAACACCAAATAAAAATCTAAACCTAAAAAATAAACCTTAAAATAAAACCTAAAAAAATAAAAAATAAAACCTAAAAATAAAATAAATAAATAAACCTAAACCTAAATAAAATAAAATAAAATAAATTCAATTCAATTAAAAACCTAAACTAAGACCTAAACCTAAACCTAAATCTAAACCTAAATGTAAAAATAAAATAATATAAAAAATAAAAACTAAAGTAAAATAAAATAATTAAATACCTAAACTAAACTGAAAAATAAAAAACTTAAATTAAATAAAAACTAAACGTAAAATAAAAATAAAATAAAATAAAATAAAAACTAAATAAAAACCTAAACCTAAAAAATAAATAATAAAAGAAAACCTAAAAATAAATAAAAAATAAAATTGAAACCCTAAACTACAATAAAAAAACATAAACTAAAACTAATAATAAAATAAACCTAAACCTAAACTAAAACAAACTAAACTAAGATAAATAAAACTTAAACCTAAAATAAACTAAACCTAAACCCTAAATGAAATAAAATAAACTAAAAATAAACATAAACCTAAACTAAAAAATAAAACCTACAAATAAACATAAAATAAAATCCTAAAAGCTAAACCTAAAAAAATAAAATGAAAACCTAAACCTAAACCTAAAAATAAAAAATAAAACCTCAAATTATAAAATAAAATAAAAATAAAAATAAACTAAAAAAATAAACATAAACCTAAACCTAAATGTAAAAAATAAACTAAAATAAAAAACCAAAATTAAAAAAAAATACTGGCAGTGACCCTCCTAAACCTTAAACCCTAAACACTAAACCCTAAGGCCAAAACCCTAATGGACCCTAAACTGGCCAACCACTACCACTAAACCTAACACCCCCTAGGCCTAAACCCCCCCATGAAACCCCTAAACCCTAAACCTAAATGTAAACCTAAACTAAATAAAACCTAAAAATAAAATAAATAAATAAATAAACCTAAACTGAAATAAAATAAAAAAGAAAATAAAAACCTAAACTAAGTCTTAAACATTAACCTAAACCTGAACCTAAAATATATACCTAAAAATAAAACCTAAAATTAAATAGAAAATAAGGCCTTAACCATAAACCAAAAAAATAGCCTAAACCTAAAATAAAAAATAAAATAAAATAGACCTAAACCTAAACTAAAATAAACTAAACTAAATAAAAAAAATGTAAGCTTAAAGCTAAAATAAACTAAACCTAATCCCTAAACTAATTAAAATAAAATAAACTAAAATAAACTAAACTAAAATATATAAAACCTAAACCTAAACCTAAAATAAAGTAAACCTAAACATAAAATAAATTAAACTATAGATAAACCTAAACTTAAACTAACAAAATAAAACCTAAACAAAAATAAATAAGCCTATCATAAATAAACTAAACTAAATAAAAATTTAAAATAAACTTGAATATAAATAAAAAATAAAATAAACTAAAATAAATAAAAATTAAACTAAATAAACCTAAACCTACCAGTTTACTTAACTTTTTAAAGAAAACTTTAAACCCTAAATCCTAAACCTCAAACCCTAAAACTAACCTTAAAACCTAAACCTACAACATTAAACTTACAACTGTAAACCCTAAACCCTAAACCATAAACCTTAAAAACCCTAACCCTAAACCCTAAACCCTAAACCTAAAAGCTTAAACCCTAAAACCCTAAATCCTAAAACCCTAAACCCTAAACCCTAAACCCTAAAGGCTAAACCCTAAACTCTAAACCCCAAACCCTAAACCAAAACATAAAGTAACTAAATAAATTAAAAAACAAACCTAAACCATAAAACCTAATTAACCTAAACCTAAACTCTAAGAATGGGCAGAACCTTGACGGAAGGAACATTACCATCAACCAGGCTCAGTTTAGATTTGGCAGTGGAAGAGAAGGCGGAGATGAAGGTTATCTCAGTGGTCGTAAAGGTTCTAGAGGTGCTGATGGATATGGAGGTGGCAGTCAGAGTAGTGGTGGTTATCAAGGTAGGAGGAGCGATGAAGGTTACAACTGTAGTGGGGGTGGAGGGATATGATGGTGGATCCCGCTACTCGAGAGGTTGGGGTGGTTCTGATGGGAACTAGAAAAATTGAAGAATGGCCAATACGATTTGCTTATGGAACTATGTCATTATAGTAGAGATAATTCTAGTTATCTAGGGTTTCTAATTTGCTCAATGCATGCTCATTTTTTGTCTATGTCATCACTTGTGTTTTAGAAAACTTGGTGTGTTACTTGGTTGATGAATTCAAAATGAAGAAATGTTGAACCTGAATTTGTTCTCTATTAAAAAAAACCAAAAATCTTAAACCCTAAACTAAAACCTAAACCTTAGACCTAAAACCTAAACCATAAACCCTAAACCTTAAACCCTAAAAACCCTAAACCCTAAACCCTAAACCCTAAACTCTAAAACCCTAAACCCTAAACCCTAAACCTAAACCCTAAACCCTAAACCCTAAACCATAAAGCCCAAACCCTAAACCCTAAACCTAAGAAAAAACTAAAAAAAAAAAAAACTTAAACCTAAAAAAAAAAAAAATTAAACTAAAATAAACAAACTTAAAATAAATAAACTAAACTAAATAAAAATAAAAATAAAAATAAAAATAAATTAAAATAAATAAAAAATAAACTAAATATACATAAACCTACTAGTTTACTTAATTTAAAAAAAGTACCCTAACCCAAAACCCAAAACCCTAAAACTAATCCTAAACCCTAAATCGTAAACCCTAAACCTTAATTTCTAAACCCTAAACTGTAAATCCTAAACCCTAAACCTTAAACCCTAAACTCCAAACCCTAAACCCTTATCGTTAAAAACCTAAACACCTAAACCTAAACTAAATAAAACCTAAAAATAAAATAAATAAATAAACCTAAACCTAAATAAATAAAAAATAAAATAAAATAAAAACCTAAACTAAGACCTAAACCTGGACCTAAATCTAAACCTCAACCTAAACCTAAAAATAAAACTAAACTAAATTAAAATAAAATAAATAAATGCCTAAACTAAACTAAAAAAATAAAATAAACTTAAAAAAACCTAAATAAAATAAAACTAAACATAAAATAAACATAAAATAAAATAAAAACTAAACTAAAACCTAAACCTAGAAAATAAACCTAAAATAAATAAATAAAGCCTAAACCCTAAACTAAAAAAAACCTAAACTAAAATAAATAAAGCTTAATCCTAAACCAAAAATAAACTAAACTTAAACCCTAAACTAAATAAAATAAACTAAAGTAAAAAAAAAACCTAAAAATAAAGCTAAAAGAAAAACCTAAAACCTAAACCTAAAAAGATAAAAAAAACCTTAACCTAAAAAAATAAATAAAAAATATACCAAAAAATAAGCATAAACCTAAACCTAAACCTAAAAAATAAACTACAATAATAATCCTAATCTAAAATAAATAACCCTAAAATAAGTAAACTAAACTAAAAAAATAAACCTAAATAAAATAAAATAAAATAATAAAATTAAAGTAACTTAACATGTAAAAACCATAATAAATAAACCCTAAATCTTAGACCCTAAACCCTAAACCCTAAACCTACAACCTACAACCCTAAACCCTAAACCTTAACCAATAAACTCTAAATCCTAAACCATAAACAAACCCTAAACCCTAAACCCTAAACTCTAAAACCCTAAACTTTAAATCCTAAACTAACCTGACTTAAACTTAAAACCCTAAACCCTAAAGCTAAACCATAAGTAAACTAACCCTAAACCTGCTAACTCTATAACTAAACCTTAAACCCTAAACCCTAAACCCTAAACCCTAAAGCCTAAATGTTAAACCCTAAACTCTAAACCCTAAACCCTAAACCCTAAACCTTAATCCTAAAATCTAAACCCTAAAACCCTAAATCCTAAACTATAAACTCTAAACCCTAAACCCTAAACCCTAAAACAAAAAAAAAACCCTAAACCCTAAAATAATAAAAACCTAAACCTAAATTAAATAAAACCTTAAAATAAAATAAATAAAAGAACCAAAAACCTAAATAAAATAAAAAATAAAATAAAATAAAATAAAAAATAAAATAAAATAAAAATCAATATTAAACTAAAAAAATTAAATAAGCCTAAGAACAAAAAACCCAAATAAAATAAAAACTAAACGTAAAATAAAAAATAAGCTTATAATAAAATAAATTAAAAACTAAATAAAAACTTAAACCTAAAAAATAGACCTAAAAATAAATAAAAAATAAAACCTAAACCCTAAACTAAAAAAAACCTAAACCTAAAATAAAATTAAAATAAATAAAATAAAATAAACCTAAACCTAAACTAAAATAAACTAAACTAAAATAAATAAAATCTAAACCTAAACCTAAAATAACCTAAATTTAAACCTAAACCTAAACCTAAATTAAATAAAATAAATTAAACTAAAAAATAAACCTAAACCTAAACTAAAAAGTTAAAACCTAAAAATAAACCTAAAATAAAAACCTAAAACCTAGGCACCAAAGACACTGCCCAACCTGACCTTAGGGGTGGTTGGGTCGGCCATGACCCATGGATGGTGAAATCACCCCACCCTCCCCATTAGAGTATTTGAAACCCATAGGCACTCATGATTCCTCCTTCACAGCCACCCCCACACCTTCAACCAACTAGCCGAGCCAACTCACCTCCTCCCTGCCATCCACGACTCCCTGAGATGGTTGGATGACCACTAGAAGCCAAACCTGATCCCACCATTTGATCAAGATGAAGGGGGTATACACCCTCTCATTTCCAGTCAAACACACACAAAATTCATTTCTTAGAGCCCTAGCTACCCAAGATGAGCCGCTAGAGCCATTCCCTAAGATCCCAAGCTCATTCCTCTATTAAAAAATGTCATTCCCATCCATCCCAAAATAGAACACTCCCATTTCTGACCTAACTTCCCCATTTCTTTATGAAACTCAAATTAAATTTGCACACACCATCCCTAGGCCTCATCGTGCAAAAATGAATCATCTCCCAAGCTTGCTGAGCACTGGAGGTGGGTCTTCGATCAAACTCACACTCCAAATTGTCAGTTCATGGCCTTCCGAGTTAATGTCAAGGATTTGATCCAATTATTGCTAAATAATGCCTTGTCCCCACTAGATGAAGCTTCCTTAATCATTCGAGCAGCTAGTCTTGAGCTATGATGAGGTATGCTTTCGAAACTGATCCTTAGACAAAAATGGGTTGGAGCTTTTTGAAGAAAACTTGCATCTCTTGTGATCTTGACCGTTGGATCCCCTTTGATTGATGTCATGAAGGTGTGGGATCCTTTTGGAGTTGATCTAAGCTCGGGTAAGCTCGGATCAAGTGACCAATAGTGGACAGACTCCATTCTCCCTCACTCGTGTGATGTTACATTACGCACCATCTGTTCCATGTGATCAAAATGGACGGTCAAGATTAGATCACTAGATCGATCTGATTTAATCCTATTAAGCTGTGGGACTAATCATAGCCATCTGATCTTAGATTGGATGGAGGACGAGAAAGCGCATCTGCCACTGCCACATAGGTGTTGAGTCGGATATGTTTTAAGTAGCCAACCTGCAGAAAGCGCATCGCGTCGGCACGCCATGTGGCGCCAATAGGATTAAGCTTTAATTAGGTTTAATTAATCATTTTTAATGGTTGAAACTTCTAAAAATCATAAAAAATCATAGAGAAATAAAGAAATGCAAATAAATACTCATTTTAACTGTATTTCAGAGGAGAATTAATTAAAAATGATGTTAACTAATTTTGAATAGTAATTAAGGTTTAATTATAAAATTAATTAGCTTAATTACTCTTTAATTACTTAAGCGATTAATCCCAAATTTTATGGGTTAATTTAATGGGTTGACCTCTGCCTCCCATAATTTTCTTGGAAGGAAAATTGACCAATTAAACCTTAACTACTCTTTTAAGTTAATTAATGATTAATTAATCCCACGAACAGTAACAAATTCATTAATTAAGTATGTTAATCATTGTTCAACACTAAATGAACTAAGGAATAAGGTTGGGAACCCTTTCACTAAGTTGATTTCACCCATTTTTAAAATAAAATTAATTATAATAACTAATAATTAAGTCACTTAATCAAATTGAAATCATAAACACATCAGACCTTAATTAATTAAATCATGGGGTAGATCTTTAGGTGTTTAATAACATAAATGAGTTTCATGAAATTATGGTTATTCCACATGTGTGGGAAAATCATAAGAGTAATTAATTAAGTAATTTAATCAAATTAACTATTAATCATTAGCCAATTGCATTTGACCCATTTATTTCCTAAGATCATTCCAAGTTTATTTTCCAAGCATATCTTGTTGGCTCATAATTATTTAGTTAATTACTTTAAGGTGACATAGGTAATGGTAATTGATTCATCTAACTAAGGGTTCAACTTAATTAACCCATAAAATCAACTTAATTACATTTCCTTAAATTAAATCAAATCACTAAAATAATTAAAAAAGTTAACTAAATAAACTTAAACCTACCGGTTTACTTAATTTAAAAAAAATGCTAAACCCTAAACCCTAAACCTACAACCCTAAACCCTAAACCCTAAACACTAAACCCTAAAAAACCTTAAACTCAAAAACAAAATCCTAAACCCTAAACCTTAAACCCTAAAAGCTAAAAAGCTAAACCTGAACTAAATAAAGCCTAAAAATAAAATAAAATAAGCTAATAAAATAAATAAAATAAAATAAATAAAAACCTAAACTAAACTAAAAAAATAAAATAAACTTAAGAATAAAAAACCTAAAAAATTAAAACTAAACCTAAAATAAAAACCTTAAAACCTAAACTAAACTTGAAAAAAATAAAATAAAAATCTGAACCTAAAAAATAAATCGAAAAATAAAACTTTAAAATAAATTAAAAATAAAACCTAAACCCTAAACTAAAAAAAATACAAAGCTAAAATAAAAATAAAATAAACCTAAGCCTAAACTAAAATAAATAAAATCTAAACCTAGACCTAAAGTGAAAATAAATAAAATAAAATAAACTAAAAATAAACCTAAACCTGAACTAAAAAATAAAACCTAAGAATAAACCTAAAACCTAAACCTAAAAAAATAAAATAAAACACTCAACCTAAACCTAAAAGTAAAAAAATAAAACTTATGAATAAAAAAAATAAAAATAAAAATCAACAAAAAAAATAAACCTAAACCTAAACCTAAACCTAAAAATTAAACTAAAATAAAAAACCTAAACTAAAAAAAATAAACCTAAAATAAATAAAATAAACTAAATAAAATAAAAAATAAAACTAAATAAAAATAAAAAAATAAAAAAAACTAAAATAAATAAAAAATAAGATAAATAAACCTAAACCTACTGATGTATTTAACTTTAAAAAATGACATAAATCCTAAACCCTAAAAAACCCTAAACCCTAAAAAACCTTAAACCAAACCCTAAAAAACCCCAAACCCTAAACCCTAAAAAATCATAAACGCTAAACCCTAAACCCTAAACCTTAAACCCTAAAACCTAAACCCTAACCCTAAACCATAAACCCTAAACCCTAAACCATAAATCCTAAACCTAAACCTAAAGTAACTAAATAAATTAAAAAATTAACATAAACCCTAAGAAAGGGTAGAACCTTGACAGCAGGAACATCACCGTCAACTAGGCTCAATATAGATCTGGTAGTGGAGGCGAAGTCGGAGGTAGCTATTATAGTAGTGGTGGTGGGGGATCTGGAGGTGCTGGTGGATATGGAGGTGGTGGTCGGAGTAGTGGTGGTTGTGGAGATGGGAGGAGCGACAGAGGTTACAGCCATGGTGGTTGCGGAGTGAGAGATCGAGGATATGATGGTGGATCCCGCTGCTCGAGAGGCTGGGGTGGTTTTGATGGGAACTGGAGAAACTAAAGAACGATCGATCCGATTTGCTGCTTATGGAACTATGTCTTTATAGTACAGACAGTCCTAGTTATCTACGGTCTTTGATTTGCTCTATGTGTGCTCATTTTTTATCTCTATCGTAGCTTTCATCTTAGAAAACTTGGTGTGTTACTTGGTTGATGAAATCAAAAAGAAGAAAATATTGAATTTGAATTTATTCTATGTTAAAAAAAATAAAAACCCTTAACACTAAACTAAAACTTGAACCTTAAACCTAAAACTTAAACCCTAAACCCTAAACTATACACCATAAAAACCCTAATTGCACACCCTAAAAATCCTAAACCCTAAACCTTAAAACCTTAAACCGTAAACCTTAAGCCTGAAACCTTAAAACCTAAACCCTAAACCTAAACCCTAAACCCCAAACCCTAAACCCTAAACTAACCCTAAACCCTAAAAAGCTAAAAACCTAACCTACATTAAATAAAACATAAAAAACCTAAACCAAAATAAAATAAAAACATAAATTAAAACCTAAACCTAAACCTAAAAAGAAAATAAAATAAAAATAAAAATAAAGTAAAAGAAAATAAATAAAATCATAAACTGAATTAAAAAATAAAAAACCTAAAAATAAAAAAACTTAAATAAAATTGAACCTAAATGTAAAATAAAGATTAAATAAACTTAAAATAAAATAAAATAATGAATAAACAAAAACTTAAACCTAAAATTAAAATGTAAAAATAAATAAAAAATAAAATCTAAACCCTAAACTAAAAAAAACCAAAACCAAAAATAAAAATAAAATAAACTTAAATCTAGACTAAAAGAAACTAAACTAAAATAAATAAAACCTAAACCAAAACCTAAAATAAACTAAACCTAAACCTAAACCTAAACTAAATAAAATATAATAAACTAAAAATAAACCAAAACATAAACTAAAAAAAAACCTAAAAATAAACCTAAAATAAAACCTAGAACCTAAAACTAAAAAAGTAAAATAAAAACCTGAACCTAAACCAAAAAATAAAAAATAAAACCTAAACCTAAAAAATATAGTAAAAATAAAACTAAACTAAATAATAAACATAAACCTAAACCTAAACCTAAACCAAAAAATAAATTAAAATAAAAATCCTAAACTAATATAAATAAACTAAACTAAATAAAAATAAAAAATAAACCTAAATAAAAATTTGAAATAAACTAAATAAACTCAAAAACCAAAACCTATCGGTTTACTTAATTTTTATAAAAAACCCTAAACCCTAAACACTAAATCTTAATCACTAAACCCTAAACCCTAAACTCTAAAACTAACCCTATACCCTAAACCCTAAACTCTAAACACTAAACCTTAAACCCTAAAGCCTTTACCCTAAATCATAAACCCTAAACCCTAAACCCTAAACCTTAAACCCAAAAACTAACTTTAAACCCTAAACCCTAAACCCTAAAGCCTAATACCATAAACATTAAACCCTAAACCCTAAACCCTAAGAACCCTAAACCATAAAGCCTAAACACTAAGCCCTAAACCCTAAACCCTAATCTAACCTAAACCTGCTATCCTAAACTTAAACCTAAACCACAAAACTATAAACTTAAAGACTAAACTCTAAACTCTAAACTCCTAAACTATGAACCCTAAACCCTAACATAAAACCTAAACCTAAAACTATAAACTTAAAACTCTAAACTAAACCCTAAATACTAAACCTAAAACTAACCCTAAACTATAAATCATAAACTAACCCTAAACTCTAAACCCCTTAACTTAAACTACATAAACCTAAATCTAAACCTTACAACCCTAAACCCTAAACCCTAAACCATAAACCCTAAACCCTAAACCTTAAACCCTAAAACCCTTAACCCTAAACCCTAAACACTAAACCCAAAACTCCAAAATAGACAACCCTAAACCCTAAACCCGAAACCATTAACCCTAAACCCTAAACCATAAACCCTAAACCCTAAACCCTAAAAGCTAAACTAAATCAAACCTAAAAATAAAATAAATAAAAATACCTAAACCTAAATAAAATAAAAACCTAAACTAAAACGTAAACCTAAACCTAAACCTAAAAATAAAATAAAATAAAAAAATAAAATGAAACTAAAATAAAATAAATAAAATCCTAAACTAAATTAAAAAAATTAAATAAACCTAAAAATTAAAAAGACAAAATAAAATAAAAACTACACATAAAATTAAAATAAAATAAACCAAAAATAAAATAAAATAAAAATAAAAATAAAAACCTAAACTTAAAAAATAAACTGCAAAATAAAACCTAAAAATAAAAAATAAAATTTAAACCTAAAAATAAAAATAAACATAAACCTAAAACTAAAAAACTAAACTAAAATAAAATTCCTAAACTAAAATAAATAAACATAAAATAAATAAAATAAACTAAATTAAAGTAAAAAATAAAACAAAATAAAAATATAAAGTAAACTAAATAAACCTAAACATACAGGTTTGCTTAATTTAAAAAAAAACCTTAATAAAAAATAAAATCTAAACCCTAAGATAAAAGAAAACCTAAACCAAAAATAAAAATAGACATAAACATAAACTAAAACAAAAATAAACTAAATTAAAATAAATAAAACCTAAATCTAAAAATATACCTAAACCTAAACTAAAAAATAAAACCTAAAAATAAACCTAAAATAAAAAGCTAAAACCTAAACCTAAAAAAATAAAATAAAAACATAAAGCTAAACCAAAAAATAAAAAATAAAACCTAAACCTAAAAATAAAATAAAAATAAAATTAAAATAAAAAATAAACATAAACCTAAACCAAAACCTAAAAAATAAACTAAAATAAAAATCCTCAACTAAAATAAATAAACATAAAATAAATAAACTAAATAAAAAAACCTAAATAAAAATATAAAATAAACTAAATAAACTAAATAAATCAAATCGACTGGTTTACTTAATTTTCTTTTAAAAAAAACCCTATACCCTAAACCCCAAAACTAAACACTAAATCCTAAACCCTATACGTTAAACCCTAAACTCTAGACCCTAAACCCCAACCCCTAAACTAACCCGAAACTTTAAACCGTAAAACTTAAATAGTAAACCCTAAACCATAAACCCTAAACCCTAAAATTTAGAGCCTAAAACCCTAAACCTTAAACACTAAGCTAACCCTAAACCCTAGACACTAAATCAAAAAAACCCTAAACTCTAAAGCCTAAACCCTAAACCCTAAACCTTAAACCTTAATCTAACCCTAAACCCTAAGCTAACCCTAATCCTTTAAACCCTAAAAACCCTAAACCCTAAAGCTTAAAGACTAACCCCTAAACCCTAAACCCTAACCATAAACCCTAAACCCTAAAACCCTAAACCTTAAAACCCTAAACATTAAACAATAAACCCTAAACCCTAAATCATAAAATTAACCCTAAACACTAAACCCTAAACCCTAAAACCCTAAATTGTAAACCCTAAACCCTAAACCTTAAAGCCTAACCCTAAAATGCTTAACCCTAAATCATAAACCCTAAACCCTAAAATCTACTACCATAGACCCTAATCCTTAAACCCACACCCTAAACCCTAAACCTTAAACCCTAAACCCTAAACCCTAAAAACCTAAAGTAAATCAAACCTAAAAAATAAATAAATAAAAAAAACCTAAACTTAAATTAAAAAACCTAAACTAAAACCTAAACCTAAATATAAACTTCAAACTAAACCTAAAAAAATATTAAACTAAAATAAAATAAGTAAAAACCAAAACTAAACTAAAAAATAAAATAAATCTAAAAATTTAAAATGTAAATAAACTAAAAATTAAACGTAAAATAAAAATAAAATAAATTTAAAATAAAATAAAATAAAAAATTTAAACCTAAAAATAAATCTAAAAATAAAACCTAAAAATAAAAATTAAAACCAAAACCTAAAAAATAAAATAAAAATAAAATTAAACTAAAAAATAAACATAAACCTAAAAAATAAACTAAAATAAAAATCCTAAACTAAACTAAATAAACATAAAATAAATAAACTAATCTAAATAAAAATAGAAAAGTAAACTTAAATAGAAATATAAAATAAACTAAATAAACCTAAACGTACAAGTTTACTTATTTTAAAAAACCCTAAACCCCAAAGCCTAAACACTAAATCCTAAACCATAAACCCTAAACCCCAAAACTAACCCTAACCCCCAAAAACCCTGAACCCGAAAGCCTAAACACTAAACCCTAAACCCTAAACACTATTCCCTAAACCATTTGCCCTAAACCTTAAACCCTAAACCCTAAAACACTGAACCTTAAACCCTAAACCCTAAACCCTAAACACTAAAATCTACAATCCTAGACCCTAAACCCTAAACCCCAAACCCTAACCCCTAAACCCTAAACACTAAACTATAAACCCTAAAAGCTAAACTAAATAAAATTTAAAAATAAAATAACTTAAAAAACCTAAACCTAAATAATATAAAAACCTAAACTATAACCTAAACCTAAACCTAAAAATAAAATAAAATAAAAAATAAAAACTAAACATAAAATAAAAATAAAATAAACCTAAAATAAAATAAAATAAAAACTAAATAAAATCCTAAACTTAAAAAATAAAACCTAAACCCAAAATAAAAAAAAAACATAAACCTAAAATAAACAAAATAAAATAAATATAAACTAAAAATAAAATAAAGTAAACTAAAATAAATAAAACCAAAACCCTAAATCGTAAACCCCAAACCCTAAAAACCTAAAAACCTAAACCTAAACTAAATAAAACCTAAAAATAAATTAATTAAATAAACCTAAACCTAAATAAAATAAAATAAAATAAAAACCTAAACATAAACTTAAACTTAAACCTAAACCTTAAAATGAAAAAATAAAAAAAAAATGAAAACTAAACTAAAATAAAATAAATAAAAATCTAAACTAAACTAAAAAATAAAATAAACCTAAAAAAAGCCTAAATAAAAAAAAGCCTAAACATAAAATAAACCTAAAATTAAATTAAATAAAAACTAAATAAAAACCTAAACCTAAAAAATAAACCTAAAAAAAAAAAGCTAAATCTTAAACTAAAAAAAAACCTAAACTTAAAATAAACAAAATAAAATAATCATAAACCTAACCTAAAATAAACTAAACTAAAATAAATAAAACCTAAACCCTAAACCCTAAACCCTGAACCCTAAACCCTAAACCCTAAAAACATAAAAACCTAAACCTAAATTAAATATAAAATAAACTAAATAAACTAAATAAACCTAAACATACATGTTTACTTAATTTGTAATAAAAAGACCCTAAACCCTAAACCCCAAACCCTAAACATTAAATCCTAAACCCTAAACCCTTAACTCTAAAACTAACCCTAAACCCTAAACCCTAAACTCTAAACCCTAAACTAACCATAAACCCTAAATCAAAAACCCTAAACCCTAAAGCCTATACCCTAAATCGTAAGCCCTAAACCATGAACCCAAAACCTTAAACCCAAACACTAATGCTAAACCATAAACCATAAAACCTAATGCCTAAAACCTTAAACCTTAAATGATAAACCCTAAACCTGAAAGCTTAAATGCTAAACTCTAAGCCCTAAACTCTAATATAAACTTAAACCCTAAGCTAACCCTAAACTATAAACCCTAAAAACCCTAACCCTAAACACTAAACTCTAAACCATAAACCCTAACCCTAAACACTAAACCCTAAACTTTAAACCCTAAAGCCATAGACTTTAAATCATTAACACTAAATCATAAATCCTAACCCTAAACCCTAAATCCTAAAACTAACCCTAAACTCTAAACCCTAAACCCTAAACTTACAACCATAAACCCTAAACCCTAAACACTAAACCCTAAACCTTAAACCTTAAACCCTAAAACCCTAAAATTTAAATGCTAAACACTAAAATATACGACCCTAGACCCTAAACCCTAAACTCCAAACCCTAAACCCTAAACCCTAAACCCTAAACCATAAACCCTAAACCCTAAACCCTAAACTCAAAACACTAAAAACCTAAACTAAATCAAACCTAAAATAAAATAAATAAAAATACCTAAACCTAAAGAAAATAAAAACCTAAACTAAAACCTAAAACTAAACCTAAACCTAAACCTAAACCTAAAAATAAAATATAATAAAAATAAAAACTAAACTAAAATAAAATAAATAAAGTATTAAACTAAATTAAAAAATTAAATAAACCTAAAAGTAAAAATCCTAAATAAAATAAAAACTAAAGAAAAAATAAAAATAAAATAAACCTAAAATAAAATAAAATAAAAACTAAATAAAAACCTAAACCTACAAAATAAACCTAAAAAAAATCTAAAAATAAAAAATAAAACCTAAACCTAAAAAGTAAAATAAAAATAAAACTGAACTAAAAATAAACATAAACATAAACCTAAACATAAAAAGTAAAATAAAATAAAAATCCTAAACTAAAATAAATAAACATAGAATAAATGAACTAAACTAAATAAAAATAAAAAAGAAACATAAATAAAATATAGAATAAACTAAATAAACTTAAACATACTGGTTTACGTAATTTTAAAAAAAAACCCTAAATAAAAATTAAAATTTAAACCCCAAACTAAAAATCTTCCTAAACCAAAAATTAAAATAAACGTGAACATAAACAAAACTAAAATAAACTAAACTAAAATAAATTAAACCTAAACTAAAACCTAAAAAAACCAAAACCTAAACTAAATAAAATAAATAAACTAAAAATATACCTAAACCTAAAGTTAAAATTAAAACCTAAAAATAAACCAAAAATAATAACTAAGAACCTAAACCTAAAAAAATAAAATAAAAACCTAAACCTAAACCCAAAAAAAAAAAAATAAAACATAAACCTAAAAAATAAAATAAAAATAAAACTAAACTAAAAAATAAACATAAACCTAAATCTAAACCTAAAAAATAAACTAAAATAAAACTCCTAAATTAAAATTAATATACATAAAATAAATAAACTAAACAAAAAAACCTAAATAAAATTATAAAATAAACTAAAAAAACTAAATAAATGTAACCTACCGGTTTACTTAATTTTTTTTTAAAAAACACTAAACCCTAAACTGCAAAACTAAATAGTAAAACCTAAATCCTAAACCTTAAACCCTAAACTCTAAACCCTCCCCAAACCCTAAACTAACCCTAAACCCTAAACCATAAAACATAAACCATAAACTCTTAAAATGTAAACCCTTAACCCTAAACCCTAACACTAACCTAAAACTCAAAACCGTAAAGCCTAAAGCCTAAAACCCTACAACTTCAACACTAAACCAACCCTAAACCTTAAAGCCAAAACCCAAAAAGCCCTAAACGCTAAAGCCTAAACCCTATACCCTAAACTTTAAACCCTAATCTAACCCTAAACCTTAAGCTAACCCTAAACCCCTAAACCCCAAAAACCCTAAATCCTAAAGCCTAAACACTAAACCCTACCCTAACCCTAAACCCTAAACCCTAAAACCCTAAAGCTAAAAACCCTAAACCATAAACACTAAACCCTAAACCCTAAACTCTAAACCCTATATCCTAAACCTACAACCCATAAACATTAAACCCTAAACCCTAAAACCTAAACCCTAAACCTTAAACCATAACCCTAAAACCCTTAACCCTAAACCCTAAACCCTAAAATCTATAACCCTATACCCTAAACCCTAAACCCAAAACCATAAACCGTAAACCCTAAATCCTAAACCCAAACCCTAAAAACCTAAACTAAATCAGCCCTAAGAATAACATAATTGAAAAAACCTAAACCTAAATAAAATAAAAACCTAAACTAAAACCTAAACTTAAAACATAAACCTAAACCTAAATCTAAACCTTAACTTAAACCTAAAAACAAAATAAAATAAAAAATAAAAACTAAACTAAAATAAAATAAATAAAAATATAAACTAAATTAAAAAAATAAAAGAAACCTAAAAATAAAAAACCTAAATATAATAAAAATAAAACACAAAATAAAAATAAAATCTATCTAAAATAAAATAAATTAAAAACTTAAACCTATAAAATAAACTGAAAAATAAATCCTAAAAATAAAAAATAAAACCTAAACCAAAAAAAATAAAAGATAAAATAAACCTAAATAAAAAACCTAAATAAAAAATAAAACTAAATGTAAAATAAATATAAAATAAACCTAAAATAAAATAAAATAAAATTAAATAAAAACCTAAACCCTAAACTAAAAAAAAGCCTAAAACTAAAATAAACAAAATAAAATAAACATAAACATAAATTAAAATAAACTAAACTAAAATAAATAAAACCTAAATCCTAAACCCTAAACCCTAAACCCTAAAAACCTAAAAACCTAAACCTAAACTAAATAAAATATAAAAATAAAATAAATAAAAAAACCTAAACCCAAATAAAATAAAAATCTAAACTAAAACCTAAACCTAAACCTTAAAATAAAATAAAATAAAAAGTGAAAACAAAACTAAAATAGAATAAATAAAAACCTAAACTAAACAAAAAAAAATAAAATAAACAAAAAAAAATAAAAAACATAAATAAAATAAAAAATAATCATAAAATATAAATAAAAAAACCTAAACCTAAAAAATAAACCTAAAAATAAAAAACAAAACCTAAACGCTAAACTAAAAGAAAAAAAAACCTAAACCTAAAATAAACAAAATAAAATAAACATAAACCTAACATCAAATAAATAAAAACTAAACCCTAAACCCTAAACCCCAAACCCTAAAGCCTAAAACCCTAAAGCCTAAAGCCTAAACCCTAAATCCTAAACCCGAAACCCTAAAAACCTAAAAACCTAAACCTAAATTAAATAAAACCTAAAAATAAATAAAATAAAATAAAACCTAAACCTAAATAATAATAATAATATAATAAAATAAAAACCTAAACCTAAACCTAAACCTAAACCTAAAAATAAAATAAAATTAAAAATTAAACTAAAATAAAATAAATATAAAATAAAAACTAAACTAAAATAAGTAAATTAAAATATAAACTAAACTAAAAAAATAAAATACACCTAAAAATAAAAAAATCTAAATAAAATAAAAATTAAACATAACATAAACATAAGATAAACTTAAAATAAAATAAAATAAAACAAAATAAAAAGCTAAACCTAAAAAAATAAACCAAAAAATAATACCTAAAACTAACTAAAAAATAAAACCTAAACCCAAAATAAATAAAATAAAATTAGCATAAACTTAAACTAAAATAAACAAAACTAAAATAAATAAAACCTAAACCCTAAACTCAAAACCCTAAAACCTTAATCCCTAAACACTAAATCCTAAACCCTAGAAACTTAAAAACCTAAACCATAAACCCTAAACCCTAAACACTAAACCCTAAAACTAACTTTAGACACTAAACCTTCAACCCTAAACCCTAATCCCTAAACCTTAAAACCCAAAACCCTAAACCCTAAAACCTACAACCTTAAACTTTAAACCCTAAACCCTAAACCCTAAATCCTAAACCCTTAACCCTAAACCCTAAAAACCTAAAAACCTAAAAACCTAAACCTAAACTAAAAAAACTTAAAAAAAAAATAAAAAAAATCTAAACTTAAATAAAATAAAATTAAATTGAAACCTAAATAAAAACCTAAACTTAAAGCTAAAATTAAACTTAACCCTAAAAAAAAAAATAAAAATAAAAACAAAAGTAAATAAAAACCTAAACTAATCTAAAAAATAAAATAAACCTAGAAATAAAAAACCTAAATAAAATAAAATTTAAACATAAAATAAAAATAAAGAAACCTAAAAGAAAATAAAATAAAAGCCTAAACCAAAATAATAAACCTAAAAATAAAACTTAAAAATAAATAAAAAATAAAACCTAAACTTTAAACTAAAAAAAAAACTTAAACCTAAAATAAAATAAAAATAAACCTAGACCTAAACTAAAATTACCAAAACTAAAATAAATTAAACTTAAACCAAAACCTAAAATAAACTAAACCTAGACATAAAGCTAAACTAAAGAAAATAAAATATACTAAATATAAACCTAAACCTAAACTTAAAAATAAAACCTAAAATAAAAACCTAAACTTAAACCTTAAAAAATAAATTGAAAACCTAAAAATAAAAAATAAAATAAAATAAAAAACCTAAACTAAAATAAATAAACTTAAAATAAATTGGCTAAACTAATTAAAAATAAAAATTAAACTTAAATAAAAAGATAAAATAAACTAAATAAACCTAAACCTACTAATTTACTTAATTTTTTTTAAAAAAACCCTAAGCCCTAAACCCAATACCCTAAACACTAAATTCTAAACCCTAAACCCTAAACCCTAAATCCTAAACCGTAAACACTAAAACTAACCCTATACCCAAAAAACCCTAAACCCTAAACCCTAAACTAACCCTAAACCATAAATTGTAAACCCTAAACCCTAAACTAAAACTTAAACCTAAATAAAAAAAACCTAATTAAACTAAAATCAAAACCTAAACCAAAACCTAAATAAACCTAAATAAATAAACTAAAAAATAAACATAAATAAACCTAAATAAACTAAGCAAATAAACCTAAACCTAAACCTAAAACTAAATTAAATTAACCTAAACCTAAAATAAAAATAAAAACCTAAACCTAAACCTAAACCTACAAACTAAAAAAACATAAACTTAAACCTAAACTTAATCTAAACAAAATACAAAAAAATAAAATAAAAATAGAAACCTAAACCTAAACTTAAACCTAAACCTAAACCTAAATAAAAAAAATTAAATAAAATAAACAAAACTAAAATAAATAAATAAATAAAATAAAACCTATACCGAAACCTAAACCTAAACTAAACTAAACTAAATAAACCTAATAAACTTAAACCCAAAACCTAAATCGAAACCTAAACCTAAACTTAAAAACCTACACCTAAAATAAACCTAAAGTAAACTAAAAAAACCAAAACCTAAAAAACCTGAACCTAAATAAAACCTAAACCTAAACTAATCTAAATAAACCTAAACCTAATCCTAAACCTAAAAATATGCCTAAAACCTAAACCTAAACTAAATAAATATAGTAATAAATAAATAAATATAAATTAAACCTAAACCTAAACCTAAACCTAAATGTAAATAAACCTAAGCTTAAACCTAAAAACCTAAGTCTAAAACCTAAACCTAAACCTAAACTAAAATAAATAAATAAAATAAACGAAACTAATAAAATAAAAACCAAAACTAAAATAAATTAAACTAAAAACCTAAACCTAAAAAATTAAAATAAATCATAAACCTAAACCTAAACCTAAACCTAAACCTAAACTAAAATAAACCGAAAAAATAAAAATAAAATAAAAAAAAAAAAAAAAAAAAAACCTAAACCTAACCCTAAACTCAAACTTAAACATAAACCAAAACCTAAAAACCTAAAAACCTAATCATAAACCTAAACCTAAACTAAAATAAAATAAACTAAATAAAATAAAAAAAACCTAAACATAATCCTAAACCTAAACCTAAAAAATAAAACCTAAACATAAACTAAATAAACTAAATAAATAAACAAAATAAACCAAAACTAAATAAAAACAAAAAAAACCTAAACTAAACCTAAAATCCTAATCCTAAACCTAAACCTAAATAAACATAAACCTAAACTTAAACCTAAAATAAATAAATAAAAATAAAATCTAAACTAAATAAAATAAAATTAAACCTAAAACTTATAACCCTAAACCTAAACTAAAACCTAAACCTAAACTAAACTAAATAAACCTAAATAAATAAAACTTAAATAGAAAAATATAAGCTAAATAAACCTAAACCTAAACCTTACCCTAAACCTAAGACCTAAACCTAAAAATAATTGTAATAAATAAAAATAAACCTAAACTAAACTAAAAAACTAAACCAACAAATAAAACCTAAACTTAAAATAAAAAATAAACTAAAACCTAAACCTAAACCTAAATAAACCTAAACTAAAATAAACTAAAGTAAATTAAAATAAAAATAAAACCTAAAATGAAATAAAACCTAAACATAAACCTTAATAAATAAAAAATAAAAACTTAAAACTAAATAAATAAACTAAATAAAATAATCATAAACCTAAAACCTAAACCTAAACCTAAACCTAAATAAAATTAAAACTAAATAAAGTAAAAAATAAAACCTAAACCTAAACCTAAAATAAAAATAAACCTAAACTAAAATAAAATAAATAAATAAACCTAAACCTAAATAAACTAAAACTAAATATACCTAAACCTAAACCTAAACTTAAAAACCTACACCTAAAGTAAACCTAAAGTAAACTAAAAAAAACCAAAACCTAAAAAACCTGAACCTAAATAAAACCTAAACCTAAAGTAAACTAAATAAACTTAAACCTAATCCTAAACTTAAAAATATGCCTAAAACCTAAACCTAAACTAAATAAGTATAGTAATAAATAAATAAATATAAATTAAACCTAAACCTAAACCTAAACCTAAATGTAAATAAACCTAAACTTAAACCTAAAAACTTAAGTCTAAAACCTAAACCTAAACCTAAACTAAAATAAATAAATAAAATAAACCAAACTAATAAAATAAAAACCTAAACTAAAATAAACTAAACTAAAAACCTAAACCTACAAAATTAAAATAAATCATAAACCTAAACCTAAACCTAAACCTAAACTAAAATAAACCGAAAAAATAAAAATAAAAATAAAACATAAAATAAATTAAAAAAAATAAAACCTAAACCTAACCCTAAACTCAAACTTAAACATAAACCAAAACCTAAAACATAAACCTAAACCTAAACCTAAACCTAAACTAAAATAAAATAAACTAAATAAATTAAAAAAAACCTAAACATAATCCTAAACCTAAACCTAAAAAGTAAAACCTAAACATAAACTAAATAAACTAAATAAATACATAAAATAAACCAAAACTAAATAAAAACAAAAAAACCTAAACTAAACCTAAAATCCTAATCTTAAACCTAAACCTAAATAAACATAAACCTAAACTTAAACCTAAAATAAATAAATAAAAATAAAACCTAAACTAAATAAAATAAAATTAAACCTAAAACTTATAACCCTAAACCTAAACTAAAACCTAAACCTAAACTGAACTAAATAAACCTAAATAAATAAAACCTAAATAAAAAAATATAAACTAAATAAACCTAAACCTAAACCTTATCCTAAACCTAAGACCTAAACCTAAAAATAATTGTAATAAATAAAAATAAACCTAAACTAAACTAAAAAACTAAACCAACAAATAAAACCTAAACCTAAAATAAAAAATAAACCTAAACCTAAACCTAAATAAACCTAAACTAAAATAAACTAAAGCAAATTAAAATAAAAATAAAACCTAAAATGAAATAAAACCTAAACATAAACCTTAATAAATAAAAATAAAAAACCTAAAACTAAATAAATAAACTAAATAAAATAATCATAAACCTAAAACCTAAACCTAAACCTAAACCTAAATAAAATTAAAACTAAATAAAGTAAAAAATAAAACCTAAACCTAAACCTAAAATAAAAATAAACCTAAAATAAAATAAAATAAATAAATAAAACTAAACCTAAATAAACTAAAACTAAATAAACCTAAACCTAAACCTAAACTAAAAATAAAATCTAATCCTAAATAAACTAAACAAATCATTTTTCCTCTGATTGGTGGATTTGTTGGAGCTCCTTTATTTTTGGTGATTTTCTATTTTCTCCTTCGTGTTGACTGGTTGATCTATGGGGGTTGGAGGGGACTTTGCTTACCTCTAGCTTATTTTCCCTCCTTCCTCATTAACTGGTGGTGGTTGGGTGGTCCTCCTTGGTTTTTTCTCCCTTGGTTGTATTGTCTAGCTAGGTGACTACCATTTCTATTTTCTATTTTTTTTGATGATCTCTAGGAGGGTTGTGGCTATTGATGCTACTATTTTTTCCATCTATTTTGGGCTCTATTTTGGGTTAGATTTTTTATTTGGGCTAGCCGCCCCCTTCTGATATTGGATCCTATACTACTCTGGTTGGTTGTTGAGTGCCAATTTTTGGTCTCTTCAGGATTTGATTAGCTTAGGTCTTTTTAAAACATTTTGGATATTCTCTTGGTTTGTGTTGGGGATTCCTGCTAGTTGGCTGTTTTCTCTTTTGATTGGCATGAGGATAGCTGCTTTGTGGTTTTTTTCCTTCCCGACCTAGTTGTGGATGATTTTATTGGTGGCTGATACCTGGTGGCTTTTTGTCACTCCCTACTGGATTGATGGCATCCTTTTCTTTGCTTGGATTGGTCTAGTGTCTACTGATGGCTGGTTATGGTTCTCCCTTGCTTGGAGCTTCGAAGTCTATTTGAATGATGGTTGATGTTATTTTTTATTTTATTTTAGTCTCTTTTTTGGGCTATTGTATTAGTTGTTGCTATGCTTATAAATTGGCTTATTTCTTTGAATTCTTCCTTGCTTGTGGTGGTTCTATCACTCACCTTACTGTATCTTCTGGGTGGCTAGCTATTTGTGACTAGTCTGGTATGGTTTTGTTTGGTTGTTTAATTGTTGGCTTGCTGCTGGCCAATTATTTCTTTATTTTCTAATGCAAGTTCTGGAATCCTTTGGGCTGCTTGCTTTCGATGTTGGCTTGTATCAGGTGTGATGGCTATGATGGCCCTGATGTTACCCATATATTGTTTTTGGTTGGTAGCATTGCATATGAATGTAACCCTTCTTAGAAAGTTTGGATGCTCATATGCATTGTTACCCCTTGAGATGATCTTAACTAAGCCTGAGCCTTTTCTTTCTTAGCTCTCTCTAATTGATTTCTTTATCCTTATCCTTGTTAGCAATGACTATTGCCTTTATAGTGTTTTGCAAATTTCTTTTATAGGTTGGAACTTTTTAGATGGATTGATCGTTACTCAGTCAACTCAAGTGTTGTTGATGTGGATCTTGCAATCTTGCCTCCCAAAAGAGATCATGAGCCGATGCTGACTAGTCTTTTCACTATTTTTTTTCTTATATTGTACTAGTCTTAATCTATGTCTTTTCCTCTTTTACTTTTTTAGTAATTTTTTTCCCATTGTTTTTTCATTGTACTTAGATGGGGGTTTAGCTCTTTAGGTTCCTTGTAGCTTGAGAGCAATTGATCTCTGAGCTTTACCCTATTAAGGACATTATATCTGTTTCTTTTACAGTAATAAAATTTTAACCTTTCCAAAGAAAAATAAATAAATAAAACCCTAAACCCTAAACCCTAACCCTAAACCCAAAACCCAAAACCCTCCCTAAAACCCTAGACCTTAAACCCTAAGCTAACCGTAAACCATAAACCCTAAACCCTAAAAATCCTAAACTTAACCCTAAACCCTACCTAAACCTTAAATCCCTAAACCCTAAACCCTAAACCTAAACCCTAAACTCTAAACCCTAACCTTAAACACTAAACCCTAAAACTAACCCTAAACCCTAAAACTAACCCAAAACCTAAAACCTAAACCCTAAACCCTAAACCCTAAACCCTAAAACTTTGAACCCTAAACCCTAAACCCTAAAATTTAAAAAATTAAATAAAAACTTAAACCTTAAAAAAAAACATAAAAATAAATAAAAATATAACTTAAACCATAAAGTAAAAAATACCTAAACCTAAAATAAATAAAATAAAATAAACCTAAACCTAAGCAAAAATAAACTAAACTAAAAAAAATAAAACCTAAACCTAAACCTAAAATAAACTAAGCCTAAACCCTAAACAAAATAAACTAAATAAACTTAAAATAAACGTAAACCTAAACAAGAAAAATAAAGCCTAAGAATAAACCTAAAATAAAAACCTAAAATATAAGCCTAAAAAAATAAAATAAAAACCTAAACATAAACATAAAAATAAAAAATAAATTCTAAACATAAAAAATAAAATAAAAAGAAAACTAAATGAAAAAATAAACATTAACCTAAACCTAAACCAAAAAAATAAACTAAAATACAAAACCTAAACTAAAATAAATAAACCTAAAATAAACAAACTAAACTAAATAAAAATAAAAAAATGAACCTAAATAAAATAAAAAATAAAATAAACTAAAATAAATAGAAAATAAACATAAACCTAAACACTAAGAATGGCCAGAACTTTGATGGCAGAACATCAACCGTGCTCACCAGATCCACAAGTGGGCCGGCTAATTTTGTGGGGATCCGAGGTCCCGTGGATATGGAGGTGGTGCTCGGAGCAGTGGTGGTTATGGACAAGGGAAAAGTGATGGAGGTTATAGACATGGTGGTGGCGGAGGGAGAGATCAGGGATATGATGGTGGATCCCAGTACTCGAGAGGCCGGAGTGGTTCTGATGGGGACTGGAGAAACAAGAACAATGGATCCGATCTACTTATGGAACTCATAGAGACGAAATTATCTAGGGTTTTGATTTGCTCTATGCATGTTCATTATTTTATCTATGTCATCGCTTGTGTATTAAAAAAACATGGTGAGTTACTTGATGAAATGAAATCAAAAGAACAATGTTGAATTTGAATTTGTTCTCGCTAAGAAAAAAACCTAAACCTTAAACCTAAAATATAAACCTAAACCCTAAACCCTAAACCCTAAAACCTAAACCTAAACCTAAATCCTAAACAAACTCCTAACCTAACCTAAACCTAAACTCTAAACCTTAAACCCTTAAACCCTAAACCCTAAATTAACCCTAAACTCTTAATCTAAAACACCAAAAACCCTAAGCCCTAAACCTTAAACCCTAAATCCTAAACTAACCCTAAACTCTAAGCTAACCCTAAACCCTAAACCTAAGCCTTAAACCCTAAAAACCACAAACCCTAAAGCATAAATACTAAACCCTAAAACCTAAACCCTAACCCTAAAACCAAAATCTTAAAACCCTAAATCCTAAAACCCCAAACCCTATACCCTAATCCCTAAACCTTAAACCCTAAAAACCTAATAACCTAAACCTAAACTAAATAAAACCTAGAGATATAATAAATAAAAAAACCTAAACCTAAACCTAAAAATAAAATAAATTAAACTAATAAAAATAATTTAAAATATAATCAATAAAACCTAAACTAAACTAAATAAAAAAAATTAACATAAGAAAAAAAAAACTAAATAAAAAAAACTAAACATAAAATATAAATAATATCAACCTAAAATCAACCAAAAATAAAATAAAATAAAAACTAAATAAAAAACCTAAACCTAAAAAATTAACCCAAAATAAATAAAAAATAAAACCTAAAAAAATGTAAAAAAACCTAAACCTAAAATAAACTAAACCAAAATAAATAAATTCTAAACATAAATCTAACTTAACTAAACCTAAACACAAAACTAAATAAATTAAAATAAACTAAAAATAAACCTAAACTTAAACTAAAAAATAAAACGTAAAAATAAACCAAAAATTTGAACCTAAAAAAATAAAATAAAAACCTAAACCTAAAAATAAAAAAAAAATAAAACTTGAACCTAAAAAATAAAATTAAGAAAAAACTCAACTAAAAAATAAACCTAAACCTAAACCTTTACCTAAAAAATAAAATAAAATAAATAAACCTAAACTAAAATAATTAAACTAAACTAAATAAAAACTAAAAATAAACATAAATTAAAAAATAAAATAAACTAAATAAACCTAAACCTACCCGTTTACTTAATTTAAAATAAAAACCCTAAACCCTAAGCTAAACCTAAACCCTAAACCCTAGACCCTAAACCCCAAACCCTAAAAACCCTAAACCTTAAAGCTTAAACACTAAACCCTAAACCCTAAATGCAAATCCATAACCCTAAATCATAAACCCTAAAACCATAAACCCTAAAACCCTAAACCTTAAGCCCTAAACTCTAAATCTTGAAAACCTAAAAACCTAAACCTAATTTAAATAAAACCTAAAAAGAAATAAATAAAAAAGCCAAAACCTAAATAAAATTAGAAAAATAAAATAAAATAAAATAAAAACCTAAACTAAAACCTAAACTTAAACCTAAAAATAAAATAAAAATAATAAAAATAAACTAAAATTTAATATATTAAAACCTAAAGTAATCTTTAAAAAAAAACCTAAATAAAATAAAAACTAAACGTAAAATAAAAACTAAATAAACCAAAAATAAAATAAAATAAAACCTAAATAAAAACATAAACCTAAAAGATAAACCTAAAAATAAAATCTAAACCCTAAACTAAAGAAAACCTAAACCTAAAATAAAAATAAAATAAACAAAAAAATAAACGTAAAGCTAAACCTCAACTAAAATGAACTAAACTAAAATAAATAAAACCTAAACCTAAACTTAAAATAAACTAAACCTAAACACTAAACTAAATAAAATAAAATAAATTTAAAATAAACCTAAACCTAAACTAAAAAGTAAATCCAAAAAATAAACTTAAATTAAAAAGCTAAACCTAAACCTAAAAAAAGAACCCCAAACCTAAACCTGAAAATAAAAAAATAAACCTAAACCTTAAAAATAAAATAAAAATAAAGCTAAATTGAAAAATAAACATAAACCAAAACCAAAACCTAAACCTAAAAAATAAATGAAAATAAAAAACATAATAAAAAATAGATAAACATAAAATAAATAAACTAAACTAAATAAAAGCTAAAAATAAATTAATTAAACTAAACAAACCTATACCAACTGATTTACTTAATTTTTAAAAAAATCTAAACGCTAAACCTTAAACCCTAAACACTAAATCCTAGAGCCTAAACCTTAAAACTAACCCTAAACTCTAATCCCTAAAAAACCATAAACTCTAAACCTTAACCTTAAACCCTAAACCTTAAACCATAAACCCTAAACCCTAAACCCTAAACCCTAACCCTAAACCCTAAACCTTAAAAGCATAAACCCCAAAACCCTAATCCCAAAACTCTAACTCTAAACCCCAAACCCTAAACCTAAACCTAAAGTAACTAAATAAATTTAAAAATAAACCTAACCCTAAAACCTAATAAACCTAAGCCTAAACCTAAACCCTAAGGATGGGCAGAACCATGATAATAGGAACATCACCATCATCCTTCGCCTAAATCTGAGTGGAGGAGAAGGCATGGCTAGCTATTCAATGGTGGGGGATCTAGAGGTCTTAGATATGTCGAGGTAGTGGTTGGAGCAGTGGCGATTTTGGAGGCAAGAGGAGTGACAGAGGTTATAGCCATGGTGGTGGCCGAGGGAGAGATTGGGGATATGATGGTGGATCCCACTACTCGAGAGGTCGGGGTGGTTCTGATGGGAACAGGAGAAACTGAAGAACAGTCAATCCGATCTGCTGCTTATCGAACTATGTCTTTAAAGTAGAGATGGTTCTGGTTATCTAGGATTTTTGATTTGCTCTATGCATGCTCTTTTTTATCTATGTTGATGCTTGTGTCTTAAAAAATGTGATGTGTTACTTGCTTGATGAAATCAAAAAGAAGAAATGTTGAATCTGAATTGGATCTCTTTCAAAAAAAACCATAAGCCATAAACCCTAAACTAAAACCTAACCCTAAACCTAAAACCTAAACTCTAAACCCTAAACCCTCAACCCTGAAAACCTTAAACCCTAAACCCTAAAACCCTAAACCCCCTAAACCCTAAACCCTAAACCCTAAACCCTAAACCCTAAATGCTAAAAAGCTAAAAACCTAAACCTAAACTAAATAAAACCTAAAAATAAAATAAATAAATAAACCTACACCAAAATAAAATAAATAAAATAAAATAAAATAATAACCTAAACATAAACCTAAACATAAAAAGAAAATAAAATAAAAAGAACTAAACTAAATTAAATAAATAAAGACCTAAACTAAACTAAAAAATAAAAACCTAAATAAAAATAAAATAAACCTAAAATATAATAAAATAAAAACTAAATATAAACCTAAAATAACCTAAATAAAATAAAATATAACATAAAAATAAATAAAAAATAAAACCTAAACCTAAACTATAAAATATATTAACATAAAAAAAAATATAAAATAAACCAAACCTAAACTAACATAAACTAAACTAAAATAGATAAAACCTAAACCTAAATAAACTAAACCTAAACCTAAACCTAAACTAAATAAAATAAAATAAGCTAAAATTAAAACCCAAAAATAAACCAAACTCAAACATCAACTATTAAATAAAATAAAAACCTAAACCTAAAATAAAAAATAAAACCTAAACCTAAAAAATAAAATAAAATAAAATAAAATAAACCAAAAAATAAACCTAAACCTAAACCCTAAACCCTAAAAACTTAAATGTAAAACCTTAAACCCTAAACCCTAAATCGTAAACCCTAAACCTAAACCTAAAGTAGCTAAATAAATAAAAAAAATAGACCTGAACCTTAAAAGCTAATAAACTTAAACCTAAACCTAAACCCTAAGATTGGGCATAACCTTGATGGCAGGAACATCACCGTCAACCAGGCTCAGTCTAGATGTGGCCATGGAGGCGAAGGCAGAGATGGCGGTTATCATAGTGGTGGTGGGGGATATGGATGTGTTGATGGATATGGAGGTGGCTTTTATGGATGTTGGATGAGCGACAGAGGTTACAACCATTGTGGGGGTGGAGGGAGAGATCAGGGATATAGTGGCGAATCTCCTACTCAAGAGGAGGGGTGGTTCTGATGGGAATCAGAGAAATTGAAGAATGGCCAATCTGATCTGCTTCTTATGGAACTATGACTTTATAGTAGAGATAGCTCTATTAGTCCATGGTTTTCGATTTGCACTATGCGTGCTCATTTTTTATCTATGTCATCGCTTATGTCTTAGAATACTTGGTGTGCTATTTGGTTGATCAAATAAAAAAGAAGAAATGTTGAATCTGAATTTGTTCTCTGCTAAAAAAAACCCAAAACCCTAATCACTAAAGCCTAAACTAAAACATAAACCCTAAACATAAAACCTAAACCCTAAACCCTAAACCCAAAACCCTAAACCTTAAACCCTAAACCCTCTACAAAAAAGAAAAACTAAAAAAAAAGAAACCCGAAACCCTAAAACCCTAAACCCTAAACCATAAACTCTAAATCCTAAAACCAATAACCTTAAACCCTAAACCCTAAACCCAAAACCCAAAACCCTAAGCCTTAAACCCTAAACCCTAAACCCTAAAAATCTAAAAACCAAACCTAAACTAAATAAAACCTAAAAATAAAATAAACCCTAAACCCTAAACCTAAATAAAATAAAATAATAAAATAAAATAAAAACCAGAACTAAAACCTAAACTTAAACCTAAAAATAAAAGAAAATAAAATAAAATAAATTAAATTAAATTAAATTAAATTAAACAAAAACATAAATTAAACTAAAAAATAATATGAACCTAAGAATTAAAAACTAAAATAAAATAAAAACTAAATGTAAAACAAAAACAAAATAAACCGAAAATAATTAAAATAAAAACTAAATAAAAACCCAAACCTAAAAAATAAACCTAAAAATAAATAAAAAATAAAACCTAAACTCTAAACTAAAAATAAACTAAACCTAAAATAAAAATAAAATAATCCTAAACCTAAACTAAAATAAACTAAACTAAAATAAATAAAATCTAAAGCTAAACCTAAACCTGAACTAAATAAAATAAATTAAATTACAAAAAAATTAAACCTAAACTAAGAAATAAAACCTATAAATAAACCTAAAATAAAAACTAAAACCTAAACCTAAAAAAATAAAATAAAAATTGAAACCTAAACCTAAAAATAAAAAATAAAACTTAGACTTAAAAAATAAAAGAAAAATAAAACTAAGCCAAAATAAATAAACCTAATATAAATGAACTAAACTAAATAAAACTAAAAATAAACCTAAAAAATTAAAAAATAAATTAAAGTAAAATAAATAAAAAATAAACTAAATAAACCTAAACCTACTGGCTTACTTAATTAAAAAAAAATCAATAAAAAGTTAAAAAAAACCCCTAAACCCTAAACCCTAAATCCTAATTACTAAATACTAAACCCTAAACCCTAAAATCTAAACCCTAAACCTACAACCCAAAACCCTAAACTTGTAACCCTAAACACTAAACCCTACACCCTAAACCTTAAAAAACCATAAACCTTAAACCCTAAACCCTAAACCCTAACCCCTAAATCCTAAACCCTAAATGCTAAACTATCCCTAAGCCTTAAACCCTAATCCTGAAATCCTAAATGTTAAACACTAAACCCTAAACCCTAAACCTAAAACTAACCTAAAAATGAAAAAAAAGAAAGAAATAAAAAGAGGGAATGTGGGACAAGTTGAGGCATGTAGGATAAAGTTGGCATCTCTCTCTCTCTCTCTCTCTCTCACCAAAACATGACACACTAAAAAATGAGGCCATCTTTTTTCTCATCTCCTTCGTGCAAGAGTCAAGACCTCTCATTCCTACTTCACTTGAGAGTGGCTCTCCCATCCCAGCCATCCCTAAAAAAAATAAATAAATAAATAATCTCTTCGATCACCTCTCCTCCGCTAGATGCAAAGTTAAAAGCGAACTCTCCCTCACATCCATCTCTTCCTCTCCTGCTTAAGACGCAAGGTAATCCACACCTCCCTTTCCTCTAGTAAACCTCTTTCCTCACTTTCTAAACTTGAGACATACTATAGTGTAGTGCTCGAGACTTCCTTGATCCCAACTAGCCCCAATATTACAAAAGCACATGTAAAACACGACACTCCATAGCCTCCACTGAACTCTCCTCTATGCCTTCATCCTCTCATGACTTTCCAACTGGTTAGTCCCATTCTTCATCGCTTCTCCCATTGCATCGCTGGTCATAGAAGAACCCCTTCGAAGATCTGTGGTGGATGGTTCTCTAGATTCAACATGAAGAAAGAATCCCTACCTGAAATTGTAAAGGCTAGTCATCTGGTCCTCAACGAGCCCACCGTGGAGGTCTCCTTGAAGGAGAGCAAAATGAAGAAGATCCAGAAGATCATAGATGGCATGATTGTGGTCATGCAGAAGGCCCCTGGTATTGGCCTCGTTGCTCTATAGATTGGTATTCCTTTGAGGGAATCAAGTTGAGTGGACATGGAATAGGTGTAAGTATTGATGCAGAATAGTATACCAGGAATTTACTTTCCCTGAAAGCCATCCTCAATGATCTGTACAAAAATTCCAAATCAAAGGCACTGTTGGTAGTGCCTGGAGGGTTCTTTAATGATCCATAGTGGTATGCTCAGCTTCTAGAGGCTTCTGAACCTAATGTTCTCAATGCCCTAACACATCATATATATAATCTAGGTGGAGATTATAATTCTTGAAGGAACAAAGGAATACATTAGCTATGATCCTAAGAGTGAAATTGATGCACAAGACCATTGACCTTTTGATCGGCTAGTAATAATTAATCCAAAGCTTCAGAAGAAGGGAAGCAAAATAGCTTTGTTCTTTGGAAGATGTTTGAGCATTGATGGATTTAGATCTATGGTAGCATGGCACCTGCAGGTGGAGGTCATAGGTCACAATCATTTTGGTCAACCTATCAAATTACTGGTTCTGGATGGATCGCTCGCATAATACAATATGAGTTTCATCATCTGAATGGGACTATATATGTGGATAAGATTATTTGGAGAACATTCAGAAAAGTCTAGAATCTGGATTTGCCTCTTCCAATAAGATGCCCAAAGCCAAGTGTCTATGAGCAAGTGAGGAGGAATTGAACCATAGGAGCAAAGAAAAAGAATGCTAGCTGAAGTATTAATCTGACCCAACAAGAACCTCAATAAGGCTTTGTTTCTTCGAAATGAAGGCACCTCTTGGTTGGAATCTTCTAGACATTAACTTTGGTGAGGTATAATCCTTAAATATTTAGAAATCCTTAGGGATCTCATGTTTGATGTGTTGAATGTGAGTGTTATTAGGATCAAACCCTTAGAGCCTGAACACTTTACTTTTTAATCTTTTTAGAGAGAGTTTAGAGACAAAACTAAGACTATTCATTTTATGTGTTTGAAGTGAATAGTTTTGGTTAGGCCGGATGGCATAGTGATTTGATTCTACCTATCAAGCCATGATTAACTTGTGGGCCATTTGATCTTTGATCGATTGATCATGATTAATCCAATATTTTATTTATTATTAAATTCAATCGGATCTAAAAAAAGGAGTTAATCAATCTTTAGAATTAAAAAAGAAACAAATAATATGTTATCAAACAAAATCCAAAAAAATGTACAAATTAAATTATCAAAAGGTTTATATAAAACATAGTATAAAAAAATTAACTAAACCAATAACATTATAAATATTATAATCAAATATAAATTATTGTTTGAAAATAATTTATGAAAGTCAATTATAAAAATCAACTCAATCCCTAATTGTTATATGTTGATCTTAAAAGTCCAAAAGAAAATTTAGTTATGAGACATATCCCAATTATATAATTTAACTATTAATTACAATTGAGTAAGCTTTATTTGATTAGTTATTCATATAAAATATTGGAGGAAAATGATTAGGACTTATTTCCTAATTATTTCTTCTAATTAATTTCATTAAGAGAGGGGATTTATGGAATAAGATTGGGACCTCTTTCCCAACCCATTCCTTATATTAATTTCATTTGGAGGATAATTAATCAATTTGGCCAATTAAGTAAGAGAATTTGATTAATTAATTAATGATTTTATTAATCAAATTGAAATTACAATTAATCTGATCTTCATTAATTAACTCATGAGTAGATCTTTAGGTGTTTAATAGCCTAAAGAAATTTAAAGAAATTATGATTTACCCATATGTGTTGGAAAATCATAAAAGTAATTAATTAAGTTTTTTAATCTAATTAATCAATAATTGTGAGCTAATTGCATTAGGCCCTTTCATTTCTTTGGATCTTTATAAGTTATTTTCCTTGTATATCATATTGGCTCATAATTATTTAATTAATTATTTTAAGGTAACATAAGTAAGGGTTAATTAGTCGATTTAATGCATATTACAACCTAATTAATCCATAAAATCCACTTAATTACATTTTATTAAACCAAATCAATTCACAAACATTAGAATGTGTTAACATTAGCAAACATTTCTACATTTCATTAAATTAAATCGAATCATAAAAGTTAAAAGTGTCATAAGAAACTTTGGTTTGCTTGAATGAAATCTTGTGTTTAAGTTTAGTTATTCCTCTCCAATCATATTAAATGTTGTATGACTTTTGATTCATGCATTCATCTTTTGAAAAATTAACTAAATCAAATGGTTCCCTTTATGTCAAGCTTGCATGTATTGATCTAATTTAATATATGTGTGGCTATTATCACTATTAAATAAAAGTTATTTTCAAAAGTTTATAAGTCAAGTATAATATTTGGTTTGATAATAGTTATAAATATTTATAAGCTTGCATGTGTCTATGGTTTAGAACATGTGATATGGAGTTCTCTCTCTTTAGTTTATATGGATTTACATAAAGTTTGAATGTTAACAAGTGTATAGTCCATTTGAAAAGGACATGAAATCTATTTGAATTCATTCCTATGTATTCCTATGTTAGAATTTAGATAGAACTTTAGCTCACTTCTATAAATAATTCAATTGAAAGAAATACAACTTTTGCATGATTTTCCATTCTTGTAGTCACTTGTACATTCATGTGTATTCAAGAATAGTGGGTATATCTAGTTTTGACATTTTGGGGATGCATGGTTTTAAGTTGCCCCAAGGAGGCCTTTAACTTACTCACCCCCCAAGTTTAATAGTGGTGAAGTATCTGCTTAAAACTTTTATACACTTGTATGTGAATTTAGCTAATGAATGAAAATCTATTTTTTCAACTTGAGCTCACATGTATAAATAATTTAATTGAAATAAGTACAACTTTTGCATGATTTTCCATTCTTGTAGTCACTTATACATTCATGTGCATTCAAGAATAGTGGGTATATCTAGTCTGGACATTTCGAGGATGCAAGGCTTTAAGTAGCCCCAGTGATGTCTTTACCTCACTCCCCTGGTTCAAAAATGTTGAAGTATCTGCTTAAAAAATTTATACACTTGTATGTGCATTTAGCTAATGAATGAAATTCTCCTTTTCAACTTTAGCTCACATGTATAAATAATTCAATTGAAAGAAATAGAACTTTTGCATGATTTTCCATTCTTATAGTCATTTGTACATTCATGTGTATTCAAGAATAGTGGGTATATCTAATCTGAATATTCCAGGGATGCAAGGCTTTAAGTATCCCTAAGGAGGTCTTTACCTCATTCCCCTAGTTTAATAATGGCAAAGTATCTGCTTAAAACTTTTATACACTTGTATGTGCATTTAGGTAATGAATTAAAATCTCCTTTTCTACAAATATACACATCTACATTCATCATCTAAGTGTGCTAAAACATATTATATGTGTAGGTATATTTAGGTATCTTTCTGTCATGTGATAGTAATTCAATTGAATTAATCTTAAGATATCTTTCATATTAAATAAGGTTATTTAAAGTGAACCTAAACTTAACATTAAGTTAAAATGTATAATAAGCCATTCATTAAAAAGAACTAAATCAAATTAACATGCTTTAGAAAGTGGCTTAAGGTAGGGATGAAAGAGGGTAATCCTCTTTTCTTCTCTTTAAAACACTTAGTTGCTAACTGTAATAAAATGAAACAAAAGAAAACACAAATTAAAATTCTCAAATCAATTAAACAACTTCAAGTGAAACTAACCCTTCATGTTTAATCAAATCTTTCTAAATTTAAAGAACTACAACTCTAATGCCTAGCAAGACATACCACACAAGCCTTTACACACACATTAGAAATAAGTCACTACTTTTAGCTTTACGTTAGGGTGGTGCTTGGTATGATGTATATTTTGGTTTGTTATGTATTATTGCAGGCTAGATGTTAGGGTGTATGCCTTGTAGACTGGATGGTAAGCCGTGATTAGCCTAATCATATTTTATACATGGGATTATGTTTAAGAGGTGCTTAAAAATAAATATAAATGCTTTCTTTACAGGTTTCTTATCCCCTAAGCATAATCCAAGTTAGGACATGTGGGCTTGGTTACCCATGTGTAGGGTGCTAAGTTCAAATTATGATATAACTGCTTGAGATTACATGTATGTTTAACTAACCTATGTTTTGCAGGTATAGTTAGATTTACTTTTTCTATTCTTAATGTAATTTTGATATTAGGAATTATGATTAGAGCTATGGGGGATAAGGATGAGAATTGGCTAGAAGGCTTTTCCTTGGGAGGCCATGTGATGCCTTTGAAGTGGAGCAAATTAAATCAAAGGAAAGAAATGAAGACATAAGAATGAAGAATGATGACCCCCCATAGCATTCATTCATTATAAATTGTAATTATTATTTTGTAATTTAAGGTTGTATATGGGTAGAGCTCAGCTACCCATCTTTTCTTTTTGAGTTGAATGGTGGTACGTGATTGCATCAGCCTTTTAATCTTTCATGATAGTTATAGAAATTGGTTGATGATTTGTTTAGGATGTGTACTACAAATTGCATGCTTTTCTTAGTTTCTTAAATGATTGATGTTTGAATGTGTGTCACAAATGCGATTAGGCTCTTAGAAAAAAATAAATCTTTTACCCAACTACAACTCATAACTAAAGTTGTAAATAATTCATAACTTCACATAAAGCCTAAGCATTAAATCAAGCTAATTAAAATATTTAGCAACCCCTTAGCTAAATGTTGTATGTCTCACCTCATGCATGCATATTGCTTCACTCTTGCTAAGAGAGGGTTTCCATCCTTCCATGTTAGGGGAAGGCTTGACCTTTGTGGGTTTCTTCTATTGTGGAAAACACCTCTTTCCTATAGATTTAGCTAATAATCTAACTTCATTATACATATAGGCATACAAAATGCCAAAACCTTTGTCAAAATGAAGTGTCCAAAATCAAATAAAAGTTGAATAGATTTGCATTTATAGATTAAGTCATTAATCATACCAGTCTTGCTCTAGTCTCTTGGGGAGTGGGATTAAGGAATTTTGTCTCTTTCTAAATTAATAACATCCCAACTATCTTGCAAATACCTAAGACTTTCCTACATGATTTTAAAATCATAAGAGGAGTTAGCTGGTAGCCACTCCATATGGTTATAAGGCCAGTAGTCGAGTGGTTTATTCTCTCTTATGGAGGTAAACCTTATGCCCATTTTTGCTTAGACTTAGGTTGTGCTTTGGCTTATGCCAAAGCTCCCTAGATATAGGATCTGAGGTAGCTATTTCCTTTAGGCTACTAGAATAAATCACCACCTCTTAGGCATTTCCACAACCTTGTGTTGTTAGATTATAAGTCCTAGCTTTCTAATAAATTATCAACTTCAATAAAATTAATCTCTTCAACTTCAAACATATAAAGACCATCCATAGGATAGATTGGAATGCTAATTAGGCTTCCTAGTATCATGAGCATTTCTTCACATTCCCTTTGGCCTTGATAATAAGTCTTCTGCTTGAACAATCCCATTTGATTTTCCAATACAAACAATCTTTTGATAGTCTAGCCTTGAAATCTTTGGAGACCTTAATTTCTTCTTTAATAAAAAGTATTCCTAAGGAAATCCCATTCCTTAGGATGTAATTAACTATGGGGCCTTGCCTCCATAAGTAACTTAATGAACCCAGCTTAAAATAAACCCTACTTTACTTTTCCATGTAAAGTAGGGGAAAGATCTCTAGTATATTCAAAGACTCATCATGCCTTTAGAGTCTTTATTAGGTGATTAGGCCCATTATAGGGTGATTATTTCTATCTTTAAAGATAGTGCATCATTCTTTATTGTTGTACTTGATCACTTCAATAAGTATCCCCTAAGATCTGTGTGGTGTCCTAGATCTCAAAAATAAACACTATAATTAATTTTTTTAATGTTGTGGCTAAAAATTGGAATGCTCCTTTACATCCTAATAATTTGATTAGGGGGATGAATAGACTCTGGTTTAAACTAAAATGACTTAAACAAATTCTAGTTTGGTGGAACATGCATTATTTTAAAAAACTTTTTACTGATATGAAGGATATGGAAACTTTGGTTTGTGATCTTGAAGTTTTTGTTATGATAGAACCTTCCAAGATTATGGACTTAAATGAGGCAAAGGATAAACTTGTTAATTTTCAAAATATGGAAGAAACTTATTGGCATCAAAAAGATGCTAGTAAACATATTATTGATGGTGACAGGAATACTAGGTATTTACATGTTTTAGTTAATAAAAAGAGAGCTTTAAATAATATTCAGAAAATTAAAAATGATAATCGAGATTGGATTATTGAAAATAATGATATTTAGGATTTAGTTATTACTTATTTTAGAAATATGCTTAATAAGAGTTGCTCTTATGAAGCTATTTGTAAATCACACTTGATTCCTTCTATTATTACCAATGATGATAATGCTTTGCTTACTATTTTGCCTAATGAAGATGAAAATTTTAAAGTTCTTAATAGCATGAACATAGATTCTGTTGCTGGAAAATGTTGGTTTATTATTAAAAATGATTAGATTGATTTTGTGGTTGGTTTCTTTAATGGTAATCCTTTTCCAAGATTATTTTCTAGCACTTCTATTATTATCATACCTAAGAATGATATTTCGGACTATTAGAGTGAGTTTATACCTATTAGTCTTTGCACTTTCTTCAATAAGCTAATTTCCAAAATTATTGCCAACAGGCTTAGTCTTCTTCTTCATAAGATTATCTCTCTCAACCAAATTGGTTTTGTTAGATGGAGATCTATTTCTTATAATATTTTACTTGCCCAAAAATTAATTCATAATTTAGATGCTAAGACTAAAGGTGGAAACATTCTTTTCAAATTAGATATTACCAAAGCATTTGATGATATCTCGTGGGATTTCCTTTTTCATATTCTAAATTTATTTGGGTTTTCTCATAAATTTTTTTTTCCTATTAAAAACTATATTAATAATGCCTGGTTTTCTATTTTGCTTAATGGGTAGGCTTTGGGTTTCTTTCCTTCCTCCCATGGATTAAGATAAGGGTATCCTTTATCTTTTGCTTTAATTGTCATTATTGTTGAATACTTATCTAGGAGCATCAATGATTTTTTCTTAAATAATCCTAGTATCTATTACAGGACTCTTGGTGGTTTTCATGCTTCCCATTTAAGCTTTGTGGATGATTTCATTATTTTTTGCAATGCTTCTATTCATCATATCAAGAATCTTAAAAATATTTTAAATATATTTCATAAAGAAAGTGGTCTTACTATCAATGACAAAAAAAAGTTATTTTATTACTTCTTCTAATATCTCCAATAATAAAATCAATCACATCCTACATATCACTAATTTTAAACATCAACATTTACCTCTTAAGTACTTCTTTTCAAAGGTCCAAAATGATCCCATCTTTTGATGAGTTAATTCAAAAATAATAAATAAAATTTCTATTTGGGAATTCATTTACTCTCCTTTGGTGGCAGGCTCACTATTCTTAAAAGCACTCTTAATTCAATGCCTCTATATTTGATTCAAACTATTATCCCTACTAATTATACTCTTATAAGAATTGATCACTTGCTTAATAGGATCCAATAATTTTACTAAATAAATGCATTGGACATCCTGGCATAATTGTTGTGGTCCTTTGGGTGAGGGTGGTCTTGGTTGTAAACCTATTCATGAAGCTATTACTGCTTTTTGTCATAAGCTCTAGTGGAATTTTAGATAGAATGATAGCCTTTAGGCTAATTTTATGATGGAAAAATACTGCCAATGTAATCACCCTCCTATCTGTGCTTACAAAGTTGGTGACTCTTCAGTTTGGAAATGGCTTTGCTCCATTAAATGGGTTGCAGTAACCATAATATCTTGGGGTATTCATTTGGGTTCATCCTTCTTTTGGCAAGATAATTGGATTGGCGATGGATCTATTGAGTCCCTTTTATCTACACACTCTACTGCTACTATCAAAGTTAACTCTTTTTGGCTTAATAATAATTGGAATGGAAACAAAATTGACAATTATATCTTTATTTCTCTTTTTGATAACTTTAGAAAAGTCCCTATTTTTTCTAACAAATCTAATCAAATCCTTTTTAAGCTCTCTTATAATGGTGATTTCATTCTTAAAGAGGTTTGGAATTCTATTAGAGATAAGTAGAACTCCTCTAATGTTTTCAATAAACTTTGGAAAAATATCATTCCCATTTCTTATTCAATTTTAGCTTGGAGGATTTTGAATAACTTTATTCTTGTAGATTTCTTGCTCTAGAATAAAGGGTTTTATTTACCTTCTAAGTGCTATTGTTGCTTTCATATTGAAAATGTTAATCATGTTTTTCTCAATGGTGCCATTGCTTCCAAATTATGGATATGGTATGATGATTTATTTAACACTAACTATTCTCACGATTTCCTTTCTTTATATCAACATCTTGAAACTTGTTTCAAAAAAAAACTATGAAAAATCATATCAAAATATTAATTGTTATTACCTTTATTTGGTTCATTTGGATGGATAGAAATGATGCTAAATATCATGGTATTCCTATGAATCATAAAAGGATCCTAGCTAGAACTAAAGAAAAAAATTCATGCTTCGTTGAATGCTAATTTAATTAGTGACATCCATTATAGAGGTTACAAATTTGTAGCTAAAAAATTAGGTCTCATTCTACCTAATATTTCTTTCAATAAGGCTATTAGGATTATCCATTAGATCAAACCTAATGAGAACTTTATTAAAATCAATACTGATGGTTCAATTTCACCTCATAAATATGGTTGTGGTGGTATTATTAGGGATTCCAATGGTACTATCATTTATGCTTTTGCTTATCCCCTCAAAGCATGTTTTGTTATTTATGCTGAGCTTATGGCTGTTAATAAAACTATAGATATTTATTTGAACAAAGGCCTCTATAATATTTGGATTGAAGTTAACACTCTTCTTTTACTTGATATGCTAACTTCTAATAAAATGTGGAATGCTGACTTATTTAATCTATTTAATCACACTAAAACCCTCCTCTATCAAGTTTACTACAAAATTTGTCATATTCTTCATGAAGGTAATGCTTGTGCGAATTTCTTAGCCAATTTAGCTATTGAATTAAATGAGTTCATTATATTAGATAATCAAAACTTACCTAAGCTACTGAGAGGCTTGGTTAATTTGGATATCTCTGGATTGCCTTACTTCAGACTTTAACTTGTGGATTTTATTTGTTGGTCTTTGGCTATGGTGTTTTCTTTGAGCCTTTTTATTGATTGCTGCTTTTGTGCTATCCCATATTGGGATTGCTCCTTGCTATTCTTCTTTAGAGTCTTGGCTAACCTCATTTTCTATGAGTGTTGCCTTGTTTGGTGTATGCTGCTATTTGTTTCTACCCTCTGCCTTGTTGTTTTAGGTGGTGTTTATTTGAAGGCTATTGTTAGTCTCTTCATTTGTGTCTTAGTGTTGGGCTTTTTGGTGGTTGCTACTTTCCTTTCTTGTTTTGGCTCAGTGGTATGGATTGTTGGTTGTTCCCTCTGACTTGTGGTTTGAGGCTTGATGTTTTAAGGTTGTTTCCTTCTTGTTTTCTCTTTGGTGGTGCCTATTTGTTCTCTGGGGCCTGGAAAGGACCTTATTTTTGTTGAGTTATGTTTATTTCCTCCCTAGTTTGCTGCTGGTGGGTTGGTGGTCCTCCTAGGCTTCCTTTTCCTTGGTTGTTTATCTGGCTGGGTGATTACCACAATTATTTTTTGGTTATTTTTGGTGGCCTCCTATTGGGTTCTGGTTATGCTTGCTCTCGATCATTCCCTCTGAATGAGGTTTGCCTCATATTTGGGCTGGTTTCTTCATTATCCATGTTGGATCTTTTGCTGCTATGGTGGTTGGTTGGTTGGCCTTGTTGGCTGGCTAGGTTGATTGGTTGTGTTGGCTGGCTGGGTTGGTTGACTTGGTGGCTGTGTTGGCTGGTTTTACCTTCTCTGTTGGTGGCAAATCTAGGGGGTTGTTGGTGGTATATCTTTGGTTTGGATTCGGTTTGGTGGAGGCTATTTGTTAGCTAATATTTTTTTTATTTTGTTGATTGGGGCTTGGTGATTGATTTTGTTGGTTTAGGTTTAGTTATTTTGGTTATATTTTAAACCTCCTCCTGTAATGGTCTTCCTCTCTTGGTTGCTACTTATCTTTTTCTTTTTTTCTATTTGGGTGGTAGCTTAGCTATGGGTCTATTTTCTCCTGGCATAAATGTTGTTTGCTGGTGGGCTGGGTGGCTTTATTGGTTGTTTGCTTGTGTTTTGTTACTAGTGATCTCTTGTGGTTTTTTTAGTCTTTGTTTTTAGTTTGTTGTCATTTTGGGTTGGGTGGTTGAAGGCTTTTTAGTTGATGTTGTTTTTCCTTGGGTGCTGGTGACTTGGTTTGGTGTCTTGGATTTTATTTTGGCTCTAGGTATTACCTCTTTCTAGTGTATTTTGCTCTCTTTGTTTCCAAATATATGCCTCTTGGTTTGTGGTGGTGGTTTTGATGTTACACTAGCTATTCTTGGTGGTAGCCTTGCTGCATGCTCCTTTGGTCTTTTTATTTATCTATCTTGGTGAAGGTGAGGCTCCCCTTTTTATCTTCTGCTTGCTTGCTTGGGTTATCCTCTGCCTGGATTGGATTGGTGGCTACTATTGGTGTTTGTTATCCACTCTATTTGGGTATTGGTTTATTGTTGCTTTGGGGACAATCTTGGGATGGTTCTTTGGCTTTGGGCTTGTCTTTTCTAGAATGTGTTGTTATCCCTCTTAATGATGCTTGCTCTTTTTGGTATTTCTCCTCCCTTTTGGTGTTGGCTTTGGTGGTTTTCTTGCTGTATTGTTGTTGTCCCTGATGGATGGCTAGTAGTCTGCTTTATTGGGCTTGGTTGTTTTGGTGGCTTTGTGCTTGAATGTTTTGTTTGCTGGTTGGAAGACTTTACAGCCTTGTTGGATGATGATCTCTAGATGACTGCCTACATGAGGTATGCTGGCTATGATGTCCTTGATGTTTCCCTCTATTTCTTATTTTAGATGGTAGCATTATATGTAATTGTAACCCTTCATCTGAAGTTTGGATGCTTACATATAGTGTTACTCCTTGAGATGATTGTGACTGAGCCTGAGCCTTTTCTTTACTTTGCTCTTTCTCTTTATGCCTACTTAATTGTACTCATCCTTTGCTCATAATGTTCTCAATTTCTTTTATAGGTTGGCAGTCTAGCAGGTGGATTTTGCTATTATCAAAGAAATCAAGTGGATTTTGCTATTGCTCATATGGATCTTTTGTGGTTGCTGATTTGGTTTTTCTTTTGCTTCTCTTTATTTAATATTGTAATAGTTTAGGGATTCATTTCTTTAGGTTTTATGGTAGCTCTTTGAGCATTAGTTTAGAGATTTATCCCTTCTAAGGACTTTGTACTCCTTATTTTGTGGCAATAAAATTCCTCTAATTTTCCCTAAAAAAACCCTAAACTCTAAACTAAAACCTAAACCCTAAACCCTAAACCCTAAACCCCAAAAACCCTAAATCCTAAACATTAAACCCTAAATCCTAAATCCTAAAACCTTAAAACCATAAACCCTAAACCCTGAACTAAAACCTAAATAAAAAATAAAATAAAATAAAATAAAATACAAACATAAACTAAAACCTAAACCCTAAACCTAAAACTTAAACCCTAAACACTAAACCCTAAATCCTAAAACCAACAAGCCTAAACCTAAACACTAAACTCCAAACCCTAAACCCTAAACCCTGAACCCTAAAGTAACCCTAAACCCTAATCCCTAAAAACCTAAAAACCTAATCCTAAACTAAATAAAACCTAAAAATAAAATAAATAAATACAAACCTAAACCTAAATAAAATAAAATAAAATAAAAACCTATGCTAAAACCTAAACCTAAACCCAAAAATAAAATAACACAAAATAAAAAAAATAAAAACTAAGCTAAAATATAATAAATTAAAACTTAAACTAACCTAAAAAATAAAATAAACCTAAAAATAAAAAACCCAAATAAAATAAAAACTAAAATTAAAACCAAAACCTAAACTTAAAAACAAAAAATAAAACCTAAACTTAAAAATAGAATAAAATAAAATAAAACTAAACTAAAAAAATAAACTTAAACCTAAATAAAAACCTAAAAAATAAACTAAAATAAAAAACCTAAACTAAAATAAATTATCCTAAAATAAATAAACTAAACTAAATAAAAATAAAAAAAAAATAAAATAAACTTAAACCCTAAAAACCCTAAATCCTAAAGCCTAAAAACCCTAAATCCTAAAGCCTAAACTCTAAACCCTAAAAGCTAAACCCAAAGCCTAAACCCTAAACCCAAAAACCCTAAACCCTAAACCCTAAACCTTAAACTCTAAACCATAAACCCTAACCCTAAACCTTAAATATTAATCCTAAACCTAAAGTAACTAAATAAATAAAACCTAAGAATGGGAAGAACCTTGACGGCAAGAACATCATCGTCAACCAAGCTTAGTCTAGATCTGGCTGTGGAGGCGAAGGCGGAGGAAGCTATTATCGTAGTGGGAGGAGGTCGTGGATATGGAGGGGGTTAGAGTGATGGTTATGGAGGCGGGAAGAGTGATAAAGGTTACAGCCGTGGTGGTGGAAGAGTCAAAGATCGTAGATATGATGGATGATCTCGCTACTCAAAAAGCAGGGGTGGTCCTGATGGGAACTGGAGAAATTGAAAAATGACCAATCTGATATGCTGCTTATGGAACTGTGCCTTTATAGTAGAGACAGTTCTAGTTATCTAGGGTTTTTGATTTGCTCTATGCGTGTTCATTTTTTATCTATGTTGTCACTTATGTCTTTGAAAACTTGGTGTGTTACTTAGTTGATGAAATAAAAAAAAGAAATGTTGAATCTAAATTTGTTCTCTATTAAAAAAAAAATCTAAAGTCCTAAACCCTAAACCCTACACCCTAAACCATAAACTAAAACCTAAACCCCAAATCCTAAACACAAAACCATAAACACTAAACCCTAAATCCTAAACCCTAAAACCCTAAACCATAAACCCTAAACCCTAAACCCTAAAACCTAAACTAAAACCTAAACTCCAAATCTAAAACCAAAACCCTAAACCATAAACCCTAAACCCTAAATACTAAAAACCCTAAACCCTAAACCCTAATCCCTAAAATCCAAATCATAAACCCTAAACCCTAAACCGTAAAAATCTAAAAACCTAAACCTAAACTAAATAAAACCTAAAAATAATATAAATAAAAAAAATTAAACTTAAATAAAATAATAAAGTAATAAAAAAAATAAAAAAAATGAAAACCTAAACCTAAACGTAAACCAAAAAATAAAATAAAAGAAAATAAAAACTAAACTAAAATAAAATAAATAAAAACTTAAATTAAACTAAAAAAAATTAAATAAACCTAAAAATTAAAACCTAAATAAAATAAAAACTAAACCTAAAATAAAAATAAAATAAACCTAAAAATAAGCTTAAAACCAAAACCTAAACATAAAAATAAAAAATAAAACCTAAACCTAAAAAATAAAATAAAAATAAAACTAAACTAAAAATTAACCTAAACCTAAACCTAAAAAATAAACTAAAATAAAAAACTTAAACTAAAATAAAAAATTTAAAATAAATAAACTAAATGAAATAAAAATAAAAATAAACCAAATTAAAAATAAAAAATAAAATAAACTTAATTATAAAAATAAATTAAATTAACCTAAACCTACTGGTTTACTTAATTTAAAGAAACCCTAAACCCTAAACTCTAAACCCTAAACCATAATAACCTTAAACCCTAAATCCTAAACCCTAAACCCTAAACCCTAAACCCTAAAACCCTAAACCCTAAACTCCAAATACCCTAAACCCTAAAGCCTAAAGACTAAATCCTAAACCCAAAATGCTTAACCCTAAACTCAAAACTAAGCCTAAAAACCCTAAACCCTAAAGCCTAAAGACTAAATCCTATACCCAAAATGCTTAACCCTAAACCCTAAAACCCTAAACCCTAAACCCTAAACCCTAAACCCTAACCATAAGCCCTAAATCCTGAACCCTAAACTCTAAACTAACCCTAAAAACCCTAAACCCTCAACCCTAAACACCCAAAACCCTAAATGTTAAACCTTACACCCTAAACCCTAAATCTTAAACCCTAAACCCTAAACCCTAAACCATAAACTCCAAACCCTAAACCCTAAACCCTTTTATTTCTTAATTATTTTAGAGATCTCCATGTGGTTTGTGGCTTTGTGTATTATTGTTCTTTCCCCCTTTGTTGGGCTCTGTATTGGCTTTATCTACTTGGTTTGGCTTTGGTTGGTGGATTTTGTTGGCTTTATTTGATGTTTGGTTTAGGAGATTTTGGTTAGATTCACTAGTTGGGTTTATTATCTACCCCTAGTTTAGTTATCCTCTCTTGGGTGCAGCTGCTTTTCATTTATTTGTGTTCCCAATTTGGGTGTCATTTTTTTACTGCTCTAATTTTTCCTGCTACTCATCTTGTTGGCTGCTGGCCTAGGTAGTTTTATTAGCTATTTTGTTGGTGGAGGATGTGAACTCTTATGATTTTTCTGGTCATATTTTAGGACTTGTTGTTCAAGGTTGGCTACTTGAGGGGTTTTTTGTGGCTGCTGTCTTGCCTTAGATGCTTGTGTCATGGCTTATGGCTTTGGGATATATGTTGGCTATTGGTATTGACTCCTTCTAGTTTATTTGGCTCTCTTTGTTTCCTGATATTTGCCTATTGGTTGATGGTGGAGGATTTGTTGTTCTTTTGGTTGCCCTGGTGGTGGTTTGGATTGTAATTTTTGGATGCCCTCTTGGCCTCTCTATGTTATGGCCTTCCTCTCTCTGGTGCTGCTTATCTCCTATTATTTTGCTATTTAGGTGGATGTTTTGCCCTTGGATTTAGATTGCTAGTGCTCTGGAGATAGTTGTGGGTTGTTTTCTTTGCCTTTATGACTATTTTACTCGATTTGGTATTCCTCCTATTTATGCTAACTGCCCCTTTTTATGTTTCTCTTCCTATTGGTGGTGGCTTCAATGGAGTTGTTGCTTAGTTTATTTTACCTTGCGCACTGACCCTGTTGTAACATCGAGGATGTTGGATTTAAGTGATTATTTTGTTGTGAGTTTTGGTTGGTGGGTTGGCTATTGGCTGGCGACTAGCTGGCTAGTTTTCTGTATTTGTTTGGTGTAGGAACTAGATCACTATGGACTAGTTTGTCTTAAATGGTTGCTTATATCAAGTATGCTGGCTATGATGGCCTTGATGTTTCCTCATATCTTCTCTCTAGTTGGTAGCATGCAAATGATTGTAACTCTTCTCATGAAGTTTTGATGCTCATATGTATTGATGTCCCTCGAGATGATCTTAATTGAGCCTAGGCCATCTCTTTATTAGCTCTTTCTAAATTATTTACTTTATCTTTTTTGTCTTGAGCTATGACCATTGCCTTTGTAGTGTTATGCAGATTTCTTTTGCATACTAGATCTTCATAGATGGAATGATCTTTACTCAATCAACTCAAGTACTACTGATGTGGATCTTGCTTATCTTGACATCTCAAAGGGATCATGAGCTACTACTAACTAGTCTTTTTCCTACTTTCTTGAGTTATATTAGTCTTTTTTATGCCTTTTCTCATTTTCTTTTAAGCTATTGTATTTCCTCTTTAAATTTTTTTTTCCATTGTACTTTGATGGGGGTTTAGCTCTTTAGGTTTCTTGTAACTTTATGAGTAGTAGAACTTTGAGCTTTGCCCCTTTAAGTACATTGTATCCTTTAATTTTATGGCAATAAAATTCTAACTTTCCCTAAAAAAAACCCTAAACACTAAACGCCAAACCCTAAACCATAAACCCTAAAAAGCTAAAACCCTAATCCTAAACTAAATAAAACCTAAAAATAAAATAAATAAAAAACCTAAACCAAAATAAAAAATAAAAAAAATAAAACCAAAACCTAAACTTAAACCTAAACCTAAAAAGAAAATACATTTAAAACTAAACTAAAATAAAATAAATAAAAACTTAAGTTAAACTAAAAAAAAACTAAATAAAATAAAAACTAAACCTAAAATAAATCAAAAATAAAATAAGTTAAAATTTAAATAAAAACCTAAACCTAAAAAATAAACCTAAAATGAAACCAAAAAATAAATAAAAAATAAAGCCTAAACCCTAAACTAAAAAAAACACCTAAACCTAAAATAAAAAAACCTAAACATAAACTAAAATAAACTAATCTAAAATAAATAAAACCTAAACCTAAACCTAAAATAAATTAATCCTAAAACTAAACCTAAACTAAAAAAAAATAAAATAAAGCTAAACCTAAACTAAAAAAGAAAACCTTAAAATAAACCTAAAATAAAAACCAAAAATCTAAACCTAAAAAAATAAAATAAAAACCTAAACCTAAACCTTAGAATAAAAAATAAAATCTAAATTAAAAAATAAAATGAAAATAAAACTAAACTAAAAAATAAATCTAAACCTAAACCTAAAATAAAAAAAAATAAACTAAAATAAAAACCTAAACTAAAATAAATAAAAATAAAATAAATAAACTAAACTAAATAAAAATAAACCTAAATTAAAAAATAAAGTAAACTAAAATATATAAATCAAATTAAATAAACCTAAACCTACCAGTTTACTTAATTTAATAAAATTTTAAAAAATTAATAATAATAAAAATAAAAAAAACCTTAACCCTAAACCCTAAAACTAACCCTAAACTTTAAACCTAAACCTAAAAATCCTAAACCCTAAACCCTTAATCCTAAACCCTAAAAGCCTAAAAACCTAAACCTACACTAAATAAAACCTAAAAATATAATAAATAAAAAACTTAAACCTAAAAAAAATAATAATATCAAAACCTAAATAAAAACCTAAACCTAAACCTAAACCTAATCCTAAATGTAAACCTAAAAATAAAATAAAATAAAAATTAAAAATTAAACTAAAATAAAAATTAAAACCTAGAGAAAATTAAAAAAATAAACTAAACCTAAAAATAAAAGACCTAAATAAAAAAAAACTAAATGTAAAATAAAAATAAAATAAACCTAAAATAAAGTAAAATAAAAACTAAGTAATAACCTAAACCTAAAAATAAAGCCTAAAAATAAATAAAAAATAAAACCTAATCCCCAAACTTAAAAAAACATAAACTTACAATAAACAAAATTAAATAACCTTAGATCTAAACTAAAATAAACTAAAATAAAATAAATAAAATCTAAACCTAAACATAAAATAAACTAAACCTAAACCCTAAACTAAATAAAATAAAATAAACTAAAAAACTCAAACCTAAACTAAAAAATAAAACCTAAAAATAAACGTAAAATAAAAACCTAAAACCTAAACCTAAAAACTAAAATAAAAACTTAAACCTAAACCTTAAAAAAATTAAAACTAAAAAATAAAATAAAAATAAAACCAAACTAAAAAATAAACATAAACCTAAAGCTAAAAAATAAACTAAAATAAAAACCTAAATTAAAATAAATAAACCTAAAATAAATAAATAAACTAAATAAAAATAAAAAATTAAACCTAAATAAAAATAAAAAATAAAATAAAATAAAATAAATAAAAAATAAACTAAATAAACCTAAACCTACCAGTCTACTTAATTTCTTTTCAAAAAAACCATAAACCCTAAGCCCTAAATCCTAAATCCTAAAAAACTCTAAACCTTAAACCCTAAACCCTAAACCCTAAATGCTAAAAATCCATAAAGCCTAAACCCTAAACCCTAAACTAACTTAAACCCTAGACCCCCTACAAGCCTAAACCCTATACTAAACCCTAAACCCTTAACCCTAAGCCTTAAACCCTAAAACCTCGAAACCCTAAACCCTAAACCCTAAAACCTAAACACTAAATGCTAAACCCTAAACCTTATACCCTAACCCTAAACCCTAAACCCTAAACCTTAAACTTATTTTCACTTTTTGTCCTGAGCTAGGTTATGTTTTTGACCTCTTGCTTTTGGGTTAGGTTGGTGGAAGCTACCTGGTGGTTATTATCTTTTCAACCTGGGTTGGCTTCCTTTTTTCAGCCTGATGGTTGCTGTCTTCTCTACCTTATTACTTTGGTTGCTGGTGGATGAGATGGTTTCTAATCTGGCTTTATTCTATTTTCTGCACTAGTTGGTTTGTTAGTTGTACTCTTGAACTCTAATTATTATTTATTAGTTCTTCATGGTTGGATGGGTGGCCTTCTTAGTGGGAATTATTGTTGGTTATTGCCTTTCTGGGCCTTCTTTGGAGAATTTCCTTGCTACTTTTTGAGTTTGCCTCCCAATCCCTTGTTATTTATTGTTGGATCCTTCTTTAGCCTTGGTTTTGCATTTGGTTATTATCATGGGATTATTCTCTATTGGGTGCGTTGTTTGCAGCACATTTTGTGTTGTTATTATGCTTCTTGTAGGGTTACTCTTTCTTGCTGGGGAAGTTTCAGTAGGTCCTGGCTAGCTACTACTATTGCCTTATGGTTGTTGTGCTTCTTTTGGACCTCTATTGTATGGTGCTTTATTAATTTTCAACTTTTCCTTAGCTGTTGGGGATGCTTCTTTTGTTGGTTACTTATGATGGGTTTTTTTTTGGTGGTTGCCTTATGGCTATTTTATGTAGCTAGTTTTGTTGGAGGACTTTTAGATGTCCTTGGAATCTTGGTTGGTTAATTTTTTCCTTATTTGTCTTTTCCTTCTTTTTGGACAATTTTTTGGAGCCTTTTGTTGTGTTGGCCAAACCTTTGTTGATCCTTTTGGATTGAACTTTTTGGTTTTTGGTGGTTGGTGGCTGTCTTTGGCCCCCTTTTGTGTGGTTGTTTTGTCTTCTCATGATTTGCACTGGCTGCAGCTTTTATTTCATTCAATTGATGGTTTCATTTTTGAGTTGTTTAGTCATTAGTAGTTGCTCACCGTGGTTTGGCTTGGTGACTGCTACTAGTTGGGACTTTGGCTTGAGGGCTCCTATCTTGGTTTTGTTGGCTATTTCTCTATTAATTGGCATGGATTTGGTGCTTGCTGACGGCTAGTTCTAGTTTTCCCTGGTTTGGAGCTTGGATGGGTATTTAGATAATGGCTATTGTTGGTGTTCATACATTGTTCTAGCCTCTTTCTAGGATATTATGATTAGTTTATTGTGGTTTTTGTTTGGTGGTTTGGGTGCTAGCTGGTTGCTAACCAGTTGCTCTTTGTTAAATGGTGCAGGATCAGGAACTCTATGGACAACTGGCCTTTGATGTTCGCTTATATCAGGTATGCTGGCTATGATGGCTCTGATATTACTTACTTCTCTCTAGTTGGTAGCATTACAAATGATTATAACCCTTCTTTATGAAGTTTGGATTCACATATGTATTGTTGCCCCTTGAGATGATCCTAACTGAGCCTCCTTCTCTCAACTCTCTTTTTCCTCTCTTTATCCTTATCCTTTTAGCTATGACTTTTGCCTTTGTAGTGTGTTGCAGATTTCTTTAATAAGTTGGAAATTTACAAAGGGAATGGTCGTTACTGAGTCAACCCAAGTGTTGGTGCTGTGGATCTTGCATATCTTGCTTTCTCAATGAAATCATGAACTGTTGCTGACTCACTTTTTTATGGTTTTTAGGATTTATTTTAGTCTTACTCTGTGTCTTTTTCTCTTATGCTTTTTAGTTGTTGTATTTTCTCCTTTATTTTGTTTTCTTTTTCTAATGTACTTAGATGGGAGTTTAGCTCTTTAGATTTCTTATAGCTCTAAGATGAGTCAAAATTTTAAAGCTTTACCCCTTTTAATGACATTGTATCTTTTCCTTCTATGGCAATAAAATTCTAACCCCTCCCCCCCTAAATCGTAAAGCCTAAAACCTAAATAACCCTAAACCCTAAAACTCTAAACCCTAAACCCTAAAACCCTAAATTCTAAACCCTAATTTAACCCTAAAACCTAAAAATCCTAAACCTTAAAGCCTAAACACTAAAGCCTAAACCCTAAACCCTAACTATATACCCTAAGCCCTAAAATCATAAAACCTAAAACCCTAAACCCTAAATCGTAAACTCTAAATGCTAAACCCCAAACCCTAAACCTAAACCTAAAGTAACTAAATATATTAAAAAATTGACCTAAACCCTAATACCTAATAAAGCTAAACCTAAACCAAAACCCTAAGAATTGTGAGAACCTTGACCAGAACATCACAACTGCTCACCCAAATCGCAATGGAGGAGAAGAGCCAACTCTGTGGTGGTGGGGATCTGGAGGTGGGTGGATATGGAGGGTTTTGATCTGCTAACCGTCTTTATAGTAGAGATGATTTTAGTTATCGAGGGTTTTTGATTTGCTCTATGCGTGCTCAATTTTGATCTACGTTGGCTCTTGTGTCTCAGAAAACTTGGTGTGTTACTTGGTTGATGAAATTGAAAAGAAGAAATGTCGAATCTAAATTCATTCTCTATTAAAAAAAACCAAAAAGCTTAAACCCTAAACTGAAGCCTGAACCCTAAACTGAAAACCTAAACCCTAAACCCTAAACCCTAAACCCTTAACCATAAAAGCCCTAAACCATAAACCCTAAACACTAAATCCTAAACCATAAAACCCTAAACCCGAAACTCTAAACCCTAAACCCTAAACCCTAAACACTAAACCCTAAACCATAAACCACAAACCCTAAACCTTAAACCCTAAACCTTAAACCCTAAAAAACTAAAAACCTAAACCTAAACTAAATAAAACCTAAAAATAAAATAAATAAAACCCTAATCATAATTAAAAAAAACTAAATAAAATAAAAACCTAAACCTAAACCTAAACTTAAACCTAAAAAAGAAAATAAAATAAAATAAATAAAAACATAACTAAAATAAAATAAATAAAAACCTAAACTAAATTAAAAAATAAAGACCTAAATAAAATAAAAACTAAGCCTAAAATAAAAATAAAATAAAATAAAAACTAAATAAAAACCTAATCCTAAAAAATAAACCTAAAAATAAATAAAAAATAAAACTTAAACTCTAAACTAAAAAAAAAACCAAAACCTAAAATAAAAAATAAAAAAAATAAAACCTAAACTAAAATAAACAAAACTAAAATAAATAAAACCTAAAATTAAACCTAAAATAACTAAACCTAAACCTAAACCTAAACCTAAACTAAATAAAATATAATAAACTAAAAATAAACCTAAACCTAAAAGAAAAAAAATAAAACTTTAAAATAAACTTAAAATAAAAACCTAAAACTTAAACCTAAGCCTAAAAATAAAAATAAAACTAAACTAAAAAATAAACTTAAACCTAAACCTAAACCTAAAAAATAAACTAAAATAAAAAACCTAAGCTAAAATAAATAAACCTAAAATAAATAAACTAAACTAAATAAAAATTAAAAAAACCTAATTAAAATATATATTAAAATAAAATAAAAAAACTAAATAAAATAAAAAAACCTAAGCCTATCGGTTAAATTAGTTTTTCTTTAAACCCTAACCCTAAACCCTAAACCCTAAAACTAACCATAAACCTTAAAACTAACCCTAAAACTTAAAACCCTAAACACTAAACCCTAAACCATAAACCCTAAGCTCTAAACCCTAAACCTTAAAACCTACAACCTAATTTAAAAAACCTACTAGTTTACCTAATTTAAAAAAAAACCCTAAACCATAAACCCTAAGCTCTAAACCCTAAACACTAAACACCAAACCCTAAACCCTAAACCCTAGATCCTAAACCCTATACCCTAAAAGCCTAAAAATCTAAAGCTAAACTAAATAAAACCTAAAAATAAAATAAATAAAAAAAAGTTAAACCAAAATAAAATAAAAAATTAAAATAAAAACCTAAAGTAAAACCCAAACCTAAACCTAAGACCTAAAAATAAAATAAAATAAAAAATAGAAACTAAACTAAAATAAAATAAATAAAAACCTAAACTAAACTAAAAAAATATACCTAAAAGCAAAAAACCTTAACAAAATAAAAACAAAATTTAAAATATAAATAAAATAAAATAAAATAATATAAAAACTAAAAAAAACCTAAAAAAAAATAAATAAAACATAAAACCTAAACCCTAATCTAAAAAATTGTAACCTAGACTAAACAAAATAAAATGAACCTAAACCTAAACTAAAATAAACAAAACTAAAATAAATAAAACCTAAACCTAAACTTAAAATAAACTAAACCTAAACCCTAAACTAAATAAAATTAAATAAACTAAAAATAAACCTAAACCTAAAATAAAAAATAAAACCTAAAAATAAACCTAAAATAAAAACCTAAAACTTAAACCTAAAAATATAAAATGCAAACCTAAACCTAAACCTAAAAAAAAATAAAACCTAAACCTAAAAAATAAAATAAAAATTAAACTAAACTGAAAAATATAAATTAACTTAAACCTAAACCTAAAAAATAAACTAAAATAAAAAACTTAAACTAAAATAAATAAACTAAACTAAACAAAAATAAAAAAAATAAACTTAAATAAAAATAAAAAGTAAAATAACTTAAAATAAATTTAAAATAAACTAAATAAACCAAAACCTACTAGTTTACCTAATTTAAAAAAAACCCTAAACCTAAAATAAAACCTAAACCCTAAACCCTTAAAAACCATAAATCCTAAAAAGCCATATACCCTTAACCCTAAACCATAAACCCTAAACTAACCTAAACCATAAACCCTAAACCCTAAACCCCCTTATAACCCCAAACCCCCTTATAACCCTAAACCCAAAACCCAAAACCCTATAACCCTAAATCCTAAACCCTAAACCCTAAACCCTAAACCCGAAGCCCTAAACTCTCAAAACTCTAAACCCTAAAGCCTAAACTATGAACCCTAAACCTTAAACCCTATCCCTAAACCCTAAACCCTAAACCTATTTTCACTTTTTTGCATGAGCTAGGTTATGTTTTTGACCTCTTGCTTTTGGGTTGGCCTGCTTGTTGTTACATGGTGGTTCCTGTCTTTCCAGCCTGGGTTGGCTTGGTTTTTTGGCCTTGTGGTTGCTACATGGTGGTTCTTGTCTTCTCTGCCTTATTACTCTGGTCGGTGGTGGAATAGATGGCTTCTACTCTAGCATTACTCTATTTTTTACATTGGTTGGTTTGTTAGCACTTCTCTTGAACTCGAATTACTTTTTGCTAGTTGATGGCTTCAATTTTGAGCTATTTAGTCATTTATGGTTACCTTGGTTTGGCTTGGTGACTGCAACTTGTTGGGAATTTGGCTTGAGGGCTCCTTTCTTGGTTTTGTTGGTTGTTCCTCTGTTAATTGGCATTGGCTTGGTGCTTGCTGATGGCTGGTTCTAGTTTTTCCTAGTTTAGAGCTTGGATGGGTATTTGGATATTGGCTACTGTTGGTGTTTTGACTTTGCTCTAGCCTCTTTCTTGGTTATTGTGATTAGTCTGCTGTAATTTTTGATTGGTGGCTTGGCTACTAGCTGGTTTTTGGCTAATTGCTCTTTATTTAATGGTGCAGGATCTAGATCTCTACGGACTGCTGGCCTTGAATGTTTGCATGTATCATAGATGCTGACTATGATGGATTTGATGTTACTCACCTCTTCTTTTTAGTTGGTAACATTGCATATGATTGTAACCCTTTTTTATGAAGTTTAGATGCTCATATGTATTGTTTCCCCTTGAGATGATCCTCACTGAGCCTAAGCATTCACTTTCTCAACTCTCTCCTTTTCCTCTCTTTATCCTGATCCTTTTTAGCTATGACTTTTGACTTTGTAGTGTTTTCTGATTTCTTTATAGGTTGGAACTTAGAGGAATGGTCGTTACTCAGTCAACCCAAGTGTTGTTACTGTGGATCTTGCTTATCTTGCTTTCTTGAATATATCATGAATAATTGCTGACTCATCTTTTTACTATTTTCAAGATTTGTTTTAGTCTTACTCTGTGTCTTTTATTATTATGCTTTTTAGCTATTGTATTTCCTCTTTTATTTTTTTTCTTTTTCTAATGTACTTACATGGAAGTTTAGCTCTCTAGGTTTCTTGTAGCTCTAAGAGCAGTAAAATTTTAGGGCTTTACCCCTTTTAAGAACATTGTATCTTTTCCTTTTATGGTTATAAAACTCTAACTTTCCCCCAAAAAAAACCCCCTAAACCTAAAATGCTAAACAACCTTAAACCTTAAAACCCTAAACCCTAAACCATCAACCTAAACCCTAAAAAGTAAACCCTAAACCCTAAACTAACCCTAAACCCCAAAAACCCTAAACCCTAAAGCATATTTTCTAAACCCTAAACCCTAAATCCTAAACCTTAAAAGAAAAAAACCTAAAACCCTAAACCTTAAACCCTAAACCCTAAACCCTAACCCTAAACTCGAAACCCCAAACCCTAAACCCCAACCTAGAGTAACTAAATACATTAAAAAATAAACTTAAACCATAAAACCTAATAAACATAAACCTAAACCTAAACCCTAAGATTGGGTAGAACCTTGATTCTAAGAACATCATAGTCAACCAAGCTCAGTCTAGATCTAGCGATGGAGGTGAAGGCAGAGGCGGCATAGTGGTGGTGGGGGGTCTGGAGGTGGTGGCAGATATGAAGGTAGTGGTGGAAGCAGTGGTGGCTATGGAGGGGAGAGGAGCGATGGAGGTTACAGCCGTGGTTATGGCAGAGGGAGAGATTGATGGTATGATGGTGGATCTCTCTACTCGAGAGGCCGGGGTGGTTCTAATGGAAACTAGAGAAACTAAAGAACAGACGATCCAATCTATTCCCTATGGAATTGCTACTTTACAGTATAGATGGTTCTAGTTATCTAGGGTTTTTTATTTGCTCTATGCATGCTCATTTTTAATCTATGTCGTTGCTTGTGTCTTAGAAAACTTGGTGTGTTTCTTGGTCGATGAAATCAAAAAGAAGAAATATTGAATTTGAATTTGTTCTCTGTTAAAATAAATTAAAACCAAAAACCCTAAACCCTAAAGTAAAACTAGAACCCTAAACCTAAAACCTAAACCCTAAACCCTAAATCCCAAACCATAAAAACCCAAAACCCTAAACCTTAAACCAAAAACCCAAAACCCAAAACCCTAAAACCTTAAACCATAAGCCCTAAACCCTAAACTCTGTTAAAAAAATCTTAAATCCTAAACCATAAACTCTAAACCCCTAAACCCTAAACCTAAACCCTAAATCCTAAACCGTAAAAACCCTAAACCCCTAAACACTAAACCCTAAACCATAAACCCTAAACCTTAAACCCTAAACCCTAAACCTAAATAAAAAAATTAAATAAAATAAAAAAAGCATAAACATAAACCTAAGCCTCAACCTAAACCTAAACCTAAAAATAAAATAAAATAAAAAGTAAAAACTAAACTAAATAAATAAATAAAAACCTAAACTAAACTATAAACTAAAATAAACCTAAAAATAAAAAAACTAAATAAAATAAAAACTAAACCTAAAATAAAAATAAAATAAACTTATGATAAAATAAAATAAATACTAAATAAAAACCTAAACTTAAAAAAACCTAAAAAAAATAAAAAATATCTCCTAAACCCTAAACTAAAAAATACCAAAAAAAAAATAAAAATAAAATAAATAAAATATAATAAACCTAAACCTAAACTAAAATAAAATAAACTAAAATAAATAAAACTTAAACCTAAACCTAAACCTAAACTAAATAAAATAAAATAAACTAAAAGTTAACTTAAGCCTAAACTAAAAAATAAAACCTAAAATAACAACCTAAAACCAAAACTTAAAAAAAATTAAAAACCTAAACCTAAACCTAATAATAAAAAATAAAACCTAAACTTAAAAAAAACTAAACTAAACTAAACTATAAACATAAACCTAAACTTAAATCTAAAAAATCAACTAAAATTAAAAACCTAAACTAAAATAAATAAACATAAATAAATAAACTATACTAAATAAAAATAAAAATAAACCTAAATAAAAATAAAACATAAAAGAAACTAAATAAACCAAAACTTACTCGTTTACTTAATTTTTTTAAAAAAAACCACAAACCCTAAACCCTAAACCTTAAACCGTAAAAACCCTAAACCCAAAATCCTCAACCCTAAACCCTAAACCCTAAACCTACAACCTTAAACCCTAAACCCTAAACCCAAAATCCTAAGTCCTAAACACTAAAAAACCCTAAACCTTTAACCCTAAATCGTAAAACCCTAAACTCTAAACCCCAAACCCTAAACCCTAAAGTAACCCTAAACCCTAAACACTAAAAAGCTAAAAACCTAAATTTAAACTAAATAAAACCTAAAAATAAAATAAACTAAACTAAAATAAAATAAAATAAAAAGCTAAAATAAAACCTAAACCTAAACTTTTAAAAAAATAAAATCAAAAATAAAAATTAAAATAAATTAAAATAAATAAAAATGAAAATTAATTAAAAAATAAAAAATCTAAATAAAATAAAATCTAAACCTAAAATAAAAATAAAATAAACTAAAAATAAAATAAAATAAAAACTAAATAAAAACCTAACCCTAAAAAATAAACCTAAAAATAAAACCTAAAAATAAATATAAAATAAAATCTAAACCCTAAACTAAAAAAATATCATAAACTTACAATAAACAAAATAAATTAAACCTAAACCAAAATAAACTAAACTTAAATAAATAAAACGTAAACCTAAACCCAAAATAAATTAAACCTTATCCCTAAATAAAATAAAATAAAATAAACTTAAAATAAACCTAAACCTAAAAATAAGCCTGAAATAAAAACCTAAAACCTATACCTAAAAAAATAAAATGGAAACCTAAACCTAAACATAGAAATAAAAAGTAAAACATAAACATATAAAATAGAATAAAAATAAGCTAGAAATAAACATAAACCTAAACCTAAACCTAAAAAATAAACTAAAATAAAAAACTTAAACTAAAATAAATAACCTAAAATAAATAAAAATAAAAAAATTAAATAAACTAAAATAAATAAAAAGTAAACAAAATAATCTAAATAAATCTAAACCTACTCGTTTACTTAATTTTTTTAAAAAATGCTAAATGTAAAATAAATCCTAAACCTTAAACCCTAAAAAACCCTAAATCTTAAACCCTAAACCTTAACCCCAAAAAACCATAAACCCTAAACCCTAAACCCTAAACAAAGCCTAAACCTTAAACCCCCCTACAACCCTAAATCTTAAAAACTAAACTCTACAACCCTAAATGCTAAACCCAAAACCTTAAAACCTACAGCCCTAAACACTAAACCTTTAACCTCAAACCCTAAACCCTTAAACTAACCCTAAACCCTAAACTAAAAACCTTAAAACCCAAAATGCAAAACCCAAAACCTAAAACCCAAAACCCTACCCCTAAATCCTAAAACCTAAACCCAAAACCCTAAACCCTAAACCCAAAATCCTAAACCCTAAACCCGAAACCCTAAACCCTAAACCTTAAAAACCTAAAAATAGAAACCTAAAAAGTAAAATAAAATAAAAACCTAAACCTAAATAAAATAAAAAATTAAAATAAAATAGAAAGCTAAACTGAAACCTGAACCTAAACCTAAACCAAAACCTAAACCTAAACCTAAAAATAAAATAAAATAAAAAATAAAAATTAAACTAAAATAAAATGAATAGAAACCTAAACTAAACTAGAAAATAAAATAAACTTTAAAATAAAAACTAAGCATAAAATAAAAATAAAATAAACCTAAAATAAATTAAAATAAAAACTAAATAAAAATTTAAACATAAAAAATCAACCTAAAAATAAATAAAAAATAAAACCTAAACCCTAAACTAACAAAAAACCTAAACCTACAATAAAAATAAAATAAAATAAACCTAAACTTAAACTCAAATAAACCTAAAATAAATCAAACCTAAACCTAAACCTAAAATAAACTAAACCTAAAACCTAAACAAAATAAAGTAAAATAAACTAAAAATAAACCTAAACTAAACTAAAAAAATTAGACCTAAAAACTTCCTAAAATAAAAAACCTAACTCCTAAACCTAAAATAATAAAATAAAAACCTAAACCTAAACCTAAACCTAAAAAACAAAATAAAAGTAAAACTAAACTAAAAAATAAACATTAACTTAAACCAAAACCTAAAAAATAAACCAAAATAAAAAAGCTAAACTAAATTAAATAAACCTAAAATAAATAAACTAAATTAAATAAGAATAAAATATAAACCTAAATAAAAATAAAAAATAAAATAAACTAAAATAAATAAAAAATAACCTAAAAAACTTAAACTTAACGGTTTACTTTGTTTTCAGAAAAAACCCTAAACCTAAATAAACCCTCAACCCAAAAAAACCATAATCCCTAAACTCTAATCCCTAAAATGATGAACCCTAACCCTAAATCGTAAAAAACCATAAAACCTAAACCTTAAACTAGCCTAAACCCTAAACCCTAAACCCCCTTACAACCCTAAACCCTAAACCCTAAACACTAAGCACTACAACACTAAACCTGAAACCCTAAACCCTCAACACCCTAAAGCCTAAAGCCTAAACACTAAACCCTAAACTTAATTTCACTTTTTTGCCTAAGTTAGGTTAAATTTTTGACCTCTTCCTTTTGGGTTATCTTGGTGGCTGCTACCTAGTGGTTCCTATCTTTCCAGCCTGGGTTGGCTTAGTTTCTTTGATGTGGTGGCTGTTGTCTTCTCTGCCTTATTACTCTGGCTGCTGGTGGATGAGATGGTTTTTGCTCTGGCTTTATTTTATTTTCTGCATTGGTTGGTTTGTTGTCTCACCTCTTGAAGTTAAATTATTTTTTGCTAATTTTTCATGGTCGAATGGGTGGCCTTTCCAGTGGGAATTGCAGTTGGTTGTTGACCTTTTGGACCTTCTTTTAAAGAATTTTCTACTACTTTTTTGGGGGTTGCCTCCTAGTTCCCAATGGTTTTGTTGCTAGATCCTTCTTTTGCCATCATTTTGTGTTTGGTTATTCTCCTGAGATTAGCATATACTGGTGCATTGTTTATAGCATGTTTTGTGTTATTATTATGCATCTAGTCGAGTTAGTCTTTGTTACTAGGGAAGTTTGGTTTTTTGACAAGTCCTGACAAGGTGTTGTTGTTACAATTTTGTGGTTGATGTGCCTCTTTTGGACCTCAAATGTGTGTGCTTTATTGGCTTTCTACTTTTCCTTGCCTATTGGGGATGCTTCCTTTATTGGTTACTTATGATGGGTTGTTCTATGGTGGTTGCCTTATGGCTTTTTTACTTAGTAGGTTTGGTTGGAGGACTTTTAGATCTCCTTGGAATCTTGGTTGGTTGATTTACCTTGTTGGTATTTTCCTTCTTCTTGGACAATTTGCTGGAGCCTTTTGCTATGTAAGCTAAACCTTTGTTAATCCTTTTGGATTGGAATTGTTGGTTTCTGGTGGTTGGTGGTTGCCTTTGGTCCCCTTTTGTGTGGTTGTTTTGTCATTTAGTGATTTGCAATGGCTGCAACTTATGTTTCTATTAGTTGATTATTTTATTTTTGAGCTGTTTAGTCATTTATGGTTGCTCAACCTGGTTTGGCTTGGTGACTGGTACTGGTTGGGACTTTTGTTTAAGGGCTCCTATCTTGGTTTTATTGGTTGTTTCTCTATAAATTGGCACTCATTTGGAGCTTGCTCATGGCTGGTTCTAGTTTGTCTTAGTTTGGAGCTTGGATGGGTATTTAGATAACAACTATTGTTGGTGTTTTGAATTTATTCTAGCCTCTCTCAGGGTTATTGTGACTAGTCTGTTGTAGTTTTTCTTTGGTGGTTTGGCTGCTAGCTAGTTGTTGGCCAGTTGCTCTTTATTTAATGGTACAAGATCTACAACTCTATGGACTATTGGCCTTAGATGTTTGCTTGTACCAGGTATGCTAACTATGATGGCTTTGATGTTACAAACCTCTTCTCTCTAGTTGGTATATTACATGTGATTGTAACCCTTCTTTATGAAGTTTGGAAGCTTATATGTATTATTTTCCCTTGAGATGACCCTAACTGAGCCTGAACCTTCTCGTTCTCAGCTCTCTCCTTTTGTTCTCTTTATCCTTATCCTTTTTAGCTATGACTTTTTCCGTTGTAGTGTTTTGCATATTTATTTTACAGGTTGGAACTTTAGAGAGGGAATGGTCATTACTCAGACAACCCAAGTGATGTTGTTGTGGATCTTGCTTATCTTTCTAACTCAAAGGAATCATGAACTGCTGCTGACTCATCCATTTACTATTTTTAGGATTTTTTTTTGTCTTACTCTATGTCATTTTCTCTTACGCTATTTAGCTATTATATTCGTTCTTTTATTTTCTTTTCTTTTTCTAATGTCCTTATATGGGGGTTTAGCTCTTTAGGTTTCTTATAGCTCTGAGAGCAGTAGAATTTTAGAGCATTACAACTTTTTAAGGACATTGTATCTTTTCCTTCTTTTGTAATAAAATTCTAACTTTCCCTAAAATAAAAACCTTAAACCCTAAACCCTAAACAACTCTAAACCTTAAACCCTAAACCCTAAACCCAAACCCTAAACCCTAAACCCTACTAACCCTTAACTATAAAAACCCTAAACCCTAAAGCCTAAACACTAAACCCTAAACCCTAAACCCTAAAAGCATAAAACCTAAAACCCTAAACCCTAAACTCTAAACCCAAAACCCAAAACCTTAACCCTAAACCACAAACCCCAAACCATAAATCTAAACCAAAAGTAACTAAATAAATTAAAAAAATAAATCTATGCCCAAAGCAACTAAATAAACTAAAAAATAAACCTAAACCCTAAAACCTAATAAACCTAAACCTAAACATAAACCCTAAGAATGTCCAGAACCTTGAAAGTATGAACATTACCGTCAACCAGGCTTAGTCTAGACCGTTGAGGAAGTTGAAGTCAGTTATCGGTTGGTTATCCGGAGGTGGTGGATATGGAGGTGGTGGTAGTTATGGAGGCGGGAGAGCGACGGAGGTTATAGCCATGGTGGTGGCCGGGGGAGAGATCGAGGCTATTATGATGTATCCCGCTACTCGAGAGGCCGGGGTGGTTCTAATGGGAACTGAAGAAACTGAAGAACGGTTGATCCGATCTATTGTTTATGGAACTGTGTCTTTATAGTAGAGATGTTTCTAGTTATCTAGGGTTTTGATTTTCTTTATACATGCTCATTTTTATCTATGTCGTCACTTGCGTCTTAGCAAAACTTTGTGTGTTACTTGGTTGATGAAATCAAAAAGAAGAAATGTTGAATCTAAATTTTTTCACTATTAAAAAAACATTAAAACCCTAAACCCTAAACTAAAACCTAAACACTAAACCTAAAACCTAAACCCTAAACCCTAAAAACCCTAAACTCTATACCCTAAACCTATAACCCTAAACCCTAAACCCCGAAAACCCTAAACCCTAAACCTTAAACCCTAAATCCTAAAACCCTAAACCCTAAACCCTAAACTCTGTTAAAAAAAAATCTTAAACCCTAAACCTTAAACCCTAAACCCTAAACCCTAAATTAAAACCTAAGCCCTAAACCTAAAAGCTAAACCTTAAACCCTAAACCCTAAAATCCCTAAACCCAAACCCTAAACCCTAAACCCTAAAACTCTAAACCATAAACGTTATAATATAAACCCTAAAACCTAAACCTAAATAACAAAATAAAATAAAAACCTAATCCTAAACCTAAAAATAAGATAAAAAAGAAAATAAAAAATAAATTAAAATAAAATAACTAAAAACATAAACTAAACTAAAAAATAAAATAAACTTAAAAATAAAAAACCTAAATAAAATAAAAACTAAACATAAAAGAAAAATAAAATATACCTACGATAAAATAAAATAAAAAATAAATTAAAATCTAAACCTAAAAAATAAGCCTAAAAATAAAACCTAAAAATAAATAAAAAATAACACCTAAACCATAAACAAAAAAAACAAAAAAATAAAACATAAAATAAGAATAAAATAAACCTAAACCTAATCTAGAGTAAATAAAACATAAACTAAATATAATAAAATAAATTAAAAAAAATTTAAGCCTAAACTGAAAAAATAAAACCTAAAAATAAACCTAAAATAGTAACCTAAAACCTAAATGTAAAAAAATAAAATAAAAACATAAACCTAAACCTATAAAATAAAATTAAAATTAAAATAAACTAAAAAAATAAACTTAAACCTAAACTTAAGCCTAAACCTAAAAAATAAACTAAAATGAAAAAACCTAAACTAAAAAAAATAAACCTAAAATAAATAAAATTAAAAATAAAATTAAAAAATAAAAAAATAAAAAAACAAAAATAAATAAAAATTAAATTAAATAACCTAAATAAAACTAAACTTATTAGTTTACTTAATTTTTTCTTAAAAACTCTAAACCCTAAACTCTAAACCTAAACACTAAACCTACAACCCTAAACCCTAAATCCTAAACCCCTAAACCTACAACCCTTAACCCTAAACCCTAAACCCTAAAAAATCATAAACCTTAAACCCTAAACCCTAAAACCCTAAACCCTAAACCCTAAACCCTAAACCTAAAAAATAATAAACTATAAATCTCGAAATAAATTTTAACTTTAAACGAGGATCAAGAACTATAGTAATAGACATTAATAGGTTACACTCCCCCCAATATTTATCAAATTTTATTTTCATAACTGTGACCACTTTTCTAATATACTAATCTTTAGATCTAGATTCTTCCCAGAGAAGCTTCTTAACATGCATTACAGTTGGCAAAAAAAAATTTTATATTGCATATGATGTGTTAGAAATTGTTTGAGTGATATTACTAAAAAATTGATAACTTTCTCATTTTTTCATACCTTAGTCAATTAGAATCTAGTGATACTCACTTGTAATTTGAATCTCTAGCTACGTAATGAATTAAGATAGTACAATAAATAAAAGCAGACTCAAGCATCATATAAGTTAAATTCCAATGTGTTGGCACATCAATACTAAGAGACCGGGACATAGGTACACCTAACTATTTTACAATCTCAACAAATTTGTATCGCCTTATAGGATATTTTTTGAGATATTTAATCGACTCCTTTATATTATAAATTATGTCATGCACTTCTTTCAAACCATACTACACCATTATATTCAATATATGTGCACAACACCTGATATGAAAAAAATAATCACATAAATATAGTTTTTCTCTTGAATCAAAGTTATTTCTAAGGCAATAATCTACAACATCATTGTTATTAACATTATTAAGAGTAATTGTGGAAACTTTATCTTGAAGATTCCATTCTAATAAACAGGAACATATAACATCACAGATGAAAGTCCCAGTATGAGGAGGGTCAAGTTCAATAAAATTAATAATCATTTTCTGGATCTTCCTTGACAAATCAATAAAATGAATAGTCAAAAACATATACCCTATTGTCTGATTAGATGTCCAACAATCTGATGTTAATGAAACTCTCTGAACATCGCTAAGATAAGTCTTAAGTTTTTCTCTCTCAACATCATAAATCTGCATGCAATCATTTTTTATGGTGTTTCTAGACACACTTTCATAGTTAGGATTCAAATATTTCAATAAGATATTAAACAAAGTGTGCTCTACCATCATAAAAGGATATCCATGGATAATAATCATCCTTGCAATAATTTCTCTGACCTGTCTTTGATCATAATTTTTAGGATCATGAAAAATAAAAATGTCAAATTCACTAGCAATATTAATTGGGGAGAAATTCAGTCGCTTCTATCTTTTATCTGACAAGTCAATAGCTTGTTTACCTTTTGATTTAATTTTATTCCAATCTTTGACATGTCTAAGAAGTTGTAAAGTTGTGCTTATTTTTGATTTTTGAAACTTAACTCCACAAGACATACATTGCAAGCAAGGAATCTCAATACCCTTAATAGTTTTAACCCCTACAAAGCGTCTCCACACACTAGACTTCTTTCTAGATTTTTTAGCTCGCACCGGTATATTGCTAGTACTCTCAACAATTTATGAGATGCTTGATTATGACCGCTCTTCGTTCCATATCAACCGGTGGTACCTCACCGCTTGATGCAATCAGAATGCTCAAATGATGACATATGTTGTATGTAAACTATGAATAATACCAAACATCATGTGTTAAATGACAAATATGTTACAAAAATAATGCATTCATAGATATAACAGAGTTTAGAATATACATAATACATTACAACCAAGCTTTGCATAATCAAAATTGTAAGGATGAATATCATTTATATTAAAAGGAGAGTGAGCTTCATTATAATAAAAATAAGAAGATTATTAAAAAATTAGTTAATTGGCTAATGGTTATTTAAATCATCTATTGTTTTCAAAAATAATATGGTAAAAATAGAAATAATAAATAATCATCAAATATCAAAGTAAAAGCATATGAATATATGATCCTTTTTCTTGCTTGGGACTCAGGATGATATAAAACATACTTCAAGCATTACTAGTTGGAGAGCTTACAATTAGCTACAAAATACTCATATCTTTTCATTCAAGTATTCAACTGTTTTCACCGTCATGACCATCGTCTAATTCCCATTGCAGCCCATTAATTATATCATTCTAAGTTATTTTATTATATTGTTGTTTTCATTCAACTACTATTTTGCTATTTAAATTTGCAAGACTACAAGTTTACAACTTCTTATAATAGATAACCTGTTGGCTGTTAGATGTGATTGAGTATTTGCTATGCTATGGCATAAGAGGATTTTGGCTTATTATTGTGTTTCATTTCATTTCTATCTAGCCATTGCTGGTTGCTTTTATTGATTCTTTCAAGTTTCAGGTTTGGTACTTTGGTAACTTGGTTGGCTGTTCAGCCTACTTTCACTTCTCAGCGGACCTAAAATGGCTCCTTTTTTGACAGCCTCTTTTCTTTGATTAGAACTATTTTTTCTAGATTGGTTAATTAGAAGAATTAAGTGTCTTCTTTTGCATCCTCTTTGCTTCTAGTGGGCTGTTATACATTTTGGTGAATGGTGTTGTTGTATACAGTATACTTGTATTATTGTTATTTATTTTCTAGAATTGTTGGCTACTTGCCTACTTGGCTGTTGTTGCTTTGACTACAAAGCCTAACTTACTTTGAACTTTGAAGAAACTAGAAGGAACAAAAAATGAAAATACGCAACACATTGAAACTAAACACTAATAGTAAACAACATCACAGATTCATAAGAAACACAACCAACAGAGGCTTTCATACAATGGAGGAGTCATGCTCCTAAAAAAATCATGTAATCGTAATAAGCATAGATTGGTGAAAGGCCATAAAGATCTGTGAGACTGTGACATACCTGAGTGGGTTGAGCACTACTACTAATCCCAAATTAACAATTAATAGAGTTGAAAAGTAAAGGAAATCACAGAGAAGAGTCAGCGCATCAGATGACTCAAAAAAGATAGAACGAGAGAGAGGGACAGAGTCTCAAAGCCACAAAGGATCAGATTCACATCTAAGACTCTCCACTTGCCCAATACGCCATGCAGTGATGCAATAATGAGAGAAATCTGAGAGGCAAGACCAGGGAGGAAGGGATCATGGATTTTGGAGTGCGTACTGCTCGGATGCTCGAAGCCAAGGGACGAGGAGAGGTGGAGATTGGAGAACTCAAAGGAAGAGAGGCTCAGAGGCAGAAGAACTAGGGCACGAATGCTCGAATTGCTCGCCATTGAAATGCTAAAAAGACTTAAGAAAAATAGCAGAATTTTAATCACTCGGAGAAGTTGAATAGGCTAAAATAAATATCAAAATAACACAATCGAGGAATCGCGCTGTGGCCCGCAGCCTGCGCATGGTTCAAGCCTTATCAAGCTGAACACGAGTGAACAATTCCACTGTTCATGTTTGGTTCATTCTAAATTCAAACAAAACTTTTTTGTTCGTGTTTGGCTCATTAGTTTAACGAACAAGCCGAACACGACCTAATTTTTGAGCCAAACACGAGCTGTTCGCAAACAACGAGCTATTTTGACAGCCCTATTCAAGGTGTGTCTTCCTTCCACATCTCATCACTATGTCTTTGAAATATATATATATATATATATATATATATATATATATATATATATATATATATATATATATATATATATATATATATATATATATATATATATATATATATATAATGTTTAGAGCGATGGCAAGACCATCGAATGAGGCGAAATTATGAATTGCTCTTATTTGAGTTTTTATTTTAATTTTTAGAAGTAATAATTGTATAAAGACATCTTACTGCAAGTTAGACTATAAAAAAAATAAAATAAAGGGATCCCAAATATCCCGTAATTTAACTATTGGATATTTTCTCTCCGATTCTTAAAAATTTTGAAGAAAATAAAAACATAAAAGAAATCTAAACATTCATATGATAGATCCTAGTGGTAAATTTTTTTTTTTTTTTTAAAAAAAAACCTATGGACAGATCCATATGAAATGATCTATTATGTTGATAAATATCATTTTCACTTACCTTCCAATTTGGAAAAGATAGAATTACAAAATAAATAAGTCAAATTTGATTTCTTGTGGATATAGCTAAAAATGTTGAAAATGTATTAAAGGATAATGACAATAATTGGTCTAAAGTAGAAGAATAATGATAGTTAAATAATAGTAGCACTTCAACGGTGAACTAGAAATGATGATCAAATGATAAATGATAGGCTATGATGATTCACTAAGATATTCGACCAATGATAGATTGGCAAAGACGATTATTAGCGATTATCATTGACATCGAATGCTGGGCAAAGCTTTAAGATTCTTCAGATCTCCTAATTCTCTCATTTTGAGTTTTGAAGAATGAAATATATTTATAATTTTTGAGAATATCATTTTAATTATTTTGAGAGAAATCATAAAATACTTCATTAGATGGCTTATGTTAATTATTTTAATCATAGATTATTTTTTAGCATTCCAATGCCTTAATAACCTCAAAATTAAATGATCTTAAATTTATGATATTCTTCTCATCAAACCACTCATTTTTATTATAAACATACAAAAAATAGATTTCTTCTATTCATTTAGTTAATATCCTAAAATTTATAATCATATTTTAAATACATGATTTAGGCTAGATCAAATCATTTTAGTGTTGCTTAATTCATTTTAATGATACGTTCAATCTGACTATAAATTTATGAAAATTATAATTTAAATGATCATGAATTTAATTTATGAAATTTTAAATTCCAATATAACATCTAGATTTATATTCAACCAAATAAACTTTAATATTATGTATCATTTACTTTCCTATTTTTAGATATCAAAGTTTGTGGTGTTAGAAAAAGAACTTTAAAAAAAAAATCAGGGTGCATTTGTAATTCAAAAATATCATAAAGAACGATCACTCCCATAATGCAACATAAACCTCTTTTCTGCACAATAATCCAAGTAAAATCCCTTCAATCATAATTTTAACATTCTTTGAAGTTGGTATGTTGATTGGATCAAAGATTAATAAAAACAATTGAACTCAAAATTCTTCAAATTTGGACAAAATAGATGATAGACGCTCTATTAAACTTCAAAAGTACCAAAATCGAATTTGAATGTTGAAAAAAATAATTGTTACGATCGATTTCAGTCAGAGACTAGGCTGAACCTTTCTTTCTTTCTTTTTTTTTTCCCAAATTTACATATATTGAATTTTTTTAAAAATAATATTTAAATGTTTTGATTTCATTTGAATGAATTCATTTCTGCCAAAATTTATTTGGATTTAAGCTCTCTAGGGAAAAAATGTTTTCATTGATATTAATTCATAAGTTGATACTTATTTTGACTCTAAAATTTTCAAACTCAATTAACATGATTGTTCATTTACACAAGTGTTTGAGATTTCAATCTATTTTCTCTATAAAATGCATTATGATCGTAAGTCTTTTTGAATTTATTTCTTCAAAATCTGAATACCATCAAACTTTGGGATCGACCTATTATTTATGGGGGATATACATACATGCCACACAATTCTTATGTATTTACATATCTAACATCCAAACTTAAATTTTTACATAAATAACACTCTAATCATCAATATCACATCAAAAATATCATCATCACTCATTTTTTAAAAAGTGAAATGCACCTTTTTAAGCATAGAAAAGTGTTAGATAAATAAATATTTAACTTTAGGTGTTAGATATGTAAATATATAAGAATCATGTGATATATATGTAAATCTTCCATTATTTATTCATCTATGGTTTATGTTTATTCAGTCTCAGTCAGGAAGCTTGTGTGAGGTAATAACACATCTATTCAAGTATTAATACCACCTGCCTTAGCACATACTAAATGCTGCAATGGGCACATCATTAAGCATCTTAGTACTAAGATGTAGTTAAGATTATTTTTTTATTGTACTTGTTGAGCTATATATTAATGGGTTGAACAATATTGTTGAATATAATTGTGAACACTATGAAAGTGACAGTGATGTACCCAAATGTTTATTTTGATGAACGCTATAAGTTATTGATTTTTTTTATGTTCTCTAAAAATGCAGGGAGAGATCTCTGCCTACTTTACCGAAGGAACCAAGGTTGTAGAAGACATGCTAACTTGCTTTTTTATGTCCAAACAATAAAAATCCAATGAAGGAGAGTCAACCAGGTACTCATCTCCTCAACAATATAGTTTTAGAGTAGCCATCTCCTATTTGTAACTTAACTTTTTATCATCAATTAAAAGGCTTTTCGATGAAGGCCAAGGCCTCCAAAGGGCAATGGTGGAGAAAGGCTCAGCAGGTTGATGCAGAAGAAGCAGTGGATAAAAAATCTAAAAAATTTCAAGATGGGAAGAAGAGGAATGGGTGGCAGAGCTGAGCAAGGAGTACTGATAACATTAGTTCCTTAGGATGATGAAGGCAATTATATCAAAAAAGATTCAGTTCAAGTGCAAATTATTATTTATTCTGTTCTTGTTCTGTTTCTGAAAATGTGCTACAAAGCTGATCATAAATGGTTAAGAGAAAGCTAATGATGATCATGAGGATGCTGAATGAAGTATTATAAATGTTATTAATGTCATTTCCAGATCTTATTATCCATCTTTTATGCATTAGAACATTTCATTACTAATTTTCTGTTGTAAGTATGAGCTGAATTGAAATTTTAACAAAAATATTTGATACCTGAACATAGATTAACAGTGAGGATAGGTTTAATACCTTTGAAGCTCAAAGTTGGAGTGATAACTATGAAAAGTTGATAGAGCTATATAGCATTTGTATGCCACCATAAACATATCAGTCTGATGAGGATGAGGTAAGCAAAGCATTATTATGAGATCTGTCTTCTTGAAAAAATAACTGCACTTTATTTGATCAAGCATTAGTAAAAATGGATAAAATGTTGACATGTAATAAAAAAAACTAAATCATGTAAGAAATCTATTTTGCTTAAATAACAAGGTCAAGTTTACTTTTCCTTCATAGTTTTAGAATAAAATCTATAAAAAAATAACTGTACTCATAAATATATTTCTTTAACTTTAAAATTTGCTTTAAGAACCTGTGTTTATAGGATGAGATTAATTATATTCGAGTACACAAGTTGAGCACTTCAGCAAACTCAAAGGACCAATCCAAAGCAATAAAAGCAAACCACGATAGCCCCATTGACACATAATAGAATTTAACGATAACTTTTCTAAACGGAGCGAAGGGAAAAGTGGTAAAATGGGTAGTTGAAGATGAACCAGGTGTTTATGTGACCATACGCTCCTTGCCAGATGATATAAAGGAGATAGTCCGTGTTGAACTTAGGTAAGATACAAGTATTATATTTATGTTAAATGGTGTTTCACTTTATTTATATCATTGTAATATTTAACATTTTAAAATTTGCAGCCAAGAGAGGTTTGGTGAGGTGAATGCAAGAGCATGGTGGGATGAGAAAAAAGCCAAGTTACTTGAGCAATACTTGTAGACTGTAACTTTGGTATTTCAAATGTAGCACTTTTTTAGTTTAACTACTTATGATGATGATAAGTTAATGCTTTCAAACACATTATTCTAAACTTTCCTTTTTTTGTTTAGTATAATTTTCTCTTAGTATAGCAACTTTTTTAAATCAAAATTCTTTCTTTTATTTTGCATATAATCCAAAACTTCTAACGTTGTAAAAGAAAAAAAAATTGTATCAGAATATCATAATATAAATTGTATTAGGATGGATTGAAAATTAATTGGATATGCTCTGAGATCTAGTTTTTTTATCCCATCCTCATTTAATTTGTATCAAGATATCTTGATAAAATTTTTTCCCATTTTCAAATCAGCCCACGATGAATAACCAAATATTTGAAATGCATGACATATTAAGTACAATTGTGGTAGACTGTTGTTTAAGTGATTGGCATGCTGAATAAGTTGGTTTACATGTACATATGCAGTTGTGGGAGGCACAATTAATATTATACTTGTCATTTAGCATAATTATGTAAATAACTTTTTTATTTATTTTCACTTATGTCCAATAGCATGAAAAACTACACACCAAAATAATATAGTTTGTAGTTGACATTATGTGTGCCTTGCAATCTTGCAACAATATTTCAAGAATATGATAAAAGTCTTTCATTAATAACCTATCTCATGAAGTAGGTCCAATATTTTAAACTGACGGCTTTCATTTCATCACATGAGTCGATAGATCAGTCTAGTTATAATAAGAACATGTTGAAATAGAAAAAAAATAATAGAGAAACTTGATATGAGAAAATAACAAAGAAATATATAAAATTATGAAATTTCAAGGTAAGCACGAGATAAAAGATGAAAACATTTGAGGAACATTTTTGGGGGAAAATCTGTCGAAATATGTAAAGTAAATATTAGAGATTAGGAAACTCACTTATAAAATTTATGACCTATCATAAACTAAATTTTTTAAATAAAAGAACTAAAGGCAATCATAGTAATAGATGTCACATAGCTTTAATTGCCTTATCTATGTGCTCAACTTATGACACAATAATTAAAATAGTTGTAACTGACCTCAAAGAATATATATCCAACATGCAACTCTAGTTCAGCCATTAGGTAATTCTTATAATATGGTTTGAGCTATTGGAAGGCATAGGTTAGTACCTCACCAAGTTGGATGAGTACACACTTGAGTTAATTAGTGAGGTCTTACTTTTGATTTGGAATTCTTCTCACCCCTTTGGCAGTGTTAGCACTAGTGCTATAATCAAATTGCCTTTCACACTTGGAACCTTTGTTAAGTCCCGATCCACTCAAATTTTACCTCTTTTTTATGTAACCCAGATCAAAGTCATCACCATTTTTGAGAAGGCCGTAATCAGCCATTAATATTTGGCAAGTCCAAGGAACTAATGGATTTCAACCACATTGTGTAGTTTTAGATTGTCAATGATGAGGACATTTTTTATAATGAATAAAAATGCCATTAACATTGACAACATGGCCCAAAAGGAAGATATGGTCAACCTAAAAGAAATATTGAAAAAACCTAGTGTTTAATTAATGCTCTTAGAGAGTCTTTTAGATGAAACCAAATTAGTCAATATTTTGTCAGCCTAAGAGTGTAAATAAGAACATTGTCTATGAAAACAATCACAAAGTAGTCCATATACTATCATAACACTTTATTCATCATGTAATGAAGGTGAAAGGTGGCTATATTGTTGACTTGCTTGATCTTGAGCTAATGTTACATAAAGCTCAACTTAATGTTTGAAAAAAGCTAAGATCCTAAAGATGTTCTAAAAATTTTCAACAATCCTTTTTAATGTGTCTCAACACTTTGGCAATGATACAACTTGCACGTAAAACTCATATATTTATGGGTTCTAAATGTAACACTTTTCTCTCTACAGTCCATGAAGACATAACTTTGTGCCAATTAATCACTTCTCATGTTGATGTTAAATTCAATTATTAAAACCAATGCATCAATGATTTGAACCCTTAATGTTTATGACATAATTAGACATGAACATACATAGTCCCTACTCCCTAGCATGATATCACAGGTTGACTATAAGAGTGACAACTTAGCTTCTAGGGACTTATAGATTGATTTTCACATCTTGACTTATTGACTCTAAAATGAACGAGTGTATTATCTTAGAGCCTCTACTCATTACCATGCTATAGTAACCTTTATTAATGATTCTCATGTCCATTTTATAGAAAATATTGGGGAGATGGGTGGTATCATGCTTAGGCAATAACTTAGAGATGTTAGGTCCCTTTTTGCATGATGCTATCCTAAGCATTATTTTTCCTAGTCACTTCAACCACAACATGACTATTAACAAATTCACACATCCATAATGGCCTACCAAATGTATTTTCCAACCTTTGCCTAAAAACTACTTATGCTATTCTGACCCAAATTTGATAAAAAAAAAATGAATTTTTCCTATATTTTGAGTTATTTAGAGAAAATTTCAATATAAAAATAATTAATTAATCATATATTATACTTACCTCAATTAATTTTAGAGAGGGAAAATTTATATTATCCAAATTTATGCCAAGATATTATGAACCAAATGTTTTATTCAAGTCTGTCCTTAAACTAAACTAGGATAGCTTCATTTCCTCAAATTGATACATGCACGTAACCAAACCAAAATTTGATAAAATAAAATATTGAAAAAGATGTTAAAATTTTCAAATTGCAATGGACAATTATAAATAAATAAAGCTTTAAGGAACTTTTAAGATAAAAGGAATTTACCAGAATAAATGAATGAGATAATCTTGATTAAGGAACTCACTTGTAAAACTTATGAACTATCACATATTAAACAAAAACTTAAAAGAACTAAAGGCAATCAAGATAATAGCTATCACACAATTTTATTGATCTTATGCATTTGCATAGCTTTTAACACAACAATGGTAATAAAAGTAACATAAGGCAGAAAAATTACATCTGATACAATCCTCTTAAAAAAAATGGCAGCAGCTGGAGCCACAATAGCTGGAGTTAAAATTGCTTCATCTTTCCTTTTACTAAGGCTAACATGTGTGTCAAGGAGCTCAACGAGCAAGCATTTTTTTCTCTGGAGCATCCTTATTAGGGTCATTCCAATCTTCATAATACTTTTGTAATTTTAAGCATAAGATAATGTATTAGAAAAAATAGGATCATTCAATTGGTAGGATATTGTGCAAAGATTCACACATAATAGAAACTAAATTTGTACATAAATAATAATGTGATTTTATTGATATGTAATAAATAGTTAATTTGAACTTCCCAATAATTTTTTATTTTTTATTTTGTTTTTCTTTGACTAAATGACATCATATATAGCTAAGGGTGTAAAAAAGTTGAATTAATCAAAAGCCACAACTAACTTGAGCTTGTCAACATATTCGAGCAAAATTAGTAGCTTATAGAGCTCCACAGTGCTAGCATGTGAAGATATATATAGTTGGTTTGATGAGCATAGTCATAAGTAGTTCAAACATGAGATTGACTCATGCGCTTGCTAAACTAAGCCATAATGCCATCAATGATCAAGACTCAACTAGGCTCACTTATACCCCGTACATAGAGCACCTTAGCTAGAGAATAGTATAAAAAAATTTATATGCAGTTCTCAGACTCGAAGGTGTCTCTTAAGGATTAAGGTATGATTGTTTATGATTGTTATCACACAGAGAAAGGATGTTTTCATGAGAAATATATGCCCTTCCAAAGTATTACACAAAAATATATGTTATCATACTTCATTAAACTAACGCCTACCCAATCTTTTTGAATTTCTACCTAAACCAATCAATACATTAGATAGGCATGTGTTGGGCATGGGATCTGCATATACATACATCAGATGGGTACTATAACCTGTATGAAGTATATTATGACTTCACACTACAAGTAGTTTTTAAAACCAAAATTTTCCTACCTCATGACAATTCATACAAGCTTGAATTAAGTTTGGAAGAATAAGAAAGGACAACCAAAATTTTAAACCACTTTTTGGAACTTCATTTAACATACCTAAATTTGTTAAGTGAAGTCCCCAAATCCAAAATTCAAAATTTTTCAAAATATATTTTTGAACTTCATTTAGCATACTCAAATTTGCTAAGTGAAGTTTCCAAATCCAAAATAAAAAAATCAACAATCATATTTCAAAATGTTCAAATAAAATTTTAGAACTTCATTTAACATACCTAAATTTGTTAAGTAAATTCTCCAAATCAAAAATCAAAAATAAAAATTTCGAAGCACATTTGGAACTTCATTTAACATACCCAAATTTATTAAATGGGGTATCCAAATCAAAAATCAAAATTTCAAACACATTTTTTTTTAACTTCATTTTGCTAAGTGAAGTTTCCAAAGTCAAAACAAAAATCCTCAAACACCTTTTGGAACTCCCTTCCTTAACATACCAAATTTTCTAAGGAGAAGTTTCCATTTTCAAGACCAAAACAAATCAAAAAAATTTGAACACACCATTTGGAGTAGCATTTAGCATACAAAATTGTCTAAGTGAAATTTCCATTTCACAAAACTAAGTAGGACTTCATCTTTAGCATACCAAATTTGCTAAAGTAAAGTATCCATTTTTAATCACATCAAAATAAATGAAACACTTAGGATTTTCTTAGCATACCTAAATTTGCTAAGGATCCTACCTTTTCAAAAAAATCAAAACATCAAAACAAAAATGAAACACTTAGGATTTTCTTAGCATACTTAAATTTGTTAAGAATCCTATTTTCAAAAAATCAAACAAAACACACTTGGATTCTTCACTTAGCATACCTAAATTTTCTAAGTGAGAATTCCAAATTTTCCAAAATCAAAACAAAAATTGACAAAAGAAACAATCACTTTCTCAAATACTTCACATACCTAAATTTTCTAAGTGAAATTTCTAAAACAATCAAACAAAAACAAAATCAAATGACCCTTACTTTAACATACCTAAATTTGTTAAAAAAAGGGTCCTCAAATCAAAAATTCAAATTTAGAAACAACATGAACCTATGGAACCATCCTTGTCAAAATTTTTGAATTCATATTTCAACATACCTAAATTTGTTAAAGTTGGATTAATATTCAAATTCCTCTTTCAATCAATCTTCTCAAATCCATTTGAACCCCACTTAACACTTCCAAGTTGTTGGATGTGGGTTCAAAATTTTAAATTCAAAATTCAAAAATATATAAAGACAGAAATTTGATACAAACTCATTTGTCATTATTGATTCTTATAGTCAATACAGTAACAGCTTAGTTTCAGTCTCTTACATGGTATGGATCTGGCTTTGGATCAAGCCAATACTCTCGTCTGGACCATACGCATCTGATTCACTTTGGTTGAGGATTCGAGGGAGCCAGGATTACTTGTGAGGGCAGTCCCCTCACTACAGTTAGTAGGACCACTGTGATCGGGCAGAAGCTGGTCATCGGATTGACTTACCCTCTGACTTTGTTGTCTCCTCACTGAAGAGGAAAGTTGTGGCAGTACCACAAGCTCTAATTATAGCAGTGCCAAAAGTGCAAGTAGTACCAGCTCTGATTGTAGTACTCCCCAGGGTTTCTCATGTTGCCCCAGTAAGGGCAAGCAACATATCATATGTACCCTCTAAGGGTAAGGCTCCCCTGGTCTCAGGGCTTGCCTCCCCTACATTTGAGTATGGGTCTAGCTCGCACTCCTCCCATCCTACCCGTACACAGCGTAGGAATAAGAACCACGTGATCAAGCGGTACCACATCAGGATCACCAAGGAGCTAGAGACAACAGCCCATTCAGCTGTGGATGAGTTTCTCATTGTTACTTCACCACTGGTTACAGAAAACTAGTTCCATCCTTCCTCTGGATCATAAAAAGAGGATATCATGAGAATCCACTCATCACATCCTCCAATGGTTCATTTTTAGTATGTAGTATCTAGAAGCAGGAGGTCGTACGCCGGCCTTCGATCTTTCTTACACCAGGTAGGCGGAGCATACGACCTAGAGTTCAACAAACAATTTAATTTTTGATCCATCATCCCCTGCAGCATGGGGAAGTAGATTCTCTAGGAGAGGGCCCATGAAGCCCATACAACATATAATACTAGCAAGGAGAGACGTAGGTTCAACCGTCAGTCAGTTGTGTCTGCTCTGATTGATTTTCCAGCTTTGCATGCTACCCGTGCTGATCATACTGACAATATCCTTCTCACTAGAACTAGCCACCACAAGAGGGCAGTTCCTGTGCATAGAGAGTCGATGGTGTCTCCACCCCACCGCTCTACCCCTCATCTGCCATCGCCAGTATAGCATCTCTTATTTCATCTAAGGCCATGAAGGCCACATCCTGGGAAAAGTGCATCCTGTTGGTGATCCATCTATGGTCAAGGGATCCTACCCCTTCTACAACACCCATTATGGTAGGACTAAGCTCTCCTGCTTGACCTTCTTCCCCAATGGTGGTGCGGAAGGAGTGGCGACCCCAAAGCATCGTGGTTGTCCCTTCACCAACTTTTCCCATACAGCCAGATGTAGAGATGGTGATAGTTATTACAGATATTCCAGATGACAGTCCAGCAACACTAGTGGTAGTGGAACATACTAGGATTGTTACCCCTCTTATAGCCAGTAGCAGTCAAGAGTGTCATTCATCTAGCGAGTACAATCCACATAGAATTGACTCTCCAGTGACAGGTGAGGTCTGGTACCTCTCAGTGCATGATAGTGATCACACCGATCAGCCTAGACTATGTGTACCTGCTCAGATGGATCCCTCTTTAGATGAGATAGTTGCACATTATTTCATGGAGAAGAAAGAGATCTTGGAGTACGACTAGTCAGATGAAGAGAAAGTCAGCTTCGATCCCAAAGAAGATGACTTATTGGGGGACTTAGTTGGAGTTTGCATGGTTGACACTAGAGGATCTCTTCTTAGGGAACAACAAGCTATGGAAGGTGATGAGGTTGATTAGGAAGACACCGCAGAATCAGCCCAACACCTTTGACATCAATTGAGGTAGAAGGATGAGCAGATTGATAGGATGGCACGTCAGCTACAAGACTTGTTAGTAGTAGTGTCAGTGCTTCAGAAATAAGCCCTTTTAGTTCATCCTACTATGGCCGATGTCATTCAACCTGAATTAGTGCATGTCTTGGACCCAGCCAAGACTCTACCTAATGTTGAGCAAGGTAGCACTAGCCTGCATAAGAAGGTAATGGAAAGTACCTCTATACAAGAAAGGACATAAAACATCCATGGTTGAGGAGTAGGTGAAGGAAGCTTTGGCTTAAGCCCGGGGAGGATTATCGGTTCTAAAGGGTAGACCCTACCCAGAGGAATTCAATGCTCTCTAATATCCCAAGGGTTTTGTGCCTCCTTCCTTCAAAAGCTTTAATGGCAGTGGAAACCTAAGGCATCATATAGCATATTTCAGAGCCAGTTGTTGCAACGCAGGTGGCAGCAATGCTTTGCTTTTCTGCCTTTTTGTTAGTAGCTTAGCGGGTATTACTTTTGATTGGTATACTGAACTACCCAACAGTTCAGTAAAGACATTTGCTTAGTTAGAGTAACTCTTCATCAAGAGATTTTGGAGCTCGAAAGGGTTACAGTAGTGATCTCATAGCACAATACCCTGAGTCCCTTATTGATTATATTCTCTGATGGAATAACCTGAGTATAAAGTGTGAACTGTAGTTGTTTGAATAGCATGCCATTGAGATTCTCTTGAAGAATATCCATGGCTCAATCACCTCATGCTTCAGGGCTTCACTATCAAGATATTTGAGAAATTAATCAACAAGGTGACTAGTCTACAAGGAGAGGCCAAATAGTTGCCTTTTCAAGATTAGTTTCCTAAGTAGAAGTCACAGAAGGTCTATGAAAAGAAGCTAGGCGCACTAGCAATAGTTAACAAGGGGAAGCAGCCAGCTAGAGATCAGTCTGAGAGACCACGACCTCAGCAACCTCCACCTCCTTTTCCACCAATGAGGTAGCCCTACTGGCCTCCACCGTAGTCTTCATGGCTAGCACAACCACCGCCTCAGCCATTCCACCAGCAGCAGTGGCATGCATACCCAGCACCAAGTAGCTATGGTACACTTACTCTTTTAGATAAGTTAAATAAACCTTATTATTTTAAAGGGAGGTAATCAAGAAAATCTTTAAGAATCTCTTAAAAAACCTTATTTTCAGCTACCCGAGCCTAGGAGACCTGAGAAAGTAGGCAAAAGTCATGATCCAAACTTTTTCCCTTACCACCATATGCTAGGCCACATTTTGGAGGATTTCTTCACATTCAAGGACTAGCTTGAACACAATTTCAAGATCGGTGCTATAGGTATTCCAAAGGAATATCTTATGGAATAACCTTCTAGTTCCATGTAGCAAAAACCCCTAAAATCTAGTGAAACTAACCCCTTACCGCTCCGCTCCGCTCTCTGGCAATTTTGTGGCCATTTTCCGTTCCCGTGCTGTTCTCTGCGGTTTGGCCGCTATTCGGGCCTCCCCGATCACGCTCGCTGTCAAATTGCTCATTCGCGCATCCCTTGGTAGCTTATGTGAGTCTCACCGGATCGATTAATGGCGGAGGCTTCACCCTCCGCGCCGCCGAACTCATCGCTCCTAGATGCGCCGACTAAAACCACTGATCCTAAAGGTACTCTGGATCCGATTGCTACTGTTAATGCGCCTGCTGTGAAGTCCTTTAAGGACGCTCTTTCTGGTAAGACCCCTTGTACTAATGCCTCGGTTAATCTAATCTCTACATCCTTTCGTGGATTGCCGGCTGTCATGTGTTATGACCAGGATGTGGAGAAATTAGCTCAGCCTTATGAGTTCTCTCTTTAGTTGGTAAATTCTCTCTAAGGCACCCTACTCTAGATAACATCCGATCCTTCTTCCATAGCATAAAGCTTTCGGGAGTCTTCACTATTGGACTCCTTGATCCTTGACACATCCTCATTCAATTATCAAATGATTTAGATTACTCTCGTGTCTTTGCTCATCGCTCTTATTATGTGTATAATTGCCAAATGCATCTCTTGAAATGGTCACCCCTCTTTGATGTCAAGGAAGAATCCTCTATTGTTCCTCTATGGCTTGCTTTCCCAAACATGAGAATTCACTATGTTACTCATCAAGTATTGTTTGCGGTTGGGGCTCTATTTGGTAGACCCCTTCAAATTGATCAAGCCACCCACTAGAACTCACCATCTTGCATGCATCTTGGTTGAAATTGACATTACCAAAAAATACCCCAAAGAAGTTTGGATTGTAAAAAATTTGGATATAATCAAAAAGTTGAATTTGAAAATTTCCCAGCCTTTTGTTCCCACTGTAAGATCCATGGCCATGATCATACCAAATGCTTTGTGCTACACCCCAACCTTAAAAAGAATATTTCACAGGACACTAGTACCTCTCTTGGAACAGGGAAAACCACTAAATTAGCTTATGTGCCAAAAGCTACTCATACTGGAATACACCCTCCTACACCTGCCCCCTTAGTACCTATTGATTTGCCAAATATACATACTACTATTGAGGTGGGTGCTGAGACTAATGCCAACTTACTTAGCACTTCTCCTACTTGTAATATATTGGCTTCTCATGATTTGCTTAATTTAAAACTTAATGACAATCAGAATGGAAATATAACATTGGATCAAAATAATGTTGATCCCTTGGTGTCAGACCAAAATCGACTATGCATCATGGCAATGAAAATGTTATTTGCACTCCTAATGGTGCAAGAACCTCCCCCTCTACTTCTTTACAGAGTGATACTCAGGCTATCCAAATTTCTCATCCTAACTCTGATATTGAAGAAGGAGAAACCACCACTACTAAAACATTGATTGATACTGCTCCTACTCTAGAAAATAAAAACCAATCCCTTTCTGATGGAGATACTTTGGATTCTGATAGACCTTTCCAAACTGTTCTTAAAAAAAAATCTTATAAAGCTAAAATAACTAATAATAATTTCACTAGAACCACACGTTCTTCCCTTACACCTCATAAATAATTATGTCCCTCTTCATTTGCCTTTTCTATCTTTCCTTTTCAGAATTTTTATTATGATAAATTTTCTTATTTGGAATATCCGGGGTTGTGGGACACTCTCAAACTGCAGGGGAGCCTCACTCTCATAACATCAAACTTCTTGTTATTATTGAGCCTTTCATTAGCTCTACCAAAATTGCCTTTGTTGCTAGATCGCTTGGATTTCAAAATTTCTTCTTCAATCTTAATAACAAAATTTGGTGTTTTTGGGATAATTCTATCACCATTTCCATCATTGATGATCTTGATCAATTGGTTAATGTCAAAATCTCTTTAGGTGATTTTTCAGCTTTTGGTTCATTTATCTATGCTTCTTGTAATAGAGCCGGTAGGAACATCCTTTGGAATCATTTAAGAACCTTTGCCTCCTCAGTTAACTTACCTTTGGAATCATTTAAGAACCTTTGCCTCCTCAGTTAACTTACCTTAGTTGGTTGGGGGCGATTTCAACACTATCATTGCTTCTTCGGAAAGGAGGGGAGGATGTTCTCCTAACTTTTATTCCATGGAAGACTTCTCTAATATGATCCTTGATTGCAATTTGATTGATATTGGTTTTAGGTCGATTACATGGCACAACTCTAGACTTTGGCTGACGGGTCCTCTTTAATTCTCTTTGGATTAATCAATGGCCGCTACCTTGAACATTTGAGTAGACTTTGTCTGATCATGCCCCTCTTTTGATCTCTATCAAAACTCCCCCCACTAACCCTCCTATTCCCTCATCTTTCCGTTTCCAAAATATGTGGACCCAACATAGTGATTTCACTAATTTTGTTTCCACTAATTGGATGGCTCCTGCTCAAATAATCTAAATGTATGGTTCGGCTTTGGCTTAAGCTCAAGAGGCTTAAACAAAACCTCAATTGGTGGAACAAGCATATTTTTAAAAATCTCTTTACCAATCTTAAAGCTATAGAATAAGTGGTTTGTTCACTTGAAGAGGCTATCTTAACCGACCCCAGTAAGCTTGAAGAGTTGAACACTGCCAAAGATAGTCTGATTAACTACCAAAATATGGAGGAAACCTATTGCCAAAAAGCCGCTAGCAAACATATTGCTGAGGGTGACCGAAACACTAGGTATTTCCATGCTATTTGTAATAAATGGAAAGCTCTAAACTCTATTAAGGAAATCAAGAATCCTAATGGTGACTGGATAACTGATAACAATGAAATCAAGGATTCTGGCATACATCACTTTCAAAATTTATTAAATTCTAATCCTTCGTTAGAAACCCCCTCCAACACCCATCTTATCTCTTCTTTGATAACCAATGAGGATAACCATTTGCTCACTATGTGTCCCTCGAAAGCAAAAATTAGTAGTACTCTCAATAGCATGAACAATGACTCTGTTGCTGGCCCTAATGGCTTCATGACTCATTTCTTTCAACATTGTTGGCCTTTTATTAAATCTGATCTTATTAATGTTGTTATTGATTTCTTTGACAGCGGCTCTATTCCCAGATATTTTTCCAAGATTCTATTGTCCTTATTCCTAAAACCATCAATCTCAATGGGTGACTTTAGACCTATTAGTCTTTGTACCTTTTTCCAAAAACTCATTGCTAAACTAATTAATAATAGAATTAGCCCCCTGCTTCATAAAATCATCTCCCCTAACCAAACTGGTTTTGTCAAAAATAGAGCCATATCTAATAATATTCTCCTTGCTCAAGAACTGGTTCATGACATTGATATTTCTTCCAGAGGAGGTAATATGCTCTTCAAACTGGACATCTCTAAAGCCTTTGACAACCTCTCATGGGATTTCCTTTTCCAAATCTTGCATTTGTTTGGTTTCTCTGATCATTTTATCCGGATTATCAAAAGTTGTATCACTAACATCTGGTTCTTTGTCATCTTAAATGGTGAGTCCCTTGGTTTCTTTTCTTCGAGCCATGGTTTGTGTCAAGGCGACCCCCTTTCTCCTTCTCTTTTTATCATTGCTATCGAATATCTTTCGAGAAGCCTCAATGACCTTTTCATCAAAAAACCTAACATGGCTTTTAAAACTCATGGTGGTTTCCCTGTTTCTCATCTTAGCTTTGCAGATGATTTTATAATCTTCTGTAATGCCTCCCTTCAACATGTCAAAAATATTAAGAATCTCTTAAATGATTTTCCCAAAGTTAGTGGTCTCTTCCTTAATGATGAAAAATGTTATTTTATTCCCTCAACGAAGATTCCTCCCAATAGATTAAATCAAATCTCCAAAATTACTAATTTTAAGCAAAGTCAATTTTCCATTAACTACCTTGGTGCTCCCCTTTTTAAAGGCCAGAAAAGATCTCACCTTTTTGATGATCTTATTCAAAAAATTTCTACCAAAATTTCAGTTTGGGAATTCCATTTACTCTCTTTTGGTGGTAGGCTAACCTTGATCAAGAGCACTCTTAATTCCATGTCTTTATATCTCATCCAAACCATTATGTCGACCATCTCGAGCATCAACAGAATTGAGCGTCTCCTAAATAAATTTTTCTGGGGCTCCAATGCCTCCTCAAAAAAAAATGCACTGGACCTCTTGGTTTAAAAGTTGTGGCACTTTTGACGAAGGTGGTCTTGGTTGTAAATCATAAAAGAAGCTATCAATGCCTTTTCCTATAAACTTTGGTGGAATTTTAGGAGTAATCAAAGTCTGGCTAATTTCATGACGCTAAATATTGCTGGTAAGCACCCCTCATCTCCCCCTTTAAACCGGGTGACTCCTGTGGAAAAGACTTTGTTCTCAAATGGGATGCAATCCCTAATTTTGAGGCATCAACTCGTACCTCTTTCTTCCGCAAGATAACTGGAGTGGTTGTGATTCCATGGATGACTTACTCTACACTCATTCCACTTCCGCCTTTAAAGTAAACTCTTTTTGGCACAACAATAAGTGGAACAATAATAAGCTTGCTGATTTTATCCCTTGTACTTTCTCGAATATGGTTACTTTATTCCTATCACTCTCAAACTCAAGACCATATTCTCTTTAAGCTCTCTCACAATGGTGATTTCAACCTCAACAATGTGTGGCTTCACATTAAAGATACTGTGATTCCTCCTATGTATTCTCCAAACTTTGGAATAACAATATCCCTACTTCCTATTATGTTCTTATGATTCTAAAAAATTTTATACCTGTTGATTCCTTATTGTGGGGTAAAGGATTCCATTTACCCTCCAAATGTCAATGCTGTTTCCATATTGAGAATGTTAATCATGTTTTTATTAATGGGGCCATAGATTCTAACCCTTGGATTTGGTATGATGATCTTTTTAACACTGTCATTTTCAATGGCTCTCTTACTCTATATCAACTTCTTGAATTCTATTTTGATAACACTACTAAAGGTCACATTAAAGTTATCATTGCTATCACTCTTATCTGGTTCATATGGATGGACTGTAATGATTCAAAACATCGAGGGATCCCTATGAACCATGTGAGGATTATTGCTAGAACTAAAAGCAAAATTCGTGACTTGTTTAAAGCCAATCTCATTACAAACACTTCAAAGGTGTAAATTTGTGGCCAATAAACTGGGCATTAACGCCGGATCAACCTTCCATCGAAAATGACAAGATTGTCTATTGGAAAAACCTCTTGACCATATCATTAAAATCAATACCGATGGCTCTCATAATGGCTCTAGTGGTGGCATTTTCGTGAACTCTAAAGGTCTAGTCCTATGTGCTTTTGCTTATCCCCTTATTTCCCTGACTGCCCCATTTTCGAGCTTATGGCCTTCAAAGCCCTTCAGATTTGCATCCAAAATGGCTGGCTCAATATTTGGATTGAGGTGGATGCTATTTTGCTGATTGATCTTTTGACTTCCACTAAGATGAGCAGCATGAAATTGTACTGCCTCCTCAAGCAAACTAGAGCTCTTCTTTCCCAACTAAATTTTAACATCACTCATATTTGGCGTGAAGGAAATGCTTGTGCTGACTACCTTGCCAATCTGGGTGCTAGATCCGATGGCATCATTTTCTTTGATCAACTCACCTTACCCAAACACTTGCTTGGGCTGGTTAACTTGGATAATTTTGGGTTTCCTTATCTCAGAACCTAATCTAACATTTATTGTTTCTTTGATCCAGATGCTTCTATTTCTTGGGCTTTCTGTTACTTTTTGTGCCTTTTGTGGATGCTTCAAATGGATATTTCTTGTTCTCTTGATAATTGTGTAATGATTTGGAGTTTTAACAGCTACTCCTTCATTGGGAGGCTCACTGCTTTTGGCATTTACACTGTTAAAGGACTGCTATTGAGCTATATGTATACTGATATTCTGCAGTGGAATTATGTTAAGCTATGTGATAACTGCTATTGGTTTTATAGCACCAATCCTATTTGGTATTTTAATCTTATTCCGTCGCATTTCTAATCCTAGGGGCTTATTCTCAATAGAGATATTTATTTTAATGAGCTTAGCTAATGCTATTAATCTCAACCTACCGTTATTAAAGATATTACCGCTTGGAGCATCTTAGTTCTCTATGTTGTTTCTATGCACTATAGTACTAGTATTGTTTACTATTGCAATAATTATCTTGATGATTTCTTGTTAGGTTATTGGATCCTAATATATGACCGGTTTTTAACATCGATTGTCTCCCATATTTTCTTTGATTCTAGCTTGAGTCGACATTTTTCTTTTACTTTTGGGAGTTATCTTTTACTTTATTTTTGTGCATGAAGAGTCTATTTGGCCTTTTCATACTTATCATCTTGTTGTTTATACTAGAACCTAGACCCCATACAAAGATGCTCTTTTGGAATCCATTTCTATTTCACAGGTCCCTTTGGTGGGATCTTGCGTGGATGCTTTCTTCCTTTCCTCCAGCTATGAATGTTCTTGTGCTTTCTCTGTTGTCGACCTCCTTATCCTTAATGGCAGACTTATCATTGTGCAAAACTTTGATATTACTTGGTTATCCTTTTATGTAACTCTTAGTTGCACTTATTTTCTCCCGGATGGAGTTACTTATTATGCTTTTATTCAAGAGAACCTTCTGGGGATGCTTCAGATTGGGGCTTTGGTCTTCTCTTGCTCCCCAGAATGGGCTTTCATGATGGCCTTTCTTTTGGTTTTACTGTTTACCCTCTTTTCTTTGTTTCTCTTTTGTCCCCGCCGCTTGGATGGTTGGTCTTCCCCGCAGTTTTATCCTTGGCGTAATTGGATTAATGTGACTAATCATCCTGCTAATGCTTTAAATGTCTCTTACTGCTGCCTTGGTTGTTGGTTGCACTGGACTAATACTCTACAGGCTATTTCTGGGGTTTTGGTTTGTTTTGTTCAGCAAAATGTTGATGATTGCTTGGTGGATTTTGTTTTAAACCTCGGTACTTGTTTTTTTATTTGTTTATCAACAGAATCCACTGATCTATCTTTTCTGCTGCTGTTCTCTCCATCTTCTTTCAGTTAAACTTGTATCAATTGCACTGTTTATCCTGGATGGGTGGTTTTATGGCAAGCTAGCTGGTTTTTGTTGTCTTGATTATTTCTTGTCTTGGAGTTGTCCGCTTGGTTTTCAGGACTCTATGTTGGCTCCATCCCTGTTTGTAGGATTTCTAGGTCTTATGCTCGCAAGTTATTTCGACATTTCAATTCGAGGTTTTTTGTGTTTTCGTCTGATTGTCATTCAAGATACTTATTCCTATGTTATATCTACTTGGCTATTATCTATGGCTTTGTCTACTCTGATTGAGAGGCTTGGATGTTTTTGTCCTATTTGTTACTGTCCTGGCTGGTTTTTGCCTTATGTACCTGTTATCCTATTTTGGATGGATTCTAATGATGCTTTTCACTTGAATACAATTTTTGATCCTTTTGCTGGTGGGTTCCAATGTGGCAATAACCCCTCTACTGTTGGGATTGGCTTTTTGATTGCCTGTACTATTGCTCAACACCTGTTAGTTATTCCTGTGTTCAGTTATAATTATACTGCACTGGATATGATTAAGGGTTTTAAGCTATATACTCGTCCAGATTATGCTGTTTTTTTTGTCATTGGTGTCTGGGTTATGGCTTTTTTGAATTATGGTACTATGTTGTCCCTTGTTTTGGCCTGTCTGCACGCCTTTGACCGCTTTTTTTGTCTATATTTGTTATTTTTTCTGGATTCTAATGTGGATCCTAATTTGTATCCTTGTTGCACTAACTATTTTGTTGTTGGGGCGGTTTCTCTGAGTGCCCTTGCTATTTCTATCTGGGGTATGGCTTATTATCTGATAGCTGTGATCTACATTATCCTTGTTGTCTCTATTCCCAACTGGGACCAGAATGGCTTGGGCTCTGTTACTGTCTTTTTGTTTTGGTTATCTACTATCTTGTTTTTTCTGGATTCTTCAGTGGATTCTATTTAGGGATCTGTCCTGGAATGCAATCTCTATGTGGTCCTTTCATGTCTTGGCTTTGGCTGTCTTGGCTGCTACTGTCTGGGCTGCCTTTTCCTCTTGGTTATCTGCTGTCTTATTTTTCTAGATTCTCATAGGGATCATATTTGGACCCCCAGTTTTTCTAATCTAGGACCGGTCAGATTTGTGCTTACTCCTTGGAATATAATCTCTATTATTAAGGGGTGGTATTATGAACGCTGCCTTTTCCTCTTCGCCTTCGGTGGTACTATGAACTATTACTGGCTTTGGCTGTCTTGCTTATTGGCTATTTTCTTGGGCTTCTGATTTTGTTGCCTTCCCTTACAATTGTTTCTTGCCAACTATTGATATGGATACTAATAAGGGGCTTGTACCAATCTGCATTCATTATATTGATTGGGCTCATTTTCTGGACTTTACATCTACCCCTAAGCTGTACTTCTGGCCTGACAGATTCATTTATATATCTTATAACTGGGATGGTGTCATTTAATGACTCTTTGACTCGCTTAGCAAGATTTTAGCAGGCTACTTCTTCTGCTGCTGCTTTCCTGTGGATGGCTTCTATGCTGACCTATTTCATATGCATAAATATGATTTTGTTTAGGTTTGCGTAATAAAACTCACAAGATTATCAACAAGGGTGCTACCTTGTCACGTTTGTTGGCTATGATGGTCGTGATGATCTCCTTTTTGGTTCTGGAGAGCTCATGTGATGTAACCCTTCTGCTGAAGTTTGGATGCTCATACCTGCATCTGCTGCCCCATCATGGTGTGTTTGAGCCTGAGCCTTCTCTATCACATTTCCTTATTAACATACTCATATTATATTGTTTCCTTCTATCCTTTTGTCTGTATTACCTTAACTGTTCTAATCTCTCTCTCATTATAACTTTGCAGGTGTTTCTTTTTTTTATTTTGCAGGTCTGCTCCATACTATCAGGCATTCACACATCCTCTAGAGCAATGGCTTTAATCTTACTTTAGCTTATTATGTTAATCATTTTGTATCTTTTGATTGCTTTAATGCTTTCTTTTGCTTTTGGATGTACTTAGATAGGGGATTTACTCCTTAGGCTGACTGTAGCTCTTTGAGTAGTAGTTCCAGAGTTTATCCCCTTTAAGGACCTTGTAACCCTCTTTTTGTGGCAATAAAATACCCCTACATGGGGTTTCCCTAAAAAAAAAAAACCTTCTAGTTCCATGGGGATACATGTGATCCTACTAAAACTAAAGAAGGTTGGGATATTTCCTTATGCAAAACCTCTAAGAAAATCATTCAGAAGATCAAGAACCTTTCCTTGCAGGTGCCTGAGTTAGCTCAAACCTCCAACACCAAGGAAGGTTTGCAAGTTGGCAGTGCCAACTCTATGAAAGTGGGAGCTCAGCAGTAGCAGCAGTAGTAGAAGCAGCATGTGTCGGCCTATGATAGCCCTTTAGCATAGCCACCATGAGCCTCCATCCTTCCCCAGCCTTCCACAGGTGACTTCTTCAACGCCTAACTCTTCTATTTCTTCTACTAGTAGAACTCTCAGACGGATAAGGGCATCAAATCCCTTACTCCACTCACTTTACTTGACTTCTACTTTGTACCCCCAAATAACTCCAAGAAATTGAAGAATAAAGCTAGTTTGAATTACATTTGTGTTCTAATGGGTTGTCTTCTTCTATTCATAATGATAACTCTTCAAGTCTAAATAACTATAATAATTCTGATCTTCCTCTTTCTAATTCAAAGTTGGAATTTCCAACTCTGAATACTATGGGTTCACCTCTTGAGATAGACATAGAATCATCTGATTCTGACGGTCCCATAGGAGAAGCTGTAGGTGAGCCTAAAGTGTTGGTAGAACCTTCCACCACCTTGCCTCAAGAGATTACCAAAGTCAAACTCTGTAGTGGAAAGGTTCTACCTACCAGGGAAGCACCTCAAGATAGAGGGAAACAAGTCATTGGTACTGAAGATCGAGAAGCCATTCCACAGGATGCTCCATCCTTGTATATTCTTGTGGAAGACTAGTCAAAGGTAGACTACAACATCCTTTCTCATCTAAGAAAGTTGTCATCTAAGCTAAGCATACATGATGCCCTTGTCTTATCCAAAGAGATGAGGGAATCACTAATTAAGGCTCTCCTGGATCCTGAGATATGCTTAGCTTAGCTGACCGCTATAGGTGAGGAAGCACATTATGCAAAGTAGACCAAGGGATCACATTCATAGATGAAAACCTTCTTCTGGGGGACTTGGAGCACAACTGTCCCCTCTACATCACAGTCGACATGGACAGGTTCAGACTCACTAGGTTCTTGTGGATTTAGGTGCATCGGTGAACATTATAAGTCTAAAGACCCTTTCCTATTTGAAGATCAACATCTCCACACTTCGAGGAGATAGGATGATGTTGAGAGGATTCAATGATCAAGGTGAGCGAACTTTAGGTTCCATAGTGTTACCATTGGAGATAGGTGACTAGAAAACTAAAGCCAAGTTCTACATCATTGATTTGAATACTTCATTCACTGCTTTGCTTGGTAGGCCTTGGATACATCAGAACAAAATCATTCCATCTTCCCTTCATCAGTGGATCAAGTTCAGAAAAGATGGAATTGAGTACCATGTCAATGGAGATGAAAAGCCATTTTCAGTTAGAGAGGTTGAGATTTATGAGGATGCGACCTACTATCTTTCTCAAAATACCCTTTCTCGTGAACTTGGACAAAATGCAAATGCAAAACCAAAAGAAAAAGAAAATGAAGTAAAATAAAAGTTAAAAGAAAATGAAAAGAAAGATAAAAGTCCAAGTGAACAAGAAAGGGGAAATGAAGAAGAAATAGATCCGCATATCACATTCCACCCATAGTTTATTCCATCATATGGACATGTGGGTAGGATGGCTCAACCTCCACTAGGCAAAGGCGGAGGCAGAAATAGAGGCAGTTCTAGAGGTGGGAGACCCCCAGTTGACTTTTAGCCAACATAGTTCATGTTTCAGTTCATACTGTGTACTTCGTTCAGTTACGTATTGCTAACTTCGTGAGATGAGTCTAATATGATTGACTCAAACCAACCCTCTCGGCGGGTTCCATTGGAGTGACTTTTGATCAGGCAGAGATGAAGGCCAGCCTCAAGCAAAGCAAAATATTGAATCTAGTTTATGTGAAACTATTAGACAATAGTTGGGAACCTTAACTCTTACCTTACTTACATCTCAAAAAGTTTAAGTTTTAGTAGTTAAGAAAGTCCCTAAGTCTTCTAGTGACATTAAGCAGAAGGAGCCCTTTTTGGGATCATCATCCTTAAGCCCTGAAATTGATGTAGATCTTGAGGAAGATACTTTTAAGGAATTAATGGAATTGCCTTTTGATTTTTACTCTCCTTGTGTTCAAAATATTTTATAGAAAGGTTTAGTTCCTCACACATGGTTCAAGCACAGGTTATAATACTTTGAAAAGCTATGGAATAATACAGATGGGGAAGAATAATCAAGAGCAAGAATAGGATTTGGTACAGTGGGTCCGGTAGATGATGAAGATTATTGCCTAGTTATTACCAACCATTTGGAGTCTGATATTTTCTTCTCACACATACCCAACTCTTATGAAAATGTGTGTTTAGAAACCTTAGATAATCTAGATGATCTCCAAGTCAAAGAGGCACCGCCAGAATTTGAAGAGGAGATTCATTCAATAATCGACAAGCTTAAAGAAATCAACCTCAGGATAGAAGAAAATCCATGTCTGACATACATCAGTTCATTACTAAATGAAGAAGAAACCAGTTACTTTGTTAGGCTATTGAATGAGTTTAAAAACTGCTTTGCATGGAGTTATGAAGAATTGCCTCAATTTTCTCTTGACATAGCAGTCCACAAGCTAGCAATAGACCCTAATGTTACCCTTATTAAGAAAGCTCCTAAACGCATGCGATTAAAAATTGAACAACAGGTCATTTCTGAAGTTATGAAACTAATCAATGTTGATTTTATCAGGGAAGAATAATATCCTACCTAGTTAGCTAGTGTCATCCCAATTAAGCAAATTCTAATTTATGTCAATTTTAGGGACTTAAATAAGGTATGTCCTAAGGATGAGTTACCTCTTCCTATGCCAGAATTAATGGTGGACATTGCCTTATCTCATATAGTTTCTTTCATGGATGGGTCATCTCTATAACCAAATCAACATGTCTCCAAGATGAAAGAAACACTTCTTTTCAAACCCTAGAATCTTCTATTATATGGTCATGCCTTTCAGCCTTAAAAATGCTGGTGCTACATACCAACAGACCATGACTCAGATCTTTAATGAACTCATCCATCATCAGGTTGAGTACTACGTTGATGATCTAGTAGTCAAGAGTAGAGAGAAGGAAGACCACCTCTTTTATATGAGAGTAGTTTTCGAATGCTTAAGATAATATAACCTCAAAATGTATTTCTTGAAGTGTGCATTCGAAGTAGCTTCAGGGAAAATCCTTGGGTTTGTTGTTTGACACTGGAGAATAGAAATAGATCCTGAAAAGATTAAAGGTATCTTAGAAATACCACGTCTTGAGAGTTTAACTCAACTCAGATCCTTTCAAGGATGGATAGCATATCTAAGATGCTTTATCTCAATCCTATTAAAGCGATGCAAGCCATTTTTAGCACTTGTCATAAAGGACACCAAGTTCAAGAGGGATGACAAGTGCCAATATGCCTTCTAAGATATCAAAGAGTACTTGATGAAGCCGTTAGTTCTAGCAGCCCCTATCCCAGGTAGGCCACTCATCCTTTACACTACTGCATTGGATGACTCTCTCAGAGCTCTGTTGGCCCAAGCCAATGATGAAGGGAAGGTGAGCGCTCTCTACTACCTCAGCCATCATTTGATTCCTATTGAAATAAACTATCCACCTATTGAGAAATATTGCCTAGCTTTGATCTTTGCATCGTATAAGTTATGACACTATATGCTTTCTCATAAGGTAAACTTGATCTCTCGAACCAATCCACTACAGTATCTCATGACACAGCAAATGCTATCCGATTGTTTATCTTGTTGGTCCATGATACTCTTATAGTTTGATATCACATTCGTACCCCTATGTGTGGTAAAAGGACATGCACTAGAGGATTTCTTAGCAGTACACCCACTTCCTGCTAATTCTCCGCTTAGTGACGATCTCCCTAATGAATAAATCATGACTTAGGGGAGGTCGACAATTGCCGATGGAAGATTTATTTCTATGGTGTTGCCTTTTTTCATAGCGTATAGTTCCAAAGCCATTCTTCATAGCGTATAGTTCCAAAGCCATTCTTCCTTTAAAAGTTTAACTCACATCACTAAGGATAGCGTTGGGTAGCAAGATCACTATAGAGCAAAATACAAAGTTGTGATTAGAAGAGCTCAAAGGTTTGGAGGAGAGTCATCTATGGGCATGCCAGAACCTTGAGTAGTACAAGGTCAAAATGATTCAAGCTCACAATAAGATGGTCTGCCCTAGGTCTTTTTGAGTAGGAGCACTTGTGTTAGTCCCAAGGAGACCAATTATTGCTCGTCGAAAGATGGGAGGCAAGTTTGAACCCACTTAGGAAGGTCCCTATATTATAGAGAAGGCCTACTAAGGAGGATCTTATCAGCTTATTGATTGTAAAAGGGAACACTCGATGCTTCCAATTAATGGGCTCTATCTAAAGAAATATTACCCATGAAATAAATCATGTTTGAAAAATAATCATTAATAAAAAGACCATAATCTGATTCCATTCATCAAATCTTGTCTTCTTTTTGAAGCATCATTTGCTTGTCTTGTGAACTTGCTGTGACGTGTTTAGGGTAGGTGTAAGAGTCCCCCAGAGGCATCCTATTCCTCATTCACAACACAAACACAATCCCCCCGATGCTATTAGACTAGGTGTAAGAGAACCTGAGAGGCATCCTATTTCGATTAGCATAACTAAGATAGGTGTGAGAGAACCTAAGCAGCATCCTTTCTTAGTGGGAATCCTTTTGCCATCTATGGCACCATTCCATCAAACCCCTAGCATGTTTAAGGTAGGTGTAAGAGTCCCCCAGAGGCATCCTATTCCTTTTTAACACATGCACAACAACAAACATACATCGTTTATCTCAAGCTATTTGATGTGGGAGAAAACCCCCTATGGCACTCACTCATTAGCTACTCTGGGTCAGCAATACATGCTACCTGGCTAGTATGTCATCCCAGTGATCACTTATTTGGAAGATGTGAGTCCCCGTGCTTTCTTCCTAACTTGACCATTGCAAACCAACGAACACCTTGTTAGTATGCTAGGCTTCACTGCCCAACTAGTAAGCTACCTCATCCTGACTTCGCTTAAGAAGATGTGAGTCCCCGTGCTTTCTTCTTGAACTAGCCATCATGTTCTAACTAGGTTGAGTATATTTGAGATTTAGGATAAGTCCCTCTGAGGGCCCTTTCCTTTTGAGTACTTATGAGTTGATCTAAGTCCCCAGTGGCATTCACTTAGTAGTCGCCCTAGGTTGGATAACACTTGTTCAACCGAAGATAGGCTATCCCGACAGTTAGTTCTACTATCGGAGGATGTGAGTCCCCAAGCTTTCTTCGTAAGATGATTGTTGCAAACCAACGGGCGCTTTAGGTTAGTTGATGTTCGCTATGCTAACAGTGACTCACCCAATGAGTACACCACTCTTGGTAGATATGAGTCCATGTGCTTTTCCTTGAGTTGGACACCGAATACCTATTGGATATATGACTAGCCATGTCATTTTCTCCAGGGTGTTGGATTAACCCATTACCAACCCCATTCCATGCAGGCACTCTATTTGGATCATGTCCTTTACAAACCCATTTAGACACTACCTGGGTTACTTTTGGATTGGACAGTTCCCCTTTTCTATTATCCACCCCTATGGTTGGAAAATTTGTTCAGCATATGCGCAGATTATCCCTTGGTTCAATAGATCTAGTATAGGTCTAGGCTGATATAAGCTCCTTCTCAGTTTGATCCCTCGCAAACTAATAGGATCCACACTTAAACAAATAAATAATCAAAACAAACAAAATAAATTTGCTTGTGGATTAGGAATTCAAGCCCCCAAAGAGCCCCTTTTCCCAAGTAGGCATCCTATCTATAGGGCAGTGTCAACAGAACTCCCTATAGGAATTGCTTGACTACTTGAGTTGAGATAAACCCCCGGGTTGGTACTCACTCCGTAGTCACCCATAGGTTGGGTTCAATCTATTTTTCCATAAGCAGGTTACACCAACAATCATTCTTCTTTGGAAGATATAAGACTGTGACACATTCTTTCTAGCCTGATTGTCATAGACCGACGGGCAGCCCTTGGTCGGGTTCGATTTGTTACCCAAAGAAACCAATCACCCCAATGATCTTTTTTAGTGGAATATGTGAGTCCCCGAGCTTTCTTACCTTTAATTGATCATTATGAACCAAAAGGCACTCCTTTGGTTGGATAGTTCTCCCCTCAGCTGGGAAGCTACTCCCTTTGGTTTAGTAAATTTGAGATAGGTATAGACTTCTATAAGCTCCTTCTCAGTGTGATCTATCGCAAACCAATGGAATCCATCAAAATAAATTTAAAATGCAAATTAATCTTTGACTATCTTTAAGTTGATCTATGTCCCCCAGAGGCATTCACTCAATAATCAACCCTAGGTCAGTTTCAATTTGTTGCCCAAAGAAACCAATCACCCCAGTGGTTCCTTATTGTGGAAGATATGAGTCCCCACACTTTCTTCCTAACTTGACCATTGTATACCAAAAGGCATTTCCCTTGGTTGGATAGTTCTATCTTGTGGTTGGTAGACTACTCACTTTGAATTGATAAATCTGAGTTAGGTCTAGGCCTTCTGGCATACTTAGTCATTCGCCATGGGATCCATCATAATCAAAACAAACAAATTTGAAAAATGAAATTGATCATGACTATCTTTGAGTTGATCTAAGTCCCCCAGCGACATTCACTCAATAGTCAGCCCTAGGTTGGGTTCAATCTATTATCTTGTCAATAGATTATCCCAGCAACTGGTCTCTACTTTGGAGGATGTAATTCTGCTACGCTTTCTTTCTATTATAGTTGTTGTATATCGAAGGGAATCCCTTTGGTTGGCTAGTCCTACTATGTGCTTAGTAGACTACCCCTTTGGATTGATAAATCTGAGTTAGTTTTTAGCCTCTATGGCTCCTACTTAGTGCAGTCTATTGACCAACATGGTTAATCTCAAAATTTAAACCTAACAAAAATTGAAATAAATTTAACCATCTTCTCGAGTGGAAATTAAATAAATTTTTTTCTCCTTAGCGAGATTCAAATCAAATCAAACCTCTCATCCCCTTATGGACGACTTGAACCTGCTTCCCTAGTGGAAGGGTCACACTCTATTGCTTAATGGATTCTTCCCTCTCTTATGTCTTTGACATAAGTAGAGCCACATTGCACTAAGCTTTGGATTCTTTCTATTCCTTTGGTTAAGGATAGATTATTTCTATTAGTGCCTGTGAGTTTTTGGTTTTGTTGATCATTTCGGTCATCACCAATACGTGTGGTGTTCCTTGTCAATCACACCACACCTATTGGGCGCTCTTTATTGACCTCATTTTTAGGATGAGCTCTAAACCCTTCCATCTTAGACATAGGACCCCTCTTAGACTTTAAGAGTTCCTTAGTCTTAAGATACATCTAGTGATTAGGTGGACACTCAACCTAACCCTAGAGACTTAGAAGAGTTAGCCATAGGAATAGGTCATGCCTTAGGGGTGTTAGGAAAATTTTCTACCCTTAGCTTAAACCTTTCCTCACTTTCCTTCTGTCAAGTTAAACTCCTAATCAATTCTATTTTATTTTCTCCAAACTCCAATAAACTTCATATGATTGAAATCCATGATTGAAATCTATGATTGAAACCCATGATCAAAATCCACCAAAATTCATAAGTCCAAATCCTTTTTTAAGTCCTTAATCTTCCTTTAAGGCCTTAAGCAAAATCATGATCAAAACCAATTCAAATTTTTGAGATTATCTCATAATTCTTTTATATTCCCATTTATATTCACATATATAAATAAAATATAAATTCAAATTAATCAAACTAAACTCAAAATTCCAACTCAATTCATGAAATTCTCTAAGTCCCTTTAATTTTCCATTAAAGGACTTATCCAAAACCTTAATCAAACTAATTAAAACTCATGGGATTTTCTCAAAACTCATTTATATTCTCATTTATATTCACATATAAAAATGAAATATAAATACAAGTCAATCAAATCAAATCCTCAAATTAAATTCCAAATCTAAAATCTTTCTTAAGTCCTAAATTTTTCATTAATGGACTTAGCATAAATCTTGATCAAACCATCTCAAAGTCATGGGATTTTCTCATAATTCTTTTATATTATCATTTATATTCTCATATATAAATGAAATATAAAAATAAATCAATAAAACCAAATTCAAAAATTCAAACTCCAAACTTCATGAAATTTTCCTAAGTCCTTTAAATCCTTCTTAATGGACTTAGCCCAAATCATGATTAAACCCCTTCAAATCCTTGAAATTTTCTCATGATCCATTTATATTCTCATTTATATTCACACGTATAAATGAAATATAAATATAAATCAATCAAACCAATTCCAAAAATCAAACTCAAACTCACTCAAAATCCAACCTAAGCCTTTTAGCCAAATCAACTTCAAATCATGCCAAACTCTTGATTTTCCTTCATGATTCAATCAACCCTACAATAATGAACCCATAAATAAATCCAAACTTCTATCACCAAATCAAAACCTAGTTCAAAAATCAAAGCCAAAATCCCTTCATATTCTTCCTTTGAATATGAAATTATCAAATAGATCAGAACCCATTTGACTTCAAACCACTTGCAAATGGATTTATATTTCAATCATAAGTCCATATACAAGATCAATCAAGCTCAAATTAGGCATTGACCAAGCCATTTGACCCATTTAGGCACTTGACCCAAGGTGACCTAAAGTACCCTTATGAGCCAAATTCTAATCCTAACCAAATTGGATTGAACCAAACTCATCTATGCCTCTCATCATGATCAACAATCATCATGGGATGATCAATCAATCAAATTGTGTCAAACCAAGTCAAATCTATGGGTTGACCAAGTCAACACTTAGCCCAAAATGAAACCTAACATAGCCAAATTCCACCATAGGCCAAATTGATTGAAACCATTAATCTAATTTCACTCATGACTTACGTTTAAACTTGAGTAAGCCAACATTTGAGCCTAACCAAGCCCAATTGCCTAAGTTGACCCAACTTGACCTAAAAAGTCAAAATGTATCAAAACTTGATCTAAGTCAAATTGATCCAAACCAATGGGTCACGTTCATTCCAAATCACTTGTTGAACTTGACCTCAAGCCCAGACCTCAATTGACTTAGACCCAACATGACCTAAAGGGGTCATGTTGAGAAAAATTTGAACTTAACCAAAATTGATTGGAAACAAATACATCAATCCACTCCATATGACTAAGCTAACCTAAACCTACCCTTGACCTACCTCAAATAGGTCAACTTGTCCCATTTGACCTAAATGAAGTCATATGAGGAAAATTCAAAACTATAGCAAATTGAATCAAACCAAAGCAAAAAAAAAACATTTCAAATGGTCATATGAACTTGACCCAACCCATTGGTTTGACCCAATTTAACCAATTGGTCAACTTGACCTAAGTTGACCCATTTTGACCTAAATGAGTCAACATGAGCCAAACCTTATCAAATGAATTCAAAATCTCATGAAACTTGGCTAAACTTAGTTTTTCCACATACCCAACATATCCAAATTGAAAAATCAGCAAAATGATCATCCTACCCATAGGCCATAGAACAAATTTTGGCTTAATCCATGGGCAATTTGGTCATACCCTCTTCATATCCACTTGATGCCTTCCTAATAGCTCAAGGGAACCTAATGAAGAGTGGTGCACCCAACCTAATGGGTTTGGGTTAGCCCAATTGGCCCCAAGGCCAAACCCGACCCCATGAGTCAAAATGACAGATTCAAACTACCTCTTCCACTCAATTTCAAGAACATGGGAGGTTGACAATCCACTCAAGGCCTCAAACCAACCATGTGCAAACATCTAACTAATCAAACAACCCTACCATTGTGGACAATTGGATCAAAATGGAAAATAAGCTTGCGACCGTCCGATCCTTCAAGGGGGAGATCTACTCCCCATAATTGAATTCAAAATAATCATTCCTCATTTCGATTGAACCTGGGGAAGTCAGAGAAGCAATTCTTCAGCCTCCCTAAGCTTTCTAGAGTGAAATCGAACTTCATCTTTTCGATTTTGCACAGTGTGAAAATAGGGGAGCCCAATCAAATCTTGAACTTCCTCCACACTGAAAACCACCTCAATTCCTCTTGCACACTTCTTCTAATGACCAATCTGAGCTCACTCAATCTTCCATTGGAGTTCCCATAGCAAGGAGAGGAGCAATTGGATCAAAGCCACAAGGATCTTGAAGTGGTGTTGGTTCATAGAGAAAGTGTTGACCTTATTTTAAGGATGAGCTATCAACCCTTTCATCTTAGACATAGGACTCCTCTTAGAACTTAAGAGTTCCTTAGTCTTAAGACACATCTAGTGATTAGGTGGACACTCAACCTAGCACTAGAAGATTTAGAAGAGTTAGACATAGGAATAGGTCATGCCTTAGGGGTGTTAGGTAAATTTCCTGCCCTTAGCTTAAACCATTCCTCACTTTCCTTCTTTCAAGTCAAACTCCAAATCAATCTCATTTGATTTTTTCCAAACTCAAATCAATTCCATGATTCAAATCCATGATTAAAATCTATGATTGAAACCCATGACCAAAATTCATAAAAAATTCCTCAGTTCAAATTTCCTATGTCCTTAATCCTTCCCTTAAGGACTTAACCAAAATCATGATCAAAACCTATTCAAACCTTTGCGATTTTCTCATAACCCATTTATATTCTCATTTATATTAACATATATAAATGAAATATTAATTCAAATCAATCAAATCAAATCCTCAAATTAAATTTCCAATTTTGAAATTCCTTAAGTATTATTAATTTTCCATTAATGAACTTAGCTAAACCTTGATCAAACCATTTCAAACTCATGGGATTTACTCAAAACTCATTTATATTCTCATTTATATTGACATATATAAGTGAAATATAAATATAAATCAATCAAATCACAGGCAAAAATTATATTCCCAAATTTAAAACCTCCTTAAGTCATTAATTTTCCATTAATTAACTTAGCCTAAACCATCATCAAACCATATCAAACTCATGGGATTTTCTCAAAACTCATTTATATTCCCATTTATATTCACATATATGAATGAAATATAAATATAAATCAATCAAGTCAAAGGCAAAAATTAAATTCCTAATTTAAAATCTTCTTAAGCCCTTAATATTCTATTAATGAACTTAGCCTAAACCATCATCAAACCATATCAAAGTCATGGGATTTTCTAAAAATTCATTTATATCCTCATTTATATTCACATATATAAATGAAATATAAATATAAATCAATCAAACCAAATTCAAAAATTCAAATCCAAACTCCAAAATTTTCCTAAGTCCTTTAAATCCTTCTTAATGGACTTAGCCTAAATCATGATTAAACCACTTAAAATCCTTGAAATTTTCTCATGATCAATTTATATTCTCATTTATATTCACATACATAAATGAAATATAAATTCAAAAAATCAAAACCTATTCCAAAAATCAAACTCAAATCAACTCAAAATCCATTCTAAGCCTTTCAAGTCAAAATCTTGAACTTAGCCAAATTAACTTCAATTCAAGCCAAACCCTTGATTTTCTCTCATGGTTCAATCAAACCTACAATCATAAGCTCATACATAAATCCAAACTTCAATCACTCAATCAAAACCTAAGTCAAAAATCAAACCCAAAACCCTTTCATATTCTTCCTTTGAATATGAAATTGTCAAATGGATCAAAACCCATTTGACTTCAAACATCTTATAAATGGATTTATATTTCAATCATGAGTCCATATACAAGATCAACCAACATCAAATAAAGCTTTGACCAAGCCATTTGACCCACTTAGGCTCACTTGACCCAAAGTGACCTAAAGTACCCTTATGAACCAAATTTTTATCCTAACCAAATTGAATTGAACCAAACTCATATATCCCTCTCATCATGATCAACAATCATCATGGAATGATCAATCAATCAAATTGGGTCAAACCAAGTCAAACCTAAGGATTGACCAAGTCAACACTTAGCCCAAAATGAAACCTAACATAGCCAAATTCCACCATAGGCCAAATTGATTGAAACCATTGATCTAAGTTCACTCATGACCTATGTTTGAACTTGACCAAGCCAACATTTGAGCCTAACCTAGCACAATTGGCCACTTGACCCAAGTTGACCCATTTTGACCTAAAGGGTCAAAATGTGTCAAAACTTGATCGAAGCCAAATTGATTGAAACCAATGCATCAAGTCCATTACAAATCACTTGTGGAACTTGAACAAAGCCTCAATTGGCCAACTAGACCCAACCTAGCCCAATATACCTTAGACCCAACATGACCTAAAGGGGTCATGTTGAGCCAAATTTGAACATAACCAAAATTGATTGGAAAAAAAGATACCAATCCACTCCATATGACTAACCTAACCTAAACCTACCCTGACCTACCACAAATAAGTAAAATGGGCCAAATAGGTCAACTTGACCCATTTGATCTAAATAAAGTCATATGAGCCAAATCCAAAACTATATCAAATTGAATCAAACCAAAGCCACCGAAACATTTCAAATGGTCATATGAACTTGACCCAACCCTTGATTTGGCCCAATTTGACCTATTGGTCAACTTGACCCAAGTTGACCCATTTTGACCTAAATGGGTTGACATGAGCCAAACCCTATCAAATGAATTCCAAATCTGATGAAACTTGGCCAAACCTAGTTTCTCCACATACCCAACATATCCAAAGTCAAAAAATAGAAAAATGACCATCCTACCCCTAGACCATAGAACAAATTTTGGCTTAATCCATGGGTAATTTGGTCATACCCTTTTCACATTCACTTGAGGCTTTCCTAAAAGCTCAGAGGGACCTAAGGGAAAGTGGTGCACCAAACCCAATGGGTTTGGGTCATCCCATTTGGTCCCTAGACCAAACCTGACCCTATGGGTCAAAATTGAAAAATTCAAAACCCTTCTCCCACTCAAATTCAAGCACATGGGAGGTTGGCAGTCCACTCCTTCATTGAAACTGACCATGTGCACGCTCATAACTAATCAAACAACCCACAACCTAAGCTTAATTGGATCAAAATGGAAAGAGCATTGCCGGTCATCCGATCCTTCAAGGGGGAGATATTCTCCCCATAATTTAATTCAATTTTCACCTCCCCTCTGTCGATTGAAGCTAAGGAACTCAGAGCAATCATCAGAGAGTACTCCTAAGCTTCTTAGAGAAGATTTAAAAGAGCCATTTCATGGTTTTCAAATAGTGAAAATAGGGGAGCTCAATCCATTCTCCAACTTCTTTTACACTACAATCCATTCCAATTCCTTTTGCAAGCACTCTTAGGTGACCAAGTTGAGCTCACCTAAGTTATTTCCTAGGTTCTAAAGGCTAGGGGGCCTAATTGGATCAAAGTTATAATCTAGCTAAGGAGGAGTTGGCCCATACATCAATCCACTCAACCTCAAGTGTTCATACTCTCAATGTAGCTTCATCTCAACCAGATGAAGCTTTTTCAAGGGAATCAAGTGCCGATGATTACCTCCGATGAGGTATGGGATTTTTTGACCATTAAAATCAATGTGGTGTGGAGCATTGTGAAAGAAATTTTCACCCCATCAATTTTTTACTGTTTGATTTGCCTCTCTTTAGCTTTAGATGGTGTGGGTTGAGTTTGATTTAAATCCATGCTAGATCAAGCTTGGATCTTCCCCTAGATCATGGACGTTCTTAATTGATCAAGGGGAAGAACTTGAGAGATCTCATCCATCCATCCGCACATTTTAGATAGATGGTTGAAATAATTTGACACATTTATATTTCCTTTTATCTATTTTAAGCCACAGGGAGATCCCTAGTAGTTCGATCTTTGATCAGATGACATGGATCAAACCGCGTACGCCGCCAACCGTCACTGAGGATTTTACAACTTAAGTAACCCCCTAATAGCATGATGCATGTAAAGCACAATGACTGCCACTGCCATGCATCGTGCCATGAGCCATAGATTAGTTAGAGTTAATTAAAATGCCCTAATTAATTTCTATTAATTTAGGGATCTTCCAAAATTCATAACTCCTAAAAAATTTAGAAAAATGTGAAATAAAATCCTATGGAAAGATAATTCCACCTAGAATATTTTAAAATTAATTTCAATGGGTTTTGAATTATACTTGTCTCAAAATTTGGTTTTTATTGGAAAGTTTATTTTTCTAATTACTTTTTAATTAGTCCTCTGATAAATCCTAAATTTCTTGGGTATGGTTTTGGCATTGACTTTTAACTCCCCTAATTTTCTTAAGATTTATTGAAGGCTTGATTAGAAGAATTGCATATGGACATTTTAATTACACTCCTTATGTAATTAAGCATAATTATGGTATGATTAGTGATTTTAACCTATGATTAGACTTGATTAAGGTCAGATCCAGTAAGTAGGAGGTTTATGGAATACTTTTGGGGCATTTCCCCTAAACTATTCCCTAAACCCCCCCCCCCTCTTCTCTCCTTAATCTCTTCTTAATTATGGGTTAATTCATTAATTGTACTCTTAATCAATTTCTAAAAATTCTAAAAAAAGTTCCAAAACTTAATTAATCTACTTTGGGTAGATGCTTAGGTGTTTAATAACCTAAGTTCAATTACGAAAATCAAAACCCAATTCATACGTATCAAAGGGTATTTTGAAATTACTTAAGCTAAACCCCTTAGCTTAATTAACTTTTAATTATGAGTCAAATTTTATTAGGCCTCTTTCTTATTAGGCGCATTGTAAATTTAGATTCCTTGTGGGTTTTATGTCATCTCATTGGATCATAATTATTTGGTTAATTATTCTAAGGTGGTGTAGGTAAGGGTTAATTAAGTTACTTAATTCATACCTTAACCTAATCAATGCATATAAATGGATCTAATTATCTAAAAAGTAAACAAAAATATCAAACACATGTGGGAATTGGTTAGGAACATCAAACTCATCTCACCATTTCAAAATTAAATTAAACTTCAAACTAAACAAAAGTCACTTTGAATTCACTTTGATTTGTTTTAAACTTTCTTATTCTATAAGAATGTTATTAGGATTTAAGTGAAGTGAGTTTGTTTACATGATTTCATTGCTTTAGATCTTTCCCCAACATGTTAAGTTGTATGTCATGTGATGTGATGCATTCATAATTTTGAAATTCAAATTTTAAAATGAAATTGTTTACTTTATGTCAAATTTGCATGTGTTGGCTAAAGTAGAAATATGAATGGCTATTATCACTACTAAATCCAAATTATTTTCAAAACATATAAATCAAATACCAAATCTGAAAGTGTGCTACTTATACTTTAATTATAAGCTTGCATGTGAAAGAATATAAATGTATGCTTAGCATAGGTTTCCTTTCTTTCTTATATTCGTATAGTTGAATAGGAATTTGGTGAGGTGTATGGTTCATTTGAAAAAAACCTAACACTCACCTAATTCCATATCCTATTCATCTCTATGCTTCGACTTAAGGAGGGTTACTTATACTAGCATTCATAAATTGCATAAATAAAAAAGAATCTATTAAATAACTTTCGCATTCTCCTTTTCCATTTCATTTCTTTTATACACATGCTTATATTTAAGGAAAGTGGTATATTAGTCTAGACAACCCTGAGGTTGTGAGGCTTTAAGTAGACCTAAGTAGGTCTTATATCTTACACCTTTGGTTAACAATGACACTATACTCACTTATGCCTTTCTTACATTCATGTGTGTATGTAAAAATTTGGATAAGGAAAACCCTTTCTACTTAAGAAAAATCATGCATATTCAACTTCTAAATTTCCTTAAATGGATTACTTAGCATGCATCATAAAGTGTGTTAAATACTCTCATTTGAATGTGTATATATTCTTATGGTCCATCCATATGCAGGTTATATATGTTGGGAAAGAAATGAAGTAATGTGTGTTATGTGAATTTTGATTCATTTATTTAATTTTAAAATACCTTTATTTTTGAATAGGTTTGTTTAGAGTTTATCTAAACTAATGATTAATTAAAAGATGTAATCAAAACTTTCACCTAAATGAAACTAAAATGTGAATATAATTTAGAAATTACTCATGGTTAGGGAAGGAAAAAGAGGTTCTCTTCTCTTTCCCTATCTTCATAACTTAGTAATTATATGTAGGATCAACTTAAACTAAATCAAAACATCAAATAAAATTAAGCCAAAATGATTAAAGAACTTAAATGAAACCCTCATCTAAGTTGAACATGCTCTTCACACTTAGAAAATTTGAACCTAAAGCCATAGCTAAGCATACAACACAATCTTTCAAAGTACACACATTAGACTAAGTCACCACTTCTAGCCTTAAGTTAGGTCGGTGCATGGTTTGATGTTTTGTTTTGTTTTGTGATATATGTTTTAGACTGGATGTTAGGGTGTATGCTCATAGAATGAATGATAGGATGTTCTTAGTCTAACTATTCTTTTATGTAGGGCATTGTGCTTAAGGGGCGCTATAATAAATAAAAATATAAATGCTTTTGCTTGCAGGTGCTTTATACCCCTAAGCATAATCCATAGGCTAGGTGGACGTAATCACCCATGTGTGGGGTGGTAAGTCCAATATACATGCTTGGGATTTGTATGGTTTGTTTTAAGCTTTGTTTTGTAGGTGTTAGTTAGATTTTCATTCCTTTTGCTTTTCATGTAAATTTGTGCAATTAGGATTTTGGAATAATTGTTATGGGGATTAGGATGAGCATTGGTCATAAGATCCTATCTTATGCACCATATGAAGCCTTGGAGCATCCACCTTCCAACCATCCAAAAAAAAGAACCAAACAAGAAAGAAGAAAAGAAGAAGAAAGAAAGAAGAAATAAGAAAGAAGAAATAAGAAATGAAGCTTGAAGACCCCCATAACAATGAATTCTTTGCTTAATTGTAATTTAATTCATTTGTAATCTAGGTTGTATAAAGGTAGAGCTCGGCTACCCACATTTGATATTTTTGAGTTTGTGTGATGGTGCCCAACCACAATGGCCTTTTATTCTTTTTGTGATTAGTTTTATTAATTGATTGGTGATTTATTTAGCTTGTACATTAAGTGGCATTCTTTTCCTAGTTTCTTCCTTTCTTTATGTATGACCTGGATGTGGATTAGGCTCTTTTGGAAACAAATAAATCTTTTACCCAACTTAACAACTCAAATTAAAAATAAAGAACTCATAACCTCACCTAAAGCTTCGATTTAAAATCAAGAAAAAGAATTAGCACCCCCTTAACTGGATGAGCATTTCTTTTATAATATCACGCAAAAATGCATCTTATTTCACTCTTGATTGGAGGGCTTCTAGCTTTTCTAGAGAAACTTGGCTTGACCTTTGAGAGCCATGGTGGAAACTCACCTCCTCCCTTCTTGTTAATTTTGGCCAATAATCTTCTTTCTCATGCATTAGTCATTGAATCCTATTAGCCTGAGTCAAAATAATTGTCCAAAATGAAAATAAAATGAAATTTGAATTGCATTAGATTTAGTTCATTTTAGGCATGTCCCTTTACATGAACTAGTCTCTTTAGGGAGTGAGTTTAAGGACTTAGTCACTTTCAAAATAAATAATAGCCTAACTATCTTGCATAAGAAAAAGGACTTGCTTACATGTATTTAAAATTGTAGGAGGAGTCAGTTGGAGGCCACCCCCATGCAGTTATAAGTCCAAGCTGTCGGGTGGTTTGTCCTTTCTTGTGAAGGAAAACCAATTACCCATTTTTGCCTTAGATTTATGTTGTGGTTCTATCCCTCACCGAAGCTCCCTAGATTAAGGTTCTGAGGTTACTTCTCCCCTTTGCGGGCCATAAGCTTAATTCCTCACCTCTTAGGCATTTCCTTAATATCATGTTAAGGAATCTTAAGTCCTAAATTTCTAATGAAAAATACAACTCAAACAAACTAAATCAATTTCAAAAATGTAAAGCCCAACTATAAGATAGTTTGAGATAGCTCACTAGGTTTCCTAGCATCATGGGCATCTCCTACTTATCTCATATTTTGGCTTCGATAATAACTCCCTCTTTTGATCAATCCCATTTGATCTTTCAAAAAAATAAAACCAATTGATTGATAGTCCTTCTTATTGAAATCTTCAAAGGCAACGATCATTTACCTTAATCAAGAGCTTTCCTAAGGAATCCCCATTCCTTAGAATGTAATTAACTATGGGGGCTTACCCCTGTAGAGAACTTAATGAACCTGATTTAAAATAAACCCTGCTTTACTTTTTCATGTAAAATAGGGGAAGAATCTATGGTACATTTGCAGACCCATCATCCTTAAGAGTCCTTATTGAGGTGATTAGGTCCATTAAAGGGTAGTGACTTCTATATTTCGAGATAGTACACCATTCCTTGATGACCTCCCCGATCACTTGAATAGGTACATCTGTAAATCTACGTGGGATCCTAAAAAGAAAATTTTCTATAAGGATCTTGTCCTCTTTCATTTCTCACTAGCATATTTGAAAGGCGACTCCTACCTCTCATAGGAATTTTTCTCCACAGCATGTCACTCAACCCCAAGGCCTAGGAATTTCAACAGGGCTTCATCTCCACTAGAGGGAGCTACCTCATCTTGAGCGCCGGTGATCACCTCTGGCGTGATATGGAATTTTCTGACCACCTAGCATAGGAGGTGTTGGCCCTTTATGAAGGGAATTTTGAATTCATGCAAATCCCACCATTGGATGTGCCGCTCATTGGCTTTAGATGGTGTGGGTTAAGTCTTATTTGAATCTGAGGTCAATCAAACTCAGATCTTCCCCTATATCATGGACAGTCTCTGTTTATCTAAGGGGAAGAATTGGGGAGATCTTGGATGTCCATCTGCACATTTTTGATGGATGGCCGAGATTATTCCCACGTTTAGTATTACTTTTATCCCTTTTAAAACTGCAGGGAGATCTCTAGCCATCCGATCTTTGATCGAATGGCAGAGATCAAAGCATGTCCGCTATCATGCCACCTTTTAGATTTGATGTTTAAGTGAGATGCTCACTACACAACATGTGTAAAGTGTGCTGACCACAGCCGCAATGCATCACGCTGTGAGCAATGGGATTAGTTAGGGATTTTTAATTAATTTTAATTAATCTATGGATCATCAAAAATTCATATCTCTCTTAATCAAATTCAGAAAAATATGAAATAAATTTTCATGGAAAGATAATTCATCCTAGAATATTTTAAAATTAATTTCAATTGATTTTGAAGTATTCCTTTCTCTGATTTTGGGTTTTATTAGAAACTTTATTTTTCTAATTATCTTTTAATTAGGCCTTTGATTAATCCCAAACTTCTTGGGTATATTTTAGGGGATGACCTCTACCTCCCCTAATATTCTTGGGATTTATTGAAGGCATTAAGGGAATTGCATATGGATTTCCTAATTACTCCCTTAGCCGAATTAAGCATAATTAGGGTGTGATTAGTTGTTTTAATCCATGATTAGGGTTGATTAAGGTTAGATCTAGTAGATAGGAGGTTTATGGAATAATTTTGGGGCATCTCCCCTAAGATATTCTTTAAATACCCCTCTTCTTTCCTTAATCCTATCTTAATTAAGGGTTAATTCACTAATTATTTGCTTAATTAATTTCTAAAAATTCTAAAAAGTTTTAGAACTTAATTAATCTACTTTTGGTAGATAATTAGGTGTTTAATAGCCTAAGTTCAATTAAGGAAATCAAAACCCATTTCATATGTGTGAAATGGTGTTTTGAAATTACTTAAGCCAAACCCCTTAGTTTAATTAACCATTAATTATGAGCCAAATGACATAAGCCTTATTGTTATTAGGTACATTGCAAATTTAAATTCCTTATGAGTGTTTATGTCATCTCATTAGCTCATAATTATTTGGTTAACTATGTTAAGGTGGTGTAGGTAAGGTTTAATAAGTTACTTAATTCATACCTTAACCTAATCAATAATTAGAAATGAATCTAATCAACTAAAACTTAAACAAATATATCAAACAGATGTGGGAATGGGTTAAGAATAGAAAACTCAACTCACTTTTTTAAAATTAAGTCAAACTTTAAACTAAATAAAAATCATATTGAATACACTTTGATTTATTTTAAACTTTCTTATTCCATAAGAATGCCTTTAGGATTTAATTAAAGTGAATTTGTTTACATGCTTTCATTACTTTGAATCTTTCTCCAACATGTTAAATTTGTATGTCATGTGGTTTCATGCATTCATATTTTTCAAATTAAAATTTAAAAATGAAATTGTTTACTTTATGCCAAATTTGCATGTGTTGGCTAAAGTAGAAATATGAGTGGCTATTATCACTACTCCAAATTATTTTTTAAAAAACATATAAATCAATTATTAAATATGAAAGTGTGCTACTTATATTTTAATTATAGGCTTGCATGTGAAAGATTATAAAGGTATGCTTAGCATAGGTTTCCTTTCTCTCTTATGTTGGTATAGTTTTGAATAAGAATTTGGTGAGATATATAGCTCATTTGAAAAGGACATAATACTCACCTAATTCCATATCCTATTCATCCCTATTCTATCACCTAAGAGGGGCTACCTATTCTTGCATACATAAATTGCATAAACAAAATGAATCCATTTATACAACTTTTGCATTTTTCTTTTCCATGTCATTTCTTTTATACACTTGTTTGTATTTAAGGAAAGTGATATATTAGTCTAGACAACCCTGAGGTTACGAGGCTTTAAGTAGCCCTAAGTAGGTCTTGCACCTTACACCTCTGGTTAACAATGGCGTTGTACTCACTTATGCTTTTTTTACTCTTATGTGTGCATGTGAAAAATTGGATAAAGAAACCTTTTTCTACTAAAGAAAATCATGCATCTTAATCCTCTAAATTTCCTTAAATGGATTACTTAGCATGCATCATGAAGTATGTTAAATATTCTCATTTGTGTGTATAAATATGCTTAGGATTCATCCATATTCATGTTATACATATTGGGAAAGAAATGGAGTAATGTGTGCTATGTGAATTTTGATTCATTTTATTTAATTTTAAAATGTCTTTCTTTTTGAATAGATTTATTTAGAGTTCATCTAAACTTAGGATTAATTAAAAGATTTAATCAAAACATTCACCTAAATAGAACTAAAATGTGAATCTACTTTAAAAATTACTTAGGTTAGGAAAGGAAAGAGAAGTTTCTCTTCTCTTTCCCTCTCTTCATAACTTAGTAATTAATTGTAGGATTCACTTGAACCTAATCAAAACATGAAATAAAATCAACCTAAAATAATTAAACAACATAAAGGAAACCCTCCTCTAAGTTTAATATGTTTTCACACTTAGAAAATTTGAACTTAAAGCCATAACTAAACATACCACACAAACCTTCAAAGCACACACATTAGCCTAAGTCACCACTTCTAGCTTTAGGTTAAGTTGGTTCATGGTTTGATGTTTTGTTTTGTTTTGTGATATATGTTTTAGACTAGATATTAGGGTGTATGCTTGTAGAATGAAGGGTAGGACACTCTTAGTCTAACTATTCATTTCTGTAGGGGATTGTGCTTAAGGAGCGCTATCATAAATAAAAATATAAATGCTTTTGCTTGCAGGTGCTTTATACCCCTAAGCATAATCAAATAGGCCAAGTGGACTTAGTCACTTATGTGTGGGGTGATAAGTCTAATATACATGCTTGGGATTTGTGTGGCTTGTTTTAGCTAACTTTTATTTTGTAGGTGTTAGTTAGATTTCCACTCTTCTTCTTCTTGTAAATTTGTGCAATTAGGATTTTGGAATGATTATTATGGGATTAGGATGATCATTGGTCATAAGATCCTACCTTATGTACCATGTGAAGCCTTGGAGCATCTACCTTCCAACCATCCAAAAGAAGAAACCATAGAAGAAAGTAGAAAAGAAGAAGAACGAAAAAAGATGAAAAGAAAAAAGAAGAAATAAAGGTTGAAGGCACCCATAATAATGAATTCCTTTCTTAATTGTAATATAATTTATTTGTAATCCGAGTTGTATAAGGGTAGAGCTCGACTACCCAATTTGATATTTTTGAGTTTGTGAGGTGGTTCCCGACCACAACAACCTTTTTATTCTTTTGCGATTAGCTTTATAAATTGGTTGATGATTTGTTTAGCTTTTGCATTAAGTGGCATATTTTTCCTAATTTATTCCTTGCTTTATGTATGGCCTGGATGTTGATTAGGCTCTTTAGAAAAGAATAAATCTTTTACCCAATTTAATTCAAATTAAAAATAAAGAACTCATAACCTCACCCAAAGCTTAGGTTTAAAATCAAGATAAAATAATTAACAACCCCTTAGCTGGATGAGTATTTATTTTGTAATATCATGCACAAATACATCTTATTTCACTCTTGATTGGAGGGCTTCCACCTTTGCCAAAGAAACTTGGCTTGACCTTTGAGAACCATGGTGGAAACACACCTCCTCCCTTCTCATAGATTTTGGCCAATAACTTTATTTCTCATGCATTAATCATATGAATCCTATTAAGCTTGAGTCAAAATAATTATCCAAAATGAAAATAAAATAAAATTTAAATTGCATTAGATTTAGGTCATTTAAAGCATGTCCCTTTACATGAGATAGTCTCTTTAGGAAGTGAGTTTAAGGACTTTGTCCCTTTCTAATAAATCATAGCCTAGCTATCTTTCATAAGCATAAAGACTTTTCCACATGTATTTAAAATTGTAGGAGTTAGTTGGCGGCCACTCCTAGGCGGTTGTAAGTCTAAGTAGTCGAGTGGTTTGTCCTCTCTTGTGGAGAAAAGCCAAATACCCATTTTTTTGCTTTAGATTTAGGTTGTACATTTGTCCATCGCCAAAGCTCATTAGATTTAGGTTCTGAGGTTGCTTCTCCCTTTTGTGGGCGTAAAGCTTAATTCCTCACCTCTTAGGCATTTCCTTAATCTTGTGTTAAGGAATCATAAGTCCTAAATTTCTAATCAAAAATTCAACTCAAACAAACTAAATCAATTTCAAAAATGTAAAGCCTAACTATAGAATAGTTTAAGATGCTCACCAGGTTTTTTAGCATTATGGGCATCTCTTACTTATCTCCCATTTTGGCTTCGATAATAACTCCCTCTCTTTGATCAATCCCATTTGATATTTTAAAAATGAACTAATCGACTGATAGTCCTTTCCTATTAAAATCTTTGAAGACAATGATCATTTACCTTAATCGAGAGTTTTCCTAAGGAATCCGCATTCCTTAGGATGTAATTAACTATGGAGGCTTGCCTCTGTAGGAAACTTAATGAACTCGATTTAAAATAAACCCTGCTTTACTTTTCCATATGAAGTAGGGGAAGAATCTCTGGTACATATGTAGACCCATCGTCCTTAGGAGTCCTTATTGAGATGATTTGGTTCATTAAAGGGTTGTGACTTCTATCTCTCGAGATAGTACACTATCTTCTTATTGACATACTCGATCACGTGAATAAGTACATCTGCGAATCTGCGTGGCATCCTAAAAAGATGAATTTCTATATGCTTGCCTCTCTTTCATTTCCCCCCACAGATTTGAAGGTGACTTCTCTATAGAAATTTTGCACCACAGTTGAGTTAACATGTTACCTCGCTAATGTGTTTCCCCAGTGGTCTTTTATTCTGAAAAGATGTGTTGCCACAGCAACTGTGATTTCTTCCCTGAATTAACCATTACAAATCAAAAGGCACCCATTTTGGTTGGATAGTTCTCCCCTCAGCCGGGAAGCTACTCCCTTTAGATTGGTAAATTTGAATTAGACCAAGGACAATATGGCTCTTACTCAATGCAGTCCATCACAAACTGATGGGATCCATCAAAAATAATTAAAAAAATGAAATTAATCTTGACTATCTCTGAGCTAAATTAAGTCCCTCAGAGGTATTCACTCAAAAGTTAGCCCTAGATCGGGTTCGATTTATTGCACAAGCGACCGGTCACCCCAGTGGTTCCTTATTTTGGAAGATGTGAGTCCCTGCACTTTCTTCTTAACTTGACCATTGCAAACCGAAAGGAAATCCCTTCGGTTGGATAGTCTTACTATGTGGTTGGTAGACAACCCCTTTGGATTGGTAAATCTGAATGTAGACCAAGGACAACATGACCCCTACTCAGTGCAGTCCATCGTAAACTTATGGGATCCATCAAAAACAACTAAAAATGAAACTAACTTTGACTATCTTTGAGCTGATTTAAGGCCCCTAGAGGCATTCACTCAATAGTTAGCCTAAAGTTGGGTTCAATCTGTAGCCTCGCCAATGGATTACCCCAGCAACTGTTCCGTACTTTGTAGGATGTAAGCCTGCTACGCTTTCTTTCTAGTACAGTTGCTGCACACTGAAAGGCAACCCCTTTGGTTAGATAGCCCTACCATTTGGTTGGTAGACTACCCCTTTGGATTGGTAAATTTGAGCTAGATTAAGGCCAACATGGCCTTTACTAAGTGCGATCCATCGCAAACCAACAGGGTCCATCTCAAAATCCATAAAAAATTTTAAATTTAAAATCTAAAACAAATTCAACCCTCTTCCGTCGGTGTTGTCAAACTAAACAAACAGAACAAATCCAATCAAACAATCAAACCAATCAATCAATCAAATCAACCCACTTCTCCTTAGTGAGATGCAAATCTCTCTGGTTCCCCAACTGGAATCAATTCAATCCAATTTGAACTTGCTGCCTTAGCAGAGTGTTCATATTTTCATCCCTAGCGGATCCCCAATTCTAATCCCCCACCAGATTTCACAACCTCTTTTCCTCAGTGGATGACTTAAACTTGCTCCCTTAGTGGAGAGTTCACTTTTTCATCCCTAGTGGAGCACCAAATCATAAATCAATAAATGAAATCAAATTTCTCCCCAGCGAGACACAAATCAAATCAAACCTCTCATCAAACTAAACATAAAATAAAAATAAATTAAACCTAAAATAAAATAAAATAAAAACTAAATAAAAACCTAAACTTAAAAAATAAACCTAAAAATAAATAAAAAATAAAACCTAAACCCTAAACTAAAAAAAACTTAACCTAAAATAAAAATAAAATAAACCTAAACTTAAACTAAAATAAACTAAACTAAAATAAATAGAACTTAAACCTAAACCTAAAATCAACTAAACCTAAACTTAAACCTAATCTAAATAAAATAAAATAGACTAAAAATAAATGTAAACCTAAAGAAAAAAAAATTAAATTTAAAAATATACTTGAAATAAAACCCTATAACCCAAACCTTAAAAAAAATAAAAAAAATAAAACCTAAACCTAAAAAATAAAATAAAAATAAAACTCAACTAAAAAATAAACCTAAACCTAAACTTTCAAAATAAATTAAAATAAAAAACCTAAATTAAAATAAGTAAACTTAAAATAAATAAACTAAACTAATTAAAAATAAAAAATAAACCTAAATAAAAAATAAAGTAAACTAAAATAAATAAAAATAAACTAAATATAGTAAATAAACCTAACATATTGGTTTACTTAATTTAACAAAAAATAATAAACCCTAAATCCTGAACCCTAAACCATAAACCCTAGACCCTAAACCCTAAACTTAAAACACTAAACCCTCAATCCTAAATAAAAAAGTTAAAAATAAACAAAAACACTCTAAGCCTAAAACCAAAAACCTAAAACTAACCTTAAACCCTAAACTTAAACCTACCGGTTAACTTAATTTTTTAAAAAACTCTAAATAAACCTAGACCTAAACTAAAATAAAAAAAAGCCTAGACCTAAAATAAAATAAATAAAACCTAAACTAAAACCAAAAATAAAGTAAACCTAAACTCTAAACTAAATAAAATAAAATAAACTAAAAATAAACCTAAACCTAAACTAAAAAATTAAACATAAAAATAAACCTAAAATAAACACCTAAAACCTAAACCTAAAAACATAAAATAAAAACCTAAACCTAAACTTAAAATTAAAAAATAAAACCTAAACCTAAAATATATAATAAAAATAAAATTAAACTTTAAAATAAACATAAACATAAACCTAAACCTAAAAAATAAACTACAATAAAAAACCAAAACTAAAAGAAAATAAACATAAAATAAATATACTAATCTAAATAAAAATAAAAAATAAACCTAAATAAAAAAACTAAAATAAATAATAAATGAACTAAATAAACCTAAACCTATTGGTTTACTTAATTTAGAAAACCCACATGCCTAAACTTAAACCCTAAACCCCCAAACCCAACTGACCCTAAACCTCCTGACCCCACCACCCTACCCTAAACCCTAAACCTAAACTTCCCTGACCACTGCCCACTCAACCTAAACCCTAAAACCATTTACTCTAAACTCTAAACTAACCCTAAACCCTAAACCCTAAAGACTAAACCATAAACCCTAAACCCTAAAGCTGATCACAACCACCTTCAAACCCCAGACCACTAAAATAAACCACCACCCTGTCATAAACGCTAAACCCTAAAACCCTAAACCCTAAACTGTAAACTCTAAAAACATAAAAACCTAAACCTAAACTAAATAAAACCTAAAAATAAAATAAATAAAATAAAATAAAATAATAAAATAATAAAATAAAATAAAAAGCTAAACTAAAACCTAAACCTAAACCAAAAGTTAAAAATAAAAATAATAAAAAAATTAAAATAAAATAAATAAAAACATAACCTAAACTAAAAGATATATTAAACCTAGGAATAAAAAACCTAAATAAAATAAAAACTAAATGTAAAATACAAATAAAACAAATTTAAAATAAAATAAAATAAAAAATAAATAAAAACCTTAACCTAAAAAATAAAACTAAATATAAAACTTAAAATTGCAAAAAAAAAAAAAAAAAAACATAAATCGTAAACTAGAAAAAAAAACTAAACCTAAAATAAAAATAAAATAAACAAAATAAAATAAACCTAAACCTAAACTAAAATAAACTAAACTAAAATAAATAAAACATAAACATAAACCTAAAATAAATTATATAAAATAAAATGTACTAAAAATAAACCAACACCTAAACTAAAAAATAAAACCTAAAAGTAAACCTAAAATAAAAACTTACAACCTAAACTTAAAAAATAAAAAATAAAAACCTAAACCTACCTAAAAATAAAAAAAAAACTGAACCTAAAAAATAAAATAAAAATAGAACTCAACTAAAAAATAAACCTAAATCAAAAGAAATAAACTAATATAAAAAACCTAAACAAAAATAAATAAACTTAAAATAATTAAACTAAACTAAATAAAAATAAAAAATAAACATAAATAAAAAAAAAAAGTGAACTAAAATAAATAAAAATCAACTAAATATACTAAATAATCCTAAACCTATAGGTTTACTTAATTAAAAAAACCGTTAAACACTAAATCCTAAACCCGAAGCCCTAATATCTAAACCATAAACCCAAAACCTACAACCCTAAACCCTAAACCCTAAAAACCCTAAACCATAACCCTGAACCCTAAACCCTAAAAGGATAAACTGTAAAACACTAAACCCTAAACTCTAAACCTTAAACCCCAACCCTAAACCCAAAACCTAAACCTAATGTAACTAAATAAATTAAAAATTAAACCTAAACCCTAAAACCAAATAAACCTAAACCCTAAGAATGGGCATAACCTTGACTATAGGAACATCACTGTCAACCAGGCTCAGTCTAGATATTGCGGTGGAGGTGAAGGTGGAGGCGGCGATTATTGTAGTGGTTGTGGGGGATTTGGAGGTGCTGGTGGACATGGAGGTGGTGGTCGGAGCAGTGGTGGTTATGTAGGCAGGAGGAGCGACGGAGGTTACAGTCGTGGTGGTGGCGGAGGAAGAGATCAAGGATGTGATGGTCGATCTCGCTACTCGAGAGGCCTGAGTGGTTCTGATGGGAACTAGAGAAACTTAAGAAGGGTAGATCTGATCTACTACTTATGGACCTGTGTCTTTATAATAGAGATGATTCTAGTTATGTAGGGCTTTTGATTTGCTCTATGTCTGCTCATTTTTCATCTATGTCATCGCTTGTGTCTAAGAAAACTTGGTGTGTTACTTAGTTGATGAAATTAAAAAGAAGAAATGTTAAATCTAAATTTATTCTATGTTAAAAAAAAATCAAAATAAACCTAAACCCTTAAACCTTAAACCCTAAACCCTTAAACCCTAAACCCTAAACCTAAAATCTACAACCCTAAACCCTAAACCCTAAACCCGAACCCTAGAAACTTAAAAACTTAAATCTAAACTAAATAAAACCTATAAATAAAATAAATAAATAAACCAAAACCTAAATGAAATAAAAAATAAAAGAAAACTAAAACATAAACTAAAACCTAAACCTAAACCTAAACCTAAACCTAATCTTAAACCTAAAAATAAAATAAAATAAAAAATCAAAGCTAAACTAACATAAAATAAAGAAAAACCTAAACTAAACTAAAAAATAAAATAAACCTAAAAATAGAAAACCTAAACAAAATAAAAACTAAATGTAAAATAAAAATAAAATAAACCTGAAATAAAAACTCAATAAAAATCTAAACCTAAATATAAAACTTAAAAATAAATAAAAAATAAAACACAAACCCTAAACTAAAAATAAAAACTAAACCCAAAATAAAAAAAAAAATAAAACAAAATTACCTAAACGTAAACTAAAATAAACAAAACTAAAATAAATAAAACTTAAACCTAAACCTAAAATAAATAAAACCTAAACCCTAAACTAAATAAAATAAAATGAACTTAAAATAAACCTAAACATAAACTAAAAAATAAAACCTAAAAAAAACCTAAAATAAAAACCTAAAACCTAAACCAAAAATAATAAAAAAAAACTTAAGCCTAATGCTAAAAATAAAAAAATAAAGCATAAACCTAAAAAATAAAATAAAAATAAAACAAAACTACAAAAAAAACATAACCTAAAACTAAACCTACAAAATAAACTAAAATAAATAAACCTTAAAAATAAAAAACCAAACTAAATAAAAAAAATAAACCTAAGAAATAAATAATAAAATAAATTAAAATAAATAAAAAATAAACTAAATAAATTGAAACCTTCCGGTTTAGTTAATCTTGTTTTTTAAAAATTTAAACTCTAAACCCTAAACCCAAAACCCTAAATCCAAAACCCTAAACCCCAAAAAAATGAAACTACAAAACCTACCCTAAAAACCTAAACCTCTACCACTTAAACCTCCTCCACAAATCTACCCCCCTTAACTCACCACAAATAAATCCTCCCTAAACTATCCCTGGGCTTAAACTGACTCTCAGAATCTTAAACCCCAAAACCCTAAACCTCCATAAACCCTAAACCTCCCTCCAGGCCCTGGGCTCAAACCCTACCCAAAACCCTAAACCTAAAACCCCCCTAAACTGACCTTACCTAAACCCTAAACCACCTCCACCCTAAACTCCACCTACCAAACCTAAAACCTAAAACCTAAACTAAACTAAATTAAACCTTAAAATAAATTAATTAAAACCTAAATAAATAAAATAAAATATAATAAAATAAAACCTAAACTAAAACACCTAAATAAAATTAAATAAAAAATAAAATAAACTAAAATAAAATAAACAAAAACCTAAACTAAACTAAAAAAAATAAAATAAACCTTAATAAAATAAAAACTAAACATAAAATAAAAATAAAATAAACCTAAAATAAAATAAAATAAAAACAAAATAAAATCCTCAACATAAAAAATAAAATTACAAATAAAACCTAAAAATAAATAAAAAGTAAAACCTAAACCCTATACTAAAAAAAGCTAAAACTAAAATAAAAATGAAATATACCTAATCCTATGTAAAAATAGACTAAACTATAATAAATAAAACCTAAACCTAAACCTAAAATAAACTAAACCTAAACCTAAACCTTGACTAAATAAAATAAAATAAACTAAAAATAAACCTAATCATAAAGTAAAAAATAAAACCTATTAATAAATCTAAAATATAAACTTAAAAGCTAAACCTAAAAAAATAAAATAAAAACCTAAACCTAAACCAAAAAAAAATCTAAACCTAAAAAATAAAATAAAAATAAACCTAAACCTAATCCTATAACTAAAAGAAAACTAAAATAAAAACCTAAACTACAATAAATAAACCTAAAATAAATAAATTAAACTAAATAAAAAAAAATAAACTTAAATAAAAATAAAAAATAGATAAACTAAAATAAATAAAAATAAACTAAATAAACCTAAACTATGGGTTTAATTAATTTTTTAAAATGCTAAACATCGTAAACCCTCCCCAACCTAAAAGTTGCCTAACCCTAACCACAACCAAACCCCACCTAAATCATACCCTAAACCACTAAAACCCTAACTAACCCTACAACCCTAAACCTGACCCTACTAAAATAATCCAAAACCCAACTAAATCTAACCAAATCTGACCTAAACCATAAACCTAAACCCTAAATCTCAACCCTAAACCTAAACCCTGTACTAAACTCTAACCCTAAACTCTAAACCTCTAACCACAAAAAAAAACTAACTGATGCCCTACTAAACTAAAAAAAAAAATATAAACCACTAAACCTAAACCACAAACACTAAACCTAAACCCTAAACTAAACCCTAATCCTAAACCCTAAACCTAAACCTAAACCCTAAACCATACCATAAACCACAAAACCTAAACATAAACTAAATTAAATGTTAAAATAAAATAATTAAAAAACCTAAACCTAAATAAAATGAAAAAAATAAAACAAAATAAAAACCTAAACTAAAACTTAAACCTGAACCTAAAAATAAAATAAAAATAAACTAAAATAAAATAAAGAAAAACCTAAACTAAGCTAAAAAATAAAATAATCCTAAGAATAATAAACCTTAATAACATAAAAACTAAATGTAAAATAAAAATAAAATGAACTTAAACTAAAATAAAATAAAAACTAAATAAAATCCTCAACCTAAAAATAAAAATAAAAATAAAACCTAAAAATAAATAAAAAATAAAACCGAAACCCTAAACTAAAAAAAAAACCTAAAACTAAAACAAGAATAAAATAAACAAAATAAAATATACCTAATCCTAAGCCAAAATAGACTAAACTATAATAAATAAAACCTAAACTTAAACATAAAATAAACTAAACCTAAACCTAAACCTTAGATAAAATAAAATAAAATAAACTAAAAGTAAACCTAAACCTAAACTAAAAAATAAAACCTATAAATAAATATAAAATATAAACTTCAAACCTAAAATTAAAAAAATAAATTAAAAGCCTAAACCTAAACCTACAACAACAACAACAAGCCTTAATCCCACTAGGTGGGGTCGGCTACATGAATCCTTCATTTCCATTGTGTCTTATTATGTGTCAAATTCTCATTTAAATCAAGTATACTAAGATCGGTTTATACATCTTAACCAAGTCTTTTAGGTCTACCTTTCTTAACATAAGACAAATCTAATGCATCAACTCTCTAATCGAATCATCTGGACGCTTTATGTGGCCAACCATCTAAGGCTCTCCCTAATCTTATCTACCAGAGCTACTCCAACTTTTCCTGAATATACTCATTTTGCATTCTATCTCTAAGAGTAAAGCCACTCATCCACCTAAGCATCCTCATCTCGTAACACTTAACTTAGTCTTATGCTTCTCTTTTATTGGACATTCACCATAAGTCATTGGAGGTCTTACCACCATCTTATAAAATTTTCCCTTATGTTTAAGTGGAACTTTTCATCACATAATAGGATGCATTCCTCCACTTCAACCATCCAACTTGAATTCCACTTAATAACATCTCCATCCTATTTCACCATCATTTTGAACAATAGAGCCTAAATATCTGAAACACTCACTCTTATTAATGACTTGTTCACCTAATGTCACAACACTACCACTAGAACTTCTACAACTAAAATTACACTCCATATATTTAGTTTTATATCTACTTAAACAAAACCTATAGACTCTGACCTCCATAATTCAAGTTTCTTGGACTCCTCTCTAGTCTTATCAACAAAAGAATGGCATCAAAAAAAAACATACACCAAGGTACATCTTCTTGTAAATTCCTAGTAAGAACATCCATAACTAAAGTAAAAAAAGGGCTTAAAGTGATCCTTGATGTAATCCAAGAAATAGGAAAATATTTTGTCAATCCTCCTTGTGTTTGGACACAAGTAACAGCTTTAGTATACATATCCTTAATGACTTGAATATAACCAATATTAACTTCTTTCTGTTCTAGAACTTTCCAAAGAACATCTCTTGAAACTTTATCATAAGCTTTTTCTAAATCAATAAATATCATATGTAGATCCTCCTTACTTTCTCTATGCTTCTCCATCAAACTCCTTAACAAATGTATAACATCCATAGTAGATCTACCTACCATGAAACCAAACTGATTGTGAGAAACTTCTATATCACATCGTAACCTATGCTCAATTACTCTCTCCCATAATTTTAATGTATGGCACATTAACTTAATTCCTCTATAATTTGCACACTCTCGTGCATCACCTTTATTCTTAAATATAGGAACCAAAAAACTCTTTCTCCACTCATCTGGCATCTTTTAATCTTTAAAATGACATTAAAAAGATTTGTAAGCCAAGAAATTTCTTGATCTCTTAAACATTTCCACACTTCTATTGGAATATTATCGGTCTCTTGCTTTTCCACATTTCATTTTCTTTAAAGCTTCACTAACTTCAGATTTACTAATACGACGATAAAATGAAATTCTCTATTTTTGTTTAGGATATTAAGGTTGCTAAAATCAATCATAATTTCAGATCCTTCATTGAAAAGTTTATCAAAATACCTCATCCACCTATTTTCAATATCCTTTTCTAAAAAAAGCATTTTATTATTTTCATCCTTAATACACCTCACTTGAACTATGTCTTTACTTCTCCTATATCTTTGGTTGGCTAACTTATACATACATCTTTCACCATCTTTGGTATCTAATCTATTGTATAAATCACTAAAAGCTAAATATTTTGCATCATATATTGCTTTCTTAGAATCTCTACAAGCCACTTTATATCTTTCCCAATTCTCCGAGTTTTTACATCTAAACCAAGTTTTATAATGCTTCTTTTTTTTTTATCTTTTCTTGCACTCCACCACCAACTATTCTTATTAAAATAAGCTTTTCCTATTGATTCTCCAAGCACATCTTTAGCAACTTGTTTAATTTCACTTGCTATTTTTTCCCACATAATGTTAGCTTTCTCATGAACATCCCAAATTCTAAACCTAAACCTAAAAATAAAAAATAAAACCTAAACCTAAAAAATTAAATAAAAATAAACCTAAACCTAATATTAAACTTAAAAATAAAACTAAAATAAATAAACCTAAAATAAATAATATAAATAAAATAAAAATAAAAATAAACTTAAATAAAAAATACAATAAACTAAAATAAATAAAAAATAAACTAAATAAACTAAATATACCTAAACCTACTGGTTTACTTAATATTTTTTAAAAAACCCTAAACTTTAAACCCTAAATCATAAACTCTAAACCCTGAACCTAAAAACTTACTCTAAACAGTACAACCCTAAACCCTAAACCTATAACCCTAAATAAACAACGCTAGACCTTAAACCCTAAACCCTAAAAAACCCTAAACCCTAAAACCTAAATCCTAAATCCTAAACCTTAAACCTTAAACCCTAATCCTAAACCCTAAACCTTAAAAGCATAAACCCTAAAATCTTAAACCCGAAACCCTAAGCCCTACACCTTCTACCCTAAAGCTAAACCTAATGAAACTATAAAAATTAAAAAAACTAAACCCTAAAACCTAATAAACCTAAACTGTAAGAATGGGCATAACTTTGACAGCAGGAACATCATCGTCAACTAGGCTCAGTCTATATCTGGCGATGGAGGTGAAGGCGGAGGTCACAATTATCATAGTGGTGGTGGGGGATCTGGAGCTACTGGCGGATATGGAGGTGGTGGTCAGAGCAGTGGTGGTTATGGAGGAGGGAGGAGTGACAGAAGTTACAGCCATAGTAGTGGCGGAGGAAGAGATCGGGGATATGATGCTAGATACCGCTACTCGAGAAGTCGGGGTGATTCTGATGGGAAGTGGAGAAACTAAAGAATGATCAATCCCATCTACTACTTGTGGAACTGTGTCTTTACAGTAAAGATGGTTTTAATTATCTTGGGCTTTTAAACTATGTCACTTGTTTCTTAGAAAACTTGGTGTGTTATTGGTTGATGAAATCAAAAATAATAAATGTTGAATTTGAATTTATTCTTTATTAAAAAAACCAAAAATCCTTAACCCTAAACTAAAACCTGAGACCTAAACCCTAAACAGTAAACCAAAAAAACTATAAACCCTAAACCTTTAATCCTAAACCCTAAACACTAAAACCCTAAACCCTAAAACCTAAAACCTAAACCCTAAACCCTAAACCCTAAACCCTAACCCTTAAAAAGCTAAAAACCTAAACAAAAAAAAAAAACTAAACCAAAATAAAATAAAATAATAAAATAAAATAACAACCTAAACTAAAACCTAAACCTAACCTAAACGTAAACATAAACCTAAAAAAGATAAAATAAAATCTAAAAACTAAACTAAAATAAAATATTCAAAAACCTAAACTAAACTAAAAAAAAATTCAAAACCTAAATAAAATAAAAACAAAAACTAAAATAAAATAAAAACTAAATAAAACCTATACCTAAAAAATAAACCAAAAAAATAAAATGTAAAAATAAATTAATAAAAAAACTTAAACCCTAAACAAAAAAAAACTTAAACCTAAAATAAAAATAAAATAAACTAAACTAAAATAAATAAGACCTAAACCTAAAATAAATGAAATAAAAATTTAAACCAAAACCCTAAATAAAATAACATAAACTAAAAATAAACCTAAACCTAAACTAAAAAATATAACCTAAAAATAATCCTAAAAAAACATAAAACCTAAACTTAAGAAATAAAGAAATAAAAACCTAAACCTATACCCACAAATAAAAAATTAAACCTAAACCTAAAAAATAAAATAAAAATAAAAGTAAACTAAAAAAATAAACATAAACCTAAGCTTAAACCTAAAAAAAAATAAAATAAAAAACCTAAGATAAAATAAATAAACTAATCTAAATACAAAAATGACCTAATAAAATAAATAATAAAAAATAAAACCTAAAACCAAAAAAATATAAAACTAAAATAAATAAAAAAAACCTAAACCTAAATAAAACTAAATAAAATAAAAGTCTAAACTAAAACCTAAACACAAACCTAAACCTAAACCTAAGGCTAATCCTAAAAATAAAATAAAATAAAAAATAAAAACTACACTAAAATAAAATAAAATAAAACCTAAACTAAACTAAAAAAAAATAAAACAAACTTATAAATAAAAACCTAAATAAAATAAAATTAAACTTAAAATAAAAAAATAAAAATAAAATAAAATAAAATAAAATAAAAACTAAATTAAAATCTAAACCTAAACATAAACATAAAAAAACCTAAACCCTAAACCTAAAATAAACAAAATAAATAAAACTTAAACCTAAACTAAAATAAACTAAACTAAAATAAATAAAACCTAAACCTAAACTTAATATAAATTAAACCTAAACCCAAAACTAAATAAAATAAAATAAAATAAAAATAAACCTAAAATAAAAACTTAAAACCTAAACCAAAAAAATAATAAAAATAAAAATAAAACTAAACTAAATAAAAACATAAACTAAAATAAATAAACCTAAAATAAATAAACTAAACTAAATAAAAACAAAAATTAAACTTAAATAAAAGAAAAAAAATTAAATAATCTAAAATAAATAAAAAATAAACTAAATAAAACTAAACCTACCAGTACTTAATTTTAAAAAAAAATCCTAAACACTAAACCCTAAACCCTAAATCCTAAACCCTACACAATAAACCCTAAACATTGAACTTTAAAACTAACCTAAGCCTAAACTGCACTCAACTGCTAAACTAAACCCCTAAACCTAGATCTAAATAAATAAAATAAATGAAAACCCTTAAACCTAAATACAAATATAAAAAACCTTAAATCCTAAACCCAAACCATACCACCCTAAACCTAAACCTACACTGAGCCTAGCCCAAACCTAACCCTCAATCCAAGCCCAACCCTAAACCTACTAAACCTTAATCCCTAAAAACTGACTTAAACCTAAAAATAAATAAACATAAACCTAAATAAAATAAATATAAAATAAAAACCTAAATTAAAACCTAAACCTAAACTTAAACTTAAACTTAAAATTATAATAAAATAGAAAATAAAAACTACACTAAATAAATAAATAAAAATAAAAACTAAACTAAAAAATAAAATAAACCTAAAAATAAAAAACCTAAATAAAATAAAACCCAAATGTTAAATCAAAATAAAATAATAACTAAATATAAACTTAAACCTTAAAATTAAACCTAAAAATAAATAAAAAATAAAACCTAAACCCTAAACTAAAAAAAAATGTAAACCTAAAATAAATAAGATAAAATAAATATAAACCAAAACTAAAATAAACTAAACTAAAATAAGTAAAACCTAAAATAAACTAAACCTAAACCCTAAACTAAATAAAATAAAATAAACTAAAAATAGACCTAAACCTAAACTAAAAAATAAAACCTAAAATAAAAACCTAAAACATAAACCTAAAAATATAAAATAAAAACTTAAACTTAAACCTAAAAATAAAAAATAAAACCTAAACCTAATAAATAAAATAAAATTAAAACTAAACTAAACAAAACATAAACCTAAACCTAAACCTAAAAAATACCTAAAAAATAAATAAGATTAAAATAAATATACAAAACTAAATAAAAATAAAAAAACCTAAATAAGAATTAAAATAAAAATAAATAAAAATAAATAAAAATAAATAAAAAAATAAACTAAATAAACTTGAACCTACCAATTTAGTTAATTTTTTTTTAAAAACCCTAAACCTTAAACCCTAAACCCTAAATCTTAAATTCGAATTAGTTAAAATAAAATAAAAGAAAATCTAAACTAAAACTTAAACCTAATCCTAAAAATAAAGTTAAATAAAAAATAAAATAAACTAAAATAAAATAAATAAAAACTTAAACTAAATTATAAAATAACATAAACCAAAAATAAAAAATAAAACCAAAACCTAAAAAATAATACAAAAAAAATAAAAAAAATATAAACCTAAAAAATAAACTAAAATAAAAACCTAAACTAAAATAAATTAACATAAAATAAATAAACTAAATTAAATAAAATTAAAAAATAAACCTAGATAAAAATTATTAATAAAATAAACAAAAATAATTAAAAAATAAATAAATAAAACTCTCTGATTTACTTAATTTAAAAAAAAACCTAAAAAAACCATAAACTCTAAATCCCACAAACTAAGGAAAACACTTAACTACCTAATAAACCAGACCCTAAAACCTCCCTACCACTCCCTAAAACTAAAGACCTAAACTCCCACCCTAAACCCTAAATATGCCCTAAACCAAATCTTACCCTAATACCACACCTAAACCTCACTAAACCCAAACCCAAACCCAAACCTTACCTCTAAACCCTAAACTCTAAACTGACCTTAAACCCAAAACCCAAACCACACCCTAACCTCTTAAACTAAACCTAAACTAAAAAAGCCCAACCAAACCTACCCTCCCCAACTGAGCTAAACCAAGTAACTTAAAAAAACCTAAACCCTAAATTCTAATAAACTAAACCACAGAATAGGAATAACCTTGATGACAACATCACGGAGCCAGATCTGGAGGTGAAGGCGGAGGTGGTGATTATCGCAATGGTGGTGGGGGCACTAGAGGCGTTTGTGGATATGGAGGTCATGGTAGGAGCAGTGGTGGTTATGGAGGCTGGAGGAGAGATGAAGGTTACATCCGTGGTGGTGGCGGAGGGAGAGATGGGGATATGATGGTGGATCACTCCAGTGAGGCCTATGATGGTAACTAGAATCAAAGAAAGTCGATCCATCTTATGAAGCTATCTTTACATTATGAAATTCTAGTTATCTGGGTTTAATTTAAATTGTGCTCATTTTTTATCTATGTCATCACTTTTTCCATAGAAAACTTCATGTGTTATGCGGTTGATGAAATCAAAAAGAAGAAATGTTGAATATGAATTTCTTCTCTACTAAAAAAAATTAAAAACCCTAAACCCTAAACTAAAAACTAAACCCTAGACCTAAAACCTAAACCCTAAACCCTTACCAAAACCTAAACCTAAAAATAAAGCCACAAAAAACCCCAAACCTATAACCCTAACTTTAAACCCTAACTCAATCCTAAATAGTAACTCTAAAATCCTAAAAAACCTAAATAAACTATAAAATAAATAAATAAAATTGAAACCTAAATAAAATAAAATAAAACCTAAACCTAAACCTAAACCTAAAAATAAAATAAAATAAAATAAAATAAATAAAAAATAAAATAAATAAAAACCTAAACTAAATAAAAAATAAAATAAACCTAATAATAAAAAAGCTAAATAAAATAAAAACTAAACATTAAACAAAAATAAAATAAACCTAAAATAAAATAAAATAAAAATTAAATAAAATCTAAACCTAAAAAATAAAACCTTAAAATAAATAAAAAATAAAACATAAACCCTAAAATAAAAAAAAACTTAAACCTAAAATAATATTAAAATAAATAAAATAAACTAAGCCTAAACCTAACCTATAATAAATACAACCTAAACCTAAGCCTAAAATAAACAAAACCTAAGTAAACCTAACTAAATAAAATAAAATAAACTAAAATAAACCTAAGCTAAAATAAAAAAAAATAAAATAAAATAAAAATAAAAAACCTAACTAAAAAAATAAAATTAAAACCTAAACCTAAACCTAAAAATAAAAAATAAAACCTAAAACTAAAAAAAAATTAAATAAAACTAAACTATAAAATAAGCATATACATAAACCTAAGCCTAAAAAATAAAATAAAATAAAATAAAAACCTAAACTAAAATAAATAAACCTAAAATAAATAAGTTAAACTAAATAGAAATAAAAAATAAACCTAAATAAAAATAAAAAATAAACTGAACTAAAATAAATAAAAAAATAAACTAAATAAACTAAATAAACCTAAACCTACCGGTTTACTTAAATTATTTTTTAAAAAAACTCTAAACACTAAACCCTAAATCCTAAAAACCACAATCTTAAACCCTAAACCATAAACTATAAACCCTAAACCCTAAAATAACCCTAAACCCTAAACTAACCCTAAACCCTAAACCTTAACCTAATAAAAAACTAAACCCTAAACCCAGCTTAAAACAGCCTAAACCTAAACCCTAAATTAACCTCTAAAAACCCTACCTAAACCTAAAACCTAAACCTAGTAAATAAATAAAACCTAAATAAATAAATAAATAAACTAAATAAATAAAATAATAAAGTAAAAACCTAAACTAAAACCTAGACCTAAACTTAAAACTAAATTATAAGAAAAAAATAGAAAAAACTAAAATAAAATAAATAAAAACCTAAACTAAACTAAAAAAAATAAACCTAACAATAAAAAACCTAAATAAAATAAAAAGTAAATGTAAATTAGATAAAATAAACCTAAAATAAAATAAAATAAAACTAAATAAAGCCTAAACTAAAAAATAAACCTAAAATAAAATAAATAAAATAAAACTTAAACCCTAAACTAAAGACTAAACCTAAAATAAAATAAAATAAAAAAATAAAAAAACCTATAAACTAAAGAACTAAACTAAAATAAATATAACCTAAACCTAAATATAAACTAAACTAAACCTAACCTAAACTAAAATTAAATAAACTAAAATATAAACCTAAACTTAAAATAAAACCTAAAATAAACTTAATAAAACCTAAAACACAACATAAAAAATAAAATAAAACCTAAACTTAAACTTAAAATAAAAATTAAACCTAAACCTAAAAAATACAATAAAAATAAAAGTCAACTAAAAAATAAACCTAAACCTAAAAATATAAACTAAAATAAAAAGTCTAAACTAAAGAAAATAAACCTAAATAAAAAAAATAAACCTAAATAAAACTAAAAAAATAAAATAAACACCAATACATAAAAAATAAACTAAATAAACTATATAAACCTAAACCTACTGGTTTACTTAATTTTAAAAAAACACCTAAACTCTAAATCCTAAACACTAAACCCTAAACTATAAGCCCTAAAACTAACCCTAAACCCTAAACCTACAACCCTCAACCTTAAAACCCTAAACCCTAAACCCTAAACTTTAAACCATAAACTCTAAACTCTAAACCCTAAATCCTAAAACCCTAAACTCTAAACCCTAAACCCTAAACCCTAAACCCTAAACTAACCCTAAACCCTAACAATGGAGAAAACCTTGATGGTAGGAACATCCCCATCAGCTAGGCTCAATCAAGATGCAACAGTGGAGGCAAAGGCGGAGGCGATAGTAGTCGTAATGGTGGTGGGGGATATGGAGGTGGTGGTTAGAGTAGTGGTGGTTAGAGGAGCGACGGAGGTTACAACCGTGGTGGTAGTAGATGGAGTGATCAAGGATATGATGGTGGATCCCGCTACTCGAGAGGTGGGGGTGGTTGTGATGGGAACTAGATAAACTGAAGAATGGCCAATCTAATCTGCTACTTATGGAACTATTTCTTTATAATAGAGACTGTTCTACTAATCTAGTGTTTTTAATTTTCTTTATGGGTGCTCGTTATTGATCTATGTAGTCGCTTGTGTCTTAGAAAACTTGGGGTGCTACTTAGTTGATCAAATCGAAGAGAAAAAATGTTGAATCTGAATTTGTTCTTTATTAAAAAAACCTTAAATCCTAAACCCTAAACTAAAACTTAAACCCTAAACCTAAAACCTAAACTCTAAACTCTAAACCCTAAACCTTAAACCCTAACCCCTAAACCCTAAATTAACCCTAAAACCTAAACCCAAAATCCTAAAAAGCTAAAAAACCTAAACTTAAACTAAATAAAACCTAAAAAAAAAATAAATAAAAAAACTTAAACCAAAATATTATAAAAAATATAATAAAATAAAAACATAAACTAAAACCTAAACCTAAACCTAAAAAAGAAAACAAAATAAAAACTAAAAACAAAAAGAAAATAAAATAAATAAAAACCTAAACTAAACTAAAAAAATAAAAAACCTAAATAAAATAAAAACTAAACCTAAAATAAAAAAAACCAAAAATAAAATAAAATAAAAACTAAATAAAAACTTAAACAAAAAAACCTAAAAAATAAATAAAAAATAAAACCTAAACCTCAAATCAAAATAAAATAGATAAAATAAAATAAACTAAAACCTAAACTAAAATAAACTAAGCTAAAATAAATAAAATCTAAACCTAAACCTAAAATAAACTAAACCTAAACTAAATAAATAAAATAAACAAAAAATAAACCTAAAATATAAGCCTAAAACCTAAACCTAAAAAAATAAAATAATAACCTAAACCTAAACGTAAAATAAGAAAAGAAAACCTAAACCTTAAAAAAATAAAATAAAGCTCAACTAAAAAATAAACCTAAACCTAAAAAATAAACTAAAATAAAAATCCTAAACTAAAATAATAAACCTAAATAAAATAAAAAATAAAATAAACTCAGATAAATAAAAAATAAACTATATAAACCTAAACCTATCGGTTTACTAAATTAAAAAAAAAACAAAACCCAAAATCCTAAAACTTAAGCCCTAAACCATAAAACTTAAACTATAAATCCTAAACCCTAAACCCTAAACCCTAAACTCCAAAATTACCCTAAACCTACAAACTCTAAACCTAAACCTTAAAACCTAAACCCTAAATGCTAAATCTTAAACTCCAAAACCTTAAACCCTAAACCCTAAACACTAAAACCTAAACCTTAAATCCTAAACCATAAACCCTAAAACCTACAACCCTAAACCCTAAACCCCAAACCCTAAAACCTAAACCCTAAGCTAATCCTAAACCTTAAACCCTTAATCCTAAGAATGGGTAGAACCTTGACAACAAGAACATCACTGTCAACTAGGCTCAGTCTAGATCTAGCGATGGAGTCGAAGGTGGAGGCGACGATTATCATAGTGGTGATGAGGGATCTAGAGGTGTTGGTGGATATTTAGGTGGTGGTCAGAGAAGTGGTGGTTATAGAGGTAGGAGGAGTGATGGATGTGTGGTTATAGAGGCAAGAGGAGCGATGGATGTTACAGCCATGGTGGTAGTGGAGGGAGAGATCAAGGATATGATGATGAATCCCACTACTCAAGAGGTGGGGGTAGTTCTGCCGGGAACTTGAGAAACTAAAGAACAGTTGATCCGATTTGCTGCTTATGGAATTGTGTCTTTACTGTAGAGACGGTTCTACTTATCATGTGATTTTTATTTGCTCTATGGTTGCTTATTTTTGATCTATGCCATAGGTTGTGTCTTAGAAAACTTGGGGTGCTACCTAGTTGATGAAATCAAAAAGAATAAATGTTGAATCTGAATTTATTCTCTATTTAAAAAAAATAAAACCTTAAACCCTAAACCCTAAACTAAAACTTAAACCCTAAACCTAAAACCTAAACTCTAAACCCTAAACCCTAAACCCTCAACCCAAAACCTAAACCCTAAACCCTAAACCCTAAACTAACCCTAAAACCTAAACCCAAAACCCTAAACCCTAGAAAGCTAAAAACCTAAACCTAAAAATAAAATAAATAAAAAACCAAAACTAAAATAAAATAAAAAATATAATAAAACCAAAAACATAAACTAAAATGTGAACCTAAACCTAAACATGAACCTAAAAGAAAAAAAAAACAAAACAAAAATAAAATAAATAAAAACCTAAACTAAACTAAAAATAAAAAGCCTAAATAAAATAAAAATTAAACCTAAATAAAAATAAAATAAACCTTAAATAAAATATAATAAAAACTAAACAAAAACTTGAACCTAAAAGTTTAACTTAAATATAAATAAAAAATAAAACCTAAACCCTGAACTAAAAAAACAAAATCTAAAATAAAAATAAAATAAACAAAATAAAATAAACTTAAACCTGAAATAAAATAAACTAAACTAAAATAAATAAAACCTAAACCTAAACCTAAACCTAAACCTAAACTAAATAAAATAAAATAACCAAAAAATAATCCTAAACCTAAACTAAAAATTAAAACCTAAAAAAATTGTAAAATAAAAACCTAAAACCTTAACCTAAAAAAAATATTAAAAATCCCTAAACCTAAACTTAAAATAAAAGCTAAAATAAAAATAAAAGTCAACTAAAAAATAAACCTAAACCGAAATAATAAACTAAAATAAAAAACCAAAACTAATATAAATAAAGCTAAAATCAATAAACTAAACTAAATAAAAATAAAAAATAAACTTAAATAAAAATAAAAAAATAAAAAAACTCAAATTAATAAAAAATAAACTAAATAAACTTAAATCTACAAGTTTACTGAATTTAAAAAAAATCACTAAACCCTAGATCCTAAACCTTAAACCCTAAACCCTAAAATAAACCTTAAACCCTAGAACCCTAAACCTACAACCCTAAACCCTAAACCCTAAAACCCTAAACTTAAACCCGAAAACCCTAAACCCTAAAACTTGTAACTCAAAACCCAAAACCCCAAGCCCTAAACCCTGAACTAACCCTAAACCATAAACCATAAACTAACCCCAAACTAACCCTAAACCCTAAGAATGGGCAAAACCTTGATAGCAGGAACATCACCGTCAACTAGGCTATGCCACTTGTAGTCTAAAAAGTAAGATTTTATGTTCAAAATAATTATTATATGTTGTAGCATAGTATAACATCATATATCATAATATATTGTTCTCCACATTTTAAATTCTTTTAGTATTTTACAATCATGCAGTCAAGCCCACACTAGCATTGTTTATAAAAATATTGATTTAGACTTTAAAATGGTGGAATTTGGCCAAATTCATAATAGATAGAGCATGGCATCATAATATATTATTTCAATTTAAAATATGTAAGTGATATGACTAAAATATATAAATTTTTATTATTTAGACTAATTTTATGATTTTTTATCTTAAGCAACCCCTTGTGATGTGATATGAAATTTAATATAACATGTTATAGTGTATTATAATATAGGATGCCATAACATAGTGTAGCATCAATCATTATAGCATACTATTATGTATTAATATTTATTGTTTAGCATATTTTAGTTGGTTATAGTATGATGTAGTATAGTTTGTACTAGTATAATTCATTAAAAAACTAATTTATAGGCTGAGATGTTGGGATTTGGCCAAATTTAAGGTAACCTTTAAGGAACATCATTGGGGTGTGCTATGATGTGTCATTTAATCAAAAGAATGGAAATTTACATCCAACATAAATGTTCACTTTTCAACCAAATATTATATTTTTTTTGCTTAAAGTGATTCATTTTAAGGTGTAATGTAAGATAATATATTATATGAAAGAATATTAAAATATAATGTACATAACAAAATAACTTCATATATATATATGATTGTGGTGGTGTGTTAATAAATGTTATTGTACATTTTAGTATGTTTTACTTTTATTATAATACATTGGGTCAAAACTCATAGAAATGTTAATTTGAAGGTTGAGATGGAAGAATTTGGCCAAATTCATGGCACACACACCAAGAAGCAACACAAAATTATGCTATTTTATACCATTTCTAAAAGAAAAATAAAAATTTTACATCCAAAATTTTACATTCATATTTTAAGAAAATTTTCTTATTTGTTCTTTTTAAGTAATTATAATGAGGTGTAATGTTAGACAATATATTATATTATAGCAAATTATAATATTACATCATATATTATAATATAATCTTGTATGTTAATTCACACTATAATATGTTTAACATGATATTGTATAGTTAGTTTGAGCTTGCACCATCATAAATCATAAAATGTTGATTAGAATGTTAAGATGATTTAATTTGAATGAATACATTATTAGGCTTTTGGTTGAAGTATTAAAGGTGTGCATAAAAAATAAGATTTGATGAGAATTCCATGTCAAGGACATGGTGGGAGATCCTCCAGGGGATCACACATGCATTGGACATGACATGGGAGGGGTTTATGCCGAGGGATAGAAGAAGAAAATTGATGGGGATAAAGTTTGAATTTGATTTGGTTATATGGCTTATGGAAAGAAGATCCGCTAAGGATAAGAATCTATAATCCACCAGAGATTAATATCTAATCGACTTTAATTTATTTTGTTTTAATTGATGTGGAGGCATATCTATTAGAGATATGGGATTGAGTCAGGGAAGTATGAACCTTCCAGGGAAGCGGTTCTGCTATCTGGGGATTAGGATTTGAGTTTGATTTCATAGATTTGTTTGGGGATGTATCCACTAGGAATAAGAGTTTGGTTAGATTTCTTCAATTTAGACTCTACTGAGGGAGTTTGTTTAATTTGGCTCCACTAGAGAGGTTGGTTTTGAATTTGATTTATTTGTTTGACTTGTTTATATATGATTTGGGGCTCCACTGGGGAGGAAGGTGTGATTTAACTCCACTAGGGAAAATAAAATAGGGTTTAATTTAATCTGAGTTAATGTATGAACCCTATCAGTGTGAAATGGACCCACTAAGTAGGGGCTATATCAGCCTTGACCTAGCTCAGGTTTACAAATCTAAAGGGATAGTCTACCGGCTGTGGGTTAAAGCTAGCTAATCTAAAGGGTTGCCTTTCAGTGTGCAATAGTTGTGTTGGGAAGAAGGCTTAGCAGACTTACATCTTCCAAAGCAAGGAACAACCATTGGGGTGACCTATTGGATGCACAACAAATTAAACCTAACCTATGGCAACTTCTGTGTGAATGTCGCTAGAGACTTATGTCAACTCAAAACTAGTTAGAATTAATTTTAGCTTAATTTCATGTGATTTGATATGGTTTGTTTAGGTTAGTTTTATTTTTAAAAGGCATATCCACTAGGGATGTGAGCTTGATCAAATTTGATAGATTTAATTTACAGACCATGTTAGTGTGCTATGGACCCACTGAGAAGGGGCTATATCAGACTTATCCTATCTCAGATTTGTAAATCAAATGAGATAGTATACTGGACATGGGCTAAAGCTAGCCAACCTAAGGGGTTGCCTTTCAACGTGCAATGACTATGCTAGGAAGAAGGCATAGCAGACTTACATATTTTAAAGCAGGGAACAACCACTAGGGTGACCTGTTGGTAGTACAACAAATCGAACCTAACATAGAAGCAACTACTAAGTGAATGCCGCAAGGGACTTATATCAACTCAAGAGTAGTTAGGAAATTCTTATAGGGAGTTTTGCTGACACTACCTTAAAGATAAGATGCCTCCTTGAGAAAAGGCACCGATAGGGGTGCCCTCTTAATCCATAAGTGAATTTATATTTTGGTTATATGTTTGCATGGACCCTGTTGGTGTGTAAGGGACCACATTAAAAGGGGCTATATAGGCCTTGACCTATCTAAGATTTACTGGACCATAGGAGAATCTGTATATCCACATGATGGATTCTCCAACCACAGGGTGGTAACTAGAGAAGGGGAACTGTCCAATCCGATAGTAACCCGAGTAATATCTAAATGGGGTCACAAAAGATGTGATGCAAATATAGTGCCCATAGGAGAGGTGCACCATGGAAAAGAAAGCTAGGGGTGTCCTCCTAGGGGCATTTTCTTGAGCCTTGGAAAAGAAAGCTTATAGGTGTATGGTGGCCAACTCAAGGAGAAAGCGTAGCAGACTTACATTTACCATGAGTGGTGTATCTTAAGGTGTGAGAACCAACCAACTTAAGGTGTATCTATGAGCATGAGTGGTGTATCCATCAACATAGTGAGAACCAACCAACATAAGTGCCCGTTGGTGTCCAACGATCAATCTAGAAAGAAAGCGTGAAGGCTTACAACTTTTTAAGCAGAACTGAACATCGGGATAGTCTATCATGGGTGTGATAGATGTTATCTAACATAGAGCGACTACTAAGCGGGGAGCCTTAAAGAAAAATTGGACCCAGACTTGAAGTAGTCAGGAGGGAAGGAGCGAGTAAGGGACTTATCCTAAACCTCAAATATGCTCCACCCAGTCAGTACACGAAGGCTAATCCAAGAAGAAGGCATAGTAGACTCACATCCTCTTAAATGAAGCTAACATGAGGTACCTTACCGACCATATAGTAAGGCCTACCAAATTAATAAGGAACTCATTGGTGTGTAGTGGACAAGTAAGAAATGAAAGCATAGTAGACTTACATCCTGCAAAGCAAGAAGACCACAGCGGTGACATACTAGCAGGGTAGCATGTCAACCTGACCTAGAGCAGCTACTGAGTGAGTGTCATTGGGGGAATTATCTCAACTCAGAGTAGTTCAAGACAAAAGATATGTGTTTATTTTATATGTTTATGTGTGGTTTGTGTTTGTGTTGTTTCAATAAACGATAAGATGCCGCTCAAGTTCCTTACACCTACCCTAAACACATCATGGTAGATTTACAAATAAGAATACTTTGAACATGAAAGACAATAAATTCAAAATGAAATTTTTATTAATGATAATTACTTTCAAATAAGATTTATAATATTCCTTTAAGTAGATCCCATTGATTGGAAGCACTGGCTGCTCTCCCTTATGATTAATAAGCTGATAAGATCCTCATTGGTAGGCATTCTCTATGGAAAAAGGGCCTTCCCAAGTGGGTTCAAACTTGCCTCCCATCTTATGATGGGAAACAATTATCTCCTTAGAACTAAAATAAGCTCTCCTACTTGAAAAGCTCTAAGATGGACCAAGTTATTGTGAGCTTGAATCATTTTAGCTTTGTACAACTTGAGGTTTTGGCACGCTCGCAAGCATCGCTCCTTCTAACCTTCGAGCTCTTCTAACTGCAACTTTTCTTTCTACTTTGTTGTGATCTCGCTACCCACAACTATCCTTAGTGATGGGAGTTGGAATTCTAATGGTAGAATGGCTTCGGACCCATACACATAAGAAAAAGGAGTAGACTAAGTTGGAGTTCTATATGTGGTGCAGTAGGCTCATAAGGTCTCAACTAACTATTCATGCCACTATCACTTATTGTTGTCGAGTGTCTTCTTCAGTATTTGGATGAGAGTTTCATTGAAAGCTTCTACTAAGCCATTTTCCCTCGAGTATTTGATGGTAGAATATCTCTAATTTATGTTATCTTTGGGCAAAGTTGTTGATCTCGGTGCTCTTAAATGCAGTGTCATTATCAGATATAATTTATCGAGGCACTCTAAACTTATATACGATATGGTTCCTAAAAACCTAGAGCATATGCTGAGCTGTGACCTCTTTGAGCATAATCACCTTTGCCAATTTGGAAAAGTAGTATGTAGAAGTTAAGATGATCCGATGACCCTTAGAAGAAGAAGGATCAATCAGACTCACTATGTTAGTATCCCAACACTCGAATGTCCATGAGGCCAATGTAGGATATAGGATGTAGAATGTTGGGTGGTTAGTGTTTGACCACAACATGTATTTGACATTGGTGGCATCGGCTAGCCATATCCATGAAATATTTGATCATCGATGACCGGTAGTATCTTAGTCCCTTGATCTTGGCTTTCATATTTGGACCATATTGGTTAGCTCCATATAATACTGAGTGTACCTCGGTCATGATCTTATGAGCTTTGTGCTTGTCTAAACAACATAACCACATATGATCGAAAGACTGCCGGTATAAGACACCATCCACAAGAGTGTAAGAAAGTGCTCTCTACTTCATTTGATGGGATTGAGGCTTCTTATGAGGTATTTTGTCTTTATTTAGGTAATGTAACTCCTCATCCTTCTTGGCAATGGCTACCTCCTCTTCAAGATAGTACTTTTTGATGAGTTTAATATCAATAAGGGATAAGACTTATCTATTTTGGACCTTTATTGATATGGACTCATCCTCCAGACATGCCAACTCCTTTGCAAGCTTGGCTAAAGCATATGTTATGATGTTCTCTCCTCAAAGAATCTTATAAATGGAAACCTCTGGGATTTGGAATAATAACTCTATGGTGTAGTTATGGTAGTGATGGAGTTTGGGCTTTATAACCTTATAAGACCCCGTTATTTTGGACCTTTATTGATATGGACTCATCCTCCAGACATGCCAACTCCTTTGCAAGCTTGGCTAAAGCATACATTATGATGTTCTCTCCTCGAAGAATCTTATAAATGGAAACCACTAGGATTTGGAACAATAACTCTATGGTGTAGTTATCGTAGTGATGGAGCTTGGGCTTTATAACCTTATACGACCCAGTTATTTGGTTGATAACTAGATAAGAATCCTAGAAGATGTTGATGTTCTAGATGATTAGAGTAATGACTAACTCCAGACTGGAAATCAGAGCCTCATATACAGCTTTATTATTGGTGTAAAGATTGGACAGATGATATGAGAATCTCATCACATTACAGTCTAGAGTTAAGATAATTATTCATACCCCTACCTTTTTTGGAATAGTAGATTGTGGATCTTCTCCTCTTTGAGAGGAAGCTGCACCATCAAAGTACATCTCCCAGTGGTGAATGCTAGCATCCCCTAAGTTCATGATTTGTTCATCGGGGAGATCATCACTAAGCAGAGAGTCAGTAGGAAGTGGGTGTGCTGCTAAGAAATCTGCCAGTGCTTGTCCTTTCATCGTAAAGAGGGGTATGAAGGTAATATCAAATTGTGAGAGGATCATGGACCATCATGCCAGTCATCCAGATAGTGTCAGCCATGTCATGAGATACTGTAGTAGATTGATCCTAGAGATTAAGTTCACCTTATGAGGAAGCATGTAGTGATATAGCTTTTGAGATGTAAAGATTAAAGCTAAGCAATGCTTCTCAATGGGTGAATAATTAGCCTCAATAGGGATTAGATGATGACTGAGGAAGTATAGTGCATTTTCCTTCCCTTCATCATTGGCTTGGGCTAACAAAGCACCAAAGGAGTCATCTAATGCAATAGTGTAAAGTATGGGCGGCTTACCTAGGATAGGGCCTGCTAGAATCTGTGATGTCATCAGGTAATGCTTGATGTCTTTAAAGGCATGCTCACACTTGTCATCCCACTTGAACTTGGTATCCTTTTCGTCAAGTGCTGAGATTGGCTGACATCTTCCTGATAAGTTTGATATAAAGCATCTTAGATACACCAACTGCCCTGGGAATGATCTGAGTTGAGTTAAAATTTTAGGGGGTGGAATTTCTTATATCACCTTGATCTTGTTTGGATCGATTTTGATTCCCTAGTTTTGAAAAATAACCCAAAGAATTTCCCTAAATCTACTCTGAGTACATACTTTAGGGTGTTCATTTTGAAGTTAACTTGTCTTAACCGTTCAAAAATAATAATCAAGTCAAAGGGATGGTGTTTCTTTTCTCTTCTTTTAACTACGAGATCATCGACATAGCACTCGACTTGATGATGAATGAGTTCATTGAAGATTCAAGTCATAGCCCGCTAGTATGTAGCACCGGCATTTTTAAGGCTAAAAGGAATGACCTTATAGCAATAGATTCTAATCGATGTAGTGTTTCTTTCATCTTTAGGTGCCATAATTATTTGGTTATAGTGAGATGAGCCATCCATGAAAGATAAGACTGCATGAGATGAGGCAATGTCCACCATCAGTTCCGAGATTGGTAGTGGAATTTCATCTTTTGGACATCCCTTATTTAAATCAAAAAAATTGATGCATATGTGAGTTTGGCCATTCTTTTTATTAACTAGGACTATGCTGGCTAACCAGATTGGGTATTTTCCTTTCTAAATGAAGCCATCATCGATCAATTTCTTGACTTCATAAATGACTTATTGTTCTATGTCTAATTGCATATGTTTAGGAGCTTGCTTGATAGGGTAAGCAGTAGGCTCTATTACTAGTTTATGAACTACTACGTCAAGAGCCAATCCAGGCACCTCTTCATAACTCCATGCAAAGTAGTTCTTAAACTAAATCAATAGCCTAACTAAGTCATTAGTTTCAATTTCATTCAAAAAAAACTAATGCATGTCGGGCGTGGATCTTCTTCAGTTCCTAAGTTGATTTCCTAGAGCTCGTTGATGGTTGACTTGATCTCTTCTTCGAACTCTAGCGGTGCATCTTTGACTTAAAAATCATCTGGATCATCTGAAGTTTCTAAGAACATCTCCTCATATTAGTTAATATGATTTGAAAAGAACATATCAGATTTTAAATGATTGGAGATGACTAACTAGTAATCGTCATCATTGATTAAACCCACTGTACCAAATCCTAGTCTCGGTCTTGATTGATAGCTTTTGCAATTGTTCTTCCATATTCTTTTGAAGTAGTTTGACCTATGTTTTGACCAAGTATGTGGGATTAACCCTTTTTTTTGCTAAATTATGAACACAATGCAAATACCAATCAAACGATAATTCTATTAAATCTTTATCTGAATTATTCTCAAGTTCTACATTAACTTCTTGACTTGAGGATGATGCTCATAGAAAGAACCTCTGAGTCTTTACACCTGTGGATGACTTAGGGGCTTCCTTAACTACCAAACCCTTAGGTTTTGAGAGGAAAGTGGGGCTCAAGCTAAGGTTCCCAAATGATTTCTAATTATTTCACATATAAACTTGGATACACTTATTCTTTGCTTTGGAGCCCGGTCTTCATCGCTATTTGGCTCAAGTGTCAACTCCGAGGGAATTTACCACTAAGAAGAGCTGGCTGGCATGCTAACCATATAATACTCATCCTATGAACTAGATCTAAGTCTATATGGATAGCAGGTGTACTCCTAGTAGCTGGGACATATCTTCTATTGGGTGGCCAATAAGGAGGTTTTCCACCCCTTGGATTGCCTTTGAATTGCCTCTTCTTCTACCTAGTGGAGGTCAAGTCATCCTACCCATATGTTTGAATGGAGTAAAGAATCGTGGGTTGAATCTAATGTCTGGCTCTACTTCCTCCTCCATGTCTATTTTCGCTCCCTTTTATTTTCTTTTTCATTTTTTTCTTTTCTTTTCTATTTTTTTCTCTTTCTTTCTCTTTTTTCCTTTTATTTTTAAACTTTGGCCAGGTTTGCGAGGATAGAATCGTTGATTTTGAGGGAGGTAGTAAGCCGCATCTTCATATATGCCGACCTCATGAACTATAAATGGCTTCAGATCTCTTTTGACACAGTAGAGGATCCCACCTCGCATGAACTTCATACACTGATGTAGAGTGGATGGAACTATCTTGTTCTTATGTATCATGGTCTCTCAAGCAAAGCATTGAAAGATGTATCCTAGTCTATAATGTGAAACTTGGCTTCAGTCTTTCAATCATCTATCTCCAAGGGCAACACTATGGAGCCTAAGGCATGCTGACCTCACTTTCATAATGAAAATTCAATCTTCCCATCTTAGACTTAGGAGTCTTCTAGACATTAAAACTTCCCTAGTCATAAGACACTTCTAACAATTAGGTAAACACTTAACCTAAGCCTAAAGACTTAGAAGAGTTAACCATATGATTAGATTATGCCTTAGGGATTAGGATAATCAAACTACCCTACAACCCAAATCCAATCCATGTTCACCTTCTCAAGCCAAACCTCAAGTTCAATTCAAACATCAAATTCAAATCAAAATCCAAACCAAAATTCTAAAACCAAATGATTGAAACCCATGATCAAATCCAAATTTGTAACCCTTCCTAAGCCATAAGACCTATCCCATGGACTTAGCCAAATCTTAATCCAAATCAATCCAAAATTAATTGATTTTCTCATAATAAATTTATATCTTCAATTATCTTTCAAAATATAAATGAAATCTACATTCAAATGATCAAAACTAAATTAAATTATATCAAAACCCTTCCTACGCCATATGTCCTATCCTATGGACCTAGCTAAATATTAATCCAAATCAAGTCAAACTTAATTGATTTTCTTATAAATCAATAATATTTTCAATCATCTTCAAAAATTTAAATGAAATATACATTTAAATCATCAAAACTAAATCAAACCAAATCAAAATCCAAACCTAAGCTACATGACCTAACTCCATGGACTTAGCAAAATTCCTTCATTCCAAAACCCAAATTCAATTGATTTTCTCATGAATCAATCATACATTCAATCATATTCACAAATATAAATTAAATCTACAATCATCAAGCCAAACAAATCAATCCAAGTCAAACCCAACTTAGCCCTTTTGACTTGAAATGTTCAAATGAACCAAAACCTATTTGAACCCAAGCCAATTGCAATTGAATTTATATATCAATCCCAAATCCATATATAAACTTAACCCAAAACCAAGCCAACTAAACCCAATTGGTCCACTTAACCCAAAGTGGACAATTTGGCATATTTGAGTCAAGTTCTAATCCTACCCAAATTGGGTTGAACGAAGCCCAAAAAAACATCCCATCATGATTGTTGATCACCCTAAGTTGATCAATTATCACAAATTAGGTCAAACCAAGACAACTTGATCATTTGACCATGTCAACCCCTTAACCCACATGAACCTAAACTATCCAAATTACAACATAAGCCAAATCCCTTGAAACTAATGATTCATACCAAATCAAAATCAATATTTGAATATGACTTGACCTTCAATTGAGTCAAACCAAACCCAATTGGCCCTCTTTATCCAAGTTGACCCAAATTGACCTAAAAGACCAAATTGGGTCAAATCAAAATATAAACCAAATTAATTGCTATCAACAGCTCAAGTTCATTCCAAACTGATTGTTGAACTTGACCAAAGCCATGATTGAACCCAATTGAACCCAATTGACCTACTTAGCCCAAATTGACCTAATGGTTCAAGTTGGACAAAATCAAAACTAAAACCAAATTAATTGAAACCAAAGCTTACAATAATCTTCAATTGGTCAACTAAACCCAACCCATCACCCAAGCTAATTTGGCCAATTTGGTCAAATTGGTTAACTTAACCCATTTGACCCAAATGAATTCAATTATGCCAAAATCAAATCTAAGCCAAAATAAATCAAACTAATTAAACCAAAACATTATAATTGATCATATGAACTTAACCCAACCCTTGGTTTGACCCATTTTGACCAATTGGTTAACTTGACCCAACCTAACCCAATTTGACCTAAATGAGTCAAATTGAGCTAAACCTAAACAAATCGACTCCAATTGACTTGAAATTTGGGCTAACCAACTTTTGGCTCATTTCAAATATGCCCAAATTAAATCCAATGACAAATGATCATTCTACCCTTCCGTCAAGGTCATCACATGAGACAAATCACCCATTTAAGTGGTCATTTTCATTCCTTGGCCACTTGGTGCTCTCCCAATGGTCCACCTAGGCACCTAGGACACTGACCAACTTAAACTAAAGGATAGTTGGATCAGCCATGACCCATGGCAGGTGACATCACCTCACCCTTTCTATTAGAGCATTTGAAACCCATAGGACACCCATGATTCCTCCTTGGTAGCCACCTCCACACTTTTAACCAACCAAGCTGAGCCAACTCACTTCTTCCCTACCACCCACGACTCGTTGAGATGGCCAGGCGGTCATTAGAAGCCAAACCCAATCCCACCATCTGATCAAGATGAAAGGGGTATACACCTCCTCGTTTCCACTCAAACACACACAAAAATCATTCCTCAGAGCCCTAGTTACCCAAGATGATCGCTAAAGCCATTCCCTGAGCTCCCAAGCTCATTCCTCAAATGAAAAATGCCATTCCTGTCCATCTCAAAATAGGGCAATCCCATTTTTGACCTAACTTCCCCATTTTTCCATCAAACTCAAATTAACTTTGCACGCACCTTCCTTAGGCCTCATCGAGCAAGAATGAATCATCTCCCAAGCTTCCCGAGCACTGGAGGTGGGACTTTGATCAAAGTCGAGCTCCAAATCATTGGTTCATGGCCTTTCAAGAGAATGTTGAGGAATTGATCCAATTATTGCTCAATAAGTCTTCATCTCCACTAGATGAAGCTTCCTCAATCATTAGAGTGGCCGATCTTGAGCTCCAGTGAGGTATGCTTCCAAAACCTATCCTTAGGCAAAAATGGGTTGGAGCTTTTTGAAGAAAACTTGCATCTCATGTAATCTTAACCATTGGATCCCCTCCGATCAATGTCATGAAGGTGTGGGATCCTTTTGGAGTTGATCCAAGCTCAGGTAAGCTCGGATAAAGTGAGCAACAGTAGACGAACTTCATTCTCCCTCACTCGCATGATGTTAAATCATTTACCATCCATTCTGCATGAATGAAATGGACAGTCATGGTTAGATATGCTAGATCAGTCTAATTTAATCTTATTAAACTATGGGATTAATTGTAGCTATGCAATCATAGATCAGACGATAGACGAGAAATTGCATTCACCGCTGCCACATAGGTGCTATGTCACATAAGTTTTAAGTAACTAATACGACAACACCACGTGGAAAGCCTGCCACATCAGCACGTCACATGGCGCCAATAGGATTAGGCTTTAATTATGCTTAGTTAATCATTATTAATGCCAAAAACTTCTAAAAATCATAAAAAATCATAGAGAAATAACAAAATGCAAATAAATACTCATTTTAAAGGTATTTTAGAGGTGAATTAATTAAAAATGATCTTAACTAATTTTGAATAGTAATTAAGGTTTAATTAAGGTTTAATTATAAAATTAATTAACTTAATTACTCCTTAATTACCTTTGCAATTAATCCCAAATTTTTTTGGTTAATTTAATGAGATGACCTCTACCTCCCATGATTTTATTGAGATTTATTGCACACTAAATTAGGAAAATTGACTAATTAAACCTTAACTACTCTTTTAAGTTAATTAATGTTTAATTAATCCAATTAATAGTAAGAAATTGGTTAATTAAATTTATTAATCATTGTTCAATAGTATGTGAACTAAGGAATAGGGTTGGGACCCCTTTCCCTAAGTTCATTTCACCCTTTTAAAATGAAATTAATTAAATTTAACTAATTAATTAAATCACATAATCAAATTGAAATCATAATCACATGACCTTAATTAATTAAATCATGGGGTAGATCTTTATGTTTAATAACAAAAGTTTAATGAAATTATGGTTAGTCCACATGTGTGGGAAAACCATAAGAGTAATTAATTAAGTCTTTTAATCTAGTTAACTATTAATCATGAGCAAATTACATTAGGCCCCTTTTATTTCCTAAGATCATTCCAAGTTTATTTTCAATGCATATCATGTTGGCTCATAATTATGTAGTTAACTACTTTAGTGTGACATAGGTATGGGTAATTAATTCATCTATTTAAGGGTTCAACTTAATTAACCCATAAAATTAATTTAATTACATTACCTTAAATTAAATCAAATCACTAATGCGTGAATGGGTTTAAAACATCAAGTGATGATTTATCTTCTCCCCTTTAAATCAAATCAAATCCAAAACTTAATTAATAAAGAAGCTTTGCTTTGCTTTAAATAATCTTATTTGATTTGATTGTCCTTAAGAACTAGCTTGGTTCAAGGAATCACATGCTTATATTTGATTGTCCTTTTTCCAATCATGTTAAATTTGGTATGTCATTTGAATTCATGCATCCATTCAAAATCAAGTAAAATAAAATTGATTTCCTTTATGTAAGCTTGCATGAGTTGATTTAATTTAATATATGTGTGACTATTATCACTATTAAATCTAAAATGTATTTTTCAAAAGCTTATAAATGAATAATAATATGTGTTATGATGCTAGTTATAAATACATAAGAAATGCATGTGCTTAAAGCTTAAGTGTATGAATGTGGAGTTCTCTTTCCTCTATTCATGTGTTAATTTATATAAGATTGAATGGTAATGGGTATATAGTCTGGACATCCCGGGAATACAAGGCTTACATAAGCAAAATTTATTTCAGACATCCTAGGAATATGAGGCTTTAGTTAGCCCCAAGGAGGTCATTTGATTACTTCACTTCCTTGGTTTAACAATGACACATACTTGCTTATATTTTTGTACATGTATATGTATATGTGATTAGTTAATGAAAACCCTATTTTACATTAAAATTACATGCATTCATAATTGACTAAGTGGTTGAATTAATTATCCATATGATTTGGAGCTTACTTCCTATGTTCAGGTATAAAAATTTGCATATGTTTGAATGCAAATGGGTATATAGTCTAAACATCCCAGGAATATGAGGCTTTAGCTAGCTCTAAGGAGGTCATTTTGATTACCTCACTTCACTGGTTTAATAATGACACATGCCTATTTAATTTCAATCTTATGTCCTTTTTGTATAAGAATTTGGATAAAGTTTTAAGTTAATATGGTTAAATAATTCAATCAAATAAAATATAAATTCTAAACATACACATACATTCATCATTTAAGTGTGCTAAGATATGTTGCATGTATAAATACACTTAGGATTAAATCATATGCATGTTACATGTGATGGAAAAGAATGATTTAATATATGTCATGTGGTAGTAATTCAATTAAATTAATCTTAAGATGCCTTTCATTTTGAATATGATTATTTAAAGTGAACCTAAACTTAGGATTAATTAAATCATTTAATAAGCCATTCACTAAAGAGAACTAGATCAAATTAATATACTTTAGAAAGGGATGAAAGTGGCCAATCCTCTTTTCCTCTTTTTATAACACTTAGTTGCTAAGTGTAATTAAATGAAACAAAAGAAAACAAAAATTAAAATTCTCAAATCAATTACAATACTTCAAGTGAAATCAACCTTTCATGTTAAATTGAATCCTTTTATACTTATAAAATACAACACTAATGCCTAAGAAGACTTACCGCATAATCCTTAATACATACATTAGAATTAAGTCACCACTTCTAGATCTAAGTTAGGATGGTGTATGATATGATGTATGTTTTGTTTTATGATGTATTATTCTAGATTGGATGTAAGGGTGTATGCTTCATAGACTGGATGATAGGACAATATTAGCCTAATCATATTTTCTGCAAGGGATTATGATTAAGGGATGCTTAAAAATAAATGTGAATACTCTTTTTGCAAGTTGCTTAAATCCTTAATCAAAATCCAAGTTAGGACAGGTGAGTTTAGTTACCCATGTGTAAAGTGTTAAGTCCAAATTATAAATACAACTGCTTGGGATTATATTTATATTTAGGTGTTGTTGTCGTATTAGTTACCTTTGAAGCAATAGGTGTAGTTAGATTTACTTTTCCCACATAAATATAATTTTTGCAATAGGAATTAGGATTAGTGCTATGGGGGATTAGGATGAGTAGTGGGTAGATGGCTTTGTCCTGGGGTGCCCTGTGATACCTTTGAAGCAAGCACCATCCAAATCAATGAAGGAACCAAATCAAAATTAGAGATATAAAGAAAGAAGACCCCAATAGCATTTAATACAATAATAATTATTCTTTAATATTCCATGTTGTATAAGGGTAGAGCTCGGCTACCCATCTTTTCTCTCTTCGGGTTGTATGGCGGTACCCGACCACACCAACATTTTATTCTTTTATGATAGTTTATATAATTGTTTGATGTTATGTTTAAATTGTGCATTAGGATGGCATGCTTTTCATAGTTTTTTAAATGATTGAAGCTTTAATGTGTGCTTGGATACGATTAGGCTCTTAGGATAAAACTAACTTTTCTACCCAACTAATCACTCATAATAGAATTTTAAACAACTCATAACCTCATCATAAAGCCTAAGATATAAATAAGATAATTAAAAGATTTAGCAACCCCTTAGCTATATGGTTGTATGTTTCACATCATGCATACATATTCTTTCTCCCTTGAACATGAAGGATCTCCATCCTTGTATGATAAAGGAATGCTTGACCGGTAAGGGAATCCCTTGTGGTGGAGAATAACTTCTTCTAGCTGATTTGACCCATAACCTATTTAATCATGCATTTATGCACAACAAATCCTAAAGCCTCTATCAAAATGGTGTGTCTAAAATGAAATAAAATTTAAAAAGATTTTGCATCTATAGATTAAGTCATATGCTCAAACCACTCATGCTCTAGTATCTTAAGGAGTGTGTTTAGGACTTTAGTTTCTTTCTAATTAAATAACTACCCTAGCTATCTTGTAATTCATAAGACCAAACTACATGGTTTTAAAATCATAGGAGGAGTTAGCTGGCAGCCACTCCAGGTGTTATTAAGTCCAGAAGTTGGACAATTTATTCTCTCTTATGGAGGTAAACCCTTATGTCCACTTATCGATTAGATTTAGGTCATGCTTTAGCTCATACTAAAGCTCCCTAGATTTAGGATCTGAGGTAGCTATTTCTTTTAGGCTACGAACATAAATCCTCACCTCATAGGCATTCCCAAAACCTTGTGTTTGTGAATTATAAGCCCAAATAATCTAATTAAATTTCAACTCAAAACATATAAATCTCCTCAACTTCAAAATTATAAAACCCAACCATAAGATAGATTAGAATGTTCACTAGGCTTCCTAGTATCATGAGAATTTCCTACTTAATTCATTTATATTCCAAAAATAAGTCTTCTCCTTGAACTTTCCCAGTTGATTTTCCAAATACAACCAATCCTTTGATAGTCTAACCTTGAAATATTTGGACATGATAATTGTCTACTTTAATCGAGATTAATCTTTAGAAATTTCATTTCCTAAGAAGTAATTAACTATGGAGGCTTACCTCCATAGGGAACTTAAGAACCTAGTTTAATATAAATATTACTATATTCATTCATGTAAAGTAGGGGAAAAAATCTCTAGTACATTCGAAGACCCATCATGCCTTAGGAGTCCTTATTACCTGATTAGGTCCATTGTATGATGATGCCTCTATCTTTTAAGATAGCACATCATACCTCAATGTTATACCTGATCACCTCAAAAAGTACCCCATGTAAGATCTGCGTAGTGTCCCCCCCTTCTCTACCCCCTACATACATCCAAAAATAAACACCACAAGGCCCTTTCTCCTTGTTCCTTGAATCCTTTTAACATCATCCTTTCTTTTTGGAGTTTGGAGATGTTGATCCTCAAGTAGGCAAGGGTTCTTAGACACGTAATGTTGATTGTTACACCTGGGTCAACCAGAACTTTGGATAGCCTATATCTATCAACATTCACTATAATGTAAAGAGGTGGTTGTGCCTAGTCTTCTCTAGGAGTAAGTCTTCATCATTGAATGTAACTCCTAAGCTATCTTTTGAGTGGCAAGCATCCTCATAAGTAGTTATTAGCTAAGATAAGCATATCTCTAGATCAATTAAGGCCTTGATTAGAGATTCCCTCATTTCTTTGAATAAGAAAGAGGCGCTTAACTTAGTCGGAACTTTCTAAGGTGAGCTAGACATTATAATCAATCCGCTTGGTCCTCCACAAGCATATCCATGGGTGGAGTATCCTAGAGGGGCTATCTCACCGAACCAATGACTTGCTTACCCTTATTATGAGGTGCTACCCTAGGAGGTAGAACTTTGCCGCTATATAGATTGACTTCAGTGACTTCTTGGAATGATGAGCTTGTGGAAAGTTCTACCTTCTCATCGAGCATACCTATAGCTTCTCTTATGGGATCCTCAGAGTCAGTTGACTCCAAGTCAATCTCAAGAGGTGAACCTGATTGATTCAAAAAAGGATAGTCTAACTATGAATCAGAATGGAAAGAGTCAAAACTACTAGAGCTATTATTTTTATTTAGACTCGGAGAGCTTTCAATAGGAATAAAATCAAGAGCATCATAAGTAGATAATATATAAATAGAATCAACTTTCTTTATTAATTTCTTTTTAGGTGGAGGTACATAATAGAAATCAATTAAAGCAAGTCAAGTAAGGGATTTAGTGCCCTTATCCACATATACAATGCTCCTGCAAGTATAAGAGGAGCTAGCCGAAGAGGTGGTAGCTGCAATGGTGGAGGGAGTACTGGACTCAGACAGCTGCTACGCTACTGGACTCTCCTAGGAAAGTATGGTGTGCTGCTGCTGCTGTTGTGCTGTCACCCTCCCTGAGTTGTTCTTCGCAACTAGCAACCTTCCTTGGTGTTGGAGATTTGAGCTATTTTAGGTACCAGCAAGGAAAGCTTCTTGATCTTGTAAATGATCTTCTTAGAGGTTTGGGATAGGGAGATATCCTAACCTTCTTTAGTCTTAAGAGGATCGCAAGTATCCCCAAGGATTACTCTAACAGAACTGGATGGTTATTCTAATAAGTATTCCTTAGGAATAACTATGGATCCCAACTTGTAGTTGTGCTCAAGCTAGTCCTTAAAAGTGACACAATCCTCTAAGACATGTCCTAATATATGGTGGTAGGGGTAATAGCTAGGATCATTGCTCTTGCCCACGTCCTCCGGCCTCTTAGGCTTTAGTAACTACAAGTCAAGTTTCTTTAAGAGATTCTTAAAGATTTTCCTAACTATCTCTCTCTTGAATGAATATGGCTTATTCAATCTATTGGCAAGAGTTGGTGGAAAGTAGCTACCTGGTGATGGATATGAATATCACTGCTCGGTAGGCTACTGAGGTGGTGGAAATGGTCATTGTGGCAGCTGCGGTGGCCAGTATGATGACCGAGGTGGTGGAAGGCAAGGTGGAAAATGAGGCTACTGACCTCATAGTCTCTCATACTGAACTCTGCCTTGTTGCATCCCTATGTCCACTAACAAAACTGTCCCTGACTTCTTCTCAAACACCTTTTAAAGCTTGGGCCAAGTCGATTGGTCAGGAAAGGGTAACTGTTTGGCTTCCTCTTATAGGCTAGTTTCCTTGTTGATTTATTTCTTGAATATTTTGATCGTAAAGCCCTTAAGCATGAAGGGGACAGAGCCATGGATATTTTTGAGAAAAATCTCAGTGGCATGTTGTTTGGACAACTATGGTCACATTTCATGCTCAGTTGCACCACTTGAGAATGTAATCAACAAGGGACTCATTGAGTTTCTATTTCTCTTCAATGAGGTCACCTACAGTTACCCTCTGCTGAGCTCCAGCAAACCTCTTGATGAAATTATAATCGTATAATTGTTAGATCCAAATTAAAATTTTATGTCTTTTCAAAGCCAACCTTCTTACCCACTCCAATTTTAAAGGGTACAAGTCTGTGGCCTTGAAATTTGGGATTAACCTTCCTCTTTGTAATGTCTCTCCTACCTAGAAAATTATATATTGGATTTAACATAATTATCATTACATTAAGGTTAACACTAATGGCTTGGTTTCTTATTATGGTTGTGGTGGGATTTTGAGAGATCATGGTGGGAAGGTTATTTCTACTTTTGCTACCCCTTTAGAGTCTTATTCTATTTTATTTGTTGAACATAAAGGCATTCAACATGGTATTTCCATTTATTTACAACAAGGTTTTCATAAATATTTGGTTTGAAGTTGATGCTCTCCTTCTTTTAGATTTACTTAAATCTAATACCCATGGTAATGCTAAAGTGTTTTATTTGCTTAATCATACTAGGACTCTTCTTGCTAACCTAGATTTTCAAATTTCTCATATTTATAGGGAAGTCAATTCTTGTGTTGATTTTCTGGCCAAGTCTTCTTGTTTGCAAATGTTTTCTAATGGTGACATACCTTTCCTTTTAAGGGGTCTTATAAATTTGATAAAATTGGATTGCCTTACCTTATAGGCTTTTAGCTTTTCCTTCCTCCTTTGGGCCTTTGGCTTTCTCTATGGCGGTGTTTTTTCTTAGAACTGGTTATTTCCTCTGCTAGTTTGGTCTTGAGTTTTCTCTTCACCTAAATATATTTTTATTCTCTAGTTTGAGTTCTTCCTATCTTTCGATTGGTTGGTGTTGTTTTTCCTTTTTTGTCTTTCTATTGTAGTTTTTGGTTTCTGGTTTATTTTCTCTCCCACATTAGTGGATGTGTTTGTAGCAAGTGGAGGCTATTGGGTTTTGCTTATCTTCTGGTTGGTGTGGTTCTCTTCATTGGTTGGATCTCTCTGTAGCCTAGTTTGTTTATCTTGGACTTACTAGTTGGCTGCTTGTTGGTGTTCTCTGGATGTGGGTTTCTTTCCTTCCTGGGTGTTGCTCACTCTGGATTTGTTACCTGCCTTTGGTTCTAGCTCTATTTTCTGGTGGTCATTTTCCAAAGTTTTTCTAAAATGGTTGTTCTGTGGTTGGATGACTTGTCGACTAGTTATTTGCTAATTAGAGTGGTTATTCATGGTGCTTTTGGTTGTCCATTCTCTCATGAGTTTCACCCTTCTCACCTACTCTTGTCCTTTTGGGTTTTGTTGTGTTGTTTAGGGTGTGGATTTCTTGGTTGGGGTTTGATAATTAGATTGTGGCTTTTTGCATTTGTGTTTATGTGGTTATTTTCACTACTGCTAAGAGGGATTAGGTGCCCTTGAGGGTTGTTTACTACTTTGTTGTAGCTTGGAGAACTATTTTTTTATGGTTCTTTACCCATTTGGGTTTTTTCTCTTTACCCTTACTTTTCTACTGATGGTACTGGGTTTCATGACTTGGATCCTTGGCTGTTACGGTGGCTTGCAGGGTGGTCTTCCTTGCTAGTAGCTTGGATTGGTTATTCTGGCTAGCTAGGTTGGTTAAAGGAGTATTTATTTTGGTAGAATTTTCCTACTCCTTTGTACACTATGCTGGGAACCGTCTGCTTACCTTTCTATCATTCTTTTCTTCTAGTTTCTTCCTGCTGGGATTTTCCATTCTGGGCTATGGCTAAACCTCTTTGTTTTCTTGTTTGGATGGTTGCCTTGTTTCCTAACCCTCTTACTATTAGTCTTACTGTTAGATTGGGTATTATTTCTTTGGGCTCTTTGCATGTCCTTTTAATGGAGGATCCTACCACCTATGTGTTTCCTTCTGCCTTTGTCTTGTCTTTGTTTAGTGCTTTTTCTCATATTCTGATGTTTGCTCTTAGTGATTTTGTTAGCCATTCTTGTTGGTGGCTTTGGTGGTGCTCCCTCTGGTCTGGTGCTACCCTGATGGTTTACCTCCTTATCTATTATACTGAACTTAATATCTCTCAATACTGGGTGTTTGGAGGTTATATTTGCTATTTGAGGTTTTATGCAGGTTCGTGCGATGATTGTCCTTAGATAAGATGCTACAAGAGGTATGCTGGCAATGATGGCCTTGATGTTTCCCACTCCATCTTTTTGCCGGTAGCGCTATATGTAATTGTAACCCTTCACCTGAAATCTGGATGCTTTTATATAGTGTTTCTCCTTGAGACGATTGTAACTGACCATGAGCCATTTCTTTATATTATTCCTTTAATCTACACTTACTCTTTATGCTTGATTAATTATTTGATTATTTGTACTCATCCCTTTAAAAGCATGTTGCAGATCTCTTTTACAGGTTGGGAGACTATTGATGGTTGATCGTGCTGGTTTCAAAAGGAGACAAGGAAGTTTGTTGCTGCTTACTTGGACTTTCTTTTGAGGATTACTATTTCTATTTTCCTTTGTTTGCTTTCCTTAACTATTGTATTAGTTAGGGGACTTATCTCTTTAGGACTTTTTGTAGCACTTTGAGTATTAGATTAGAGATTCGCCCCCTCTAAGGACTTTGTACCATTTCTTTGTGGCAAAAAAATTTCCCTAATTTCCCTATAAAAAATACCCTAAACCCTAAACCTAAAACCCTAAACCCTAAAATCCTGAACCCTAAACCTAAAACACTAAACCCTAAATCCAAAAACCTACAACCCTAAACCCTAAAACCTAAACCCCAAACCCTCTACCCTACAAACTAAACCCCAAACCCTAAACCTCAAACCTTAAAAACCTAAATCCTAAACCTAAACTAAATAAAACCTAAAAAAAATAAATAAATAACCTAAACCTAAACAAAATTAAAAAATAAAATAAAATAAAAACCTAAACTGAAACCTAAACCTAAAAAAATTAAAAATAAAAAAACTAAACTAAAATAAAATAAATAAAAACCTAAACTAAATTAAAATGTAAAATAAACCTAAAAATAAAAACCTAAATAAAATAAAAACAAAACGTAAAATAAAAATGAAATAAACTTAAAATAAAATCAAAAATAACAACAAAATAAAAACGTAAACCTAAAAAATAAACATGAAAATAAAACCTAAAATTAAATAAAAAAATAAAATTTAATCCGAGAACTACAAAAAAATCTAAACGTAAAATAAACAAAATAAAATAAACCTAAACCTAAGCTAAAATAAATAAAACCTAAACCTAAACCTAAAATAAACTAAACCTACACCCCAAACTAAATAAAAGAAAAAAAAACTAAAACTAAACCTAAATCTAAACTAAAAAATAATACCTAAAAATAAACTTTAAATAAAAATCTAAAACCTAAGCATAAAAGATAAAATAAAAACCTAAACCTAAAAATAGAAAATAAAACCTAAACCTAAAAAATAAAATAAAAATAAAACTAACCTAAAAAATAAACCTAAACCTAAACCTAAAAAATAAACTAAAATAAACTAATCTAAAATAAAAAAACTAAACTAAATAAAAATAAAATAAACCTAAATAAAAATAAAAAATAAAATAAACTAAAATAAATAAAAAATAAAGTAAATAAACTGAATAAATGTGAACCTACTAGTTTACTTAATTTAAAAATATAATACAAAAATAAAAAACAAAACCCTAACCTAAATGCTAAACTCCAAAACCCCAAACCCTAAACCCTAAACCCTAAACCCTAAAACCCAAAACCCTAAACCATAAACCCTAAACCCTAAAATCTACAACCCTAAACCCCAAACCCTAAACCCTAAAAACCTAAAAATTTAACCCAAAACTAAATATATCCTAAAAATAAAATAAATAAAAAGACCAAAACCAAAATAAAATAACAAAATAAACCTAAATAAATAAAATAAAAATCTACACCTAAACCAAAAAATTAAAAATAAAACCTTAACCAAAAAAATAAAATAAAAATAAAACTCAACTAAAAAATAAACCAAACCTAAAAAATAAACTAAAATAAATTAACCTAAAATAATAAAACTAAACTAAATAAAAAAAATAAACCTAAATAAAAATAAAAAATAAAATAAATTAAAAAAAATAAAAAATAAACTAAAAAAACCTAAGCTTACCAACTTAATTTTTTTTTTTTTTTGAAAATCCTAAACCCTAAACCCTAATCCTACAACCCTAAACCTATAACCTTAAACCCTATACCTTAAACCCTAAACCCTAAAGCTTAACCCTAAACCCTATACCCTAAAAGCATAAACCCTAAAGCCCTAAACCCTAAATCTCAAACCCTAAACCCTAAACCCAAAACCTTAACCTCTAAACCCAAAACCCAAAACCCTAACCTAAAACCTAAACCCTAATCATGAAACCCTAAACATAATCCTAAAGTAACTAAATATATGATAAAATAAACCTAAATCGTAAAACCTAATAAACCCAAACCTAAACCTAAACAGTAAGAATGGGCAGAACCTTGATGCCACAAACATCACCATCAACCAGGCTCAGTCTAGATCAGGCGATGGAGCTGATGGCAAAGGCGATGGTTATTGCAGTGGTGGTGGGGATCTGGAGGTGCTGGTGGATAGGGAGGTGGTGGTAAAAGCAGTGGTGGTTATGGAGGCGGGAGGAGCGATGGAGGTTACAACCGTGGTGGTGGCGGAGGGAGAGATCAGGGACATGATGGTGGATTCTACTACTCGAGAGGCCAGGGTGGTTCTGAAGGAAATGTGAGAAACTAAAGAATGGTCGATCCGATTTGCTACTTATGGAACTATGTATTTACACTAGAGATCATTCTAGTTATCAATGGTTTTTTATTTTCTCTATGCGTGCTCATTTTTATCTATTTCATCACTTCTGCCTTAGAAAACTTGGTCTCAAAAAAAGAAATGTTGAATCTAAATTTATTCTCAATTAAAAAAATACCAAAAACCCTGAACCCTACACCGAAAAATAAAACTCTAAATCCTAAACCATAAAAATAAAAAAAAATAAAAAAAAAAAACCTAACCCTAAACATTAAAACTAACCCTAAACCCTAAAACCTATACCTTAAACCTACAACCCTAAACCCAAAATCTAAAACCCTAAAGCCTAAACAATAAATCCTAAACCCTAAACCTTAAACCCTTAAAAAAAACCCCTAACCCTACACCCTAAACCCTAAAACTAATCCTAAACCCTAAAATAAAAAACCCTAAACGCCAAACCTAAAACCCTAAACCCTAAACCCCAAACCCTAAACCCTAAAAACCTTAAACCCTAAAGCCTAAAGACTAAACCCTAAACCCTAAACCCCACAAAACCCTAAATCCTAAACCCTAAACCCTAAACCATAAACCCTAATTATCTTCCTCTTCCTCTTTCAGATTTGAAAATACGTGGATTCAGCACCTCAAATATTTAAAAGTTATTGCCACTAATTAGGTTGCCCCCTTACATCCTAATAACTCGATTATGGGCATGAATAGATTCTGGTCTAAGCTTAAAAGGCTTAAATAAAACCTAGTTTAGTGGAATAAACTTTTTTAAAAATCTATTTGCTAATATAAAAAATATGGAGCTTTTGGTTTGTAATATTGAAAATACTATTTTAACTTATTCTTCTAAGCTAAAGGGGTTGAATGAAGCCAAAGATAATCTAGTTAACTATCAGAATATGGAAGAAACTTATTAGCTACAAAAGGCTGCTAGTAAACATATTGCTGATGGGGACAGAAATACCAGGTATTTTCATGCATTTTTCAATAAAAAGAGAGCTTTAAACTCTATACAAAAAATTAAAAGTGATTCTGGAGATTGGATCACTAACACTAATAAGATTAAAGAATGTATTATTAACCATTTTAGAAATATGTTTAACAAGAGCCACACTTTAGATGTTATTTCTAACTCTCATTTGATCCCCTTGACTATTACCAGTGATGACAATCATTTTCTTACTTGGTTGCCTACGGAGGATGAGATTGGTAAAATTCTTAATAACATGAATATTGATTCTATTGCTGGTCCGAAGGGCTATACTACTCAATTGTTTGAGCATTGTTGGCATATTATTAAGCATGACTTAGTTGATGTTGTTGTTGACTTCTTTACTGTTAATCCTCTTCCTAGATATTTTACTAGCACTTCCATTATCCTTATACCTAAAATTGATAATCCTGAATCCTGGAGTGATTTCAAACCTATTAGTCTTTGCACTTGCTTTCATAAATTGATTACTAAAATGCTTGCTAATAGACTTAGTCCTCTGTTTCAAAAAATTATCTCCCTCAACAAAACTAGCTTTGTTAGAGGTAGATCTATATCTGATAACATTCTTCTTGCTCAAGAGCTGATTCATGATTTGGATGCTCCTACTTTAAGTGGTAACATCCTCTTTAAATTAGATATTTCTAAAGCATTTTACAATATCTCCTGGGATTTTCTTTTACACATCCTTCATTTGTTTGGCTTTTCAGATAATTTCATTTACCTAATTAAAATTAGTATTAGCAATTCTTTATTTTAAGTTATTCTTAAAGGTGAGGCCATAGGTTTTTTCCCATCTTCTCATGGGTTGAGACAAGGTGATCTCTTGTCCCCTTTCCTATTTATTATTACTGTGGAATATCTTTTTAGGAGCTTAAATGACATTTTCAACAACAATCCTAGCATGTATTTTAGAACTCTTGGTGGTATTCCTATCTCCCATCTTAGTTTTGCTGATGATTTCATTATTTTTTGTAATGCTTCCATCCATCACCTTAAAAGCCTTAAGATTTTCTTAAATAATTTTGGTAAAGAAAGTGGATTTCTATCAATGAACGCAAGAGTTGTTTCATTACTTCCTCTAAAATCTCTAATAACAAAATGAATCAAATCTTGATAATCAATAATTTTAAACACCAACAACACCCTATTAAATATTTAGGTTCTCCTCTATACAAAGGTCAAAAAAGATCCCATCTTTTTGATGACCTAATTCAAAAAATTGCTAATAAAATTTCAGTTTGGGAATTTCACTTGCTCTCTTTTGGTGGGTGCTTACTTTGCTTAGAGTACCATTAATTTGATGCCTTTATATCATTATCATCTACTAATTTACCTTAAATAGATTTTTTAATAAATTTTTCTAGTAACAATTTTGCTAAAATGCATTTCTTAGCATAGATATTTTATGAGAAATTATCATTTATCTATAATTTTCAATCTTTAGAAACTAATTTGACAAATCTGGTAAGCATCCTCTTATTTGTCCTTGTAAAGTGGGTGACTCCCCAATTTGGAAAAGACTTTGCTCCATCAAATGGAAAGCTGAATCCCTAATTTCTTGGGGTATAAATTCTAGATCATCCTTTATTTGGCAAGAAAACTGGATTGGCAGTGGTTCTATTGATGATTTCTTATCTACTAATTCAACTAATGCTATTAAAGTGAACTCCTTTTGGATTAATAATAATTATAATGATAGTAAACTCACTAATTATATTCATATTTTTCTTTTGGATAAATTCACTAGCATTCCTATCATTTTTAACAAGTCGGATCAGATTCTTTTTAAGTTGTCTCATAATGGTGATTTTATCCTTAAAGAGGTCTGGAATCATATTAGAGATGCTCATGGTTACTCTAATATTTTTTTTAAACTTTGGAATAACATTATCCATATCTCTTACTCTATCCTTACTTGGAGAATTCTGAAAAACTTCATTCCTATTGATTCTTTGATGTGGGGTAAAGGCTTTCAGTTTCCTTCCAAATGTTATTGTTATTTTCACATTGAAAATGTGAATCATGTTTTTGTCAATGGTGCTATTGCCTCCAAATTATGGGTTTGGTATGATGATCTCTTCAATACTAACCATTTCCATGGATTTTTATCTTTATATCAACTTCTTGATGTTTATTTTCAAAAAACTATGAAAGGTCACATTAAAGTGATAATTTTCATCACTCTTATATGGTTCATATGGATGGACAGAAATGATGCCAAACATCATGGAATCCCTATGAACCATAAAAGGATTATTGGTAGAACTAAACAAAAAATATGTGCTTTATTTAATGCTAGCTTAATTACTAACACCCATTTTAGAGGTTGCAAATTTGTGGCCAACAAGCTAGGGCTTAGCTTGCCTGAGATCCCCAACTGTAAAGAAGATATGATTATCTATTAGATAAAACCACACAATAATACTATCAAAATTAATACTGAAGGCTCTATCTCTCAGAATGCTTTGGGTTGTGGTGGCATTTTCAGAAACTTTAAAGGTAATGTCATTTATTCTTTTGCCTATCCCCTTAAAGCTTGTTCTGTTATCTTTGCTGAATTAATGGATGTTAACAAAGCTATTGATATTTGCTTACAAAAATGTTGGTTCAATATTTGGATCGAAGTGGATGTTCTTTTACTCATTGACATGTTGACTTCCACCAGGGTGGGAAACACAGATTTATACTACCTTCTTAATCATACTAGAGCTCTCCTCACTCAAGTCTGTTTTAAAATTACTCACATTTGACGTGAAGGAAATGCTTGTGTTGACTATCTTGCTAAGCTATGTGCTAGATTAGATGAGCTCACCCTTTTTTATCATTTTAATCTTCCTAAACAATTGTGTGGTATGGTTAATTTGGTTAACTCTAGTCTACCTTATCTCAGAAATTAACTTGCATTATTTTGTTTTCTGCTTGGTTTAATTATTTTTTATGTCTATCCTTTCCATTTCCTATTTTACTTGTTCTGCACTGTTCTCTACTCAATTTTGTACTACAATTATCTGGTTTTCCTGTTCTGGTGGTGTTTGGCTTATTAGCCTCATCTATTGGTTACCTATTGCTGCTTTTTGTCCTTCCATTTGCTGGGTACTATATTTACCTACGGTTAGCCTTCTTAGATGGGACTGTCAGCTATTTTACTGGACCTATTGGGTTATGCTACTCTCTTTTTAATCCCTCATGGCTGGATTAGGTGATTTGCTATATAGGGTTGCAGGTTTTCTTTCCCCTCTTATTGTTGTGATTTGTTCAGTTTCTTTGCCCAGTTGGGCCTTCATTTGGTCTCCTTTTCCTTCTAGTTTGGCTGTTGCTAGGAATGTGCCCCTCTATGGCTTTGGTTGCTTAACAGTTGGGCTATTTACCCTTAATTTAAAGGATGCTTCAACAGTTTACTTTTTGAACTCTGCTATGGCTCTCTTCTGTAATGGCATTGCCTCCCTTCTGCTCTGCTTGTCTCATTATCGAGTTTATTTCATTTGTTGTTTTGTTAATAGGCTGGATGGCTTATTGGGTTATTTAGTTGAGCAAGTTGAATCATTCTATTGTAGTTCTATTTGGCTTATTATTTTGCTTGTTGAACTTTTGATTGCTGCTTGGGTTAGACTACTGACTGAGGTTATTCTTGGCTCTATTGGCCTTGTATAATTACTATTATGTTCTGGCTGAGATTAATGCTTTTACTACTGCTATTAGTAGGTGGATATTTACACCTGGGCTTTTACTAGTGATTGGCTTTCAACACTGATGGGTTGGTTTCCTTTCCATGGTGATCCCTCTGGGTGGGGATTTTGTTGGCTACTCCTTATCAATCTATGTTGGGGGTATTTTTGTTGATGTTATTTTTTCATGGGATTGGTGGCATTTCTTTGACTTGCTGAATAGTGGATCTGTTTCTTCTATATTTTGCTATTTTATTACTTGGTATCCAAGTATTAAAGACCATATTAATTCCACCCATTGGTGGCTGCCTTTCCCCAAGTATGTAGGCTATGATGGTTGGGATGATTTCACTCATATTTTGGCTGGTAGCAACAATTGTGTTGTAACCCTTCCTTGGAAGTCTAGATGCTCACGTTTGTGGTTGCCCCATTCATGTGTGACTTAGCCTGAGCCTTCCTTCTCTCACTCCTCTTAATTTTTTCTCTTTCTTTAGTCTTTTTAAGTTTATTTTGCTTGTATCTCTCTAGCTGTGGTAATTCCTTTTTCTAGTTGTTTGCAGGTTCTATTTTTGTTTACTTATAGGTTTCCAATTCTGGAGGTGGCATATGCTTCTCTCATCTTCTAAGCTTTCTTCAGCTGTCTGACCTATGGCTTTTCCTTTTTGCTGCCTTTGTATCTTTTGCTTTTTTTATCTTTGTTCTTTTTCTTTCTTTATTTGGGTTATATTTAGATAGGGGATTCACTCTCTGGGCTGATTGTAGCTCTTTGAGCAGTAGTTTTTGAGTTTATCCCCCCATAAAGGCCTTGCAACCCTTCTTTTGTGGCAACAAAATTCTCCTATATGAGGTTCCAAAAAAAAACCCTAAAACCTAAAAACCTAAACTTAAAAAATAAAATCAAAATAAAACTCAACTAAAAAATAAACCAAAAATTAAACTAAAATAAAAAAACGTAAACTAAAAAAAAATAAACCTAAAATAAACTAAATAAAAATAAAAAATAAACCTAAATAAGAATAAAAAAAATAAAATAAGCTAAAATAAATAAAAAATAAATTAAATAAACTAAAAAGAAAACCTAACCCTACCAGTTTACTTAATTTAAGAAAAAACCCTAAACCTTAAACCCTAAATACTAAACCCTTAATCCTAAACCCCAAACCCTAACAATAAACTCTAAAACTCACCATAAACCCTAAACCCTAAACCAACAATCTTAAACCCTAAACCCTAAACTAACCCTAAACCCTAACCCTAACCCTAAACCTTAAACCATAAACCCTAAAACCTAAAACCCCCCTAAACCCTAAACTCTAAACTAACCCTAAACCCTAAACCCTAAAACCCCTAAACATTAAAGCCTAAACCCTAAACCCTAAATCCTAAACTAACCCAAAACCCTAAGGTAACCCTAAACCATAAACCCTAAACCCTAAAGCCTAAACAGTAAACTGAAAACCCAAAACATTAAACTCTAACCATTAACCCTAAGAGCCTAAACCATAAAACCCTAAACCCTAAACCCTAAAAACCTAAGAACCTAAACCTAAACTAAATAAAACCTAAAAATAAAATAAATAAAAAAACCTCAACCTAAATCAAATAAAAAATACAATAAAATAAAAACCTAAACTAAAACCTGAACATAAACATAAAAAAATAAAATAAAAAATAAAAATAAACTAAAATAAAATAAAGGAAAACTTAAGCTAAACTTAAAAAAATAAACCTAAGAATAAAAAATCTTAATAAAATAAAACTAAACATAAAATAAAAAGAAAATAAACCTAAATAAAATAAAAAAAAAAACTAAATAAAAACCTAAACCTAAAAAATAAACCTAGAAATAAAACCTAAAAATAAATAAAAAATAAAACCTAAACCCGAAACTAATAAAAACTTAAACCTAAATTAAAAATAAAATAAGCCTAATCCTAAAATAAAAGAAACTAAACTAAAATAAATAAAACCTAAACCCAAACATAAAAGAAACTTAACCTAAACCTAAACCTAAACTAAATAAAATAAAATAAACTAAAAATAAACCTAAGCCTAAACTAAAAAAATAAAACCTAAAAATAAACCTAAAATAAAAACCTAAAACCTCATCCTAAAAAAATAAAATAAATAAAAATAAAAACTAAACCTAAATAAATAAAAATAAAACTCAACTAAAAAGTCAATTAAACCAAAAAATGAAATAAAATAAAAAACATGAACTGAAATAAATAAACCTAAAATAAAGAAAACAAAACTAAATAAAAATAATAAATAAACTTAAATAAAAATAAAAAAATAAACTTAAATAAAAATAAGAAATAAAATAAACTAAAATAAACAAAAAATAAACTAAATAAACTAAACAAACCTAAACCTATTGGTTTACTTAGTTTAACAAAAAATAGAAAACCATAAACCCGAAACCCTAAACCCTAAACAATAAAAACCCCTAAACCCCAAACCCTAAACACTAAACACTCTAAACCCTAAACCATAATCCTTAACCCTAAACCCTAAAAGCATATACCCTTAAACCTTAAACCCTACACCCTAAACCCTACAGCGTATACCCTAAACCCAAAACCCTAAACCCTAACTCTAAACCCTAAACCCTAAACCCCAAACCCTAAACCCCAAACCCTAAACCTAAACCTAAAGTAACTAAATAAATTTAAAAATAAACATAAACCTAAACCTAAACCCTATGAATGAGTAGAACCTTGGCGAGAGGAACATCACCGTCAACCAAGCTTAGTCTAGATCTGGCGGTGGAGGTGAAGGCGGAGGCGGCGATTATCGCAGTTGCGATGGGGGATCTGGAGGTGCTCGTGGATCTTCAGGTGGTGGTCAGAGCAGTGGTGGTTATGGAGGCAGGAAGAGCAACGGAGGTTACAACTGTGGTGGTGGCAGAGGGAGAAATCAAGGATATGATGGTGGATCCTGCTACTCAAGAGGCGGGGGTGGTTCTGATGGGAACTGAAGAAACTGAAGAACGATAATTCTGATCTACTGCTTACTGAACTATGTCTTTATAGTAGAGACAGTTCTAGTTATCTAGAGTTTTTTATTTGCTCTATGCGTGCTCATTTTTTATCTATGTCGTTGCTTGTGTCTTAGAAAACTTGGTGTGTTACTTGGTTGATGAAATGAAGAAGAAGAAATGTTGAATCTTAATTTGTTCTATGTTTTAAAAAAAAACAAAAACCCTAAACCCTAAACTAAACTTGAACCCTAGACCTAAAACCTAAAACCTAAACCCTAAACTCTAAACCTTTAAAATCCTAAACTATAAATTATAAACCCTAAATCCTAAACCCTAAAACCCTAAACCCTAAACCCTAAACCCTAAACCCTAATACCTAAACCCTAAACCCAAAACCCTAAAGCCTACAACCTAAACCATAAAGCCCAAACCTTAAAGCTTAAATCCTCAACTAACCTTAAACCCACAACTAAAAACCTAAACCTAAACTAAATAAAACCTAAAAATAAAATAAATAAATAAAACTAAACCAAAAAAATAAATTAATTAATAAAATAAAATAAAAACCAAAACTATACTAAAATAAAATAAAAAACCTAAACCTAAAAAGAAAATAAAATAAAAAATAAAAATTATACTAAAATAAAATAAATAAAAACTTAAACTAAACTAAAAAATAAAAAACCTAAATAAAATAAAATCTAAACCTAAAATAAAATAAAATTAAAACTAAATAAAAACATAAACCTAAAAAATAAACTTATAAATAAAACTTATAAATAAATAAAACATAAAACCTATGCCCTAAACTAAAAAAATTATAAACCTAAAATAAAAATAAAATAAACATAACATAAACTAAAATAAACTAAACTAAAATAAATAAAACCTAAACCTAAACCCTAAATATAATTACATAAACTAAAAATAAACCTAAACTTAAACTAAAAAAATAAAAATATAAAAATAAACCTAAAATAAAAACCTAAAAATATAAAATAAAAACCTAAACCTAAACTTAAAAATAATAAATAAAACCTAAAACCTAAACATAAAAGTAAAATAAAAATAAAACTAAACTAAAAAAATAAACATAAATCTAAACGTAAACCAAAAAAATAAACTAAAATGAAAAACCTAAACTAAAATAAATAAACCTAAAATAATAAGCCAAACTAAATATGAATATAAAATAAATCTAAATAAAAATAAAAAATAAAATAAAATAAAAATTAAACTAATTAAACCTAAACCTACTAGTTTAGTTAATTTTTTTTAAAAAAAAAAACTTTAAACCCTAAACCCTAAACCCTAAACCCTAAACCCTAAAACTAACCTAAACCTACACCCCTAAACCCTAAAACCTAAACCTTAAACACTAAAAACCCCTAAACCCTAAACCTTAACTCTAAACCATAGGCCCTAAAAGCATAAACCCTAAAACTCTAAACCCTAAATCGTAAACCCAAATCCTAAACCCCAAACCCTAAACCTAAACCTAAAGTAACTAAATAAAATAAAAAAAGAAACTTAAAACTTAAACTTAATAAACTTAAACCCTAAGAATGGGCAGAACATTGACAGCAAGAACATCACCTTCAACCAGGCTCAGTCTAGATCTAGCGGTGGAGGCGCAGGTAGAGGCGATGGTTAACGTAGGGGCAGTGGGGGACCTAGAGGTGCTAGTGGATATGGAGGTCGTGGTCAGAGCAGTGGTGATTATGGAGGCAGGAGGAGTGATGGAGGTTACAATCATGGTGGTGATGGAGGGAGAGATGGGGTATATGATGGTGGATCGCATTACTCGAGAGGTCGGGTTTATTCTTAGGGGAACTTGAGAAACTGAAGAATGATTGATCCGATCTGCTACTTATGGAACTATGTCTTTACAGTAGAGATGATTCTAGTTATCTAGGGTTTTTGATTTGCTCTATGCGTGCTCATTTTTTATCTATGTTGTTGCTTTATCTTAGAAAACTTGGTGTGTTACTTGGTTGATGAAATCAAAAAGAAAAAATGTTGAATTTGAATTTGATCTCTATCAATAAAAAACAAAAAACCCTAAACCCTAAACTAAAACCTAAATCCTAGACCTAAAACCTAAACCTTAAATCCTAAAAACCCTAAAACCCTAAACTCTAAACCCAAAACCCTAAAACCTAAAACCTAAACCCTAAACCCTAAACCCTAAACCCTCAACTAACCCTAAACCCTAATCCCTAAACACAAAACCCTAAAAAGCTAAAAACCTAAACCTCAATTAAATAAAACCCAAAAAAAAATAAATAAAAAAATGTAAACCTTAAACTAAAAATTAAAAATCTAAACCTAAAATAAAATAAAATAAAATAAACCTAAACTTAAACTAGAATAAACTAAATTGAAATAAATAAAACCTAAACCTAAAATAAAATTAACCTGAACCTAAACCTAAACCCTAAATAAAATTAAATAAACAAAAAATAAACCCAAACCTAAACTAAAAAATAAAACCTAAAAATAAACCTAAAACTAAAACCTAAAAAAATAAAATGAAAACCTAAACCTAAACCTAAAAATAAAAAATAAAACCTAAACCTAAAAAATATAAAATAGAAAAAATAAAACTCAACTAAAAAATAAACATAAACCTAAACCTAAAAAATAAACTAAAATAAAAAACCTAAATAAAAATAAATAAACTAAACTAAATCAAAATAAAAAATAAACCTAAATAAAAAACTAAAATAAATAAAAAAGAAACTAAATAAACTAAATAAACCTAAACTTGCTAGTTTACTTAATGTTTTTTTTTTAAAAAAAAACCCTTAAGCCTTAAACCTTAAACCCTAAACTTACAACCTTAAACCCTAAACCCTAAAAAACCTTAAGCCCTAAATAAACTCTAAGCCCAAAACCCTAAACCCTAAACCCTAAACCCTAAAACCTAACCCTAACCCTAAACCCCAAACCATAAATGCTAAACCCTTAACTTTAAAACCCTAAACCCTAAATCCTAAACTCTAAACCCTTAAAACCCTAAAGCCTAAAGCCTAAACACAAAACTAACCCGAAATCCTAAACCCTAAATTCTAAAACCCTAAACCTTAAAACCTTATACCCTAAGTCCTAAACCCTAAAGCCGAAACCCAAAACCCTAAATCAAAACTTAAAGTAACTAAATAAATTAAAAAATAAACCTAAAATAAAAAATAAAACCTAAGCTTAAAAAATAAAATAAAAATAAAACTAAACTTAAAAATAAGCATAAACCTAAACCTAAACCTAAAAATAAACTAAAATAAATAAACTTAAAATAAATAAATAAACTAAATAAAAATAAAAAATAAAATCAATTAAAATAAATAGAAAATAAACTAAAAAAATTCTAAACCTAGTGGTTTACTTAATTTAAAAAAAAAACCTCATCCCTAAACCCTAAACCCTAAAAACTAAACTCTAAATCCTAAACCTTAAACTTTAAACCCTAAACCGTAAACCCTAAATGCCAAACCCTTAACCATAAAAAACCCTAAACCCTATACCCTAAACTAACCCAAACTCTAAAAACCCTAAACCCTAAAGCCTAACCCTAAACTCTAAACCCTAAAGCCTAAGGCCTAAATTCTAAACCCTAAACACTAAATCCTAAACCCTAACCCTAAATCGTAAACCCTACAACCCTAAACCCTAAAACCCTAAATCCTAAACCCTAAATCCTAAACCCTAAACTCTAAACCCTTAACCCTAAACACCTAAAAACCTAAACCTAAACTTAAACTAAATATAACCTAATAATAAAATAAATGAATAAAACCTAAACCTAAATAAAATAATAATAATAATATAAAATAAAATAAAAATTGAAACTAAAACCTAAACCTAAACCTAAAAATAAATAAATAAATAAAGAAATAAAAACTAAAATAAAATAAATAAAAACCTTAACTAAACTAAAAAATAAAATAAACTTAAGAATAAAAAACTGAAATAAAATAAAAACTAAACATAAAATAAAAAAATAAACCTAAAACAAAATAAAATAAAAACTAAAAAAAACTTAAATCTAAAAAATAAACTTAAAAATAAAACCTAAAAAAAATAAAAAAATATAACCTAAACCTTAAAGTAAAAAAACTTTAACTTAAAATAAAAATAAAATAAACAAAATAAAATAAACCTAAACCTAAATTAAAATAAACTAAACTAAGATAAATAAAATCTAAACCTAAACCTAAACTAAATATAATAAAATAAACTAAAAATAAAACTAAACCAAAACTAAAAAATAAAACATAAAAATAAAGAGAAAATAAAAATCTAAAGCCTAAACCTAAAAAAAAATAAAATAAAAATAAAACTCAACTAAAAAATAAACCTAAACCTAAATAATATTCTAAAATAAAAAACCTAAACTAAAATAAATAAACCTAGAATAAATAAACTAAACTAAATAAAAAAAATAAACCTAAATAAAAATAAAATAAAATAAACTCAAACAAATAAAAAGATAAACTAAATAAACCTAAACCTATCGGTTCACTTAACTTTTAAAAAAAAGTCCTAAACCCTAAACCCTAATCCTTAAAACCCTAAACCCTAAACCCTAAACCCTAAACCTTAAATCCTAAAGCCACCAAACCCTAAAGCCTAAACTCTAAACCCTAAACTCTAAAATCTAAACCCTGACCCTAAAACCTAAACCCTAAAACTCTAAACCCTAAAAGCCTAAATCCTAAACCCCACACCCTAAACCCTAATCCCTAAACCCTAAATCCTAAAAACCTAAAAACCCATACCTAAACTAAATAAAAACTAAAAATAAAATTAAAAAAATCTAAACCTACATAAAATAAAAAAATAAAATAAAATAAAACCTAATCTAAAACCTAAACCTAAACCTAAAAATAGAATAAATTAAACTAATAAAAAAATTAAAATAAAATAAATAAAAACCTAAACTAAATTAAAAAATAAAATAAACTTAGGAATAAAAAACCAAAATAAAATAAAAACTAAACGTAAAATAAAAATAAAATAAAATAAAAATAAAATAAAATAAAAAATAAATAAATAATAAACTTAAAAATAAAACCTAAACCCTAAACTAAAAATAAAATCTAAACCAAAAATAAATAAAAATAAACAAAATAAAATAAACCAAAACCTAAACAAAAATAAACTAAACTAAAATAAATAAAACCTAATCCTAAAATAAAGTAAACCTAAACCCTAAACTAGATAAAATATAATAAACTAAAAATAAAGCTAAAACTAAAATAAAAAAAATAAAACCTAAAAGTAAACCTAAAATTAAAACCTAACACATAAACCTAAGAAAATAAAATAAAACCTAAAACTAAACTTAAAAATATAAAATAAGAACTAAACCTAAAAAATAAAACAAAAATAAAACTAAACTAAAAAAAATAAATAGAAACCTAAACCTAAACGTGAAATAAACAAAATTAAAAAACCTAAACTAAAATGAATAAACCTAAAAGAAATAAACTAAACTAAATAAAAATAAAAAATAAACTTAAATAAAAATAAAAATAAAATAAATTTAAAGAAATAAAAAATAAACTGAATAAATCTAGACCATAAACCCTAAACCCTAAACTCGAAACCATAAAACTAACCACAAACCCTAATCCTACAACATTAAACATACAATCCTAAACCCTAAACACTAAACCCTAAACTCTAAACCTTAAACCCTAAACCTTAAACCCTAAACTAATCCTAAACCCTAAACCCTAAGACCTAAATCCTAACCCTAACTGTAAACCCTAAACCCTAAACCCTAAAACCTTAAAACCTATAACCCTAAATCTTAAGCCCCAAAATCTAAACCCTAAACCCTAAACCCTAAGATTGGGCATAACCTTGACAGCAATTACATCACCATCAACTAGGCTCAATCTAGATCTAGCTGTGGAGGTGAAGGTGGAGGTGGTGGTTATCACAGTGGTGGTGGGGGATCTAGAGGTGTTAGTGGATATGGAGGTTGTGGTCAGAGAAGTGGTGGTTATGGTGGTGGGAGGAGTGATGGAGGTTACATCCAAGGTGGTGGCAGAGGGAGAAATCAGGGATATGATGGCGGTTCCCTCAACTCTAGAGGCAGGGGTGGTTTTGATGGAACTGGAGAAACTGAAGAATGGCCCATCCGATCTGTTGCTTATGAAACAGTGTATTTACAATATAAATTGTTCTACTTATCTAAGGTTTTTGATTTTCTTTATGGGTGCTCATTTTTTTATCTATGTCATCGCTTGTGTCTTAGAAAACTTGGAGTGATACTTGGTTGATAAAACCAAAATGAAAAAATGTTAAATCTGAATTTGTTCTTTGTTAAAGAAAAACTTAAACCCTAAACTAAAACTTAAACCCTAAACCTAAAACCTAAACCCTAAACCCTAAATCATAAACCCTAAACCCTAAACCCTAAAAACCCTAAACCCTAAACAATAAACCCTAAACCCTAAACCCTAAACCCTAAACTTTAAAACCATAAACCCTAAACCCTAAAACCTACAGCCCTAAACCCTAAACCCTAAACCACAAACCCTAAACCCTAAACCTTGAATAAAGATGTCAGTAGGAGTAGATCTAATGAATGACCTAATCCTAACATAGTTATGGTAGCTAAAGAAAATGTCTTCAAGAGACTTTCCCTTGACTATTAGAGATTTGAATACCCTAAACCCTAAACCTAAATGATATTATAATACCATATATTATAGTATAATGTAGCATCATATATTTGAGCATGTCGTGATGTGTTTTTGGATGTTATAAGATATTTTAAAATGTTTTGTATATTATGGTATTGTGCTCTATAGTCTATATTAATAGAAATCATAAAAATATTGATTTAATAAATTAGATGATGAAATTTGTTAAATTTGAAGTAAGAATTAGGTTGTCATACCAAAGGTGTGCTATGCCACTTGTAGTCAAAAAAGTAAGATTTTATGTTCAAAATAAATATTATATGTTGTAGTATAGTATAGCATCATATATCATAATATATTATTCTGTGCATTTTAAATTATTTTAGTATTTTACAATCATGCAGTCGAGCCTACACTAGCATTATTTATAAAAAAATGTTGATTTAGACTTTAAAATTATGGAATTTGGCCAAATTCATAATAGGTAAAACATGGCATCATAATATATTATTTCAATTTAAAATATGTAAGTGATGCGACTAAAATATATTATTTTTTATTGTTTAGACCAATTTCATAATTTTTTATCTTAAGCAATCCATTGTGATGTGATATGCAATATAGTATAATATAATAAGTTATAGTGTATTATAATATAGGAAGCCATAACAAAGTGTACCATCATTCATTATAGCATCTTGTATTTACTTATTGTTTAGCATATTTTAGTTTGTATAGTATGATGTAGTAGAGTTTGTCTTGGTATAATTCATAAAATATTGATTTATAGAAATGAGATGATGGGATTTGGCAAAATTTAAGGTAAGCTTTATGGAACATCATTGGGGGTGTGCTATCATGTGTCATTTAATCAAACGAATGGAATTTTGCATCCAAAATAAATGTTCATTTTTCAACCAAATTTTATAAATTTTTGCATAAATTGATTCATTTTAAGGTGTAATGTAAGATAATATATTATATGAAAGCATATTAAAATATAATGTACATAATAATATAACTTCACATATAGATGAATGTGGTGGTGTGTTACTAAATGTTATTGTACATTTTATTATGTTTTACTTTTGTCATAATACATTGGGTCGAAACTTAAAAAATAATAATTTGAAGGTTGAGATGGAAGAATTTGGCTAAATTCATGGCACACACCAAGAAGAAACACAGGAATTATACTATTTTGTATCATTTCTAATAGAAAAGTAATAATTTTACATCCAAAATGAACATTATTCACATTTTGAGAAAATTTTGTTATTTGCTCCTTTTAAATGATTCTAATGAGGTGTAATGTTTGACAATATATTATACAACAACAACAATAAGCCTTAATCCCACTAGGTGGGGTCAGCTACATCAATCATTCGTCTCCATTGTGTCTTATTATGTGCCAAATTCTCATTTAATTCAAGTATACTAAGATCATTTTTTATACATCCTAACCAAGTCTTTTTAGGTCTACCTCCACCTTTCTTAACATAAGGCAAATCTAATGCATCTACTCTCCTAATCGGGTCATCGGAGGGCCAATGCTTTATGTGGCCAAACCATCTAAGGCGACTCTCCCTAATCTTATCTACCACTGGAGCTACTCCAACTTTTTTCCTGAACATACTCATTTTGCATTCTATCTCTAAGAGTAAAGCCACTCATCCATCCGAGCATCCTCATCTCTGTAACACTTAACTTAGTCTTATGCTTCTCTTTTATTGGCCAACATTACACCATAAGTCATTGTGGTCTTACCACCATCTTATAAAATTTTCTCTTAAGTTTAAGTGGAACTTTTCTATCACATAATATGCCAGATGCATTCCTCCACTTCAACCATCCAACTTGAATTCTACTAATAACATCTCCATCTATTTCACCATCATTTTGAACAATAGAGCCTAAATATAATCTCACTCTTATTAATGACTTGATCACCTAAAGTCACAAAACTATCACTAAAACTTCTACAACTAAAATTACACTCTATATATTCAATTTTAGATCTACTTAAATGAAAACCTTTTGACTCTAAAGTTGACCTCCATAATTAAAGTTTCTGTTGGACTCCCTCTCTAGTCTTATCAACAAGAAGAATGTCATCAGCAAAAATCATACACCAAGGTACATCTTCTTGTAAATGCCTCATAAGAACATCCATAACTAAAGTAAAAAAGATAAGGGCTTAATGTTGATCCTTGATGTAATCCAATCGAAATAGGAAAATAATTTGCCAATCCTCCTTGCATTTGGACACAAGTAACAGCTTTAGTATATATATCCTTAATGACTTGAATATAACCAATATTAACTCCTTTCTGTTCTAGAACTCTCCAAAGAACATCTCTTGAGACTTTATCATAAGCTTTCTCTAAATCAATAAATATCATATGTAGATCCTTCTTACTTTCTCTATGCTTCTCCATCAAACCTCTTAACAAATGTATAGCATCCATAGTAGATCTACGGCATGAAACCAAACCGATTGTGAGAAACTTCACGTGTGTAACCTATGCTCAATTACTCGCCAATAATTTTAATGTATGACACATTAACTTAATTCCTCTATAATTTGCACACTCTTGTGCATCACCTTTATTCTTAAATATATGAACCAACAAACTCTTTCTCCACTCATCTGGCATCATTTTAGTTTTAAAATAACATTAAAAAGATTTGTAAGCCAAGAAATTCCTTGATCTCCTAAACATTTCCACACATCTATTGGAATATTATCCGGTCCCTCTTGCTTTTCCACATTTCATTTTCTTTAAAGCTTGACTAACTTCAAATTTACTAATACGATGATAAAAATGAAATTCTCTATTTTTGTTTAGGGTATTAAGGTTGCTAAAATCAATCGTACTTCCAGATCTTTCATTGCAAAGTTTATCAAAATACTTCATCCACCTACTTTCAATATCTTTTTCTAAGAAAAGCACTTTATTATTTTCATCCTTAATACGCCTCACTTGAACTATGTCTTTACTTATCCTATCTCTTTGGTTGGCTAACTTATACATACATCTTTCACCTTCTTTGGTATCTAATCTATTGTATAAATCACTAAAAGCTAATTTTTTTTTGCATCATATATTGCTTTCTTAGAATCTCTACATGCCACTTTATATCTTTCCCAATTCTCTGAGTTTTTACATCTAAACCAAGTTTTATAATAATGCTTCTTATTTCTTATCTTTTCTTGCACACTCTGACTCCACCACCAACTATTTTTATTAAAATAAGCTTTTCCTTTTGATTCTCCAAGCACATCTTTAGCAACTTGCTTAATTTCACTTGATATTTTTTCCCACATAATGTTAGCTTCCTTATGAACATCCCAAATTCTAATATCTTGTAGCTTGCTCTTAAAAATATTTTTATTTGTGTTCTTTAAGTGTCCCCATCAAATTCTAGGATAATAATTTAGTATATTTTTTCTCTTACAACCTTTAAACTTAAAATATAAAACTAATAGTCGATGTTGGGTACTTAAAATTTCACTTCGAATGACCTTACAATCTTTACAATCTAAATGATCTATTTTTCTTATCATAAAATAATCAATTTGTGTTTTACTAGATCCATTTTTCTAAGTAATAATATGTTCATCTCTTTTCTTAAATAAAGTATTACAAAATCAAGCTAAGGCAAAATCTAACATAGTCCTACCTTCTTCATTAGTCACTCCAAATCCATAACCACCATGAATACTTTTAAAATCTTCTACCACTCTACCAACATGTCCATTTAAATCTCCCCAATAAATACTTTTCTTCGGAGGTATCTTTTGTATTAATCCATCTAATTCATTCCAAAATTTTCTTTTGAGCTTACCTCCAAACCTACTTGAGGAGCATAGACACTTATAACATTGATAATCTTAGTATCAACAATAATCTTTAAAGCAATAATTCTATCTCCACATTGATTAATACTTATAATATTATCCTTCAAACTTTTATCTATAATCACACCTACATAATTTCTAGTTTGACTTTTACCTGAATACCAAAGTTTAAAACCTAAACTATCAATCTCCTTGGCCTTCTCACCAACCCATTTAGTTTCTTGAACACATAAAATATTTATCTTTCTATGAACCATAATATCTATTAATTCCATTAATTTACCTATAAGAGTACCTATATTCCAAGATCCTAACCTAATTCTAGTTTCATGGACTAACTTCTTTGCCAACATCCGTCCATAATGTGGGAACCCTTACTTATTTAACACTGCACTGCACGATGCGGGTTCTAGCACATTTTTCATCAGATTCATATGTCGCTCTGTGGGGCCTAGAATTAACATAATGATTTAAAGGATTCATGTCATGATTATTTCAACAAATTTTATGCTGGCTATCGACTACCTAACGCAACCCTCCACTTCACTATTTGATAATATATTATATTATTGAAAATTAAAATATAACATCATAAATTATAATATAACATAGTGTGTTAATTCACACTATAATATGTTTAGCATGATATTGTATAATTAGTTTGAGCTTGCACCATCACAAATCATCAAATGTTGAATACAATGGTAAGATGATGTAATTTGAATGAATACATTATTAGGCTTTTGGTTGAAGTATTAAAGGTGTGCATAAGAGAAGAAATAAGATTTGATGAGAATTTCATGTCAAAATCATGGAGGGAGATCCGCTAGGGTATCACACATGCATTGGACATGACATGTGAGGGGTCTATGTCGAGGGCATAGAAGAAGAAAATCTATTGGGAATAAGGTATGAATTTGATTTAATTATATAATTTATGGAAAGAAGATCCATTGAGGATAAGAATCTATAATCCACCAAGGATTAATATCAAATTGACTCTAATTTGTTTTGTTCTAATTGATGTGGAGGCATATCTGCTAGAGATATGGGCTTGAGTCCACTAGGGATCGGGTATATGAACCTTCCACTAGGGAGGCAGGTTCAGGCTATCCACTGGGGATTGGGATTTGAGTTTGATTTCATAGATTTGTTTGGGGATGTATCCGCTGAGGATAAGAGTTTGGTTAGATTTCTTTGATTTAGACACTACTAGGGGAGTTACTTTAATTTGGATCCACTAGGGAGGTTGGTTTTTAATTTGATTTATTTTCTTGACTTCTTTATATATGATTTAGGGCTCCACTGGGGGGATGGGTGTGATTTAACTCCAATGAGGAAAATAAGAATGGGCTTAATTTAGTATAAGTTAATGTATGAACCCTGTCGGTGTGCGATGGACCCACTGAGGATGGGCTATGTCAGTTTTGACCTACCTCAGCTTTCCAAATCCAAAGGGATAGTTTACCGGCTGTGAGGTAGAGCTAGCCAACCTATGGGAATGTCTTTCAGTGTGCAATGGTTGTGCTAGGAAGATGGCATAGCATACTTACATCTTCCAAAGAGAGGAACAATTGCTGAGGTGACCTATTGGTTGCAAAACAAATCGAACTTGACCAAGGGCGACTACTGAGTGAATGCCACTAGGGACTTATGTCAACTCAAAAGTAGTCAAGATTAATTTTATCTTAATTTTATGTGATTTGATATGGTTTCTTTGGTTTAGATTGATTTCAATTTAAGGGCATAACCACTCGATTAAATTTGATAGATTTAATTTATGGACCATGTCGGTGTGCGATCGACCCACTAAGATTGGGCTATATTGGACTTGTCCTATCTCAGATTTGCAAATCCAAAGTGATAGTCTACTAGCCATGGGGTAGAGCTTTCCAACCTAAGGGGTTTCCTTTTGGTGTGCAACGGCTATGCTAGGAAGAAGGCATAGCAGACTTACATTTTCTAAAGCAAGAAATAATCGCTATGGTGACTTGTTGGTAGCACAACAAATCAAACCCAACTTAGGAGCGACTACTGAGTGAATTCCATTGGGGAATTATATCAACTTTGTAGTAGCCAAGCGATTCCTATAGAGAGTTTTGCTGACACTGTCCTAAAGATAGAATACCTGCTTGGGAAATGGTACCAGTAGGGGTGTCCTCCTAATCCATAAGTGAATATATATTTTGTTTAAATGTTTGTGTGGTCCCTGTTGGTGTACATGGGACCACACTGAGAAGGGGCCATGTCAGCCTTGACCTATCTCAGATTTACTGGACCAAGAGAGAATCTGCACATCCATAGGATGGATTCTCCAACCATATGGGTGGTTACTATGAAAGGGGAACTATCCAATCTGATAGTAATCTGGGTAGTGTCTAAATGGGGTTGCAAATGACGTGATCCAAATATAGTACAGGGTTGAGGCAGGGGCATTATCCTAAGCCCTAGAAAAGCCTATATATAGCCAACTCAAGGAGAAATCATAGTAGACTTACACCTGCCATGAGTGGTGTATCCTAAGGTGCGAGAACTATCCAACCTAAGGTGTATCTTTCAACATGAGTGGTGTATTTGTCAGCATAGTGACAACCAACAAACATAAGGAGCTCATCAATGTGCAATGATCAACCTGGAAGGAAAGTGTGTAGGCTTACAACTTTCCAAGTAAAATTGATCATCGGGATAGTTTATCATCGGTGGGATAGATGTTATCTAACTTAAAGTGACTACTAAGCTAGGAGCTCTGTGGAAGGACTGGACCTAGACTTGTAGCAGTCAAGAGGGAAGGAGCTGCTTGGTGACTTATCATAAATCTCAAATATACTCGATCAGTTAGTGCAGAAAGGTTAATCCAATAAGAAAGCGTACCATACTCACATTCTATTAAACGAAGCCAACATGAGGTAGCTTACCGGCCACACAGTAAGGCCTACCAAACTAACAAGGTACTTGTCAGTGTGCAGGGGCCAAGTAAAGAAAGAAAGCATAGAAGACTTACATCCTCCAAAGTAAGAAGACCACTGGGGTGATACATTAACAGGGTAGCACGTCAGCCCGACCCAGAGCAGCTACTGAGTGAGTGTCACTGGAGTGTTATCTCAACTCTAAGTAGCCCGAGACAACATATATATGTTTATTTTATATGTTTTCATGTAGTTTCTATTTTTGTTGTGTCGATGAAAGATAGGAGGCCACCCGAGTTCCTTACATCTACCCTAAACACATCATCGGGCCTTCACAAACAAGAATACTTTCAACATAGAAGAGATTGAATTCAAAATGGAATTTTCATTGATGATAATTATTTTCTAACATAATTTATAATATTTATTTAAGCAGAGCCCATTGATTAGAAGAATTTGGCACTCTGTCTTATGATTAATAAGCTGATAAGATCCTGCTTGGTAGGCCTTCTCTATGGCAAAAGGTCCTTCCAAAGTGGGTTCAAACTTGCCTCCCATCTTATGATGGGTAGCAATTAGTCTCCTTAGAACTAAAATAAGCTCTCCTACTTGAAAAGATCTAAGAAGTACCAACATATTATTATCTTGAATCATTTTAGCTTTGTACAACTCAAGGTTTTGGCATGCCTGTAGGCATCTCTCCTCCAATCCTTTGAGCTCTTCTAATCGCAACTTGGCATTCTGCTCTTTTGTGATCTTGCTACCCATAACTGTCCTTAGTGATGGGAGTTGGACTTCTAATCATAGAATGGCTTCAGACCAATTCACTAAGGATAAAGGAGTAAACCAAGTTGGAGTTCTATATGTGGTGCGATAGACCCACAAGGCTTCAACTAACTGCACATGCCACTATCACTTATTATTGTTGAGTGTCTTCTATTATATTTGGATGAGAGTTTTGTTGAAGGCTTTTGCTAAGCCATTTTCCCTCGGGTAGTTGATGGTAGAATATCTCCAATTTATGTTGTATCCCCAGGCAAAGTTGTTGATATCGATGCTCTTGAATGCAGTACCATTATCAAATAAAATTTGCCGAGACACTCCGAATGTAAATACATTATGGTTACTAAAAATTACAGCCCGAAGTTGTGACCTCTTTGAAAAAAATCACCTTCACCCATTTAGAAAAGTAGTTAGTAAGATGAAGATGACCGGAAGAAGAAGGAGGATCAATCAGACCCACTATGTCAATACCCCAACACTCGAATGGTCATGAGGCCAATGTAGGATGTAGAATATTGGGTGGTTGGTGTAGGACCACACTGTGTATTTGACATTGGTGGCCTCTCCTAGTTGTATACATATAATCTTTGATCATCGATGCCTAGTAGTATCATTGTCTCTTGATCTTGGCTATCATTTTTGGAGCATTATATTGCTCCACATAACTCGAGTACCTCATGATCTTATGGGCTTCATGCTAGTCTAAACAACATAACCACATAGGATTGAAAGATCGTCGATACAAGACACCATCCACAAGAGCATATGAAAGTGCTCTCTACTTCATCTGATGAGCTTGAGACTTATATTGACGTAGTTTGCCTTTATTTTGGTAATCTATGAATGGTTGCCTCCAATCTAACTCCTTGTCCTTCTTGGCAATGGTAACCTCCCCTTCAAGAGAGTACTTTTTGATGAGTTTAATATTAATAGGGAATAAGACTAGTTAATTTTGGACCTTTATTGATATGGACTCATCCTCTAGACATGCTGACTTCTTGGCAAGCTTGGATAAAGCATACACTATGACATTCTCTCCTTGAGGAATCTTATAAATTGTAACCTCTAGGATTTTGGCCAATAACTCCATGGTGTACTTGGCTTGATGGATATCTTTATAGACCCATAATGATAATGATAATAGATATTAATGTTCTTTGAGTAACTATAAATTGACAATTAGAGCCTCATATTCAGCCTCATTCATATATTGGAAGAATATGAGAATCTTATCACATCATAGAGAATTATTCCTACCCTTACCTTTCGAAAGTATATTGGTTCATCTCCTCTTGAAGAGTCAAGACCATCAAAGTACATCTCCCAGTTGAATGCTAAGATCCCTAAATTCAAGATTTATTCATCGGGGAGACAATCACTAAGTAGAGAGTCAGCAAGAACTGGGTGTGCTGCTAAGAAATCCACTAGTGCTTATCCTTTCATCACACGGAGGGGTACGAAGGTAATGAGATACTGTAGTGGATAGCTTTGGTCATGTCATGGGATACTATAATGGATTGATCCTAGAGATTAAGTTTACCTTATGAGGAAGCATGTAGTGTTGTAGCTTTTGGGATGCAAAGATTTAAGCTAGGCAATGCTTCTCAATGAGTGGATGATTAGCCTCAGTAGAGATTAGACGATGGCTGAGGTAGAAGAGTACATTTTTCTACCCTTCATTGTTGGCTTGGGCCAACAAAGCACCAAGGGAGTCCTCTAATGTAGCAGTGTAAAGTATGAGCGGCTTGCTCGGGATAAGGGCTGCTAGAATCGGTGGCGTCATTAGGTAATGCTTGATGTCTTTGAAGGCATGCTCACACTTGTCATCCCACTTGAACTTGACATCCTCTTTGACAAGTATTGAGAAGGGATGACATCTTCCCAATAGGTTGGATATAAAGCATCTTAGATATGCCAACTGCCATTAAAATGATCTGAGTTTTGTTAAACTTTTAGGGGGTGGCATTTCTAATATTGCCTTGATCTTCTCTGGATCGATTTTGATTCCCTAGTGTCGGACAACAAACCCAAATTTTCCTGAAACTACTCTGAATGCACACTTTAGGGGTTCATTTTGAGGTTAAATTATCTTAACTGTATGAAAACTACTCTTAAGTCAAAGAGATGGTCTTCCTTTTATCTACTTTTGATCATGAGATCATCGACATAGCACTCAACTTGATGATGAATAAGTTCTTCGAAGATTCAACTCATAGACCGTTGGTATGTAGCACCAGCATTTTTAAGATTGAAAGGCATGACATTATAGCAATAGATTATGATCGAAGTTCTAAAAGCAGTGTTTCTTTCATCTTTAGGGGTCTTCTTTATTTGAATATATCTAGATGAGCCATCCATGAAAGAGAAAACTACATCAGATGAGGTAATGCCTACCATCAGCTTGGGGATTGGTTGTGAAAATTCATCTTTTAGACATGCCTTATTTAAGTCCCTAAAATTAACGCATATGTGAATTTTTCCATTATTTTTCTTAAGTAGGATGATGCTGGCTAACCAGGTAAGGTATTTTTCTTCCCGAATAAAGCCAACATCGATCAGTTTCTTGACTTCATAAATGACATATTATTCTATGTCTAATCACATGCGTCTAGAAGCTTGCTTGATAGGGTTAGAAGTAGGCTCTATTACTAGTTTATGAACCACTACGTCAGGAGCTAGTATAGGCATCTCTTAATAACACCATCCAAAGTAGTTCTTAAACTAAATCAATAGTTTAACTAATTCATTGGTTTCAATTTCATTCAACAAAAAACTAATGTATGTCATCCATGGATCTTCTTGAGTTCCTAAGTTGATTTCCATGATCTCATCAATGGTTGATTGGATCTCTTCTTCAAACTTTGGCGGTGCATCTTTGACTTTAAATTTATTTGGATCATCTGAAGTTTCTAAGCATAACTCCTCATATGAGTTAATGTGATTTGAAAAGAACATATTAGATTCCAAATGATTGGAGTTGACTAAGAAATAATCATCATCATCGAATGGATCCACTGTACCGAATCCTAGTCCTGGTCTTAATTGAGAGCTATTGCATTTTTTCTTCCATATTCTTTCTAAGTAGTTTGACCTATGCTTTAACAAAGTATGTGGTATTAACTCTTTCTTTTCTAAATTATTAACACAAGGCAAGTACCAATCAAAAGGTAATTATATTAAATCGTTATATGAATCATTCTCAAGTTCTACATCAACTTCATATCTTGAGGATGATGCTCCCAAAAAGAACCTCTGAGTCTTCACACCTATGGATGAATTAGGGGCTTCCTTAACTACCAAACCCTCAGCTTTTTGAGAGGAAGGTAGGGTTAAAGCTAAGGCTCCCAACTGATGCCTAACTATTTCACATGTAAACTTGGATACACTTATGCTTTGCTTTGGAGCCTGGTCTTCATCTCTATCTGGCTCAAGTGTCACCTCCAAGGGAATCTACTGCTAAGAAGAGATGGCTAGTGTGATGACCATATAAGACACATCCTATGAACTAGATTCTAAGTCTATATAGATAACATCTGTACTCCTTGTAGCTGGGACATATCTTCTATTTGGTGGCCAATAAGGAGGTTTTCCACCCTAGGATTGTCTTTGAACTGGCCTCTTCCTCTGCCTGGTAGAGGTCAGGTTGTACCCATATGTTCGAATGGAGTAATGAATTATGGGTGGAATCTAATGCAAGGCTCCACTTCCTCCTCCAAGTCTATTTCTTCTTCCTTTTATTTTCTTTTACATTTTCTCTTTTCTTTTCCTTTTATTTTTCTTTTTCTTTTTCTTTTTCTTTTTTATTTTTATTTTTGAACTTTGGTCAAGTTCACGAGAATAGACTTGTTGATTCTAAGGGAGGTAGTAAGCCACATCCTCATATATGCCGACCTCTTGAATTATAAATGGCTTGAGATCTCCTTTGACACAGTAGACATTTTCACCTCTCATAAACTTCAGACACTGATGTAGAGCAGATGGAACTATGTTGTTCTCATGTATCCATGGTCTCCCAAACAAAGCATTGAAAGATGTATCCGAGTCTATAATGTGGAACATGGCTTCAATCTTCTAATCATCTATCTCCAAGGGAAACACTATAAAGCCTAAAGCCTATTGACCTCACTTTTGGAGTGCGGATTCAAATTCCCATCTTAAACTTAGGAGTCTTCTAGACACTAAGACTTCCCTAGTCATAAGACACTTCTAACAATTAGGTAAATAATTAACCTAAGCCTAAAGACTTAGAAGGGTTAACCATAGGATTAGGTTATGCCTTAGAGATTATGATAATCCACTTTCCCTTTAACCCAAATCCAATCCATGTTTATCTTCTCAAACCAAACCTCAAGTTAAATTCAAACATCAAATCCAAATCTAAATCTAAACCCAAATTCCAAAATCAAATGATTGAAGCCCATGATCAAATCCAAACTTCAAACCCTTCCTAAGCCATATTTACATATCCCATGGACTTAGCCAAATCTTAATCCAAATAAATACAAAATCAATTGATTTTCTCATATTTAATTTATATCTTCAATCATCTTCTTAAATATAAAAAAAATCTACATTGAATGATCAAAATTTAATCAAACTAAATCAAAACCCTTCTCAAGCCATATGTCCTATCCCATGGACTTAGCCAAATCTTAATCCAAATCAAGTAAAACTCAATTGATTTTCTCACAAATCAATCATTTTTTAATCATCTTCACAAATTTAAATAAAATATACATTTAAATTATCAAAACTAAATAAAACCAAATCAAAATCCAAACCTAAGCCACATGACCTAACTTCATGGACTTTGCGAAATTCCTTAATTCCAAAACCCAAATTCACTTGATTTTCTCATGAATCAATCATACCTTCAATCATATTCACAAATATAAATGAAATATAAAATCATCAAGCCAAACCAAAATTAACCCAAGTCAAACCCAACTTAACCCTATTGACTTGAAATATTCAAATGAACCAAAACCCAACCCAATTGCAATTGAATTTATATATCAATCCCAAATCCATATATAAACTCAACTAAATCAAACATAACCCAAAATCAAGCCAACTAAACCCAATTGATCCACTTGACCCAAAGTGGCCAATTTGACCAATTTAAGCCAAGTTCTAACCATATCCAAATTTAATTGAACCAACCCCATCAAAACCTCCCATCATGATTATTGATCACCCTAGGTTGATCAATTATCATAAATTGGGTCAATCCAATCAACTTCATCATTTGACCAAGTCAACCCCTTAACCCATATGAACCTAAACTAGCCAAATTGCAACCTAGGCCAAATCCCATGTAACTAATGATTCATACCAAATCAAAATCAATATTTGAATATGACTTGACCTTCAATTGAGTCAAACCAAACCCAATTTGCTCTCTTGACCCAAGTTGACCCAAATTGACCTAAAAGATTGAATTGGGTCAAATCAAAATATAAACTAAATTGATTGCAACCAATGGCTCAAGTTCAATACAAATTGATTGTTGAACTTGACCAAAGCCATGATTGGACCTAATTGAACCCAAATTGACCTAAAGGTTTAAGTTGGCCTTAATCAAAACCAAATCCAAATTGATTGAGACCAAAGCCTACAATCATCTTTAATTGGTCAACTAAACCCAAACAAACAACCAACCCAAGCTAATTTGGCCAATTTGGTCAAATTGGTTAACTTAACCCATTTAACTCAAATGAATTCAAATGAGACAAAATCAAATCTAAGCCAAACTAAACCAAACCAATTGAACCAAAACATCCCAAATGATCATATGAACTTGACCAAACTTTGGTTTGACCCAATTTGACCAATTGGTCAACTTGACCCAACCTAACCCAATTTGACTGAAATGAGTCAAATTGAGCCAAACCTAACCAAATCAACTCCAATTGACTTGAAATTTGGGCTAACCCACTTTTGGCTCATTTCAAATCTTCTTAAATTAAATCCAATACCAAATGATCATTCTACCATTGGGTAAAGGGCATCACATGAGACAAATCACCTATGTAAGTGGTCATTTCTATTCGTTGGACACTTAGTACTCTCTCAATGGTCCACCTAGGCACCTAGGGCACTGCCCAACCTAACCCAAGGGGTGGTTGGGTCTGCCATGACATATGGGAGGTGAAATCACCCCACCCTCCACATTAGAGCATTTGAAATCCATAGGACAGCAATGATTCCTCTTTGGTAGCCACCTCCATGCCTTCAACTGACCATGCCAAGACAACTCACCTCCTCCCTACCACCCACGACTCCCTGAGATGGTTAGACGGCCACTACATGCAAAACCTGATCCCACCATCCGATCAAGATGAAAGTGGGTATACACCCCCTCATTTCCACTCAAACACACACAAAAATCATTCTTCAAAACCCTAGCTACCCAAGATGAGTCACTAGAGCCATTCCCTAAGCTCCCAAGTTTGTTCCTTGATCAGAAAATGCCATTCCCATCCATCTCAAAATAGACACTCTAATTTTTGACCTAACTTCTCCATTTCTCCATCAAACTCAAATTAACTTTGTACGTACCTTTTCTAGGCCTCGTCGAGTAAGAAAAAACCATCTCCCAAGCTTCCCAAGCATCGGAGGTGGGACTACATTCAAAGTTGAGCTCCAAATCATCAGTTCATGGCCTTCTAAGCGAACATTGAGGAATTGATCCAATTTCTACTCAACAAAGCTTCATCTCCACTAGATGAAGCTTCCTTAATCATTTGAGACACTGATCTTGAGCTCCAGTGCGGTATGCTTCCAAAATCAATCTTTAGGAAAAAAATGGGTTGGAGCTTTTTGAATAAAACTTGCATCTCATGTGATCTTGACCATTGGATCCCTTATGATCGATGTCGTGATGGTGTGGACCTTTTTAGAGTCGATTTGAGCTTAGGTAAGCTCATATTAAGTGAGAAATGATGGACAGACTCCATTCTCCCTCACTCGCATGATGTTAGATCATGCACCATCCATTTCGTGTGATTGGAATAGACGGTCGTGAGTAAATCCACTAGATCGATCTAATTTAATCCTATTAAGCTACGAGATTAATCATAGCCGTCTGATCTTAGATTGGATGGTGGATGAGAAAGAACGTCCACCGATGCGATAGAAGCACTGAGTTAGATAAGTTTTAAATAGCCAATCTCGCAGTGCCACATGGAAAGCATACAATGTCAGTGTGCCACATGGCGCTAAGAGGATTATGCTTTATTTAGGCTTAATTAATCATTTTGTAATTGTTGAACCTTCTAAAAATCATAAAAAATCATAGAGAAATAAAAATGCAAATAAATACTCATTTTAAAGGTATTTCAGAGGAGAATTAATTAAAAATGATCTTAAGTAATTTTGAACAATAATTAATGTTTAATTACAAAATTTATTAGCTTAATTACTTGAGCAATTAATCCCAAATTTTGTGGGTTAATTTAATGGGATGACCAACACCTCCCATGATTTTCTTGGGATTTATTGCACAGTTAATTAAAAAAAATTAACTAATTAAACCTTAACTACTCTTTTAAGTTAATTAATAATTAATTAATCCCATGAATAGTAATAAATTAGTTAATTAAGTTTATTAATCATTATTCAATAGTAAGTGAACTACTAAGGAATAGGGTTGGGACCCTTTCCAGTTCATTTCACCCTTTTTTAAAAATGAAATTAATTAAGATTTAACTAATTAATTAAATCACTTAATCAAATTGAAATCATAATCACATCAGACCTTAATTAATTAAATGATGGGGTAGATCTTTATGACTTTAATAACCTTAAAGAGTTTAATGAAATTATGGTTAGTCCACATGTGTGGGAAAACCATAAAAGTAATTAATTAAGTCTCTTAATCTAATTAAATATTAATCATGAGCCAATTGGATTAGGCCATTTTATTTCCTAGGATCATTGTAAGTTTAATTTTCATGCATATCATGTTGGCTCATAATTACTTAGTTAATTACTTTAAGGTGCCATATGTAAGGGTAATTAATTCATCTAATTAATGGTTCAACTTAATTGACCCATAAAATCAACTTAATTATAATTCCTTAAATTAAATCAAATCTCTAATTTGGGAATGGGTTTAAAATAGCAAGTGAGGATTTCTCTTCTCTTCTTTAAATCAAATCAAATCCAAAACTTAATTAATAAAGAAGCTTTGGTTTGCTTTAAATAATCTTATTTGATTTGATTGTCCTTAAGAACTAGTTTGGTTGAATGAATCACATGCTTATATTTGATTGTCCTCTTTCCAATCATGTTAAATTTGGTATGTCATTTGAATTCATGCATACATCCTTTCAAAATCAAGTAAAATAAAATGGATTTCCTTTATGTAAGCTTGCCCGTGTTGATTTAATTTAATATATGCATGGATATTATCACTATTGAATCTAATTGTATTTTTCAAAAGCTTATAAATGAATAATAATATGTGTTATGATGCTAGTTATAAATACATAAGAAATGCATGTGCTTATAGTTTAAGTGTATTAATATTGAGTTTCTTTCTTCTATTCATGTGTTGATTTATTTAAGATTGAATGGTAATGGGTATATAGTCTGGACATCTAAGGAACACGAGGCTTTAGTTATCCCCAAGAAGGTCACTTGATTACCTCACTTCCTTGGTTTATCAACATCACGTACCCATTTGATTTCATTCTTATATATTTCAACATTAGAATTTGGATAGTTCTTTAATTCATACATATAAATGATTCAATAAAAAAATATAATCATTGCGTAGTTTTCTTTCCCTCATTTACGTATACATCCATGTGTGTCCACGAAAACCAAGTATATAGTCTGGACATCCCGGGAATAGAAGGCTTTAGTTAGCCCCAAGGAGGTCATTTGATTGCCTCACTTCCCTGGTTTAACAACTACATGTACTTGTCTATATCTTTGTACATGTATATGTATATGTGATTAGTGAATGAAAATCCCATTTTACATTAAAATTGCATGCATTCATAATTGACTAAGTGGTTGAATTAATTTTCCATATGATTTGGAGCTTACTTCTTATGTTCATGTATACGAATTTAAATATGTTTGAATGAAAATGGGTATATAGTATGGGCATCCCGAGAATACGAGGCTTTAGCTAGCTCCAAGGAGATAATTTGATTAATAATAGCACATACCTATTTAATTTCATTCTTATGTCATTTTCGTATAAGAATTTGGATAAAGTTTTAAATTAATATGTTTAAATGATTCAATCAAATAAAATATAAATTCTAAACATATACATACAATCATCTTTTAAGTGTGCTAAAATATGTTGCATGTATAGATACACTTAGGATTAAATCATATGCATGTTACATGTGATGGAAAGGAATGATTTAATATATGTCATGTGGTAGTAATTCAATTAAATTAATCTTAAGATTGCTTTAAATTTGAATAGGATTATTTAAAGTGAACCTAAACTTGGGATTAATTAAATCATTTTGTAAGCCATTCACTTAAGAGAATTAAATCAAATTAATATACTTTAAAAAGTAACTTATGGTAGAGATGAAAGAGGGAAATCCTCTTTTCCTCTATTTATAACACTTAGTTGCTAAGTGTAATCAAATGAAATAAAAGAAAACACAAATTAAAATTCTAAAATCAATTAAACTACTTCAAGTGAAATCAACCATTCATGTTAAATTGAATACTTCTACACTTAGAAAATATAACACTAATGGCTAACAAGACTTACCACACAAGCCTTAATACACACATTAGAATTAAGTCACCACTTCTAGCTCTAAGTTAGGATAGTGCATGATGTGATGTATGTTTTTTTTTATAATGTATTATTTTAGATTGAATGTTAGGGTGTATGCTTTGTAGATTAGATGATAGGACAATATTATCTTAATCATGCTTTTGCAGGGGTTTATGCTTAAGGTATACTTAAAAATAAATGTAAATGCTCTTTCTATTGGTTGCTTAAATCCTTATCCATAATTCAAGTTAGGACGGGTGAGCTTAGTTACCCATGTGTAGGGTGCTAAGTCCAAATTATAAATACAACTGCTTGGGATTATATTTATATTTAGCTAACCTCTATTTTGCAGGTGTAGTTAGATTTACTTTTCTCACATAAATGTAATTTTTCCAATAAGAATTAGGGTTAGTGCTATGAGGGATTAGGATGAGCAGTGGCTAGAAGGCTTTTTCCTAGGGTATCATGTGATGCCTTTGAAGCAAGCACCATCCAAATCAAAGAAGGAACCAAATCAGAAATGGATATATGATGAAAGAAGACCCACATAACATTTAATACAATTATAATTATTCTTTCATATTCTTGGTTGTATAAGTGTAGAGCTCGGCTACCCATATTTTATCTCTTCGAGTTGTACGGTGGTACCCGACCGCACCGGACTTTTATTTTTTTATGATAATTTATATAATTGTTTGATGTTATGTTTACATTGTGCATTAGGACGACATGATTTTCATAGTTTCTTGAATGATTGATTCTTTATTGTGTGGCTTGGATATGATTAGGCTCTCAGGATAAAAATAACTTTTCTACCCAACTAATAACTCATAACTAAATTTTAAACAACTCATAATCTCATCATAAAGCCTAAGACATAAATAAAATAATTAAAAGATTTTGCAACCCCTTAGTTGTATAGTTGTATGTTTCACATCATGCATACATATTCTTTATCTCTCAAACATGAAGGATCTCCATTCTTGCACGATAAAGGAATGATTGACTTATGAGGGCATCCCTTATGGTGGAGAACACCTTCTTCTAGCTGATTTGACCCATAACCTATTTCATCAAGCATTTAGACATAAGAAATCCTAAAGCCTCTATCAAAATGATGTGTCTAAAATGAAATAAAATTTGAAAAGATTTTGCATCTATAGATTAAGTAATATTCTCATACCACTCATGCTCTAGTTTCTTAGGGAGTGTGTTTAGGACTTTAGTCTCTTTCTAATTAAATAACTACCCTAGCTATCTTGCAATTCATAGGACCAAACTATATAGTTTTAAAATCATAAAAGGAGTTAACTGGCGGCAACTCTAAGAGGTTATAAGTCCAGAAGTTGGACAATTTATTCTTTCTTATGGAGGTAAACCTTTATGTCCACCTGTCGCTTAGATTTAGGTCACACTTTAGCTCATACTAAAGCTCCCTAGATTTAGGATCCGAGGTAGCTATTTCCTTCGGGCTACGAGCATAAATCCTCACCTCTTAAGCATTCCTATAACCCTTTGTTGGTGGATTATAAGCCCTAGTAATCTAATTAAATTTTAACTCAAAACATATAAATCTCCTCAACTTCAAAATTATAAAGCCCAACTATAGGAAAGATTGGAATGTTCACTAGGCTTCCTAGTATCATGAGCATTTTTTACTTATTTCATTTGGATTCCAAAAATAAGTCTTCTCCTTGAACTTTCCCACTTGATTTTCCAAATACAACAAATCCTTTGACAGTCTAACCTTTAAATCTCTGGAGATGATAATTATCTACTTTAATCGAGAGTATTCTTAGGAAATTTTATTTCTTAAGATGTAATTAACTATGGAGGCTTGCCTTTATAAGGAATTTAAGAACATGGTTTAATATAAACCCTACTTTATTAATCCATATAAAGTAGGGGAAAATCTCAAGTACATTCGAAGACCCATCATGTCTTACGAGTCCTTATTACATGATTAGGTCCATTATAGGGTGATGCATCTGTCTTTTGAGATAGTACATCATACCTTAATGTTGTACCTCAAAAAGTACCCCCCTCCCACCCCCATGCATCTAAAAATAAACACCAGAAGGCCTTCTCGCCTTATTCATTGAATTTTCTTAACATCATCCTTTCTTTTCAGAGTTTGGATATGTCAATCCTCAAGTAGGCAAGGGTTCTTAGATTCATATTATTGGCTGATACGCCTAGGTCAACCAGAACTCTAGATAGTCTGTATCTGCCAACATCCACTATAATGCAAAGAGGCGATTGTGCTCGGTCATCCTTAGGAGTAAGTCTACATCGCTGAATGTAACTCTTAAGATGTCCTTTTAGTGGCATGCCTCATCTTTATTAGCTGTTAGCTGAGCCAAGTATATCTCTAGATCAAGTAAGGCCCTCAATAGAGATTCCATCATTTCTTTGGATAAGAAAAAGGCATCATATATGCTTAACTTAGTTGGAAATTTTCTAAGGTGAGCTAGGACATTGTTATGAACTCTGGATTGGTCCTCCACAAGCATATCCATGGGTGGAGCATCCTATGGAGGGGCTATCTGCTTACTAGAACCAATGACTTGCTTACCCTTATCATGAGGTGTTACCCTATGAGGTAAAACTTTTCCACTATGTAAGTTTACTTTTGTGACTTCTTGGAATGATGAGCTTGTGGAAAGTTCTACATTCTCATCGGGCATACCTACAACTTCTCTTATGGGATCCTCAAAGTCAGTTGACTCCAAGTCAATCTCAAAAGCTGAAGTTGATTGATTCAAAGAAGGATAGTCCGACTCTAAATAAAAAAAATGGATCGAAACTACTAGAGCTATTATTTTTATTTAGACTCGGAGAGCTTTCAAAAGGAAAAAAAAAAATCAAGAGCATTAGAAGTAGACAATATATAAGTAGAATCAACTTTCTTCATTAATTTTTTTTGGGTGGAGGTATATGATAGAAATCAAATAAAGTAAGCAGAGTAAATGATTTAATGCCCTTATTCATAGATATGATGCTCCTACTAGTAGAAGAGGAGCTAACAGAATAAGTGGTAGCTGTAACGGTGGAGGGCTACTAGACAATCCCTGCTGTTGCTGCTATTTTTGGGCTGACACCTTCCTTCAGTTGTCCTTTGTAACTAGCAAACCTTTCTTGGTGTTAGAGGTTTAAGCTACTTCAGTAACCTGCAAGGAAAGCTTCTTAGAGGTTTGGGATATGGAGATATCCTAACTTTCTTTGGTCTTAAGAGGATCACAGGTATCCCCAAGGATTACTCTAACATAATTGGATGGTTGTTCTAATAAGTGTTCCTTAGGAATAACTATGGCTCATAACTTATAGCTGCACTTAAGTTAGTCCTTAAAAGTGATACAATCCTCTAAGACATGGCCTAACATGCGACGGTAGGGGCAATAACTAGGATCATCACTCTTGCCCACTTCCTCCGGCCTCTCAGGCTCTAGTAACTGAAAGTCAGGTTTCTTTAAGAGATTCTTAAAGATTTTCCTAACTATCTCACTCTTGAATGAATATGGCTTATTTAATCTATCGGCAAGAGTAAGTGGAAAGTAGCTACTTAGTAATGGATATGAATACCGCTGGTGGGTAGGCTGCTGAGGTGGTAGAAGAAGAGGTGGCCAAGGAGGTTGTTGAGCTCGTAGTCTCTCATACTAAACTCTGGTTAGCTGCTTCCCTCTATCCACTGACACAACTGTCTCTAGCTTCTTCTCAAACACCTTCTGTCACTTGGGCCTAGATGATTGGTCATGAAAGGGAAGCTATTTGGCTTCCTCTTGTAGGTTAGCCTCCTTGTCGATTAATGTCTCAAATGTTTTGATGGTAAATCCCTTAAGCATGAAGGCGACCGAGCCATGGATATTCTTGAGAAGAATCTCAAAGGTATGTTGTTCTGATAGATGTGGTTCACATTTCATGCTCGGGTTGCACCACCTGAGAAAGTAGTCAATAAGGGACTCATTGAGTTTCTTTTTCTCTATAATGAGGTCACCTACAATCACCCTCTGCTGAGCTCCAGCAAACCACTTGATGAAGAGGTGCTCCAACATATTTGGAATTTTGTTTAACATACTCAAATTTTCTAAGTGAAGTCTCCAAACTCAAAACCAAAAATTTTCAAAGACATTTGGAACTTTATTTAGCATACTCAAATTTGCTAAGTGAAGTCTCCAAATTCAAAAAAAAAAAAAAATTCTCAAGCACCTTTGGAACTTCATTCTTTAGCATACCAAATTTGCTAAAGAAAAGTTTCCATTTTCAAAACCAAAGCAAAACAATTTTCTTAACATGTCTTTTAGAATCTTAATTAGCATACTCAAATTTTCTAAGTGAAATTTTCATTTCATAAAATTAAGTGGAACTTCATATTTAGCATACCATATTTGCTAAAGTAAAGTCTCCACTATCGATCAAAAATAAATCAAACCAAAAGGAAACACATTAGGATTTCCCTAGCATACCCAAATTTGCTAAGGATCTTACTTTTATAAAAAATCAAAATATCCAAAAACAATTGAAACACTTTAGGATCTTCTTACCATACTCAAATTTGCTAAGTATCCTATTTTCAAAAAGATCTTTCAAAAACACACTTAGGTTCTTCACCTAGCATACCTAAATTTGCGTTGTGGGAATTCCAATTTTCAAAATCAAACAACAATTCACAAAAAAAAAGAATAACTATTTTCAAACACTTCACTTAGCATACCCAAATTTGCTAAGTAAAATTCCAAATCAAAAAGTAAAACCAATTGACCCTTACTTTAACATACCCAAATTTGTTAAAGGAAAGGGTCCTCAAATCAAAATATAATTTCAAACATGAACCTATGGAAGCAAGCTTCTAAAAATATTTAAATCCATCTTTCAACATACCCAAATTTGTTGGAGTTAAATTCATATTCAAAATTCTTCTTTTCAATCAAACTTTTAAATCTTCTCTATTCCATTTGAACCCCACTAAACACTTCCAAGATGTTAGATGTGGGTTTAAATTTTCAATTCAAATTCAAAAATCAACAAAAAAAATCTTTTCCAAACTCATTTCCTATATTCTAGATTCTCAGCATCAATACAGCTACAGTTCAGTCTTTTAATTTTTGTAATTGATTTGAAATGGCAGGCTCGTAGAATTTTGTGTTCACTTTCCCTCATGGCATGGACTTAGCCTTTGACCAGGCTAATTTCCCCCGATTGGATCATACACACCTTATCCATTTTGGTTAGGAGATTTGAGGGAGTGAGGATCACATGTGAGGGCACTCCCCTCACAACTGTTAGTAGGACTGTGGTGGTCAGGTAGAAGCCTGTCATCCAGATTGATTTACCTTTAGAATTTGATATCTCCTCATTGAAGAGAAAAGCAGTGGTAGTCCCACCAGCTTCAGTAGTGATAGAGACAGCACCTGCGTGCCCCATGGTTTCCTGTGCTACCCTAGTGAGGGCTAGCACCCACTCTTTGGCACTCTGTAAGGGTAAGGCTCCTTTGATTCCAGAGATTTCCTCCATAGCCTTTGAGGTTGGGTCTAGTTCTCACTCTACTCATCCTACCTTGACACAAAGGAGAAATAAAAACTGCATGATCAAGCAATATCATACTAGGGAGGCCGCTATGCGATCAATAGTAGATGAGGTACCTACTTTAATCACCCCTTAGATTATAGTGAACTATTTCATCCTCTCTCTAGGTCAGATAGAGAGGATGCTATGATGATTTGTACTTCACCTCTACCATTGGTTCAGCATCATCCCTCTATTACTCGGAGTAGGAGGTCGTATGCCGGCCTTCGATAAGTCTTGCACCAGGTTGGCAGAGCTTACGGACGTTCAGAGTCTGAAGCATAATTTGATTTGATATCCATCATCCCCCGCAACTTGGGGAAACATATTCAATAGGAGAGGACCAGAGAGGTCCATACATCTATTCATAGCACTAGTAGGGAGAGGCAGAGGTATAGTCGCCAGTCGGTAGTTTTGCAGTCGTCGAATTTCCAACTCGGTGCACTACCCCTGCCGACCATATAGATAGCATCCTACTTACTGGGACCAATCATCATAGGAGGATAGCCCCTGTTCATAGAGAGTCGGTGGTGTTTCCACCTCCCCCCCCCCTCCATCACGGTTCACATCATAGCATCTCCAGTTCCATCAAAGGCCATATCCGGGGAGAAGCGTACCGCATTGGTGATATGGCTATGGTCGAGGGAACCTACTCCATCTACACTACCTACTGTGGTGAAGTCGAGCTCTCCCGCTTAACCTTCTGCTCTAGTGGTGGTGCGTAGGGAGTGGCGACCCCGAAGCATAGTGGTCATCCCTTCACCAACTCCACTAGTTCAGCAAGACATGGACATGGTAGCAACTATTATAGAGGTAGAAGATGATAGCCCAGATGCGTCGATGATAATCGAACCTCTTAGGAATGTCACCACTTTCATAGCTAGGGGACGTGAGTGTCTCTTCTAGTGAGTAGTCCTGGGATTGACTCGGCAACAGGGTGAGATGGTGCCTCTTAGTGCATGACAGTGATCACATCAGTCAGTCAAAATTATTTGTTCTAATTCAGATTGAGCATTCTCTAGAGGAGATAGTAGCACATTATATTGTAGAGAAGAAGGAGATTCTGGGGTATGATTGGTCAGATGAGGAGAAGGCTTCGATCCCAACAAAGATGATTTTTTGGGAGACTCAGCTAGGGGATACATGGTAGATACCAGGGGATCTCTCCTCAGGGAGCAACAGACCATGGAAGGTGATGAGGTTGCTCAGGAAGACATTGCCCAATCAACCCAACACCTTCGATATCAGTTGAAGCAAAATGATGAACAGATAGATAGGATGGTGAGGCAGCTTGAGGATTTATTGGAAGCACTTTTAGTACTTCAGAAACAAGCCCCAACAGATCATCCTACTTCAACTGACATTAGTCAGCAAGAGTTAGTTCATGTGTGCATGTCTTGGACCCAGCCAAGACCTTACCTCCCACTAAGCAAGGTAGCACTAGCATGTATAGGAAGGTAGTGGAAAGTACCCCCATACAAGAAAAAGACATTAGATCCATGGTTGAGTAGCAAGTGAAGGAAGCATTGGCTCAAGCCTAGGGAGGATCATCAGTTTTAAAGGGTAGACCTTACCCAAAGGAATTCGATGCAATCCAATATCCCAAGAGTTTCGTGCCACCTTCCATCAAAAGCTTTGATGGCAGTGAAAACCCAAGGAAGCATATAACACACTTCAGGGCTAGTTATTGTAACACGGTAGCAGTGACGCTTTGCTATTCTGCCTCTTTGTTAGTAGCCAAGCAGGGATTGCTTTCGATTGGTATGCTAAATTTCCCAATGGTTCAGTAAAAACATTTGCTGAGTTGGAGCAACTTTTTATCAAGAGGTTTGTTGGAGCTCAGCAAAGGGTTACTTTATGTGAATTCTTTATAGCACAACAACACCTTGGTAAGTCCCTTGTTGATTATATTTTCTAATGGTGTAACCTGAGTATGAAATGCAAGCCACAACTGTCTAAACAACATGCCATTGAGATTCTTTTAAAGAATATCCATGACCCGATCACCTTCATGCTTAAGGGCTTCACTATTAGAACATTTGAGAAGCTAATCAATAAGGTGGCTAGTCTACAAGGAGAGGCCAAACAATTGCCTTTTAAAGACTAGCTGCCCAAAGCAAAGCCATAGAAGGTTTATGAGAAGAAGCCTAGAGCTGTGATAGTGGTAAATAAGGGGAAGCAGCCTGCTAGAGATCAGTCTGAGAGACCACGACCTCAGCAGCCTTTGCTTCCACCTCCTTTACCACCACCGAGGCCTCCACCGTAGCCTCCGCCAAGATCACCTCTCCTGACCAACCGAGGGCACACACATGCATGTCAAGTAGCTATGGTCCACCTACTCATTTAGATAAGCTTAACAAACCTTATTCATTTAAGAGGGAGGTAATCATGAAGATCTTTAAGAATCTCTTAAAGAAGCCTAATTTTTAGCTACTTGAGCTTAGGAGACTAGAGGAAGTTGGAAAAATTCATGATCCTAACTTTTGCTCCTACCATCAGATGCTAGGCCATGTTTTGGAGGATTGCTTCACATTCAAGGACTGGCTTGAACATAGCTTCAATTCCGATGTTGTAGTCATCCCAAAGGAATACCTTGTGGAACAACCATCTAGTTCCATTAGGGTAATCCTTGGGGATACTTGTAATCCTTCCAAAACTAAAGAAGGTTGGGAGATTTCTTTATCCAAAACCTCTAAAAGATTATCCAAAAGATCAAGAAACTTTCATTGTAGGTTCCTAAGTCAGCTCAAACCTCCACATCAAGGAAGGTTTGCAAGTTACCAATGCCAACTCAGGGAAAGGGGGAGCTCAGTAGCAACAACATGTGTCAGCCCGAGATAGCCCAGTAGCACAACCACCGACCAAGTCCAGCCTCCAGCCTACAGTTGTAGCTTCCACACTAATGACTTCCTTCACTTCAGCTAGTTCTTCTTCTTCTACTAGGTGAACTCTTGTATCGATGGATAAAGGCATCAAATCTCTTACCCCACTCACTTTACTTGATTTCTACTTTGTACCTCCAAACAAATCTAAGAAATTGAAGAATAAAGCTAGATTGAATTACATCTATGTCACTTCTGATGGGTTGTTTACTTCTATTCTTAATGATAGCTCTTGAAGTCAAAATAACTATAACAATTTTGATCTTCCTCTTTATGATTCAGAGTTGGACTTCCCTGCTCTGAATACTATGGGTTTGCCTTTTTAGATAGACATGGAATCATTCAATTTCAAGGGTCTCATAGAAGAAGTTGTAGGTGAGCTTGATGCGCAGGTAGAACCTTCCATTACCCTACCACAAGAGATCACCAAAGTCCATCTTCATAGTGACAAGGTTCTACCTCCTAGGGCAGCACCTCAAGATAGAGGGAAACAAGTCATTTGTATAGAAGATCAAGAAGCTCCTCCACAGGATGGTCCACCCTTGGATATGCTTGCGGAGGATTAGCTCAAGGTGGACTACAATGTCCTCTCTCATCTAAGAAAGTTATCATCTAAGCTAAGCATATACGATGCCCTTGTCTTATGCAAAGACATAAGGGAATCACTAATTAAGGATCTCCTTGATCCTAAAATATGCTTAGCTCAGCTGACCGCTATAGGTGAGGAGGCACATTATACAAAAGAAGCTCAGGGGATCACCTTCACAGATGAAGATCTACTTTTGGGGACTTGGAGCACAACCATCCCCTCTACATCATAGTTGACATGGACAGGTCCAGACTTGCCAGAATTCTTATGGATCTGGGTGCATTGGTGAACATTATGAGTCTAAAGACTCTTACTTATTTGAGGATTGACATCTCCACACTTCGAGGAGATCAGATGATGTTGAGAGGATTCAATGAACAAGGTGAGCGGGCTTTAAGTTTCATAGTGTTACCTTTGGAGATAGGTGATTGGAAGATTGAAGCCAAGTTTTATATCATTGATTCAAATACTTTATTCACTATTTTGCTTAGTAGGCCTTGGATACATCAGAACAAAATAATTCCATCCTCCCTCCATCAGTGCATCAAGTTCAGAAAAGATAGGATTGAATACAATGTTAATGGAGATGAAAAGCCATTCTTAGTTAGAGAGGTTGAGATTTATGAGGATAAGACCTACTAACTTCCTTAAAACACCCTTTCTCGTGAACTTGGACAAAATTCAAATTCAAAAGCAAAAGAAAAAGAAAATGGAAATTAAAATCCAAATGAACAAGAAAGGAGAATTGAAGAAGAAATAGATCATATCACATTCCATCCACAGTTCATTCCATCATATGGACATGTGGGTAGGATGACTCAACCTCCACCAGGCAAAGGCAGAGGTAGAAATAGAGGTAGTTCCAGAGGTGGTAGACCCTCTGGTTGGCCATTAACTAATAGAGGTCATGTTCCATTTCATAGGAGTACCCCTACAATTCACATAGACTTGGAATCTAGCTCAAAGGATGAGTCTAATGTGATTAGTATACCAGCCAACCCCTCTTAGCAGGTTCCATTGGAGGTTACTTCCGATCTAGATATAGATGAAGATCGGGCCTTCAGACAATGCAAAGTGTTTGAATCAGGTTTATGTGAGACTATTAGGCAGCAGTTGGAAACCTTAGCTCTAACCTCACTTACATCTTAGAAAGTTGAAGGCTTAGTAGTTAAGGAAGTCCCTAAGTCTTCTAGTGATATGAAGTAGAAGAGATTCTTTTTGGGATCATCATCCTCAAGTCCTGAAGTTGATGTAGAACTTGAGGAGGATACATTTAAAGAATTAATGGAATTACCATTTGACTTTTACTCACATTGTGTTCATAATCTTATACAGAAAGGTTTAGTTCCTCATACTTGGTCTAGGCATAGGTCAGAGTACTTTGAAAAATAATGGAACAATACAGGTAGGGAAGCATAACCAAGAGCAGAACTAGGAATCGGTACAGTGGGTCTAGTCGATGATGAAGATTACTACTTAGTTATTACCAATCATTTGAAGTATGATAGGTTCTTTTCATAGACCCCCAACTTTTATGAGAATGTGTGTTTAGAAATCTCAGATGATCCAGATGATCTCCAAATCAAAGAGGCAACACCAAAATTTGAAGAGGAGATTCATTCAATACTTGACAAGCTTAAAGAAATCAACCTCGGGATAGAAAAAAATCTACGCCTGACATACATCAGTTCATTATTGAATGAAGAAGAAACCAATGACTTAGTTATGCTATTGACTGAGTTTAAAGACAACTTTGCATGGAGTTATGAAGAGATGCCTGGATTATCTCCAGAAGTAGCAGTCCATAAGCTAGCAATAGATCTTGACACTACCTCTATTAAGCAAGCTCCTAGAAGCATGCGATTAAAAATTGAACAACAGGTTATTTCTGAAGTCAAGAAATTGATCGATGTTGGTTTCATCAGGGAAGAGAATTATTCCACCTGGTTAGCTAGTGTCATCCTAGTTAAGAAGAAGAATGGACAAATTCACATATGCATTGATTTTAGGGACTTAAACAAGGCATGTCCTAAGGATGAGTTTCCTCTTCCTATACCAGAATTAATGGGGGACATCGCCTTATCTTATGTAGTGTTCTCTTCAATGGATGGGTCATCTGGTTATAACCAAATCAAGATGTGTCTTAAAGATGAAAGAAATATTGCTTTCTGAACCCTGATCAGAATCTTCTATTATAGGGTCATGCCTTTTGACCTTAAAAGTACCGGTGCTACATACCAACGAGCCATGACTCAGATATTCAACGAACTCATCCATCATCAGGTTGAGTGCTATGTTGATGATCTAGTAGTCAAGAGCAAACAAAAGGAAGACCACTTCTTTGACTTGAGAGTAGTTTTTGAATGGTTGAGATAATATATCCTCAAAATGAATCCCCTGAAGTGTGCATTCGGAGTAGTTTGTTGTCCGATACTGGGGAATAAAAATAGATCCAGTGAAGATCAAAGCTATCTTAGAAATTCCACCTCCTAAGAGTTTTACTCAACTCAGATCCTTCCAAGGATGACTGGCATATGTAAGATGCTTTTTCTCCAACCTATCGGGGAGATGCAAGCCATTTTCAGCACTTGTCAAAAAGAATGTCAAGTTCAAGTGGGATGACAAGTTCCAGCATACCTTTGAAGACATCAAGCAGTATTTGGTGAAGCCGTCAGTTCTAGCAGCCCCTATGCCGGGCAAGCCACTCATTCTCTACACTGTTGCATTGCATGACTCTCTCTTGGCACTCTATTGGCCAAAGCCAACAACGAAGGGAAGGAGAATGCTCTGTACTACCTCAACCATCATCTTATTCCTATATAAGTGAACTATCTACCTATTGAGAAACATTGCCTAGCTTTAATCTTTTCTTCCCAAAAGCTATGACATTATATGCTTTCTCATAAGGTGAACTTGATCCCTAGAACAAATCTGCTATAATATCTCATGACATGGCCAACGCTATCTGGATGTTTAGCATGATGGTTCATGATTCTCTTTCAATTTAATATGAAATTCATACCCCTTCGTGTGGTAAAATGATAGGCACTAGCAGAATTCTTAGTAGCACACCTACTTCTTGTTGATTCTCTACTTAATGATGATCTCCTTTTCACACAAAGGGGAACCACCACGTTCTATTCTCTCAGAAAAGGCAGGGGTAAGAATAGTTCTTTTAACTCCAAACTGCGATGTGAGGAGATTCTCATACTATCTTTCCAACCCCTACACCAATAACGAAGTCAAGTATGAGGTTTATATTGCTGCTCTGAAGTTAGCCATCACAATCAGTGTCAAGAGAATTAACATCTTTGGGGATTCTTAGTTGATCATCAACCAGATTGTTGAGTCTTACAAGTTTCTCAAACCCAAACTTTGTCATTACCATGAGTATACCATGAAGCTGTTAGCCCAGATTCCTGAAGTCACCATCTACAAGGTTCCTTAAGCAAAGAATGTAGTAGCAGATGCTTTGGCCAAACTTTCCAAAGATTTGGCATGTATGGAAGATGAGTCCATTTCAATAAGGGTCCAAAATAGATAATTTCTATCCCTTATTAATGTTGAACTCATTGAGAGACTTTCTCTTGAAGGGGAGGTTATCATTTCCAAAATGGATAAGAAGCTAGATTGGAGGCAACCATTTATAGATTACTTGAACACTGGCAAACTGCCTCAAACAAAGTCACAAGCCCATCAGGTGAAATATAGAGCTCTCTCCTATGCTCTCACTGATGGCATGCCGTGCCACTGGTCCTTTGACCAGATATGGTTATGCATTTTAGACAAACATGAATTTCGTGGCATTATAATCGAGGTACACTCAGATCTATAGGGAGCACATCAATCCTATCTGAAGATGAGGATGAAGATCAACAGACTAGGATACTACTGGCCTTTGATGATTACATACTGCATTGATTTAGCTAGGAGATGTCATTAGTGTCAGGTACATGATGTGGTCCTCCACGAACCACCCAACATTCTACACCCTACATTAGCCTCATGGCCATTCAAGTGTTGGAATACTGACATTGTGGGTCCGATCGATCCTCATCTTCCAAGGGGAATCGATTCTCCTTAGCTGCCACCGACTACTTTTCCAAGCGGGTGGGAGCCATCCCACTCAGAGAGGTCATAACTCAGCACGTGCTTCAGTTTTTTAGGAACCATATCGTATATAGGTTCGGGGTTCCTCGATGAATTATTTTTGATAATGGTACTATATTCAAAAGCACCAAGATTAATAGGTTTGCTAGAAGACATGAAACAGATTGGAGATACTCCACCATCTACTACCTAAAGCAAATGGCTTAGTAGAAGCATTCAACAAAATTATCATCCAAATACTAAAGAAGACTCTTGATGATAACAAGCAGCAGTGGAATAAGTAGTTGGTTGAAGCCTTATGGGCTTACCGCACCATATACCCAACCCCAACTCAATCTGCCCCATTTTTCTTAGTGTATGGGTCCAAAGATGTTCTACCTTTAGAAGTTTAACTTTCATCACTAACGATAGCATTAGGTAGCAAGATCAATGCAGAGTAGAATGCAAAGTTGTAGTTAGAAGAGCTCGAAGGTTTTGAGGAGAGTCACCTATGAGCATGCCAAACCTCGAGTTATACATGGCCAAAATGGTTCAAGCTCACAACAAGCTGGTCCGCCCTAGGTCTTTTCGAGTAGAAGAACTTGTGTTAGTCCTAAGGAGACCAATTATTGCCCATCGAAAGATGGGAGAAAAGTTTGAACCCACTTTGGAAGGCCCCTATGTCATAGAGATGGCCTACCAAGGAGGATCTTATCAGCTTATTGATTGTAAAGGGGAACTCCCAATGCTTCCAATTAATGGGCTCTATTTGAACAAATATTACCCATGAACATCATGTTTGAAAACAAATCTATCAATCAACAAAAATCTAATTCCATTTCATCAAAATCTTCTCTTCTTTCGAAGCATTATTTTCGTGTCTTATGAATTAATCGTAATGTGTTTAGGGTATGGTTTAAGAGTCCCCTAGTGGCATCCTATCCCTCTTTCATAACACAAACACAAAATAAATACAATCTCTTGACGCTATTAGAATCAGTGTTAGAGAACCCAATATGCATCCTATTTTGATTAGCACAACTAAGTTAGGGGTGAGAGAACCCCAACGACATCCTTTCTTAGTAGGAATTCTCATTTTCCATCCATGGTACCATTTCATTAAAATCTCTACCGTGTTTAAGGTAGGTGTAAGAGTCCCCTAGAGGTGTCCTATTCCTTTTAACACATGCACTACAACAAACATAAATTTTTTTATCTCGAGCTATTTTGATGTGGGAGCAAGCCCCTTATGACACTCACTCATTAGCTGCTCTAGGTTGGTTCTACATGCTACCTCACTAGTATGTCACCCTAGTGGTCACTTATTAGAAGATGTGAGTCCCCATGATTTCTTCCTAACTTGACCACTGCAAACCAATGAGCACTTTGTTAGTATGATAGTCTTTAATTCCTAGCAAGTATGCTACCTCGTGTTGATTTTATTTAAGAAGATTTGAGTCCCTGTTCTTTTCTTTTGAACAAATCATCATGATCTAACTAGGTTGAGTATATTTGAGGTTTAGGATAAGTCCCCCAGAGGCTCATTTCTTCTTGACTACATTTGAGTCAATATAAGTCCCCCAATGGCATTTACTCAGTAGTCTCCCTAGGTCGGATGACACCTGTCTAGTTGAAGACAGACTATCCCAGCAATCAGTTCTGCTATAAGAGAATGTGAGTCTCTGAGCTTTCTTCGTAGGCTAATTATTTCAAACTGACAGGCACCTTAGGTTGGTTGATGTTCCCTATGCTAATAGCAACTCACCCAGTGGATACATCACTCTTGGAAGATGTGAGTCCCCGCGCTTTCTCTTTGAGTTGGCCGCCAAATACCTATTTAATATATGACTAGCCATGTCATCTTCTCCAAGATTTTGGATTAAGCCCTTAGCGGCCCCATCTCCTGTGGGCACTCTATTTGGATCATGTACTTTGCGACCCATTTAGACACTACCTGGGTTAATTTTGGATTGGACAGTCCCCTTTTCTTACCATTATGGTTGGAGAATTTGTTCAGCGGTTGCAGAGATTCTCCCTTGGTTCAGTAAATCTGATATAGGTCTAGATTGATATAATCTCCTTCACAGTTTTATCACTCATAAACTAACAGGGTCAATGATAAACAAACTAAACAAACAAACAAAAAAATATTCGCTTATGATTAGGAATTCAAGCCCCTAAAGGGCCCCTTTTCCCAAGCTAACATCCTATCTTTATCGCAGTGTCAGTAGAACTCCCGATAGGAATTGCCTGACTACCTGAGTTGAGATAAAGTCCTTGGGTCAGCACTCACTCCGTAGTCACCCTTAGGTCAGGTTCAATCCATTTTTTCTAAAGCAGATTACCCCGACAGTCATTCCATTTTGGAAGATGTAAGACTATGACGCATTCTTCCTAGCATGATTATCACAAATTGACGGGCAGACCTAGGTCAGGTTTAATTTATTTCCCAAAACAACCGATCACCCTAGTGGTCTTTTGTAGTGGAAGATGTGAGTTCCCGAGCTTTCTTCCCTTTAATTGATCATTGCAAACTGAAAGGTACTCCTTTGATCAAATAGTTCTCCCATCGGTCGGGAAGCTACTCCCTTTAGTTCAGTAAATCTAAGATAGGCCTAGGCTGATATAAGCACTTTCTCAGTGTGATCCATTGTAAACCAACAAAATCCATCAAAAAAATCTAAAAATGTAATTAATATTGATTATATTATAGTTGATCAAAGTCCCCCAGTGGCATTCACTCAATAGTCAGCTATAGGTTGGGTTCAATCTGTTATCTAGTTAATAGATTACCCTAGCAACTGATCTCTACTATGCTTTCTTCCTAGTACAATTGTTGCATACAGAAAGGCATCCCTTTGGTTGGCTAGTCTTATTATGTGTTTAGTAGAATACCCCTTTGGATTAGTAAATCTGAGTTAGGTCTAGGCCTCCATGGCTACTACTCAGTGCAATCCATCACAAATTAACAAGGTCCATCTTAAAATCCCAAATCTAAAAATGGAAACAAATTCAACCCTCTTCCCCAGTGGAAATTTCTCCTCTGTGAGACTTAAATCAAATCAAACCTCTCATCCCTTTGTGGATGACTTAAACCTGCTCCTCTAGTGGAAGGTTCACACTCTATCCCTTAGTGGATTCCCCCCTCTCTTATATCTTGGATATACGTAGAGTCACATTGCACTAAGTTCTGGATTTTTTCTATGCCTTGGGATAAGGATAGATTGTTTCTGTTAGTTCTTGTGAGCTTTCAATTTTGTTGATCATGTAGGTCAACCCCAGTACATGCGATGTTCCTTGTCAGTCACACCACACCTATTGGGCACCCTTTCTTGACCTCATTTTTAGAATGAGCTCAAAATCGCTCCATCTTAGACATAGGACTTCTATTACACTCAACCTAGCCCTAGAGACTTAGAAGAGTTAGTCATAGGAATAGGTCATGCCTTAGGGGTGTTAGGAAAATTTTCTTACCCTTAGTTAGTTCCACTCCTCACCTTTCTTCCTTCAAGTCAAACTCCAAATCAAACTTATTTTCTCCAAACTCAAATCAATGTCACATGATTGAAATTCATGATTAAAACCCATGAATGAAATTCCTAATTCCAAATCTTTCTTAAGTACTTAATCTTCTCTTAAGGACTTAGCCTAATAATGATCAAATCAATTAAAACTCATGAAATTTTCTCATAACTCATTTATATTCTTATTTATATTCACATAAATAAATGAAATATAAATTCAAATCAATCAAACTAAATCCAAAATTCAAATTCCCAATTCAAAATCAGTTTTTTAATCCTTAATTTCCCTCTAAAGGACTTATCCAAAATCACCTTCAAATAAATTCAAACTCATGAGATTTTCTCATAACTCATCTATATTCTCATTTATATTCACATATATAAATGAAATATAAATTCAAATCAATCAAACTAGACTCAAAAATCCAATCCAAAACTCCAAAATTTCGTAAATCCTTTAAATTTCATCTTAAGGATTTAGCTTAGATCATGATCAAATCACTTCAAATTCATTAAATTTTCTCATGACTCATTTATATTCTCATTTATATTCACATATATAAATGAAATATAAATTCAAATCAATCAAACAAAACTTAAAAATCAAATCCAAAACTCCAAAATTTCTTAAGTCCATTAAATTTATTCTTTAAAGACTTAGCCTAGATCATGATCAAATCATTCCAAATTAATGAAATTTTCCCATGACACATTTATATTCTCATTTATATTCACATATATAAATTAAATCTAAATTTAAACAATCAAAACTAATTCCAAAAATCAAACTCAAATCCATTCAAAATCCAACCTAAGCCTTTCAAGTCAAAATCTTGGACTTAGCCAAATCAACTTCAAATCAAGCCAAACTCTTGATTTTTTTCTCATGATTCAATCATTCCTACAATCATGAATCCAAATATAATTTGAAAATTCAATCACTAAACCAAAACTCAATTCAAAAATCAAGCCAAAATCCATTCATGTTCTTCCATGGAATATGAAATTATCAAATGAATCGAAACCCATTTGTCTTCAAACCACTTGCAAATGGATTTATATTTCAATCATAAGTCCATATACAAATTCAATTAAACTCAAATCAAGCTTTGACCAAGTCATTTGACCAACTTAGGCTCACTTGACCCAAAATGACCTAAAGTACCCCTCATGAGCCAAATTTTAGTCCTAACCAAATTGGATTGAGTCAAACTCACATATGCCTCTCATAGTGATCAACAATCATCATGAGATGATCAATCAATCAAATTGGGTCAAACCAAGTCAAACATAAGGGTTGACCAAGTCAATACTTAGCCAAAATGAAACCTAACATAGCCAAAATCCACCATAAACCAAATTGACTAAAACCATTGATCTAAGTTCATTTATGAACTATGTTTGAACTTGACGAAGATAACATTTGAGCCTAACCTTGCCTAATTGGCCACTTGACCCAAGTTAACCCAACTTGGCCTAAAAAGTCAAAATGTGTAAAAACTTGATCTAAGACAAATTGATTGAAACCAATAGGTCAAGTTTATTCGCAATCACTTGTTGAACATGATCAAAGCCTCAATTGGCCAACTAGACCTAACCTAGCCCAATTGGCCTTGAACCCAACTTGACCTAAAGGGTCATGTTGAGCCAAATTCAAACTTAACCAAAATTGATTGGAAACTGTTGGTTTTATTTTTCTCTTTATTCAGAATAGAGAAAAGAAATGACACCATGTAGAGTTTAAAAATATTTTATTTAGATGATCAAATACAACATTAAGGAATACACATATTATCTCAAAAGATAAACATGCTTTCTTGTAATGGATTCAATCATTTCAATAAAAGACTCCTAAGGCTAACGGGTCATTCGTGTACCAAAATATTTTTCCCTGAACTACATAGAAAAGTATAACAGGGTCAATTTTATCACGGGATCCGGTTCCCTATAAAGGCAAGCCTCATAGTTAATTACATCTTAGGAAGGGTCTCTTCCTAAGAATACTCTTGATTAAAGAAATAAGTGGTTATTATTAAAGATTACTAAGGTAGCTTTCAAGAATTGATTTTGGAAATTCAATTGGGAGAGGTCCAAATTGGAGAGAGTTATTTTTAAGATTCAAATGGGAAAAAGTAAGAAATGTCTATTAATACTGGGGTTCCCAGTAGACATTTCACCTATCTTATGATTGGATTTCAAATTTGGGATTTAATTTTAGATTTCAAGTTATCATTTTCTTAGAAATCTAGGACGTAGATTCCAGCTGCACAAGATTGCAGAAATGCCTAGGGTTGAAGACTTATTCTTAAAAGGATGCTTCAAAACCTAGTCTACAGGTGCTTCTTAACACATGTCAGATGCTCGACCTAGTTCTATTTTTTGGGAATCATTGGTCATTCTCTTCACTTGAAGGAACTAACCTATCCCTAACTCTTCTGGACTTACAACCACTGAGAAGGCGTAACACCACCTAATGCATTTTAAAATCATGAGGCTAAGTCATATGAATGCAAGATGGTCTTTAATTTTAGGAAAGAAATCTATGAACCTAGACTTACTCCCTAACCCCTAAGATTATGTAGGGTATGAAGATGTACTTAAATAATGCATATTTTTCAAATTTTATAATTTTGACTCAAGGTTCATTTTAGGCCATAGAATGCAATTTATGCCTAATGCATGTAATTAGAAAAGATTATGGGCCAAATCAGAATAGAAGAAGGTGTACTTCCATCAAGCTCTCAAAGGTCAAACTAGGTAAAGATAGAATTCCTTCATTAATCAAGAGTGAAATAATATGATTATGCATGAAATCCAGCTAAGGGGTTGCTACATATTTTATCTTGATTTAATACCTAGGCTTTTATGTGAATATTATGAGTTGTATTTATTTTTATGTTTTAGTTGATTTAGTTGGGTAGAAAATTTAGTTTATCCTATGAGACTACGTCCAGGCATACATCACAGTATAAACATAGCACAGAAAGAAACCTAAGAAAAGCATGTTGTTTCTATTGTGCACCCAAAATAAATCAAGCCAAATTAAATTATATAAGAAAAGGCCAATCATCTGCTATACACCCGAAGAAAGAAAAATGGGCAGTCGAGTTCTGCACTTATACAACCCAACCTAGAACTACAAGTTTAGATCTATGGGTCTTCTTTCCTGGAAAGTCTCCTTCTTCAGAGACATCCATAGGGCTTCACAGGGGACCACTGCACCATCTCCTGGTTGGGTCAACTCCTGCTAATCCTAGACCCTATAGATCCTAACCTAATTCTAAGCTCAAATTTACATTTAAAATTTAAAAGAAATCCTAAGCCCTGCAAAATAGATGTTAGGAAATACACACAGCACACCAAGCAGTTTATATTTTACAAGCATACGGGCTTAACATCAGTTGCTTGCCAAGCCCATCTGTCTTATGGACTGTGTTAAGGAATTTTTAGCACTTGCAAGCAAACAATAATTTTATGATTTATTTTTTACAACGATCCCTTTAACACAGTCCCCTACAAAAAATAATGTTAAATCTAGAAAAAATGCCCTAACATCCAGTCTAACGAACAAACAAGCCTAAACATCCAGTCTAAAGTAATACACCACACAGACATGTGAAGCACAACATAACATATCACAGGAGATTAAAAGAAAATCACAGAATGATCTAACCTAGATCTAGGATCCGTGGCCTAAATAATCTAGTGTGTGTAGAAGTGGGGTTTGTGTGGTAAGTCTTTACTAGGCCTTTAAGTTTAAGTTTTGAAGTTTGAAATTTGAATTAGTTTAATTTTTACCATTGGTTGGTTTCATATTAATTTAATTAAGTTCAATTATTATTCTGATGTTCATTATTTTGATTTAATATTATTAAATTAAAATTTTATAATTATTTTATTAAAGTGTAATTAATTTATTTAATTTAAGGGTTAACTCACAAAAAATTTTAATTTCATTTTATTTCAGAGAATTAAATCCCCAAAAATTTACCTAAGGTATGTTTTAAGCTTAATTTCATTTCCCCAAAGTTTCAAATTAATTGGATTATTAATTTAAGAGTAATTAAAGTTTAATATTTTAAATTAAACTTAAATTAAGGAAACATAACCCAATAAAAATTGGGGATTTTAATTTCTATGGATTCCACTCATCCAGACGAATCCATAGAGCTTTTATTTATATTTTTTTGATTTTTCTTTGATTTATTATGAGTTTTTGAAGTTTTCTGAAATTTTTAAATTCCTTAAACCGTTAGTTAACATTTTTTTAAGTAAACGGGCCCCACGTGATTTAACTAAATTGAGCGGGATTAGTTTTGGACCGTACGATCAAAGATCGAACGGTTGATATCGATCCCACAGTTTAGCGGGATCGAGCTGCGTGTCACATGCGGGTTGATTCGGCGTGATGATCCGGGACCGTCCGATCGCGGATCGGATGGTCCAAATCATTCCCGCAGTTCCTAAAAGGGATTTAATCAGAATTAGCAGCCTAGATCTGGACCATCCATCTCTTTTTAAAAGAAACAGACGGTCATGATTTTGTCTCTCCCGATCTCTGCGGGAGCGGAGGACCGTCCAACTTGTTTTGCTAATAACTTTTGATCTACGCAACCAAATTGGATGATTTAAAGTGCTACATGATCATTGAAAGATCCTCTTTCAATCCATATGGCTTGATCTTAGTGGAAAACAACCCTTGTATAGAAATGATCAAGGCCAAAATCTTTAAATAAAAATAGGGGTTGTTAGTGGCATACCTCAATTTAGGGAGCTTTAGATGTTGAAATCAATTCACTAGCTTTGTTTCTTCAAGGGAAAGTCTTGCTCTAGAAGAATTGAGCTAATTCCTTGTGGGTTGATCTCTTGCCCAAGCTTTAGATTGAATTTTTGGTTTTGGTGTTCCCAATGGTTGAGAGCACTTGGAGGGAAGGGGATTTTGTTGAGCTTCGGATTTGGTGTATAAGAACTTTGCTTGGTTTGAGGGAGTGTGTATATCTTTGTTTCCTGATGGTCGAAACTTTTTATGTTCTCTCCTTTTTTTTATCTTCTCTCCTTGGTTGGCTTTTCTATGCTTGATTGCACCTTCACTTGAAGTACCATCTTTGATTAGAAGGTAGTATGGGATGAGGATAGAAAAAGTGGAAGAAAAATTGGCATTTTTCTTTCTTCCCATTTTCCATTTTTTAATTCTCTCTTTTATTTATTTTGCTTTTATTATTTCCATGCAATATGACATTATCATCTTAGTTTGAATTAAAGTATGATATGCTCAAATTAATCTCAAAATAGATTTGAGATTAGATTTAATTGCATTTGAGTTTTCTTAGGGATTTGAGATTAACTTTTTCCTTTTGAATTTGTTTAGTTTATTTTTTTTAATACCATATTGTAATTTTATGATCAATTGCATTATGATTTAATTAAGCCATTTAATTTGATTTTAAATTTAATTTCAATTTAACTCATTTAGCTTAAAGTGGGTTAGGTATGATTTCAAATGAGTTCAAGTGATCAATTTAAATTCAAATGAAATGGGTTTTCTTTTCTTCATTTTAATTTGATTTATTTGAGTTACTCCAAATTGAAAATTTGGATTGATTCTACCTATATCAAATAGGTTAGAACAAACTCAAAAAGATTTTCTAGGACACTAGGTGAGGTGTCCTAAACATTGAATTAAGAAAATCCTATTTGAGATTAGGATCTCTTAAGTGCTAAATTAACCTCATTCAAAAATGAGGTCAACAAATGGACCCCCAATATGTGTAGTGGATTAATTAGAATACACTGGACATATTGGTGTTGACCAGATTGATTAACTCGAGGTTTTAATTCATGATTTTGTTTTTTTTATTTAAAATTTTATTATTATTATTATTATTATTATTATTATTATTATTATTATTATTATTATTATTATTATTATTTATTTATTTATTTTGATTGTGAAAGATAGGTATATGAATACTTATCTTTGCTTTGAAGTGTGACTCATGTGGTTAGCTAATAAGATGGGGGCTTTTAAGGACGTGATCCATCCTAGTTAGCTGAAGAGAGAAGAGGGGTCTTAAAAGACATGATCCAATCCTCAAAAGCCATGCTGGGGAAAAGAGGCTTGAAATGCTTGATCCTAATCCACAACTCTTTGACTACTAAACAGGGGTCACATGGACTTGATCCTATTTAAATAGCTTTAAAGAAATGAAGCCTTTAATGGCTTGATTCCATTCTTTAGAAGATTGAATAGGATGCCAACTGGGGACTTATTCCTAATGATTAGAAAGAAGGCTGATTGGGGACTTATATCTTTAAGCTATTAGAAAGGGGTAAAGACTTAATCCAATCTAATTTGCCTATGTAGCATGAAAGGGGCCTTGATGCTACATGAAGGTAGGAAAGGTGCCACGAAGGGCTTGCTCCCAACCTAACAGGCATTTTTTATGGGAATGGTGCCACGAAGGGCTTGCTCCAAACATAGAAAGGACATGAGAAAGGTGCCACAGAGGGCTTGCTCCCATCCCAAGTCATGTATAGGAAAGGTGCCACGAAGGGCTTGCTCCCAACCTACACAGGCATTTTTATGGGAATGGTGCCATGAAGGGCTTGCTCCAAACCCAGAAAGGACATGAGAAAGGTGCCACAGAGGGCTTGCTCCCATCTCAAGTCAGAATAAGGGCTTGCTCTCAACCTACACAGGTATTTTTTATGGGAATGGTGCCAGAAAGGACTTACTCCAAACCCAAGAAGAACATGAGAAAGGTGCCACAGAGGGCTTGCTCCCATTTCAAGTCATGTATAGGAAAGGTGCCAAGGGCTTGCTCCCAACCCACACGTGTATTTTTTTATGGGAATGGTGCCACCTAAGGGCTTGCTCCAAACCCAGGAAGGACATGAGAAAGGTGCCACAGAGGGCTTGCTCCCATCTCAAGTCATGTACAGGAAAGGTGCCACAAGGGGCTTGCTCCCAACCTACACAGGTATTTTTTTATGGGAATGGTGCCACGAAGGGCTTGCTCCAAACCCAAGAAGAACATGAGAAAGGTGCCACAGAGGGCTTGCTCCCATCTCAAGTCATGTATAGGAAAGGTGCCACGAGGGGCTTGCTCCCAACCTACACAGGTATTTTTTTATGGGAATGGTGCCACGAAGGGCTTGCTCCAAACACAAGAAGAACATGAGAAAGGTGCCACAGAGGGCTTGCTCCTATCTCAAGTCATGTATAGGAAAGGTGCCACAAGGGGCTTGCTCCCAACCTACACAGGTATTTTTTATGGGAATGGTGCCACGAAGGGCTTGCTCCAAACCCAGAAAGGACATGAAAAAGGTGCCACAGAGGGTTTGCTCCCATCTTAAGTCATGTATAGGAAAGGTGCCATGAAGGGCTTGCTCATAACCTACACAGGTATTTTTTTCATGGGAATGGTGCCATGAAAGGCTTGCTCTAAACCCAGGAAGAACATGTGAAAGGTGCCACAGAGAGCTTGCTCCCATCTCAAGTCATGTATAGGAAAGGTTCCACGAGGGGCTTGCTCCCAACCTACATATGTATTTTTTTATGGGAATGGTGCCATGAAGGGCTTGCTCTAAACCAAGGAAGGACATGAGAAAGGTGCCACAGAGGGCTTGCTCCCATCTCAAGTCATGTATAGGAAAGGTGCTACGAAGGGGTTGCTCCCAACCTATACAGGTATTTTTTTTCATAGTAATGTGCCACGAAGGGCTTGCTCCAAACCCAGGAAGGACATAAGAAAGGTGCCATAGAGGGCTTGCTCCCATCTGAAGTCATGTATAGGAAAGGTGCTACGAAGGGCTTGCTCCCAACCTACACATGTATTTTTTTTATGGGAATGGTGCCATGAAGGGCTTGCTCCAAACCCAGGAAGGATATGAAAAAGGTGCCATAGAGGGCTTGCTCCCATCTCAAGTCATGTATAGGAAAGGTGCCATGAAGGGCTTGCTCCCAACCTATACAGGTAGTTTTAGATGAGGAAAAGGGGTGAAAGTGACTTATTCCTAATCCTTAAAGTTTTGACTAATAAGAAAGAGTCTCAAGGACTTAATTCTTACTTGATTAGTCAAACTTGATGAAGAGGTGATGGAAGGTTTACTTCCATTTCTTGATTGCACTAATACTCCTCATACATGAAGAAGTTTAGTTAATGAGGTTTCAAAGAGTTGGAATTTATTTTTGAGGGAAGACTTGGGTATATTTTGGACCCAATGCTTTATTATGCCATGAGCATAGAAATTCATCATTTTCCTTTTTATATCTCAAAGTTACAATGAACCATGCTAGATGTCTAATTCATTAAAGGCAAGACATCATAGTGTAATAACCTGAGAATTTTACCTCTTTGAGCTTGCATATGACTGTGTAGTTCTTTAGGCATTAAGAACTAAAGTCAACCAGTGCTTCTCAAATGAAATTTCATTTTATTTTTGTTTGAACATGTATTTTATTTTTACTTTGTTGACATGAATCAACAGCTTATAATACATTCTCTTGGATTAAATGAAGATCAATAGATTCCTTTAAAGCTTTCTAAAGTGAATGAGAATCAAGATAATCTTTTGGATTCTCATAGAGACATAAATTTCTTATCCCTAATCAATAAGGGGATTGAAAGAATTAACTTATTAGAGAAATTTAGATTCTCCTGATAAGTTTGAAATTGAATTTCTTTAGTTGATTTATTATTATAGGAAATGAAATCTCATAATTGTCTTTGATTAATTTCTTATTTTTGCATTTTTTATCCTTCTACATTTTACTACAAGGTCTTTGAAATTACTTCAAAAGTAAATTTTAAGACTCTAAATATAGTAACAGGATTGTTCTTCAAATCATATTGAAGTATCTTTTATTTTATTTTTTTTTGACAAGATTTTCAATATAACCCTCTACCTAATTGAAAGTGGGATTATAAGAAATCTTGATCATGACCCTTTTTGTTAAATTGCCCCAATATGTTGAGACTGAATGATATGACTCTATAACAGAACATTCTTATAAGGATTCTGAATGCCATATCATATGCTTTCAATTCCTTTTTTTTATAATTGTCTTGATTTGACAATTTTTAGATAAGTTATCCTTAAGAAGGATAATCTTATGCATAAAAATCTTTTGATTTGAAAATGAAATATGGGTAATATGAACCCATTTTCAAGGTAAAAATTCTACCCTAGTCCCAAGATGTGGGTCATATAATGATGTTAGCTAACTAAGAAGAATATTTTCTTCTTATGTAGAACCATCATTTTCTAACTTTTAATTTTAGCAAAATTTTACTTTTTTTTTTGGAATTTGACCATAGTCATGAAGGGACTTAATTTATTGAAATGTCATCAAGCTTAAGTTTATGGACCGCTACATCTGGAGATCATTTCAATTTTATTTCTAGATAAAGTAGTCTTTAAACCCAAACGATAGCTTGATCAAATCTTCGATAGCTAACTCATTAAATAGTTAGATCATTAATATCAACTTATTAATTATGGAAGTGGATTTTTCTTCAAATTCTGAGGGTGCATCCCAAACTTGAAGACTATATTAATCTCCAGACACATCTAAACAACATTGATGCAATGTGCTAGATTACCTTTTGAAAAGAAAGTTAGGACCCAAACTACTTAAGCTTTTTAACTTGCAATGGCTCTATAATTCCATAACTTTTCTTATCTATGGTTATAGGCCACTTACAATGGAATCAGAGTATACTCAATGAGACCTTTGCCATACAAAGAATATGGACTTCTAGAAAAGAAGATCCACTATCTTTTCTATTAACCTGCCAAGCGAGCTCACCCAATCATGGCAAAGGCTAAAATGACAAAGTATGAGATATCTGCTTATTTTTGTTCAGCTAGGGATAATTTTAGACTTCTAACCCTACCACTTCATCTTGATGTGGAGAAGTTTGAAGTTAAAATATCCATTTACCTTGGGTGTCTTTTGCTTCATTTGAAATCAGAATACACTCAATAGAATCTTTGTCATTCAAAAGATATAGTCTCCTGGAAAAGAAAATCTACTATCTTTTTATTTAACCTGCCAAGCGAGCTCACCCAATCATGGAAAAGGCTAAAATGACAACATGAGATATCTGATTATTTTTATTTAGCTTAAGAAATTTTTGACTTCTAAACTTACTACTTCATTTTGATGTGGAGGAGTTTAAAGTCAAAAATGTCTACATGCTTAAAAATTTTAGACTTCATCCTTTTGCTCTTGGATATAGTCCTTCCATTCCTTTTCTTTTCTTTCTTTTTTATTTTCTTTTAGAAATATTCTGATTTCATTTCTTTATGAAAGGTTACATTTGGTAATTTTCCTAATTACAAGATTCACTTAGAAGATAAATATATTTGACTCATTCTTTATGAAATGACTCCACTAAATGATTTGCTAGGAAATTTGATGTATTTGACTTTTTTTTAAATACATCATTTGATAGACTTTTTGATATGATTCAAGTCTTTGCTTGATTGATCATATATTATGATCCAATATTTTTATTTCTTTTTCATCTTTTCATGGAATAACAAATATAGCAAAGCCATTTAATATTGATAGAAATGACTTTCTAAAGATGTCACACTTGTTGAATTCAAAAGTATTTAGTGGAGTGAGTCATTCAAGATTGGCATAATGACATCCTTGAAAACTAAACACTTTTGAAATCAAAATTTTCTATTGGAATCAATTATTTAGTGAGGTCATTTAGGAGTAGCTGAATGATATTCCTAAAGACTCAACACTTTATGATGGATATGAACATCCTTCAATAATCAGTATGTTTCTTCTTCTTTTTTCTTTTCATTTGATTCCTTTTTATTCTCTTTTTTTATTTATATTTTTTTCTTTTTTTTTGGGCTGGATAGGACCATCCAAGAGCATTTAAAGATGTTTCATGAATTCCTAAGTTGCTCTTTTTCATGTTTGAATTTTGGCTTCAACCAACAATGTGATTTGAAATTAAGTTCTTTTTCTAAGTTGAGATTTTAAGATTGAATTTTCATGATGATGAAAACTACTTTCTTTATTTGACTGAATTTATATGGCATCAACTTATCAAAGCTTGATTAGAATTAGCCTATATAAATTCATTCTTATGTTTATATTTGATATTGACTGATGCACCCGGATCAACATATATTTTGGAGATTTTCTTTTTTTAAAATTTCCACATTGACTAAGATGTTAATAAGTTCTTAGTAGTCTATCTTTATCATAGAAGATAATCCTATAACTTCTTTATGGTGGAATGCCACATCAGGAAGTTGCTTATAGTTAAGTAAGGAAAATTACATGATTATGTAATGCCTTGATTTACTTTTGCTTCTTTCTTCATCATTTTTTTAATTTCATATTTCATTTTATTTTATAACGAGCATTATGATGCTTAATTTTGCAACTTCTATGATAGGCAAAACATCATATTTTGAAGATGATTTATTTTCCATTTCTTTTCAATGTCATTTGAGGTGGTATGACTCTACCATTTTGAATTTTAATTCAAGAATTTCCCTTTTTATATGAAGGGAAGGTAGGTATAACTCTATCCTCAATAGATCAAAAGATCTCATTATCTATTCATTTATAAGATCATCATTTAAAAGAGGACCCTCTAGGGTAGATGATGTGCTATCAAAAAGTCAAATTTTGACTTGCATTCTTTTATAGCACATATAAGATTAAAGGTAAGCTCAGCTTGCAATGGACTCTTTGACCACCATACTTAATATTAAGATAATGTCAAATATGTCATAAGACATTGCAAAGGATTCTCCTTAGATTCATTTTGTATTGAAAGCATATAATGCCTTAGTCTTGAAAATTATGGCATTTTTCATTCATTTGGACTCACAAAGTCCTAAGTGATTTATCTATCAACTTTCTAGAGATATGGATTTCATACTTTCACTCTAAGATAGATATATCACCCTTAGGACCCAATCTAAGGTCATGATTTCTTTAGAAGGATTAACTTCTTCATTTATTTTCTTTTCTTGATTTAACCTTAAAATTAATTAAAGCCAATCATGGAATATCATTTCATTCAATGGGAGAAAACTCCCATTAAGAAAGTTGATTTAAATTTTATTCATTTCAACTTTATCAAGAGAATCATAATTCTCTCTTGCTATCCTCCCTTTTCTTCTATTGATTAGAAGCAAAAGTGAATCTTGTCACTTTATTTTTTTTTATATCATGTCATCTTCCTCTTTTGACTCTCTCAAACTCTTAAGAATTTAAGATTTTGGAAAGGTCTAAAAGAAGGTTACCTCCAAGTCACTCCTTAGAATTGGCCAATCAACTTGAGTAGTTGGTTTTCCAATATTGTAGTGGACTTACGAAAATTAAGATTAAAGTTGATTTGCATTCATGTATAACTTTCTTCTATAAGAATAGAAGATTTTCATTGAGTTCCTTAATCAACCTCTGCCTAAGGTTAATAAGGCATTCTCTTTTTGGGATGATTTTTTTTATTTTTATTCTTCTTTTCTAAATGCAATTCAAACTTCAATCATGGTGGGAGAAGGAGCAATAGGTGCAACTATGCCTCCTTTTGAGTTAAGTTTCCTCCGGGTTTGAAGGAACTCCTTTATCTCAATATTTATATCTTTAGGTGTTTTGACACCTTTTGAATGTAGTATAACAAAGGGTGTTCATTCAAGGACCCTGTCATGATTCTCTTTAACTCTAGTACAAAATCAAAGTAAGATCAAGGATAAGTTTAATTTTGAGACTTTATTTTTGAAGATTTGCTTTTCAAAAATCTTGAAGTACGTTTCATACTTTTTTAAATTTAATATCTCTTTTCCATATTGGAATGGTTTCAAATCCGTCTTGACCAAATTTAGGTCATAATAGAGATGACTTGAATTTTTATTTATTTCTCTCACCACTCATTGTATTTTTGGATTTGGTTCTAGGACCCAATCGTTAAACTATGAAAAATGAAGAGTTCTAGAACCTCTATTCAAGATGTTGGATAGGCTCAACCAAGAATGAAATGGAAAGGTATCCAACGAAAAGAAAGGCAATCCTGATCGGTGAGTGGCACTAGCACACTACCGATATATAGAAATAACCACCTGTTTCTAAAGATAGAGAGAGGAACCATTCCCCAGCAGAGTCACCAGAAAAATATGTTGGTTTTATTTTTCTCTTTATTCAGAATAGAGAAAAGAAATGACACCATGTAGAGTTTAAAAATATTTTATTTAGATGATCAAATACAACATTAAGGAATACACATATTATCTCAAAAGATAAACATGCTTTCCTGTAATGGATTCAATCATTTCAATAAAAGACTCCTAAGGCTAACGGGTCATTCGTGTACCAAAATATTTTCCCCTGAACTACATAGAAAAGTATAACAGGGTCAATTTTATCCTGGGATCCTGGTTCCCTATAAAGGCAAGCCTCTATAGTTAATTACATCTTAGGAAGGGTCTCTTCCTAAGAATACTCTTGATTAAAGAAATAAGTGGTTATTATTAAAGATTACTAAGGTAGCTTTCAAAGAATTGATTTTTGGAAATTCAATTGGGAGAGGTCCAAATTAGAGAGAGTTATTTTTAAGATTCAATGGGAAAAAGTAAGAAATGTCTATTAATACTGGGGTTCCCAGTAGACATTTCACCTATCTTATGATTGGATTTCAAATTTGGGATTTAATTTTAGATTTCAAGTTATCATTTTCTTAGAAATCTAGGACTTAGATTCTAGCAGCACAAGACTGAGAAATGCCTAGGGTTGAAGACTTATTCTTAAAAGGATGCTTCAGAACCTAGTCTACAGGTGCTTCTGACACATGTCAGATGCTCGACCTAGTTCTATTTTTGGGAATCATTGGTCATTCTCTTCACTTGAAGGAACTAACCTATCCCTGACTCTTCTGGACTTACAACCTGCCTGGAGAAGGCTGCCAGCTAACACCACCTAATCGCATTTTAAAATCATGAGGCTAAGTCATATGAATGCAAGATGGTTGGGCTGTTGTAATTTTAGGAAAGAAATCTATGAACCTAGACTTACTCCCTAACCCCTAAGATTATGTAGGGTATGAAGATGTACTTAAATAATGCATATTTTTCAAATTTTATAATTTTGACTCAAGGTTCATTTTAGGCCATAAGAATGCAATTTATGCCTAATGCATGTAATTAAAAATAGATTATGGGCCAAATCAGAATAGAAGAAGGTGTACTTCCATCATAGGCTCTCAAAGGTCAAGCCTAGGTAAAGATGGAATTCCTTCATTAATCAAGAGTGAAACAATATGATTATGCATGACATCTAGCTAAGGGGTTGCTACATATTTTATCTTTTTTAAAACCTAAGATTTTATGTGAATATTATGAGTTGTATTTATTGTTATATTTCAGTTGATTTAGTTGGGTAGAAAATTTAGTTTATCCTATGAGCCTACATCCAGGCATACATCATAGTATAAACATAGCACAGAAAGAAACCTAAGAAAAGCATGATGTTTATATTGTGCAACCAAAATAAATCAAGCCAAATTAAATTATATAAGAAAGCGCCTGCAATGCGCTATACACGAAGAAAGAAAATGGACACCGAAGTTCGCCCTTATACAACCCACCTAGAACTACAAGTTTAGATCTATGTCTTCTTTCCAGAAACTCTCCTTCTTCGGGACATCCATCAGCTCCAGGGGACCACTGCACCATCTCCTGATTGGGTCAGCTCCGGCTTATCCTAGACCCTATAGATCCTAACCTAATTCTAAGCTCAAATTTACATTTAAAATTTAAAAGAAATCCTAAGCCCTACAAAACAGATGTTAGGAAATACACACAGCACACCAAGCAGTTTATATTTTACAAACATACGGGCTTAACATTAGTTGCTTGCCAAGCCCACCTGTCTTATGGACTGTATTAAGAGATTTTTAGCACCTGCAAGCAAACAACAATTTTACGATTTATTTATTACAGCGATCCCTTTAGCACAGTCCCCTACAGAAAATAATGTTAAATCTAAAAAGAATGCCCTAACATCCAGTCTAATGAACAAACAAGCCTAGACATCCTGTCTAAAGCAATACACCACATAGACATGATAAGCATAACATAACATATCACATGAGATTAAAAAAAAATCACAGAATGATCTAACATAGATCTAGGATCCGTGGCCTAAATAATCTAGTATGTGTAGAAGTGGGGTTTGTGTGGTAAGTCTTTGCTAGGCCTTTAAGTTTAAGTTTTGAAATTTGAAATTTGAATTAGTTTAATTTTTACCATTGGTTAGTTCAATTCAAATGGTTTAGTGATTTAAATTTTTATTTTTATGTTCATTTTATTTGGTTAAAGTTGTATAGGTTTTAAAGAATGAGGGATAGAATGAATTTCATTTTTAGGTGAAACTCACTTTATTCTTCATTTTAAATCCTAATGAAGTTTTCAAAAGTCTAACTAAAATCCTTAAGTATTTTAATTAATCATTTTGATTTTATTTATGTTTGGGTTTGATTTATGTTATTTCATTTATTTGAATTGCTTTGTTTGATTTAATTTATTTGATTTATTTCACTTTGAATTAAGTTATATGGATTTCATTTGATTTGGCATATGTTAATTTAACGAGTTTAATTTAAGTTTGATTTCAGTCAATTTAACTTAAGATATTAAATAAGCTTAAATTTTAAGACATTTAATATGAATTAATATCTTAGGATTATTCATTAATTATTCTTAACCTAAAATAGTTATTTTAATTACTTAATCTGATTTGATTAACCTAAGTTTTAAATCTATTATTTTAAATTCATTAAGGATAAATGGTTTTATTAAATTTAACTTAAGGTTATTTGATTATATTTAAATTTCATAAAGCAATGATTTTCTTACAATTTTGTTATTTGATTAGATTCCTTGACTTAGAGAGAGTTTTAATAAATTATCTTAATTATTTCTAATATTTATTTCCAATTATTTCAATTTAGTTGCTAATTTAAAAAATTAATGATTTTTTTAATTATTATTTCATTCATATTGACCTAGAGATTTGGAAAATCAATAATTCCAAATTTATAGACTAATTAGGTTTGAGATAATTATGGCAAGTTGGGTTACATGCTAACTTTATGTTCCTAAAGTTTCAGCTTAATTAGATATGTAATTAAGGTGTAATTAAGGTTTTAAATATTCCATTAAAACCTAAATTAAGATTCATTTATTAAGATTAACTAAAAGATTTTATTTTTAGCTTATTATTCACTAAAATATCTTTCTAATGAGGGTTTATTCATAATTTTTGGTTAACTAATTAATTTATTATGATTTAATTAAGTTCAAGTGATTTAATTGAATTATTTAATTCTTTTAATAATCAAATTAAGTTAATTAAGTTCATATTAGTTTAATTAAGTTCAATTATTATTCTGATGTTCATTATTTTGATTTAAGATTATTAAATTAAAATTTTATAATTATTTTATTAAAGAGTAATTAATTTATTTAATTTAAGGGTTAACTCACAAAAAATTTTAATTTCATTTTATTTCAGAGAATTAAATCCCCAAAAATTTACCTAAGGTATGTTTTAAGCTTAATTTCATTTCCCCAAAGTTTCAAATTAATTTAAGAGTAATTAAAGTTTAATATTTTAAATTAAACCTAAATTAAGGAAACATAACCAAATAAAATTTGGGCATTTTAATTTCTATGGATTCCTCTAATCTAGACAAATCCATAGAGCTTTTATTTATATTTTTTTGATTTTTCTTTGATTTGTTATGAGTTTTTGAAGTTTTCTGAATTTTTTAAATTCCTTAAACCTTAAGTTAACATTTTTTTTAAGTAAACGGGCCCCACATGATTTAACTAAATTGAGCGGGATTAGTTTTGGACCGTCCAATCGAAGATTAGATGGTTGATATCGATCCCGTGGTTTAGTGGGATCGAGCCGCGTGTCACACGCGGGTTGATCCGGCGTGATGATCCGGGACCGTCTGATCGTGGATCGGATGGTCCAGATCATTTCCGCAGTTCCTAAAAGGGATTTAATCAGAATTAACAACCTAGATCTGGACCGTCCATATCTTTTTAAAAGAAACGGACGGTCATGATTTCGTCTCTCCCTATCTCTGCGGGAGCTGAGGACCGTCCAACTTGTTTTGCTAATAACTTTTGATCTACACAACCAAATTAGATGATTTAAAGTGATACATGATTGTTGAAAGATCCTCTTTCAATCCATATAGTTTGATATCACTAGAGAACAAGCCTTGAATGGAAATGATCAAGGCCAAAAGCTTTAAATAAAAAGAGGGGTTGTTAATGGTATACCTCGATTTAGGAAGCTTTAGACATTGAAATCAATTCACTAGCTTTGTTTCTTCAAGGGAAAGTCCTACTCCAGAAGAATTGAGCTAATTCCTTATGGGTTGATCTCTTGCCCAAGCTTTAGATTGAATTTTTGGTTTTGGTGTTCCCAATGGTTGAGAGCACTTGGAGGGAAGGGGGGATTTCGTTTAGCTTTGGATTTGGTGTGGTATGGTGTATGAGAACTTTGCTTGGTTTGAGGGAGTGTGTATATCTTTGTTTCGTCATGGCTGAAACTTTTTATGTTCTCTGCTTTTTTTTATCTTCTCTCCTTGGTTGGCTTTTCTATGCTTGATTGCCTGCCTTCACTTGAAGGCAGCCATCTTTGATTAGAAGGTAGTATGGGATGAGGATAGGAAAAAGTGGAAGAAGGAAATTGGCATTTTTCTTTCTTCCCATTTTCCATTTTTTTAATTCTCTTTTTTATTTATTTTGTTTTTATTATTTCCATGTAATATGACATTATCATCTTAGTTTGCATTAAAGTATGATATGCTCAAATTAATCTCAAAATAGATTTGAGATTAGATTTAATTGCATTTGAGTTTTCTTAGGGATTTGAGATTAACTTTTTCCTTTTGAATTTGTTTAGTTAGTTTTTTTAATACCATAATGTAATTTGATGATCAATTGCATTATGATTTAATTAAGCCATTTAATTTGATTTTAAATTTTATTTTATTTTAACTCATTTAGCTTAAAGTGGGTTAGGTATGATTTCAAATGAGTTCAAGTGATCAATTTAAATTCAAATGAAATGGGTTTTATTTTCTTCATTTTAATTTGATTTATTTGAGTTAATCCAAATTGAAAATTTGGATTGATTCTACCTATATCAAATAGGTTAGAATAAACTCAAAAAGATTTTCTAGGACACTAGGTGAGGTGTCCTAAACATTGAATTAAGAAAATCCTATTTGAGATTAGGATCTCTTAAGTGCTAAATTAACCACATTCAAAAATTAGGTAAACAAAAACAAAGATACCAATCCACTTCATATGACTAACCAAACCTAATCCTACCCATGACCTGGCTCAAATAGGTTAAATGGGTCAAATTGGTCAACTTGACCCATTTGACCTAAATGAAGTCATATGAACCAAATTCAAACCTAAACCAAATTGAATCAATCCAAAGCCACCAAAACATTTCAAATGGTCATATGAACTTGACCTAACCCTTGGTTTGACCTAATTTGACCAATTGGTTAACTTGACCCATGTTGACCCATTTTGACCTAAATGGGTCAACATGAGCCAAACCATACCAAATGAACTCCAAATCTAATGAAACTTGGCCAAACCTATTTTCTCAACATACCTAACATATCCAAATTAAAAAATCAGCCAAATGACCATTTTACCCCTAGGAAATAGAACAAATTTTGTTCAAATCCATGGGGAATTTGATCAAATCCTCTTTATACCTACTTGATACTCTCATAGTAGGTCAAGGAAACCCTATGGAGGGTGGTACACCCAACCCAATGGGTGTGGGTTAGCCTAACTTGACCTAAGGCAGAAATGGAGCACATGGCTCAAATTGGCCACATGGGAATCATGCTCCCACTCAATTTGAACACATGGGGAGTTACCATTACACTCCCTAGCCCAAACCGACCATGTGCAAGCCTCTGACAAATCAAACATCCCATAGCCTAAGGTCAATTGGATCAAAATGGCAAGTGAAGCTTTGCCTGTCCGATTTCCTAAGGGGGAGATATACTCCCCCTAATTCACTTAAATTTTAACAGAGCCTAATTCGATTGAATCATAGGAAGCCAAAGGAGCCATTTGAGTGCCTTCCCAAGCTTCTTAGAGAGAGTTAGAATTTACCATTTCTTGGTTTCACTTAAGCAAAAATAGGGGAGCTCTAAGGATTTGCAAACTTTCTCCACACACCAAATTAAGTCAATTCCCTTTGCACAGTCCCTCGGGGGACCAAGTCGAGCTTGCCCAACCTCTTTCCCAAGCTTCAAAGGCAAGGGAAGATCTACCTCAATAAAAATTGAGCTCACTAGGAGGAGGAGTTGGTCCATAGAGTAATCCGCACATCCTCAAGAACAAAAACTTTCACCAAAACTTCATCTTGACTAGACGAAGCTCCTCAAAGGGAGTCGAGCATCGATGATCATCCGATGAGGTATGACATTTTTTGACCATTAAACTCAATGTGGTGAGGAGCTTTGTGAAAGCAATTTTGATCCCATGAAATTTTGACCGTTAGATGTGCTTGTCATTAGGTTTAGATGGTGTGGGTTGAGTTTCAATCCAATCTAACCTTGATCAAGCTCAGATCTTCCCTCTAAAAGTGGACGATCTTCTTTGTTCCTCAGTGAAGAACAAGGATGATCTCTGGTCATCCATCCACGCATTTTGGATGGATGGCCAAGATTAATTCACATTTTATATCCTATTTTATCCCCTCTAAACTACGGATTAAATCCTAGCCATTCGATCCTTGATGAAATGGCAGAGGCAATAGGGCATAGCACTGCCATCACACTGTGCTACGATGTGATGTTTAAGTGGCCACTCAGAGGACAACGCGTGTAAAGCACGGTCGAGTCAACTGCATGCATGGCACGTCGTAGGATTATAGAATTAATTAATGTTTAAATAATTCTAATTAATCCTCTAAACTTCTAAAATTCATATCTCTCTTAAGAAAAATCAAAAAATCTGAGGTAAATTATCACTGAAAGATAATTTAGTCTAGAATTTTCTAAAATTGGCTTTAATGGATTTTGAATATTGTCTTTCTCTGATTTTGGGTTTTAATGGAAATCTTAATTTGCTAATTACTCCATAATTAATCCATTGATTAATCTTAAACTTCTTGAGTGAATTTTGGTGGATGACTTCTGCCTCGCCTAATATTTTTGGGATTTATTGGTGTCTTAATTGGGGAAATTTCTAATTCATTTCCTAATTACCTCCTTAATATAATTAAGGATATTGAAGGGTTTGATTAGTGGTTTAATCCTTTGTTAAAGTTGATTAATTTTTGATTCAGTGAATGGGAGCTTTAGGGAATAATTTTGGAGCATTTTCCTAAGTTATTCCTTAAACCCCCTTTTCTTTCTTAATCCTCTCTTAATTAAGGGATAATTCATTAATTACCCTCTTGATTAATTTCTTAAAATTCTAAAACTTTCCATAACTTAATTAATCTACTTTGTGTAGATGCTTAGGTGTTCAAGAGCCTAAGTTCAATTAAGGAAATCAAAACTCAACTCATATGTGTGAGGGGTGTTTTGAAATTGCTTAAGTTAAACCCTTTAGCTTAATTAATCATTAATCATGAGCCAAATTGCATTAGGCCCCTTTCTTCCTAGGTTCTTTGCAAATTTAAATTTCTTGTGAAGTTTTATGTCATCTCATTGGCTCATAATTATATGATTAACTATGCTAAGGTAGTGTAGGTAAGTGATAATTAACATGTTTAATTCTTACCTTAACCTAATCAAAAATTTAAAATGAATCTTATCATCTAAAAGTTTAACAAAATTGTCAAACATATGTGGGAATGAGTTAGGTATAGCAAACTCAATTCAAATTTTCAAAATTAAATCAAATTCAAAATCTAACAAAAATCATATTAAATAAACTTTGATTTACTTTAAGCTTTCTTATTTCATAAGATTGTCTTTAGGATTTAATTGAAGTGATTGTGTTTACATGCTTTCATTGCTTTAGTTCTTCCCCAACATGCTAAATATGTGTGTCATATGGTTTCATGCATCCATGCTTTAAAAAAAGTAAATTTAAAATGAAAATGTTTCATTTATGTCAAATTGCATGTGTTGGCTAAAGTAAGAATATGAGTAGCTATTTTCACTATTAAATTCAAATAATTTTCAAAAATATATAGATCAAATATCAAAACTAAAAGTGTGTTACTTATATCTTACTTATGAGTTTGCATGTGATTAAAATATAAGAATGTGCTTAGTGTATGTTTTCCTTCTCTTCACTTTTAGTATAGTTTTGAATAGGATTTGGCAAGGTAAATGGTTCTTTTGAAAAGAACCTAACACTTGCCTAATTCCACATCCTATTCATTCATATTCTATCACTTAAGAAGGACAACTATGCTTGCACATATAAGTTGCATAAACAAAATAAATCAATCAACACCAACTTTCGCATTCTTTCTTTTCTATTCATTTCTTTTGTACACATGCTTGTATTTAAGGAAAGTGGTATATTAGTCTGGACAACCTCAAGGTTGCAAGACTTTAAGTAGCCCTAAGCAGGTCTTGTACCTTACACCCTTGGTTAATAATGGTGTCGTACTCACTTATCCCTTTCATACATTCATATGTGCATGTGAAAATTCAATAAGAAACTCTTTTGGTACTTAATGAAAATCATGCATCATAAACATTCAAATTTTCTTAAATAACTTATTTAGCATGCATCATAAAGTAGGCTAAACACTCCCATTTGGTATGTATAAATATGCTTAGAATTCATTCGTATGCATGTTATACATGTTGGTACAAAAGTTTTTGACCACTTAGCTTAGGAGGTGTTGGTCCTTTATGAATGAAATTGTTATGACACCATGGGATAGGCTTGTCTTTAGTGCTAGATGGTGTGGGTACAATATCATTCCAATCCGAGCTCAATCTATCTCAAATCTTCTCCTAGATCATGAACAATCTCCATTAATCCTCAGAGAAGAATTGGGAGAATCTTGCTCGTCCATCCGTACATTTTGGATGGATGGCCTAGATTAACCGCACATTTTAGAAATGATTTATCCTTTAGAAACTGTGGGATGATCCCTGGCCATTTGATCCTTGATCGAATGACAGGAATTAAACCGCATCCTACCGCCACACCGCCTTCTTGACATGACATTCAAGTGATTCGCTCATGGAGCGATGCATGTAAAATGCGCTGACCGCCACTGCTGCGTGTCGCACTGTTTGCTAAAGCGATTAGTTAGGGATTTAATTAATTTTAATTAATCTCCTAACTTTCAAAAATTCATATCTCCCTCAATAAAATTCAGAAAAACATGAGGTAAATTTATATGGAAAGATAATTCAGCCTAGAATATTTTAAAAATGATTCAATGGATTTTGAGTTATACTTTTCTCTGATTTTGGGTTTTAATGGAAATTTGTTTTTGCTAATTACTTCTTAATTAAACCTCTAATTAATCCTAAACTTCTTGGGTATGTTTTAGGGGATGACCTCTACCTCCCCTAATTTTCTTGAGATTTATTTAAGGCTTAATTGTGGGAATTACAAATGTATTTTCTAATTACTCTCTTAATGTAATTAAGGATATTTAAGGTTTGTATTAGTGTTTTAATCCCTCATTGGAGTTGATTAAGGTTAGATCTAGTGAATAGGAGGCTTAGGAAATAATTTTTAGGTATTTCCTTTAAGCTATCCCTAAACCCCCTTTTCTTTTCTTTATCCTTTCTTAATTAAGGGTTAATTCATTAATTACTCTTAATTAATTTCTAATAATTTAAAAACTTTTAGAACTTAATTAATCTACTTTGGGTAGATGCTCACGTGTTGAATATCCTAAGTTCAATTAAAAAAATTGAAACCCATCTCACATGTGTGAGGGGTGTTTTGAAATTACTTAAGGAAAACCCCTTAGCCTAATTAACCATTAATCATGAGCCAAATTGCATTAGGCCCTTTTCTTCCTAGGTGAATTGGAAGTTTAAATTCCTTGTGAGTTTTTATGTCATCTCATTGGCTCATAATTACTTGGTTAACTATGCTAAGGTCATGTAGGTAAGGGTTAATTAATTTATTTTAATTCATACCCTAACCTAATCAAAATATAAAATGAATCTAATCATCTAAAAATTAAACAAAAATGTCAAACATATGTGGGCATGGGTTAGTATTAGTAAACTCAACTCACATTTTCAAAATTAAATCAAATTCTAAGTCAAACAAAAATCATCTTAAATAAACTTTGATTTACCTTAAGCTTTCTTATTTCATAAGAATGCCTTTAGGATTTAATTAAAGTGAATGTATTTATATAATTTCATTGCTTTAGTTCTTTTCCCAATATCTTAAATGTGCATGTCATATGGTTTCATGCAACCATATTTTTCAAAATCAAATTCAAAATGGAATTGTCTACTTTATGTCAAATTTGCATGTGTTGGCTAAAATAGAAATATGAGTGGCTATTATCACTATTAAATTCAAATTATTATCAAAAACATATGAATTAATCATCAAATCTGAAAGTGTGTTACTTATATTTTAATTATAAGCTTGCATGTGAGTAAGATATAAAGATGTGCTTAGTGTAGGTTTTCCTTCTCTTTTCTTTTAGTATACTTTTGAATAGGATTTGGTAAGATGTATGGTTCAATTGAAAAGATGGGTTACCTATGCTTGCACACATAAATTGCATAAACAAAATGAATCAACTAATACAACCTTAGCATTTCTTCTTTTCCATTTTATTTCTTTTATACACATGTTTGTATTTAAGCAAAGTGGAATATTAGTCTGGAAAATCCTGAGGTTCGAGACTTTATGTACCCCTAAGTAGGTCTTATACCTTACACCTCTGGTTAACGATGGCATTGTACTCACTTATGCCTTTCTTACTTTCATGTGTGCATGTGAAAATTGGATAATAAATCCATTTTCTACTTAATGAAAATCATGCATCTTAAACTCCCAAATTTACTTAAATGAATTGCTTAGCATGCATCATAAAGTGTGTTAAACATTCTCATTTTGTATGTATAGATATGCTTATGATTCATTCATAAGCATGTTATACATGTTGGGAAAGAAATGAAGTGATGTGTGTTTTGTGAATTTGGTTCATTTTATTTAATCTTAAAATGCCTTTCTTTTTGAATGGGTTTGTTTAGAGTTCATCTAAACTTAGGATTAATTAAAACACTTAATCAAAACATTCACTAAACAAAACTAAAATGTGAATCTACTTTAGAAATTACTTAGGTTAGGGAAGGAAAGAGAAGTTCACTTCTCTTTTCCTATCTTTATAACTTAGTAATTAATTGTAGGATTCACTTGAACCAAATCAAAACATGAAATAAAATCAACCCAAAATAAGTAAACAACTTAAATGAAACCCTCCTCTAAGTTGAACATGCTTCACACTTAGAAAATTCTAACTTAAAGCCATAGCTAAGCATACTACACAAACCTTTAAAGCACACACATTAGCCTAAGTCACGACTTCTAGCTTTAGGTTAGGGTTGTGCATGGTTTGATGCTTGTTTTGTTTTGTGATATATGTTTTAGACTGGATGTTAGGATGTATGCTCGTAGAATGAATGGTAGGGCGATCTTAGTCTAACCATTATTTTCTGTAAGGGATTGTACTTAAAGGGTGCTATAATAAATATATAAATGTGTTTGCTTGCAGGTGCTTATACCCCTAAGCATAATCCAATAGGCCAGATGGACTTAGTCACCCATGTGTGGGGTGATAAGTCTAATATACATGCTTGGGATTTGGTGGTTTGTTTTTCTAACCTTTATTTTGCAAGTGTTGGCTAGATTTACTTTTCCTTTTAATGTAAATTTGTGCAATTAGGATTTTGGAATGATTGTTACGAAGATTAGGATGGGCATTGGTCGTAAGATCCTATCTTATGCACCATGTGAAACCTTTGGAGCATCCACCTTCCAACCATCCAAAAGAAGGAACCAAAGAAGAAAGAAGAAAAGAAGAAAAGAAGAATGAAAATGAAGCTTGAAGACCCCAACAATAAATTCCTTGCTTAATTGTAATTTAATTCATTTGTAATCCAGTTGTATAAGGGTAGAGATCACCAATTTGTTATTTTAGGTTTGTAGTGCCCACCACAATCTCTTATTCTTTTGCATTAGCTTTATAAATTGATTGATGATTTGTTTAGCTTTGCATTAAGTGGCATCTTTCCTAGTTTCTTCCTTGCTTTATGTATGGCGGATGGATTAGGCTCTTAGGGAAAACTAAATCTTTTACCAAATCTAACAACTCAAAACTAAAATAAAGAATTCATAACCTCACCTAAAGCCTAGGTTTAAAATCAAGACAAAAGAATTAGCAACCCCTTATTGGATGAGTATTTCTTTTACAATATCATGCACAAATGCATCTAATTTCACTCTTGATTGGAGGGCTTCCACCTTTGCCATAGAAACTTGGCTTGAATTTTGAGAGCCATGGTGGAAACACACCTCCTCCCTTCTCACTGATTTTGGCCAATAACTTTATTTCATGCATTAGGCATATGAATCCTATTGACTCAGTCAAAATAATTGTCCAAAAATAAAAATAAAATGAAATACATATGAATTAGAATTTGAAGCATGTCCTTACATGATCTAGTTTCTTTAGAGAGTGAGTTTAAGAACTTAGTCTCTTTCTAAATAAATAACAGCCTAGCTATCTTGCAAAAGAATATGACTTGCTTACATGTATTTAAAATATAGGAGGAGTTAGTTGGCAGCCACCCCCTGGCAGTTGTAAGTCCAAGCAGTCTTGTTGATTATCCTCTCATGTGGAGGTCAACCAAATGCCCATCTTCATCTTAGATTTAGGTTATGCTTTTGGCCCTCGCCAAAGCTCCCTAGATTTAGGTTCTGAGGTTACTTCTCCCCTTTGTGGGCTATAAGCATAATTCCTCACCTCTTAGGAATTTCCTTAATCATGTGTTAAGAAATCATAAGTCCTAAATTTCTATTGAAAAATGCAATTGAAATAAATTAAATCAATTTAAAAAATATAAATTCCAACCATAGGATAGCTTGAGATGCTCTCTAGGTTTCCCAAAGATTGTGGCATCTCCTACTTATCTTTCTTTGGCTTCGATAATAACTCCTCTCTTGATCAATCCCATTTGATCTTCAAAATAAACCAATTGATTGATAGTCCTTTTCTATTAAAAAATCTTTGAAGACAATGATCATTTACCTTAATCGAGAGTTTTCCAAGGATCTCACCCTTAGGATGTAATTATTTATGGGGCTTGCCTCTAGGAACTTAACGAACCCAATTTAAAATAAACCCCTTTACTTTTCCATGTAAAGGGGAAGAATCTCTGGTACATATGTACCCATTGTTCTTAGAGTCCTTATTATGGTGATTAGGTCCATTAATGGGTAGTGACTTCTCTCTTTTGAGATATTACACTATTCCTTGATGACATACCTGATCACCTGAATAAACACATCTACGGATCTGCGTTGTGTCCTAAAAAGATGAATTTTTATATTCTTGCATTTTTACCACAGATTTGAAGGCGATAATATAGAAATTTTTCTACCCACAACTTGCCTACATGAATTTAAAACCGTAGGAGAAGTTAGTTGGCACCCACGCTATAAGTCCAAGTGGTGGTTTGTCCTCTCTTATGGAGGCAAACTAAATGCCCATTTTGACTTAGATTTAGATTGTGCTTCTCCTCGCCAAAGCTCTAGATTTAGGTTCTATGGTTGCTTCACCCTTTGTGGGCTAAGCAAACATCCTCCTTTAGGCATTTCCAAAATCTTGTGTTGTGGAATCATAATCCCTAAATTTCTAATGAAAAATTCAACTCAAACAAATTAAATCAATTTCAAAAATGAAAGTCCAACCATAGGATAGTTTGAGATGCTCTCTAGGTTTCCTAACATCATGAGCATCTCCTACTTATCTTCCTTTGGCTTTGATAATAACTCCCTCTCTTTGATCAATCCCATTTGATCTTCTAAAATAAACTAATTATTGATAGTCCTACCTATTGCAATCTTTGGAGACAATGATCATTTACCAATTAGAGTATTCCTAAGAATCCTTCCTTAGGATGTAATTAACTATGGGGCTCTGAGGGAACTTAACAAACCTTAAAATAAATCCTTACTTTTCCATGGAAAAGAATCTATGGTACACATGCAAACCCATTAGAGTCCTTATTCAAGTGATTAGGTCCACAGTGACTTTATCTTTGAGATAGTTCTCCTCAATGTCATACCCGATCACCCTCAATAAGAACATCTCATGGATCTACATGGTGTCCCAACTAAAGGCATATATTTCTTCATTTATACTCTCCTAGAAAGGATAGATGAAGGTGGAATATTTCACCAATACACCAAATTTGTTAAATGGAAATCTCTCTTTCAAAGTCAATCAAAATAAAAAATTCAAAATATATTTGGAACTTCATTCTAGCACATCCCATTTGCTAAAATGAAGTCTCCCTCTAAAAAAAAAACAAAATTTGAAACACCTTGGAATTTCATTTAGCATACTCAATTTGCTAAGTGAAATTTCCATTTCACAAAACTTTTCAAAACATATTTGGAACTTCATTTTAGTATACCATATACCATATTTGCTAAAGTGAAGTCTCCACTTTCAATCAGAAAAAAAAATCAAAACCAAAAGAAACACATTAAAATTCCCTTAGCATACTTAAATTTTCTAAGGATCCTATTTTTGAAAAACAAATCAAAACCAAAAGAAACACATTAGGATTCCCTTAGCATACTTAAATTTTCTAAGGATCTTACGTTTCAAAAACAAATCAAAACTAAAAGAAACACATTAGGATTTCCTTAGTATACTCAAATTTGCTAAGGATCCTACTTTTCAAAAATCAAAATTTTCAAAAAGAAACACATTAGGATTTCCTTAGCATACCTAAATTTGCTAAGGATCCTATTTTCAAATTCAAATATCCAAAATAAATGAAATACTTTAGTATATTCTTAGCAAACTCAAATTTGCTAAGAATCCTTTTTTTTCAAAAAATTTCTAAGAAAACAAAACACACTTGGGTTCTTCATTTAGCATACCTAAATTTGCTAAGTGGGAATTCCAATTTTCAAAATCACCAAAGATTCACAAAGAAAACAAGAAAAATAATTATTTTCAAACACACTTGCATACCCAAATTTACTAAGTGAGTGAATTCCAAAATATCAAATAAAAAATAAAACCAATTGACCCTTTGCTTTAACATACTCAAATTTGTTAAAGGAAAGGGTCCTCAAATCAAAATCTAATTTCAAAGATGAACCTATTGAAGCATCTTTCTAAAAATATTTGAACAAATTTTCAACATATCTAAATTTGTTGAAATTGGATTCATATCTAAAAATTCCTCTTTCTAATAAAATATCTAAATCTTCTCTGAATCTATTTGAACCCCACTTAACACTTCCAAGAAGTTGGATGTGGGTTCAAATTTTAAGTTCAAATTTGGAAGTCAATAAAATATAAATATGATCCAAGTTTGTTTCCAACATTGCAGATTCTCAGCATCAATCTCCGTTCCAGCTTCAATTTTCGCTTAGTTGACTATAATGGCAAGATCACGTATGTGTTTACTTTCTCATGACATGGACTTGGCCTTAGATTAGCCAATCTCTTGATTACACCCATCTCATCCATTTCAGAGGTTTTAAGGAGGAAGATTACCATGAGAGGTACCTCACAACTAGGAAAAGGGTCGCGAGCCATTCGTGATTGATTTGCCATCAACTCGATATCCCTCACCAAAGAGGAAGGAAGGCTGAGAAGCAATGCCAGCTAGGTGTCACCATTTCCCTTGCTACCCTAGTGAGGGCTAGCACCCACTCATTAGCATCCTCAAAGGGTAAGGCTCCCTAGCTTTTGAGGTTGGGTATAGCTCTTACTCCACTCACCCTACCAGGACTCAAGGGAGGAACAAAAATTGCATGATTAAGCAGTACTATACATGCATCACTAGGGAGATGGAGGTTGCTACATGCCACATGGAGGAGTTGCCCACTGATTTCCTCTGGTTATAGCAACCCATTTCATCCTCTATATGGGTCTAGAGAGTATGCTAGAGGATCCCTACTTCACCTCCACCAATGGTTCAAGCATCACTGAGTTAGCCGAAGGAGGTCATATGCCGCCTCCATGAGTTCTATGCCAGGTTGGTGGAGCTTACGCATGTTCTAAGTCCGGAGCTCAATTTGACTTGAGATCTGTTATTCCCCTCAGTGTGGGGAAACATCTACGGGGAGAGGACGGGAGGTTCACACTAATGATCACTCAACAGAGAGGTGAGGTTTGGTAGTACAGCCTCTACTCATTTTCTAATCGCTGCTACCCATGCCAATCACACAAATAGTATTCTGCTTACAAGGATGACCCATCATAGGAGAAGGGTCCCTATTTCAAGAGAGTCAATAGTGTCTCCACCACACCACTCTAACCCCCATCCACCATCACATGTTCATGTCATAGCATCTCTAGTTTCATCGAAAGCCATGAAGGCCACATCTGGGGAGAAGCATACCCCATTGGTGATCTGCTATGGCCAAAGGATCCCATTCCATATACACCAACTACTGGCGGCCAAGCTCCCACTGACCTTCTATCCTAGTTGTGAAGGAATGGCACCCCAAAGCATAGTGGTCATAGTAGAAGTAGAGATGGTTGCATCTATTGTAGAGGGAGCAGATGACAGCCTAGTTGCACCTATGATCATAGAACCTCCTAGGAGTGTCACCCCTTTCAGCATCAGTGATAATTAAGATTGTGTCTCTTCTAGTGAGTATAGTCCTCATAGGATTGATTCTCCAGCATGAGGGGAGGTCCGATGCCTCTGAGTACATGACAGTGATCACACCTGTTAGCCAAAATTATTCATGCTTGTTTAGATTGATCAATCTCTAGAGGACATAGTGGCACATTATCTTATGGAAAAGAAATAAATTATGGGATATGACTGGTCTGATGAGGAGAAGATTAGCTTTGATCCCAATGAAGATGATTTGTTGGGAGATGGGGTTTGCATGGTGATAGGGATCCCTCCTTGAGAGCAAGAGTTATGGAAGGTGATGAGGCGAGAAAAAAGCATACAACCCACGCACAACACCTCCAATCATAAATAAAGTAGAAAAATGAAAAGATAGATAGGATGGAAAGGTAGCTTGAGGACTTATTAATAGCAGTCTCAATACTTTAAAAATAAGCACCAGTAGTTCATCCTACCACAGCTGAGACCAGTCAGCCATAGTTAGTGCATGTCTTGGACCCAGCCAAGACCTTACCTCTAGAGGTAGCACTAACGTGTATAGAAGGTAGTGGAAAGTACCTCCATACAAGAAAAGATATAAAGTCCATGGTTGAGGTGAGGGAAGGAAGCATTGGCTCAAGCATGGGAGGATCATCAGCCCTAAGGGTACACCTACCTAGAGGAATTTGATGCAATCCAATATCCCAAGGGTTTCGCCACCTTCTTTCAAGAGTTTTGATGGCGTGGAAACTGAGAAGACATCAACCATTTCGAAAGCTAGTTGCAACACCAGTGGCGGTGACACTTTGCTTTTTCATGACTTTGTTAGTAGCCTAATAGGGATAGCTTTTGACTGGTATGTAAAACTTTCCAATGGTTCAGTGAAGACATTTTTTGAGTTGGAGCAACTCTTCATCAAGATGTTTATTGGAGCTCAGCAAAGGGTTACTGTGGGTGATCTCATTGTAGCACAACAACACCTATGTAAGTCTCTTATCGACTACATTCTCAGATGGCATAACCTGAGTATGAAATGTGAGCCACAGCTGTCTGAACAACATGCCATTGAGATTCTTCTAAAGAATATCCATAGCCCGGTCACCTTCATGCTTAAGGGCTTCACTATCAAAACTTTTGAGAAGCTAATCAACAAGGCGGATAGTCTACAAGGAGAGGCCAAATAGTTTCCTAAGACAAAACTAAGGTAGAAGAAGTCGAGAATAATGAATAGTATGGGGAAGCAACCAGAGATTAGTCAGAGGCCACGACCTCAGCAGCCTTTGCTTTGACCTCTTCTACCACCACCGAGGCAGCCGCCGCCACAGTAGCCTCCATGGCCTACACCACCGCCTCCTCAGCCATATCATCAGTGGCACACATATTCACCGCCATCTAGCTATGATCCACCTACTCTTTTAGATAAGCTTAATAAGCCTTATTCATTTAAGAGGGAGGTAATCAAGAAGATCTTTAAGAACCCCTTAAAGAAGCTTGATTTTTAGCTACCCAAACCTAGGAGACCGAAGAAAGTAGGCAAAAGCCATGATCATAACTTTTGCCCCTACCACCGTATGCTAGGTCATATTTTGGAAGATTGCTTCACCTTCAAGGACTGGCTTGAGCATAGCTTCAAGGCGGGTGCTATAGTTATCCCAAAGGAATACCTTTTGAAATATCCATCTAGTTCCATTAGGGTAATCCTTGGGGATAATTGCGATCTCTCCAAAACCAAAGAAGATTAAGATATCTCCTTATCCAAAACCTCCAAAAAGATTATTTAGAAGATCAAGAAACTTTCCTTGCAGGTGCCTAAGTCAGCTCAAACCTCCAACATCAAGGAAGGTTTGCAAGTTACCAATACCAACTCAGGGAAAGGGGGAGCTCAACAGAGTGCCCAGAGATAGTCTAGTAGCCAACCACCAACGTCCAGCCTCAAGCTTGTAGCTACCACATCAGAGACTTCTCCTAGTTTAGCTAGCTCTTCTTCTTCTACTAGTAGAACTCTTGTATCGGTGGATAAGGGCATCAAATCTCTGACCCTTCTTACTTTACTTGACTTCTACTTTGTACCTCCTATCAAATCCAAGAAATTGAAGAATAAAGCTAACTTGAATTACATCTGTGTCACTTCTGATGGGTTATCTTCTTCTATTCCTAATGATAACTCTTCAAGCCAAAATAACTATAACAATTTGATCTCCCTCTTGATAGAGTCGACTTTCCTACTAACACTGGGTTCTCTGAGATAGACTTGGAATCATCCACCTGAGGGTCCTATAGAAGAAGTTGTAGGTGAGCCCCGTGTGTAGAACCTTCCTGCCATAAGAGATCAAAGTCAACCTCTCAGAGTAAGGTTCTACCTCCTAGGGTAGCACCTCAAGATAGAGGGAAATAAGTCATTGGTATAGAGGATCGAGAAGCCCCTCCATAGAATGCTCCACCCTTGGATATGCTTGTGGAGGATTAGCCCAAGGTGGACTACAATGTCCTCTCTCATCTAAGAAAGTTTCCATTTAAGCTAAGCATATACGATGCCCTTGTCTTATCCAAAGAGATGAGGGAGTCATTAATCAAGGCTCTCCTTGATCCCAAAATATGCTTAGGTAGAAATTGGTGAAGTGGCACAAAAAAGCCCGGGATCACTTTTCAGATGAAGACCTCTTCTAGGATTTGGAGCACAACCATCCCCTCTACATCACTGACATGGGATTCAAATTGCTAGAGTTCTCATCGATCCAATGCATCAGTGAACATTATGAGTCTAAAGACTCTTACCTATTTTAGGATCGACATCTCCACACTTCGAGGAGATGGATGATGTGGAGAGAATTCAATGAACAAGGTGAGAGGGCTTTAGGTTTCATAGTGTTACCCTTGGAGATAGGTGTCTAGAAGACTGAAGATAAATTTTACATAATTGATTCAAATACTTCATTCATAGCTTTGCTCGGTTGGCCTTGGATACATCAGAATAAGATGATTCCATCCTCCCTCCATCAATGCATCAAATTTAGAAAGGATGGGATTGAATACCATGTCAATGGGGATGAAAATCCATTTTCAGTCAAAGTGGTTGAGATTTAAGAGGATGCAACCTACTATCTTCCCAAAACACCCTTTCTCATGAACTTGGACAAAATTCAAATGCAAATGCAAAAGAAAAAGAATAAAAATAAAAAACAAAAGAAAAATAAAAGAAAAATGAAAATCCAAGTGAACAAGAAAGGGGAATTGAAGAAATAGATCACATACATTCCACCCACATTCATTCCATCATATGGACATGTGGGTAGATGACTCAACCTCCACTAGGCAGAGTAGAGTAGAGAGGAGTTCAGAGGTGGAAGACCCCCCGGTTGGCCATCAGCCAACAAGGGTTATGTTCTAGTTCATGGAGTACCCCTACTATTCACATAGACTTAGAATATAGCTCAGAGGATGAGTCTAATGTGATTAGCATACCAGCCAACCCATTGAGGTGACTTTCGATCTAGATAGCGACAAAGATCGAGCCTCTAGACAAAGCAAATTATTCAAATCAGGTTTATGTGAGACTATTAGGCAGCAGCTGGGAACCTTAGCTCTAACCTCACTTTCATCTCAAAAAGTTGAAGGTTTATTAGTTAAAGAAGCCCCTAAGACTTCTAAAGATATGAAGCCAAAGAGATTCTTTTTAGGATCATCATCCAGAAGTCCTGAAGTTGATGTAATACTTAAGGAAGATTCATTTAAAGAGTTAATGGAATTACCGCTTGACTTTTACTGCCTTCATAATCTTATACAAAATTTGATTCCTCACATGGTCCATGCATAGGTCGAGTATTTTGAAAAGCTATGGAATAATATGGTGAAGCTCAATAAAGAGCGTGTGACTAGGATTTGAGTACAAGGGTCCAATGACGATGATGATTAATGCGCTTATTACCAATCATTTAGAGTATGATAGATTTTTTTTCACACAACACCAAATCTTATGAGAATGTGTGTTTTTAAGATGATCCAAATGATCTCCAAATCAAAGATGCACCTCCAAAATTTGAAGAGGAGATTCATTCAATATAGACAAGCTTAAAGAAATCAACCTGGACGTAAGAAAGTCCATGCCCATACATCATTTGAATGAAGAAGAAACCAATGACTTAGTTAGGTTATTGATGAGTTTAAAGACGCTACATGGAGTTATGTAGATGCCCGATTATCTCCTAGTAACAAGATAATAATAGATCCTAACGCTATCCCTATCAAGCAAGCTCCTAGATGCATGCGATTAGAAATCAAACAACAGGTCATTTATGAAGTTAAGAAATTGATCGATACTGGTTTCATTAGGGAAGCAAAATACCCCACTTGGTTAGCCAGTGTCATACCAGTTAAGAAGAAGAATGACCAAATTAGCATTTGTGTTGATTTCAAGGACTTAAACAAGGCATGTCCTAAGGACGAGTTTTCTCTTCCTATAACAGAGTTAATGGTGGACATTGCATCATCTCATATAGTGTTTTCTTTCATGGATGGGTCATCTAGCTACAACAAAATCAAGATGTCTCCTGAAGATGAAAGAAACACTACTTCTCGAACCCTATGGAGAAAATTTTCTATAGGGAGTCAACTTCAAATCTATGGGGAGAAAGAAAAGCCAAGACACTATAAAAATTCATCTTGATAAAATGTCATGGAGATTTGTAGATGTACATATTCAAGTGATCGGGTACGTCATCAAGGAATAGTGTACTATCTGGAAAGATAGAAGCCACTACCCTTTAATGAAACCAATCACCTCAATAAGGACTTCTGATGATGGAGACTTTTGAGATTTTACATGAAAAAGTGTGGGTTTATTTTAAACTGGGTTTGTTAAGTTCCCTACAAAGGCAAGCCCTCATAGTTAATTACATCCTAAGGGATAGGATCGCTTAGAAAAACTCTCGATTAAAGTAAATAATCATTATCTTTGAAGATTTCAATAGGAAAGGACTATCAATCGATTAGTTTGTATTTTTGAAGATCAAATGATATTGATCAAAAGAGGAGTTATTATCAGCCAAAATGGAAGATAAGTAGGAGATGCCCACAATGCTAGAAATCTAGGAGCATCTCAACCTATCCTATAGTTGGGCTTTACATTTTGAAATTGATTTAGTTTTTTAAGTTGAATTTTTCATTAGAATTTTAGGACTTAAGATTTCTCAACATAAGATTAAGGAAATGCCTAGAAGGTGAGGAATTATGCTTATGGCCCACAAAGGAGAGAAGCAACCTCTGAACCTAAATCTAGGGTGCTTTTCAGTGAGGGCCGGATGCACAACCTAAATCTAAGGAAAAAATGGGTAATTGGTTTGCCTCCACAAGAGAGGACAAACCACCCAACTACTTCGACTTAAAACCGCCTAGGAGTGGCTGCCAACTAACTCCTCCTATGATTTGAAATACATGTAGGCAAGTCTTATGCTAATGCAAGATAGTTAGGCTATTATTTATTTAGAAAGAGACTAAGTTCTTAAACTCACTCCCTAAAGAGACTAGATCATGTAAAGGGACATGCTTCAAATGACCTAAATCTAATGCAATTCAAATTTCATTTTATTTTCATTTTGGACAATCATTTTTGACTCAGCAATAGATTTTATGACCAATGCATGAGAAAGAAGGTTATTGGCCAAAAATCAAGAAGGGAGGAGGTGAGTTTTGGCTCAAAGGTCAAGCCAGTTCCGCAAAGGTGGGAGTCCTCCAATCAAGAGTGAAATAAGATGCATTTGTGCATGATATTAAATAAATAATTCTTGTTAAATTTTATCTTGATTTTAAACCTAAGCTTTATGGCTATGAGTTATTTAATTTGAATTATTATGTTGGGTAAAAGATTTATTTTTCCTAAAGAGTTAATCCACATCTAGGCCATACATAAAGCAAGGCAAAACTAGGAAAATCATGCCACTTAATGCAAAAGCTAAACAAACATCAATCAATTTATAAAACTAGCGAAAAAAGAATAAATGACCGTTTATGGTCAGGCACCACCGCACAAACCCGAAAAATATCAAATTGGGTAGTCTAGCTCTACCCTTATACAAACCAAATTACAAATGAATTAAATTACAATTAAGCAAAAAAGAATTCATTGTTATGGTCTTCAAGCTTTATTTCTTCTTTCTTCTTCTTCTTCTTTTCTTTTCTTTTTTTTCTTTTCTTGGTTCCTTTTGATGGTTGATGGTATATGCTCCAAGGCTTCACATGGTGCATAAGATGGATCTGACCTTATCCATCCTAATACCCATAACAATCATTCTAAAATCCTAATTATACAAATTTTTACATGTGAAGGAAAAGTGGAAATCTAACTAGCACTTGCAAAATAAATGTTAGCTAAATCACACCACATAAATCCCAAGTATGTATATTGGACTTATCACCCCAGACATGGGTGACTAAGTCCACCTAGCCTATGGTTTATTCTTAGGGGTATAAAGCACCTGCAAGAAAAAAGCATTTATATTTTATTTATGATAGCCTTAAGCACAATCCTACAAAAGAATAGTGATAAAGTACATCCTACCATTCATTCTAGAGCATACACCTAACATCTAGTCTAAAACATATATCATAAAATAAAAATAAAACAAACATCAAACCATGCACCAAACCTAAGGCTAGAAGTGGTGACTTAGGCTAATGTGCTTTTGAAGGTTTGTGTGGTATGCTTAGCTTTTGTTTAAATTTTCTAAGTGTGAAGAACATGTTAAACTTAGAGGAGGGTTCATTAAGTTGTTTAAGTATTTTGGGTTGGTTTTTTTTTTCATGTTTTAATTTTTTAAGTTAAACCTAATTAATTACTGTTATGAAGAGATAGAAAGAGAAGAGAACTTCTTTCTTTCCCTAACCTTATAATTTTATAAAGTAGTTCATATTTAGTTTCATTTAGGTGAATGTTTTGATTAAACCTTTTAATTAATCCTAAGTTTAGATAAATTCACAAAACCTATCAAAAAAGAAAGGCATTTTAATTAAATAAAATGAATCAAAATTCATATAACACACATTATTTCATTTCTTTCCCCAACATATATAAAAGAAACATGCATATGGATGGAAAGCATATCTATACACAAAATGAGAATATTTAAATACATTTATGATGCATTCTAAGTAATCCATTAGAAAATTTTGAAGTTGAGTATCCATGATTTTTTTTTCAGAAAAGTTTTCCTTATCTAAATTTTCACATACACATGAAAATAAGAAATATAAAGTATATATTTAACTATGAAGTAAGACCCTTTAGTATTGTATTTACAATTTTTTGACTAATATACCATTTTTTAAGTTAAAACATTATATAAAAGAAACAAAATAGAAAAGGAATATGCAAAAATTGTTTAAGATTCATTTGTTTATTTAAATTTATGTATGTAATAAATTTGGATTTAGCATGATGAATAATATGAAATTAGTAGCACATCCTTTCATGAACCTTATATTAAAATTCTAAAAATTATAAAATGAGAGAAAGGAAAACCCAATACTAAGCATTTATAATATTTTAGCACTATAAAAAAGTATAAGTGAATTTAGATTTGTATTTGTTTAATTTTGAAAATAATTTGTATTTGTTAATTAAGCACTCATATTTTACTTTACCAACACATGCAATTTGATTATAAAAGTAAACAATTTCATTAAAATTTAAAATATGAAATTATGAATGCATGAAATCAAGGCACCACAATTAAAAGTTAAAGAAATGAAAGCATGTAAAAAAACCTCACTTCACTTAAATTAAAGACATTCTTATAAATAAGAAATTTAAATAAATCAAAGTGAATTTCAAAGTAATTTTTTTAGTTTGAAGTTTGATTTAATTTTATTAAAAGGTGAGATGAATTTGCTATTCTAACCCATTCCCACATTATTTTTTTGTTTAATGTTTAGATAATTAGATCCATTTTTTATGTTTGATTAAGTTAAGGTATGAATTAAGTATTTAATTAACCCTTAAATACCCTAAGAATTAACAAAGTAATTATGATAATGAGTGATATAAAAAAATTTTAAATTCAAATCAATGAAAATCATAATTTTACAATTAAAAAATCAAAGGTTTATTAAGTAATTTCTAAAACAATTTTGAAGTTCCATGTGAATTGGGTATTAATTTCCTCAATTAAACTTAGGCTATTAAACTTCAGTGAACTTTACACACATCACACCATGAGGGGACAACTTAAGTTATCACCTCATAAAGGCGGTGGTGCACACGCATATATTCTCGGCCGTCTGATCAAAGATCGGACGGCTAAGGTTTCCCCCATGGTTTTTAAAGTAGATAAATGGATTTCTAAACATGTTAAATAATCTCAGTCTTCCATCTAAAATGAGCGAATGGACGATTGAGATGAGCCAAGTTCTTTCTCTTGATCAATAGAGACTGTCCATGATCAAGGGGAAGATCCAAGTTTGATCTACCATAAAATCACACAAAATTTAACCCACACCATCTTGAGAAATAGAGCGGCAAATCCAATGGTCAAAATTTGATGAGGTGAAAATTTCTTTTACAAAGCTCCACACCACATTGAGTTTAGTGATCAAAAAATTCCATACCTCGTCAGAGGTGATCACCGGAGGTCGAGATCGATGAGGTAGCCTCGTCTGGTGGAGACAAAGCCCAATTGAAATTCCTAGGCCTTGGGATTGAGTGGATCAATAGATAGACTAACTCCTCCTTAGTGTGGGAACTCCAATAGAAGCTTAGGCAAGCTTGACTTAGCTCCTAGATCAAGTGTGCAAGAGAAATTGGGAAGAAATCAAGTGTGGAAGAAATTCACTAATGGATTGAGCTCCCTTATTTTTTCACTGCGCAAAACTAAGAAATAGGGAATTGAAATCCGCTCTAAGAAACTTGAGTGCTCTCGATGATTGCTGTTCCTAAGCTCAATGAGAGGGTAAGTTAAAATTTTATTGAATTAGGAGGAGTATATCACTCCCTATCATAATCGGATGATCAAACCATGAGTTTCCATTTTGATCCAATTGACCATATGGGAGGGGTTGTTTAGGCTATTAGATCTTTGCACATGGTTAGTTTGAGGCCTTGAGTGTATTGCCAACCTCCCATGTGCATCAAATTGGGTTTAGGAGGGACTTTGAAAATTCAATTTTAGGCTAGGTGGTCGAGTTTGGTCTAGGGACCAAATGGGCTGACCCAAACCCATTGGGTTGGGTGCATCACTCATCACTAAGTCCCCTTGAGCTTTTAGGAAAGCCTCAAGTGATTGTGAAGAGGGTATGACCAAAATACTCATGGGCTAGGCCAAAATTTGTTCTATGGCCTAGTACATGGTCATTTTACTATTTTTCCACTATCTTAGGTATGTGGAGAAACTTGGTTTGGCCAAGTTTCATTAGATTTGGAATCCATTTGATAGGGTTTGGCTCATGTTGACCCATTTAGGTCAAAATGGGTCAACTTGGGTCAAGTTGACCAATTGGTCAAATTGGGTCAAACCAAGGGTTGGGTCAAGTGAGCCAATTAGGCTAGGTTAGGCTCAAATGTTGGCTTGGTCAAGTTCAAACATAGGTCGTGAGTGAACTTAGGTCAATGGTTTCAATTAATTTGGCCTATGGTGGAATTTGGCTATGTAAGGTTTCATTTTAGGTTAAGTGTTGACTTGTCAACCCTTAGGTTTGACTTGGTTTGAACCAATTTGATTGATTTATGATCCCAGAAATTAATTTGAATTGGTTTGATCAAGGTTTAGGTTAAATCCATTAATGTAAAATTAAGGGATTTAAGGGTATTTTAAATTGGAATTTAATTTTTGCCTTTGATTGGATTGATTTATATTTATATTTCATTTATATATGAGAATATAAATGAGAATATAAATAAGTTTTGAGAAAATCCCATGAATTTGAATAGGTTTGATCAAGTTTTAGGATTGATTTTGGCTAAGTCCTTTAATGGAAAATTAAAGGGACTTAAGAAAAGTTTCATGAATTGATTTGGAATTTTGAATTTAGTTGGATTAATTTGAATTTATATTTCATTTATATATGTTAATATAAATGAGAATATAAATGGATTATGAGATTATCTCAAAGATTTGAATAAGTTTGAATCATGATATTGGTTAAGTCCTTAAGGGAGGCTTAAGGACTTAGGACGGACTTAAGAATTTTGGTGGATTTTGATCATGGGTTTCAATCATGGATTTCAATTATAAATTTCAATCATATGGAGTTGATTTAATTTTGAAGAGAATCAAGTAGAATTGATTTGGAGTTTGACTTGAAGGAAGGAAGGTGAGGAATGGTTTAAGCTAAAGGGTAGGAAATTTTCCTAACACCCCAAGGCATAACCTATTCCTATGGCTAACTCTTCTAAGTTTCTAGGCTTTTGAGTATCCACCTAATCACTAGATGTGTCTTAAGACTAAGGAACTCTTAAAGTCTAAGAGAAGTCCTATGTCTAAGATGGAGGACTTGAAAGCTCATTCTAAAAATGAGTTCAACAAAGGGCTCCCAATAGGTGTGGTGTGACTGACAAGGGAAACTGCACGTATTGGTGTTGATCGAAATGATCAACAACACCGGAAGATCACAAGCACTAACAGAAAAAATCTATCCTTAACCCAAGGAATAGAAAGAATTTTGAGCTTAGTGCAATGTGGTTCTACTTATGTCTAAGACATAGGAGAGAGGGAAAATTCTACTAAGGGGTAGAGTATGAACCTTCCACTAGGGAAGCAGGTTCAAGTCATCCACAAGGGGATGTGGGGGTTTGATTTGATTTGAATCTCACTAGGGAGAGATCTACACTGGGTGAGAGGGTTGAATTTGTTCCAATTTTGTTAGGTTTGAATTTTAAGATGGACCATGTTGGTTTACAATGAGTTGTACTGAATAGGAGCCATGAAGGCTAAGACCTAGCTTAGATTTACTAATCCAAAGGGGTAGTCTACTAAACACGTAGCAGGACTAGCCAACCAAAGGGATGCCTTTTGGTATGCAATAATTATACTAGGAAGAAAGCATAGTAGACTTACATCCTTCAAGTAAGGACCAATTGTTGGGGTAATCTATTGGCAAGGCAACAGATTGAACCCAACCTAGGGTTGACTATTGAGTGAATGCCACTAGGGGACTTAAATCAACTCAGGGATAGTCAAAGTTGATTTCATTTTTATAGATTTTTTTATTTTGATTATGATGGATCCCATAAGTTTGTGATGAACTGCACTGAGTAGGGGCCAAGGAAGCCTAGACCTAACTCATATTTATCAATTCAAAGGGAATAGTCTACTAACCATAAGGTAGAACTATCCAACAAAGGGGAAATACCTTTTAGTATACAATGGTCAAGTATTAAGAAGAAAGCATGGGGACTCACATCTTCTAGAGACAAGAAACCACTGGGGTGATTAGTTGCTTTGGGAAACAAATCAAACCCAAACTAGGGCTGACTATTGAGTGAATGCTATTGGGGGACTTAGATCAGCTCAAAGATAGTCAAGATTAATTTTATTTCTAATTTATTTTAAGGATTCCATTGGTTTGCGATGGATCACACTAGAAGGAGCTTTGAAGCCAGACCTATCTAAATTTAAATAAACAAAGGGAGCTTAGCTCAATGGGAGAACTATCCCACCAGGAGTGCCTTTGATTTGTAATGATCAATTTAAGGGAAGAAAGCTTGGGGCTCACATCTTCCACTAGAAAGACCACTGGGGTGATCGCTTTGGGCAACAAATCAAACTCGACCTAGGGTAATCGCTTTATGAATCACGCTAGAAAGAATGCATCATGGTCTTACATCTTTCAAAGCAAAATGACTGCCGATGTAACTTACTTGTGGCAAAATAGATTGAACCTAACCTAAGGGTGACTATGGAGTGAGTATTGACTCGGGGATTTATCTCAACTCGTAGTCGCAATTCTATGGGAGTTCTCGACACTTAAAGATAGGATGCCTGCTTGGGAGAAGGGGCCCTTTGGGGCTTGAATTCTAATCCACAAGTGAATTAATTTTTGTTCATTTATTTATTTTATTTTATCATGGACCCTATTAGTTTGTGAGGTATCAAACTGAGAAGGAGCTTATATCAGCCTAAACTTATCTCATATTTACTAAACCAAGGGAGAATCTCCACATCCGCTGAACAAATTTCCAAACCACAGGGGTGTCTACTAGGAAAGGGGAATTGTCCAATCCAAAAGTAACTCAGGTAGTGTCTAAATGGGATCACAAAGGACTTGATGGGTGCCATGATGGTTATAAGGATTAATCCAACACTTAGAGAAGATGACATGACATATATTAAAGGTATTTGGTGTCCCAACCAAAGAGAATACAACCTAAGAGTGGGGTCACCAAATCTAAGGTGCCCTGGTTTATAGTGTCTATCTCGATTTTATAGTGAACAATGAATGCCTCTGGGGACTTATATCATTCAAAAGTAGTTAAGAGGAAAGGAGCCTGGGAGACTTATCCTAAACCTCAAATAACTCCAGAACATGATGGCTAGTTCAAGAAGAAAGCATGGGACTTATATCTTAAAAAAGTTAACATGAGGTAGCTTACTAGCTAAAGGAAGCATACCATACTCAACAAGGCTGCTCATTTGAAATGGTCAAGTTAGGAAGAAAGCTTGGGACTCACATCCTCCAACAAATGACCACTAGGGTGACATACTGGTAGCATGTAGACCACCCATAGAACTAATGACTGAGTGCCATAGGGGGCTTGCTCCCATGTCAAATAGCTCGAGACAAAAGATTTGTGTTTGTTGTTGTGTATGTGTTAAAAGGAATAGGATGCCTTTGGGGGACTCTTACACCTACCTTAAAACACACTTGGGGAATTATGAAATGATGCCATGGATGGCAACAAGGATTCCCACTAAGAAAGGATGCCACTCGGGGACACTTACACCAACCTTAGTTATGCTAATAAAAATAGGATGCCTCTTGAGTTCTCTTACACCTACTCTAATAAGAGAGAGAGTTTGTGTTGTGGAAAGAGGGATAGATGCCACTAGGGGACTCTTACACCTACCTAAAACACATCACCGATTCACAAGATAAGCAAATAACACTTCAAAGAAGAGAAGATTTGATGAATGGAATCAAATTTTGTTCTTTTATTAATGATTGATTTTCAAACAAGTTTTATTTCATGGGTAATATTTCTAGATAGAGCCCATTGATTGGAAGCATCGGGTGTTCCCTTTACAATCAATATTAATAAGATCCTCTTGGTATTAGATATCAAACTTGCTTCCCATCTTTGATGGGCAACAATTAGTCTCCTTAAGACTAACATAAGTTCTCCTACTCGAAAAGACCTAGGGCATACCAGCTTATTATGAGCTTGAATCATTTTGGCCTTGTACAACTCAAGATTTTGGCATGCCCGTAAGCGACTCTCCTCCAAACCTTCAAGCTTCTAACCGCAACTTTGTATTCTACACTCTATAATCTTGTTTCCAATGCTATCCTTAGTGATAGAGTTAAACTTCTAAGGGAAGAACCTTCACATACCAAAGGAAAAGTAATCGAGTTAGTTTGATGTGGTGCGGGTAGTCACAAGGCTTCAAACTAACCGCTCATTCCACTATCTTGTTATCATCAAGAGTCTTCAAGACTGATGAGAGAGTTTTGTTGAATGCTTTTGCCAAGCCATTAGCTCTGGGGGAGTAGATGGTGGAGTATCTCCAATCTATACCGTGTCTTCTAGCAAAGTATTGATCTTCATGCTTTTAAATGCAGTACCATTATCAGATATAATTCATTGAGGCACCCCAAACCTATATACGATATGGTTCCTAAAAAACTAAAGCACATGGTGAGCTGTGACCTCTCTGAGTGGGATGGCTTCCACCCACTTGGAAAAGTAGTCCGTGGAAGCTAAGATGAATCGATGCCTCTTGGAAGAAGGAGGATCGATCGAACCTACAATTTTGGTACCCCAACACTCAAATGGTTATGAAGCCAATGTAGGGTGTAGAATGTTGGGTGGATGGTGGAGGACCACACCATGCACCTGACATTGATGGCATCTCTACATCCATGCAATCTGTGATCATTGAAGGCCTAGTAATATCCAAGTCTTTTGATCTTCATCTTCATCTTTGGACCGATTGATATGCTCCACATAGACTTGAGTGTTTAAACAAGCTTCATATTTGTCAAACAACGTAACCACATTTGGTCAAAGGATCGAGCAGGGTACCATCAACAAGAGGAGAGAGCTCTCTATTTCACCTGATGGGCATATGATTTGTCTTGAGGTAGTTTGTCAATGTACAAGAATCTATGAACAGTTACCTTCAATCCAACTCCTTGTCCATTTTGGCAATGACAACATCTCCTTTAAGAGAAAGTCTCTTGACGAGTTTCGAATCAATAAGGGATAAGACGTGTCAACTCATTTTGGACCCTTATTGAAATGGACTCATTTTTCGGGCATGCCAACTCTTTAGCAAGTTTAGCAAAGGCATCTGCTACTATGTTCTCTACTCGGGGAACCTTGTAGATGGTGACTTTGGGAATCTAGACCAACAACTTCATGGTATACTCATAGTAATGATGAAGCTTGGGTTTAAGAACCTGGTAAGACCTGGTAATCTGGTTGATGGCCAACTAAGAATCCCTAAATATGTTGATGCTCTTGACACTGATAGTGATGGATAACTCCAGACTAGCAATCAAAGCCACATACTAGCTTCATTGTTGGTAGGGTTGGAAAAAGATATGAGAATCTCATCACATCATAGTTTTGAGTTAGAAGAACTATTCCTACCCCTACCTTTCCTGGGAGAATAGATCGTGGTGCTTCACCTTTAAGAAAAGAAGCATCACCATCAAAATACATCTCCCATCGGTTTGCTAGCCTCCCCTAAGTTCATGATTTGTTCATCGTGGAGATCATCACTAAGTGGAGAATTAGTGAAGTGGGTGCTAAGAAATGCTACCCCGACCTTTATCGCACGAAGGGGAACAAATATGATATAAAACAGAGTATCATGGACCAATGAGACAAATGTTTGGAAAGCATTGGCCCTGTCATCAAGTACTAAAGTGGATTGGTTTGGGAGATCAAGTTCACCTTATAAGAAAGCATGTAGTGTCATAGCTTCTGAGATGCAAAGATGAAAGCTAGGCAATATTTATCAATGGGTGGATAGTTTGCTTCAGCAGGGATCAAACGACAGTTGAGGTAGTAGAGTGTGCTTTCCTTCCCTTCATCATTGGCTTGGGCCAATAGAGTGCCCTGAGAGTCATCCAATGCAACAGTGTAAAGGATCAAGGGCCTCGGATAGGAACCAAGCTTCACCGTATTCTTTGATGTCTTCAATGCATGTCGGCACTTATCATCCCACTTGAACTTGGCATCCTTTTAAGCGTGAAATGGCTTGCATCTCCTGATAGGTTTGAGATAAAGCATCTTAGATATGCCAACCATCCTTGAAAGGATCGAAGTTGAGTTAAACTCTGGTGGCATTTCTAAGATAGCTTTAATCTTTTAAGGATCTATTTCTATTCCCTAGTGTCGAACAACAAACCCAAGGAATTTCCCTGAATCAACTCTAAATGCACACTTCAGGGGATTCATCTTGAGGTTATATTATCTTAACCATTCAAAAACTACTATCAAGTCAAAGAGATGGTCTTCCTTTTCTAAACTCTTGACTACTATATCATCATAGCACTCAACCGATGATGTATGGGTTCGAAGATCTAAGTCATGGCCCATTGGTATGTAGCACCAAAGATTTTATGGAAAGGCATGACCCTATAAAGATTCGATCAAGGTTTGAAAAGAAGTGTCTCTTTCATCTTCAGGAGACATCTTGATTTGGTTATAGCGAGATGACCCATCCATGAAAGAGAAGATATCATGAGATGAGGTGATATCCACCATTAATTCTAGTATAGGAAGAGGAAACTCATCCTTATGACATGCCTTATTTTAAGTCCCTAAATTTGACACAAAAGTGAATTTGGCCATTCTTCTTAACTGGGATGACAGTAGCTAACTAGGTAGGATATTTTTCTTCCTTGATAAAACTAGCATCGATCAATTTCTTGGCTTCATAAATGAATTGTTATTCAATTTTTAATCACAAGTGTCTAGGAGCTTGCTTAATAGGAGTAACATTAGGGTCTATTGCTAGCTTGTGGACTACTATCAAGAGATAATCCAGGCATTTCTTTATAACTCCATGTAAGCGCCTTTAAACTCATAATAGCCTAATTAAGTCATTGGTTTCTTCTTCATTCAGCAACAAACTGATATATATTGGGTGAGGATTTTCATCTATCCTGAGGTTGATTTGTTTTAATTTATTGATTTTTGAATGAATCTCCTTTTCAAACTCTAGCGGTGCCTCTTTGACTTGGAGATCATCTAGATCATCTAAAGTTTCTAAACACACATTCTCATAAGAGTTGGGGATGAGTGAGAAGAACTTATCAAACTCCAAATGGTTGGTAACAACTAGACTTCATCATCCCAGACCACTATGGAATCCTAGTCTTGCTCTTGATTATGCTTCCCTTCCATATTGTTATAGCTTCTTTTCAAAGTATTCGACATGCTTGGATCAAGTGTGAGGAACTAAACCTTTGTATAAGATTTTGAACACAAGGTGAGTAAAAGTCAAAAGTAATTCCATTAATTCTTTAGTATCTTCCTCAAGTCCTACATCAAGCTTTGGACTTGAGGATGATGAACCCAAAAAGAACCTCTCTTCTCATGTCACTGAAGACTTAGGGATTTCTTAACTACTAAACCTTCAACTTTCTAGATGTAAGTGAGGTTAGAGCTACCTAACGCCTAATAGTTTTACATAGACCGATTTGAATACTTTGCTTTGCTTGAGGCTTCTTCATCTTTGCTCGGATCAAAGTCACCTCCAATGGAACATGAGAGGGGTTGGTAATCACATTGGCATCCTCCGAGATTCCAAGTCTATGTGAATAGTAGGGTACTCAATGGAACACAATCTATTGGTTAAAGGCCAACTAGGGTCTTCCACCTGGAACTACCTCTATTTCTACCTACTGGAGGTTGAGCCATTCTACCCACATGTCCATATGATGGAATGAACTGTGGGTGGAATGTGATATGCTGATCTATCTCTTCTTCAATTCCCCTTTCTTATGCACTTGGACTTTTATTTTCTTTTCATTTTATTTTGTCTTTTCTTTTGCTTCTTTTTCTTTTTCTTTTGTATTTGAATTTGAATTTTGTCCAAGTTCATGAGAAAGGGTGTTTTGAGAAAGATAGTAGGTCACATCCTCTTAAATCTCAACCTCTCTAACTAAAAGTGGATTTTCATCCCCGTTGACATGCTCAATTCCATCTTTTGAACTTGATGCAATGAAGGGAGGAAAATGATCTTGTTCTGATGTATCCAAGGCCTACCAAAGTAGCAATGAAGTATTCAAATCCATGATGTAGAACTTGGCTCAGCCTTCCATAATGATCTCCAATGGTAACACTATAGAACCTAAAGCCCGCCACCTTGATCATTGAATCCTCTCATCATCATCACTCCTGAGAGTAAAGATGTCAATCTTCAAGTAGAAAAGGGTCTAGACTCATGCACAAGCACAATTCTGAATTCTGTAGAGGATGTGCTCCAAGTCCCCAAGGTCTTCATTTGTAAAGGTGATCCCTTGGGCTTCTTTTGCATGTGTACTTCCTCACCCATAGTGAAGCTAATATTTTAGGATCAGAGCCTTGATTAATGATTCTCTCATCTCATTGATCAAGACATATGCTTAGCTTAGATGATACCTTTCTTAGATGAGAAATGATGTCCACCTACCTGGGTCTTCCACAAGCATATCCAAGGGTGGAGCATCCTGAAGGGCTTCATCTTCAGACTTGACCCTCTCTATAGAGGTGCCCCCTAGGAGGTAGAACTTTGCCACTATGGAGGTTTACTTTGGTGATCTCTAGAGGCAAGGTGGTGGAAGATTCTACATGCAATTCAGGCTCACCTAAAGCTTCTCCTATGGGACTCTCAGAATCGGATGATTCCAAGTCTATCTCAAGAGATGAACCCGTAGTATTCAGAGTTGGAAAGTCCAACTCTAAATTACAAAGAGGAAGATCAGAATTATTATAGTTAATTAGACATGAAGAGTTATCGTCAGGAATAGAAGAAGATAACTCATTAGAAGAGACACATATGTAATTCAAATTACCTTTATTCTTTAATTTCTTGGAAGTATTTGGGGGTACAAAGTAGAAATCCAGTAGAGTGAGTGGAGTAAGGAATTTGATGGCCTTATCTACTGATGCAAGAGTTCTACTAGTAGAGGAAACAGAAGAGCTAATGAAATGGAAGAAGTCATCATGGGAAGCTACAATGAAGGCTAGAGTCTGGACCCTGGTCGGCTAAGTCCCTGCCACATACATGCTATGAACTCTCACTTTCCTAGAGTTGGTACTGGCAAATTACAAACCATCCTTGGTGTTGGAGGTTTGAGCTAACTCAGGCACTTGCAAGGAAAGCTTCTTGATCTTTTGAATTATTTTCTTAGAGGTTTTAGACAAAGAAATGTCCCAACCTTCTTTAGTTTTGGTAAGATCACTTGTATCCCCAAGGATTACCCTAATAGAACTGGAAGGTTATTCCAAAAGGTATTCCTTTATGATAACTATAACACTGGTCTTGAAACTGTGTTTAAGCCAATCCTTAAATATGAAGCAATCCACCAAAACATGGCCTAGCATATGGTGGTAAGGGTAAAAGTTTGAATCATGACTTTGCCTACTTCTTCCTCCTAGGCTCGGGCAACTAAAAATTAGGTTTCTTTAAGAGATTCTTAAAGATCTTCCCGACACCTCCTCTTAAAAGAATAAGGGTTCTTTAACTTATCTAAAAGAGTAGGTGGACCATAGCTACCTAGCGGATATGCATGCATCTGGTGGTGTGGTATAGTGGCGTGGCCGGGCCGTGGAGGCTATGGAGGCCGTATGCTGTGGTGGCAAAGAAGGTGGAGGTCACGAGGTCATGGTCACTCTGACCTCTAGTGGGCTTCCCTTGTCAACCACATGCTACTACTCATTTCTTCTCATAGACCGTTTAGGATTTCTTCTTGGGTAACTGATATAGAAAAGGCAACTATTTGGCCTCTCTTTATAGACTAGCCACCTTGTTGATTAGCTTATTAAATGTCTTTATGGTGAAGCCCTTAAGCATGAAGGGGACAGGGCCATGGATATTCTTCAAGAGAATCTCAATGGCATGTTGTTTAGACAGCTGTGATTCACACTTCATACTCAAGTTACGCCATCAGAGAATATAATCAACAAGTGACCCACCAGAGTATTGTTGGCCTACAATGAGATCACCTAAATAACCTTTTGCTGAGCTCCATAAAATCTCTTGATGAAGAGCTTCTAACTCAAGAAATGTCTTAACTAAAACAAAGTTAGATACCAATCAAAAGTGATACCCGCTAGGCTACGATAAAGAGTCTAAAGAGGCATCGCCACACGCTTGCAATAACGCTAAAGTGAGCTATATACTCGGGTTCCCACCGCCATTAAAGTTTTGAAGGAAGGAGGCACAAACCCTTGAATATGGATATCATCAAATTCTCTGGGTAGGTACCCTTTGGAACCGATGATTCTCCCCGTGCTTGAGCCAAAGCTTCCTTCAGCTATTGCTTAACCATGGATTTTATATCTTTTTCATGTATGGAGGTACTTTCCACTACCTTCCTATACAGGCTAGTGTTACCTTGTTCAATAGGAGGTAGAGTCTTAATTGGGTCTAAGACATGCACTAGCTCAGGCTGGCTGACATCAACTATAATAGGATTAACTGAAGGGGCTTATTTCTGAAGCACTGACACTGCTACTAACAAGTTCTATAACTGATGTGCCATTCTATCAATCTACTCATCCTTTTTCCTTAACTGAAGTTGGAGGTGTTGGCTGATTCTGTGGTATCTTCTTGATCAACCTCATCACCTTCCATGGCCTGTTGCTCCTTAAGAAGAGATCCTCTAGTATGACCATGCATACCCAAGAATTCCCATCAAGTCATCTTCATTGGGATCAAGTTGACTCTCTCTTAGACTCATTCTAATATCTCCTTCTTCTCCATAAAATAGTGTGCAACTATCTCAACTAAGGATCGATCTGACTTAGCAGGTACAAACAATTTAGTACGGTGTGATCTATCATGCATTAAGAGACCGCCTATCACCGGGAGTCAATGCGATCTAACTAGATGAATGATACTCCTGACTACTACTGGTTGTAATAGGGGTAACAATCATAGAATGATCCTCTACCACTATTGTAACTAAACTATCATCTGGAATATCTGTAATGACTGTCACCATTTCTGCATCCGACTGTATGGGTGGAGTTGGTGAAGGAACGACCATGATGCTGGGTCGCCATTTTTCCGCACCACCACGGGCGTAAGGTCAAACAGGAGAGCTCACCCCTACCATAATGGGTGGTGTAAGAGGAGTAGGATCTCATGGCCATAGCCGAATCACCAACATGGTACATTTTTCCTGATGCCTTCATGGATGGAATGGGAGAGATGCAACCTATACTGATGAGGGTGAGCAAGGGTGGAGACACCACCGACTCTTTGTGCATAGAACTACCCTCTGTGGGTGGTCCCTGAGGAGAATACTATCGATGGTCGGGCATAGTGTACCAAGATGGAAAATTGACCAAAGTAGAAGTCGAATCGACATTTGAACCTCATCGCCGCTAGTAATGTGTGATGTATGGGCCTCACGGGCCCCTTCCTGATGAATATTCCTCCTTACATTGTGGGGGATAACAGACTGAAGGTAAAACTATGTTCCATACTCTGAGTGTCTATATGCTCCACCTACCTGGCATAGAATAGAGCGGAGGTCAACATATGACCTCCTACTCCTAGAAACGGTTGGCTATAAGTGCACCATTGGAGGAAGTGATGAATGGATCCTCCTGGCATCCTCTCTATCTGATCCAGAGAGAGGATGAAACTAGTTTTCTATAACCAGTGGTGAAGTGATCATGGGAGAATCCATCATCTAGGTCACTCTCTCAGCTCTTGGCTATCCAGTGTGGAACCATTTGATCATACAATTTTTTTTTTGTTCCTGGTGCAGGATGGGAGGAGTGAGCTAGACCCATACTCAAATGTCGTGGAGGCAAGCCCCAAACTAGGGAGCCTTACCTTGGAGGGTACAAATGGTAGGTGCTAGCTACCTAAGGCAACATGGGAAACTCTAGGATGAACTGAACTGGAACTGCACCGACTAGGAACTGTAATAAATAAGTCGTACTACCACCTTTCTCTTGAGGATACATCCAATCGATGGTAAGTCTATCGATGATCGGCCGCGGTCACCTTCTCTGGTGAGGGGAATGCCCTCACAAGTGATCCCGGCCCCTCAAATCCAGTGGATCAAGTGGGTATGGTCTAGCAAAGTCAATTTGATCTAGAGATCCATACCATGGGGAAAGTAAAGACAAATTTTGGAACCCGCCATTTACACCGTAGAGTAAATTGACATCAATCCATCGACCGGAATGAAAAATGAAGAATCTACATAGATTTTGAATTTTTTGAATTTTGAAAATTTGAATCCACATCCAACAACTTGGAAGTGTTAAGTGGGGTTCAAATGGATTTGAGAAGATTGATTGAAAGAGAAATTTGAAGATGAATCCAACTTCAACAAACTTAGGTATGTTGAAATATGGATTCAAATTTTTTGATAGAATGCTTCCATAGGTTTAATGTTGTTTCAAATTTGAATTTTGTGATTTAGAGGACCCTTTCCTTTAACAAATTTAGGTATGTTAAAGTATGGGTCAAATGATTTTGTTTTTTTTTTATTATTTTGGAATTTCACTTACTTAACAAATTTGGGTATGCTAAGTGAAGTAAAAGTGATTGTTTCTTGTGAATTTGTTTTGATTTTGAAAATTTTGGAATTCTTACTTAATAAATTTAGGTATGCTAAGTAAAGAATCCAAGTGTGTTTTGTTTGATTGTTTGAAAATAGGATTCTTAGCAAATTTAAGTATGCTAATAAAATCCTAAGTGTTTCATTTGTTTGGAATGTTTTGATTTTTGAAAAGGGTAGGACCCTTAGCAAATTTGGTATGCTAAGGGGATCCTAAGTGTTTTGTTTTATTTTTTGAAGTGTTTGAAAGTGGAGATTTTAACTTTAGTAAATTTGGTATGCTAAAGATGAAGTCCCACTTGGTTTTATGAAATGGAAATTTCACTTAGCAAATTTGAGTATGCTAAGTGAAATTCCAAATATGGTTTAAAATTTTGATTTCATTTTGGATTTTTGGATTTGGAGACTTTACTTAGCAAATTTGGGTATGTTAAGTGATGTTCCAAAATACATTTAGGAATTTTTTTGAAATATGATTGTTGATTTTGATTTTAGATTTGGAAACTTTATTCAACAAATTTGATTATGCTAAATGAAGTTCCAAATGTATGTTTGAAAACATTTTATTGGATCTTGAATTTGGGAGACTTCACTTAACAAATTTGGGTATGTTAAATGAAGTTCCAAAATACGTTTAGAAAATTTTTGAAATGTGATTGTTGATTTTGATTTTTGATATGGAAACTTCACTTAGCAAATTTGATTATGCTAAATGAGGTTCCAAATATATGTTTAAATTTTTTTTGAAATATGATTATTGAAGTTTTAGTGTTTTGAAAAGGACTTCCATTCAACAAATTTAAGTATGTAGAATGGAGATCAATTTTATTTTTGAAATATAAAATTTTTGGTGTGTGATTGTTGCATTTTGAAAGGGGGAAATTTCCAACTTAAAACATATGTGGGATATGTTTAAGTGGGATTTCCTAAATGATATTTTATTATTTATTATTTTTATTTTAGTTGGGAATGAAATCTTCATTTAATAAATTTAAGTATATTAAATGAAGGTGTTCATGTGTGCATTTTGAAAATTTTGATTTTGTTTACAAATGAACTTTTTATTCAATAAGTGTGAGTGTATTGAATAGAAAAATTCATGTGTGCTTTTTGAAAATTTTGATTTTGTTTACAAATGAACTTTCTATTCAATATGTGTGAATATATTGAATAGAAAAATTCATATATGCTTTTGAAAACTTTATGATTATGATTGTGATTTTGGAAAATATGATTGTTCATTTTATTTTGAAAATGAAATCTTCATCAAAGTGAATTGAAAGAAGATATTCATTTGTGCTTTTGGAAAATGTTGTTTAGTTTTATTTTTGAACATCCTACATGTAACAATTATGGGAATTGTTAAATGAAGGTGATAAAATTTTGTGGAAAATATTTTATTAAGTATATTTTCGAAAAGGTACTTTTGTAAAAGCAAAGTTCTTTATGGAAGATTTATTATTTTTAGGATGAACCTTTCCTTATCATGAAAATGATAAGGAGGAAGTCTTTAAGATGTTTCTTTTCATTTTAGATCTTTTCATTTACCCATTGGAGAAACCATTGGGGTTTTAAGACCAACAAGGAATGCAATCCTAAAACCTAATGATGTTGGCTAACTCAACTCAAGAATGAAATGAGCTAAGTGGCAACAAAAAGAAGGATAGTCTTGGATTCATACCAAAGTACAAACCCACTATCGGTACTCAAAGACAATGATCATTTACAAAAGATGGAGAGAGGAACCATCCCTGAGTTTAAAAATCTATGGAGAAAAATTTCTATAGGAGTTTCCTTCAAATCTGTAGGGAGAAAGAAAAGGCAAGACTCTATAAAAATTCATCTTGATAAGATGCCACACAGATCTGTAGATGTACTTATTCAGGTGATCGGGTACATCATCAAGGAATAGTGTACTAACTCGAAAGACAGAAGTCACTACCTTTTAATGGAACCAATCACCTCAATAAGGACTCCTAAGGATGATGGGTTTGCATATGTATTAGAGATTTTTCCCCTACTTTACATGAAAAAGTAAAGCAGTTTATTTTAAATCGAGTTCATTAAGTTCCCTACAGGGGCAAGCCTCAATAGTTAATTATATCCTAAGGGACGAGATCCCTTAGGAAAATCTTGATTAAGGCAAATGGTCATTGTCTTTGAAGATTTCAATAGGAAAGGACTATCAATCGATTAGTTTATGTTTTTGAAGATCAAATGGTATTGATCAAAAGAGGGAGTTATTATCAAGCAAAAATAGAAGATAAGTAGGAGATGCCCATGATGTTAGGAAACTTAGCGAGCATCTTAGACTATCCTATAGTTGGGCTTTACATTTTGAAATTGATTTAGTTTGTTTAAGTTGAATTTTTCATTAGAATTTTAGGACTTAAGATTCCTTAACACAAGATTAATAAAATGCCTAGAGGTGAGGAATTATGCTTATGGCCCAAGGGGAGCTCGGAACCTAAATCTAGGGAGCTTCGGTGAGGGCCGGAAGCATAACCTAAATCTAAGGCAAAATGGTAATTGGTTTGCCTCCATAAGAGAGGACAAACCACTGACAGGACTTACACAGGGGTGGCCACAACTAACTCCTACAATTTTAAATATGTAGGCAAGTCTTTATGCTTATGCAAGATAGCTAGGTTGTTTTTATTTAGAAAGAGACTAAGTCCTTAAACTCACTCCCTAAAGAGACTAGATCATGTAAAGGGACATGCTCCAAATGACCTAAATCTAATGCAATTCAAATTTCATTTTATTTTCATTTTTGGACAATCATTTTTGACTCAGGCTAATAGGATTTTTATGACTAATGCATGAGAAAGAAGGTTATTGGCTAAAATCAACGAGAAGGAGGAGGTGAGTTTCCACCACGACCCTTAAAGGTCAAGCCGGGTTCTCTGGAAAGGTGGAAGCCCTCCAATCAAGAGTGAAATAAGATACATTTGTGCATGATATTATAAACAAATACTCATCCAGCTAAGGGGTTGCTAATTCTTTTATTTTGATTTTAAACCTAATCTTTAGGTGAGGTTATGAGTTGTTTAATTTTAATTTGAATTATTAAGTTAGGTAAAAAATTTATTTTTCCTAAAGAGTCTAATCCACATCCAGGCCATACATAAAGCAAGGTAGAAACTAGGAAAATCATGCCACTTAATGCAAAAGCTAAAAAAATCATCAATCAATGTATAAAGCTAATCACAAAAAGAATAAATGGCCATTTGTGGTCGGGCACCACTACACAAACCCAAAAATATCAAATTGGGTAGCCGAGCTCTACCCTTATACAACCCGGATTACAAATGAATTAAATTACAATTTAAGCAAAGGAATTCATTGTTATGGGGGTCTTCAAGCTTTCTTTCTTCTTTCTTCTTTCTTCTTTCTTCTTATCTTCTTTCTTCTTTTGGTTCCTTCTTTTGGATGGTTGGATGGTAGATGCTCCAAGGCTTCACATGGTGCATAAGATGGGATCTTATGACCAATGGTCATCCTAATCCCTATAACAATCATTCTAAAATCTTAATTATATAATTTCTTACATGAAAGGAAAAGTGGAAATCTAACTAATACCTACAAAATAAAGGTTAGCTAAATCACACCACATAAATCTTAAGCATGTATATTGGACTTATCACCCCACACATGGGTGACTAAGTCAACCTAGCTTATGGATTATTCTTAGGGGTATAAATCACCTGCAAGCAAAAGTATTTATATTTTATTTATGATAGCATAAGCACAATCTACAAAGAATAGTTAGACTAAGCACGTCCTACCATTCATTCTATGAGCATACACCTACATCTAGTCTAAAACATATATCAAAACAAAACAAACATCAAACATATAACCTAAGGTTAGAAGTGGTGACTTAGCTAATTGTGTGCTTTGAAGTGTGGTATACTTAGCTATAGTTTAAATTTTCTAAGTGTGAAGAACATGTTCAACTTAGAGGAGGGTTTCATTTAAGTTGTTTAAGTGTTTTAGGTTGGTTTTATTTCATGTTTTAATTTGGTTTAAGTGAAACCTATAATTAATTACTAAGTTATGAAGAGATGGAAAGAGAAGAGAACTTCTCTTTCTTTCCCTAACCTTAAGTAATTTTCTAAAGTAGGTTCATATTTTAGTTTCATTTATGTGAATGTTTTGATTAAATATTTTAATTAATCCTAAGTTTAGATAAACTCTAAACAAACCTATTAAAAAAGAAAGGCATTTTAAGATTAAATAAAATGTATCAAAATTCACATAACACACATTATTTCATTTCTTTCCCCAACATATATAACATGCATATGGATGGACCCTAAGCATATCTATATACATGTGAATGAGAGTATTTAACACACTTTGATGCATGCTAAGTAATCCATTTAAGAAAATTTAGAAGTTGAATATGCATGATTTTTTTTCTTAAGTAGAAAAGGTTTTCCTTATCTAAATTTTCACATACATACATGAAAATAAGAAAGGCATAAGTGAGTACAACACCATTGTTAACAAGAGGTGTAAGGTACTAGACCTACTTAGGGCTACTTAAAGCCTCACAACCTTGGGTTGTCTAGACTAATATACCACTTTCCTTAAGTACAAACATGTATATAAAAGAAATGAAATTGAAAAGGAATATGCAAAAGTTGTTTAGTGGATTCATTTTGTTTATGCAATTTATGTATGTAAGTGTAGGTAACCCTTCTTAGATGGTAGCATAGGGATGAATAGGTTATGAAATTAGGTGAGCATTAGGTCCTTTTCAAATGAACCTTATATCTCACGAAATTTCTATTCAAATATATACCAACATAGGAGAAAAAGGAAACCTATACTAAGCATACCTTTATAATATTTCACATGCAAGCTTATAATTAAAGTATAAGTAGCACACTTTCAGATTTGGTATTTGATTTATGTATTTTTGAAAATAATTTGGATTTAGTAGTGATAATAGCCACTCATATTTTACTTTAGGCAACACATGCACATTTGACATAAAGTAAACAATTTCATTTTAAAATTTGAAATAAGAAATTATGAATGAATGGAATCACATGGCACACAACTAAGCATGTTAGGAAATATCCAAAGCAATGAAAGCATGTAAACAAACTCACTTCACTTAATTCCTAAAGACATTCTTATAGAATAAGAAAATTTAGAATAAATCAAAGTGAATTTTAAAGTAATTTCTGTTTAGTTTGAAGTTTGATTTAATTTTGAAAAGGTGAGATGAGTTTGCTATTCCTAACTCATTCCCACATGTGATTTGCATTTTTGTTTAATTTTTAGACAATTAGATCTATTTTTATGTGTTTTATTAGGTTAATTAAGTAGCTTAATTAACCCTTACCTACACCAGAAGAATTAACTAAGTAATTATGAGCCAATGAGATGACATAAAACCCACAAGGAATTTAAATTTTTAATGCACCTAATAATGAAAAGGCCTAATGAAATTTGGCTCACAATTAAAAGTCAATTAAGCAAAGGGGTTTAGCTTAAATACTTTCAAAACACACTTTCACACATGTGAATTGGGTTTTAATTTCCTTAATTAAACTTAAGCTATTAAACACCTAAGCATCTACCCAAGGTAGATTAATTAAGATCTGGAACTTTTAAGAATTTTTTTTAGAAAGTTGATTAAGGGGATAATGAATTAACCCTAATTATTAAGGAGAGAAGAGGGGTTTAGGGAATTAGGGAAATGGCCAAAATTATTCCATGAACTTCCTACTTTTGGATCTCTTAATCAACCCTAATCAGAGGGTAAAATCACTAATCATACCATAATTATGCTTAATTACATGGTAATTAAATAAATCTTATTATCAATCTAGCCTTCAATAAATCCCAAGAAAATTAGGGAGGAAGTCATCCCCTAAAACTTACCCAAGAAATTGGGATTAATCAAAGGTCTAATTAAAGAGTAATTAAAAATACAATTTCAAATAAAATCCAAATTTAGAAAAAATCATAATTCAAAACTCATCAAAATTAATTTTAAAATGTTTTAGGTTTAATTATCTATCCATCAATTTTTATTTCATATTTTTTTGATTTTTCTATGAAGAGTTATGCATTTTTAAAGTTCCATGGATTAATTAGGAATTAATTAATACACTTAACTAATCCCTGGTTAATCCCTAGCTCATGGCACGACGTGTGGCAGTTGGTTAGCGCACTTTACATGCATTGTGCTATGATGGGACAACTTAAGTTGTCACCTGACAAAGGCGGTGGTGGTGCACACGCTTATATTCTTGGTCGTCCGATCCAAGATCGACTAAGGATTCCCCCGTGGTTTATAAAGCAAATAAATGGATTTCTAAACATGTTAAATAATCTCAGACATCCATCTAAGACATGCGGATGGATGGTAGATTCTTCCCTTGATCAAAAGATCCATGATCAAGGGGAAGATCCAAGCTTGATCTAGCATGGAATCACACAAAATATAACCCACTCCATCTAGAGAAATAGAGAGGCAAATCCAATAGTCAAAATTCGATGAGGTGAAAATTTCTTTCACAAAGCTACACACCACATTGAGTTTAGTGATAAAAAAATTCCATACCTCGGAGGTGATCACCGGCACTCGAGATCGATGAGGTAGCTTCGTCTGGTGGAGATGAAGCCCTATTGAAATTCCTAGGCCTTGGGATTGAGTGGATCAATGGATGGACCAACTCCTCCTTGCTTGGGCTTCAACTTTGATTGAATTTGATCTTTCCTTACTATGGGAACTCCAATAGAAGCTTAGGAAAGCTCAACTTAGCTCTTAGATGAAGTGTGCAAGAGCAATTGGGAAGAAATCAAGTGTGGAAGAAATTCACTAATAGATTGAGCTCCCTGCATGCAAAAAAGCAGAAATAGGGAATTTAAATCCTCTCTAAGAAACTTGGGAGTGCTCTCTAATAATTTCTCTAGGTTCCTAAGCTTCAATCGATAGAGGGTAAGTTAAAATTTCATTGAATTAGGGGGAGTATATCTCCCCCTCTGGAAATTGGACATCCGAACCATGAGTTGCCATTTTGATCCAATTGACCATATGGGAGGGGTTGTTTAGGTTGTTAAATTTTAGCACATGGTCAGTTTAAGGCCTTGAGTTGATTGCCAACCTCCCATGAGCATCAAATTGGGTTTAGGAGGGACTTTGAAAATTCAATTTTAGGCTAGGTGGTTGGGTTTGGTGTAGGGACCAAATGGGCTGACCCAAAACCATTGGGTTGGGTGCATCACTCATCACTAAGTCCCCTTGAGCTTTTAGGAAAGCCTCAAGTGATTGTGAAGAGGGTATGACCAAAATACCCATGGTCTAGGCCAAAATTTGTTCTATGGCCTAGGGGTAGAATGGTCATTTTGCTATTTTTCCACTTTGGATATGTTAGGTATGTGGAGAACTATGTTTGGCCAAGTTTCATTGGATTTGGAATCCATTTTATAGGGTTTGGCTCATGTTGACCCATTTAGGTCAAAATGGGTCAACTTGGGTCAAGTTGACCAATCAGTCAAATTGGGTCAAACCAAGGGTTGGGTCAAGTGGGCCAATTGGCTAGGTTAGTCTCAAATGTTGGCTTGGCCATGTTCAAACATAGGTCATGAGTGAACTTAGGTCAATGGTTTCAATCAATTTGGCCTATGGTTGGTTAAAGGTTTCATTTTAGGTTAAGTGTTGACTTGGTCAACCCTTAGGTTTGACTTGGTTTGACCAAATTTGATTGATTGATCATGCCATGAATTTGAATAGGTTTGATCAAGGTTTAAGTTCAATCCATTAATGTAAAATTAAGGGATTTAAGGGAATTTTAAATTATTATTTAATTTTTGCCTTTGATTGGATTGATTTATATTTATATTTCATTTATATATGAGAATATAAATGAGAATAAAAATAAGTTTTGAGAAATTCTCATGAATTTGAATAGGTTTGATCAAGGTTTAGGATTTATTTTGGCTAGGTCCTTTAATGGAATATTAAAGGGACTAAAGAAAATTTTCATGAATTGATTTGGAATTTTGAATTTAGTTGGATTGATTTGAATTTATATTTCATTTATATATGTGAATATAAATGAGAATATAAATGGATTATGTGGTTATCTCAAAGATTTGAATAGGTTTGAATCATGATTTTGGTTAAGTCCTTAAGCGAGGCTTAAGTACTTAGGCAAAATTTGGGACTTACGAATTTTTGGTGGGTTTCAATCATGGATTTCAATCATAGATTTCAATCATATGGAGTTGGATTTAATTTTGAAGAGAATCAAGTAGAATTGATTTGGAGTTTGACTTGAAGGAAGGAAGGTGAGGAATGGTTTAAACTAAAGGGTAGGAAATTTTCCTAACACCCCTAAGGCATAACCTATTCCTATGGCTAACTCTTCTAAGTCTATAGGGCTAGGTTGAGTATTCACCTAATCACTAGATGTGTCTTAAGACTAAGGAACTCTTAAAGTCTAAGAGAAGTCCTATGTCTAAGATGGAGGGGTTGAGAGCTCATTCTAAAAATGAGGTCAACAAAGGGCGCCCAATAGGTGTGGTGTGACTGACAAGGAACACCGTACATATTGGTGTGAACCGAAATGATCAACAACACTAGAAGATCACAAGCACTAACAAAAACAATCTATCCTTAACCCAAGTAATAGAAAGAATCTCGAGCTTAGTGCAATGTGGCTCTACTTATGTCTAAGACATAAGAGAGAGGGAAAAATCCACTAAGGGGTAGGGTATGAACCTTCCACTAGGGAAGCAGGTTCAAGTCATCCACAAGGGGATGAGGTGGTTTGATTTGATTTGAATCTCACTAGGGAGAGATCTCCATTGGGGGATAAGGTTGAATTTGTTTAGCAGCCCCTATCCTGGGCAGGCCACTCATCCTCTACACTGCTGCATTGGATGACTCGCTCAACACTTTGTTGGCCCAAGCCAACAATGAAGGAAAGGAGAGCACTCTCTACTACCTCAGCCATCGTTTGATCCCTGCAGAAGTGAACTACCCACCTATTGAGAAACATTATTTTGCTTTGATCTTTGCTTCCCAAAAGCTATGACATTATATGCTTTATCATAAAGTGATCTCCAGAACCAATCTACTGCAGTATCTCATGACACGGCCAACATTATTGGGATGATTGGCACGATGGTCCATGATACTTTTACAATTTGACATTACATTTGTACCCCTCCACACGGTAAATGGATAGGTACTAGAGAATTTCTTAGCAGCACACCCACTTCATGTTGATTCTCTGCTTAGTGACGATCTCTCTGATGAAAAAATTATAAACTTAGGGGAGGCTAGCAAATACCGAAGGGAGATGTATTTTGATGGAGCAGCTTCTTTTCATTAAGGGGAAGCACCACGATGTATTCTCCAGGAAAGGGAGGGGTAGGAATAGTTCTTCTAACTCCAGACCATGATGTGATGAGATTCTCATACTATCTATCCAACCCCTGCACCAATAATGAAGATGAGTTTGAGGCTTTAATTATTAGTCTAGAGTTAGCCATCACAATCAGTGTCAAGAGCATCAACATCTACGAGGATTCTAAGTTGGTCATCAACCAAATTGTCGGGTCTTACAAGGTTCTCAAACCCAAGCTTCATCATTACCATGAATATACCATGAAGCTGTTGGCCCGAATTCTTGAAGTCACCATCTAAGGTCCCCAGCAAGAAGAATGTAGATGCTTTTTGGCCAAACCAAAGAATTGGCATGTCCGAAAGATGAGTCCATTCCAATAAGGGTCCAAAATAGATAAGTCCTATCCCTTATTGATGTCAAACTCATCCAGAGACTTTCTGTTGAATGGGAGGTTTCTATTGCCAAAATGGACAAGGAGATGGATTGGAGGAAACCGTTTATAGACTACTTGAACACTGGCAAACTACCTCAAGAAAATTCACAAGCCCATCAGTTGAAACAGAGAGCTCTCTCCTACGCTCTTGTTGATGGTACCCTGTACCATCAATCCTTTGACCAAATATGGTTACGTTGTTTAGACAAAAATGAAGCCCATGATATTATAATCGAGGTACATTCAGGTCTATGTAGAGCACATCAGTCTGGTCCAAAGATGAAGACAAAGATCAAGTAACTTGAATACTACTAACCTTCCATGATTACAGACTGCATGGATGTAGCTAGTTGATGCCATCAGTGTCAGGTACACGGTGTGGTCCTCCACCAACCACCCAACATTCTACACCCTACATTGGCCTCATGGCCATTTGAGTGTTGGAGTACTGACATTGTGGGTCCAATCGATCCTCCTTCTTCCAAGGGTCACTAGTTCATCTTAGCTGCCACCGACTACTTTTCTAAGTGGGTGGAGGCAATCCCACTCAGAGGTCACATGAACACGTGCTTCAGTTTTTCAGGAACCATATCATATATAGGTTTTGGGTGCCTCAATGAATTATATCTGATAATGGTAGCGCATTCAAAAGCACAAAGATCAATAGCTTTGCTAGAAGACACGGTATAGATTAGAGATACTCCACCATCTACCACCCCAGAGCAAATGGCTTAGTAAAAGCATTCAACAAAACTCTCATCCAGATATTAAAGAAGACTCTTGACAATAACAAGCAGCAGTGGAATGAGCAGTTGGTTGAAGCCTTATGGGCCTACCACACCACATACCAAACTCCAACTCAATCTACCCCATTTTGCTTAGTGTATGGGTTTGAAGTCATTCTACCTTTAAAAGTGAAACTCCCATCACTAAGGGTAGCATTGGGTAGCAAGATCATTATAGAGTAGAATGCAAAGTTACAGTTAGAAGAGCTCGAAGGTTTGGAGGAGAGTCACCTACGGGTGGGCTAGAACCTTGAGTTGTACAAAGCCAAAATGATTCAGGCTCACAATAAGTTGCTCCGACCTAGGTCTTTCCAAGTAGGGGAACTTGTGTTAGTCCTAAGGAGACCAATGTTGCCCATCGAAAGATGGGAGGTAAGTTTGAACCCACTTGGGAAGGCCCCTATGCTATAGAGAAGGCCTATCAATGAGGATCATATCAACTCATCGATTGTAAAGGGGAACACCCGATGCTTCCAATTAATAGGCTCTATCTAAAGAAATATTACCCATGAAATAAATCATGTTTAAAAATAATTATTAATAAAAAGAACAAAATCAAATTCCATTCATCAAATTTTGTATTCTTTCTAAGTGTTGTTTGCTTGTCTTGAGAATCCGCCATGACATGTTTAGGGTAGATGTAAGAGTCCCCCAGCGGCATCCTATCCCTCTTCCACATAACAAACACAACCTATCGATGCTATTAGAATAGGTGTGAGAGAACCCAAGAGGCATCCTATTTCAATTAGCATAACTAAGTTAGGTATAAGAGAACCCGGCATCCTTTCTTGGTGGGAATTCTCGGTTGCCATCTGTGGCGCCATTTCATCAAACTCACCAGCGTGTTTAGGATAGGTGTGAGAGAACCCAAGAGGCATCCTATTCCTTTTAAAACATGCACAAAAAAAACATATATCTTTTATCTCAAGCTATTTTGATGTGGGAGCAAGCCCCTGGCACTCACTCATTAGCTCTAGGTCGGGTTTACATGCTACCTTGCTAGTATGTTATCCTAGTGGTCATTTATTGGAGATGTGAGTCCCCGTGCTTTTTTTCTAACTTGATCATTGTAAACCAATGAGTGCCTTATTAGTATGGTAGATTTCACTGCCCAGCCAGTAAACTACCTCATGTTTATTTTGTTTAAGAATATGTGAGTCCCCAAGCTTTCTTCTTGAACTAATTATCATGATCTAACTAGGTCTAGTATATTTGAGGTTTAGGATAAGTCCCCCAGAGGCTCCTTTCCTCTTAACTATGTTTGAGTTGATATAAGTCCTCCAGTGGCATCCACTCAGTAGTCATCCTAGGTCGGCCAAAGATAGACTATCCCAACAATCCATTCTGCTATAGGAGAATGTGAGTCCCCGAGCTCTCTTCATAAACTGATTGTTGCAAACTGACAGGCACCTTAGGTTGGTTGATGTTCACTATGCTAATAGTGACTCACATAGTGAGTACACCACTCTGGGTAGATGTGAGGCCTCGAGCTTTCTCCTTGAGTTGGACATCGAATACCTATTGGATATATGACTAGCCATGTCATCTTCTCGAGGGTGTTGGATTAAGCCCCTTAGCAACCCCTCTCCATGCAGGCATTCTAATTGGATCACATCCTTTATGACCCTATTTATACACTACTTGGGTTAATCTTGGATTGAACAGTTGCCCTTTCCTAGTAGCCACCCTTGTGGTTGAAGAATTTGTTCATCGAATGCACAAATTCTCCTTTGGTTCAGTAAATCTGAGTTAGGACTAGGCTGTTATAAGCTCCTTCTTAATTTGATCCCTCTCAAACCAACAGGGTCCATGTTAAAACAAACTAAATAAGCAAACAAATTAATTGCTTGTGGATTAGGAATTCAAGCCCCCAAAGGGCCCCTTTTCCCAAGCAGGCATCTTATCTTTAAAGCAGTGTTAGCAGAACTCCCTATAGGAATTTCCTGACTACCTGAGTTGAGATAAATCCTCTGGTCGGTACTCACTCCATAGTCACCCTTAGGTGAGGTTCAATCTGTTATGCCACAAATAGGTTACCCTAGTATTCATTCTGCTTTGGAAGATATAAGATAATGACACATTCTTTTAGCATGACTTGCGCAAACTGACGGGCAGCCTTAGGTGGGGTTCGATTTGTTGCCCAAAGCAATCGATCACCCCAGTGGTCTTTTGTAGTGGAAGATGTGAGTCTCTAAGCTTTCTTCCCTTAAATTGAACATTGCAAACCGAAAGGCACTCCTTTGGTCGGATAGTTCTCCCATCGGTCGAGAAGCTACTCCCTTTGCTTCAGTAAATCTGAGATAAGTCTGGGATGATATAAGCTCCTTCTCAGTGTGATCCATCACAAACCAATGGAATCCATCGAAACAAATCTAAAAATGAAATTAATCTTGACTGTCATTGAGTTGGTTTTGTCCCCTAGGGACATTCACTCAATAGTCAGCCTTAAGTCGGGTTCGATTTATTGCCCAAAGCAACCGATCACCCCAGTGGTTCCATATTTTGGAAGATGTGAGTCCTCGCGCTTTCTTTCTAACTTGACCATTGCACACCAAAAGGCACCCCTTTGGTTAGATAGTCCTACCTTTTGTGATTGATAGACTCCCTTTGGATTGGTAAGTTAGGTTTTAGCCATGGCCTCTACTTAGTGCAATCCATCGCAAACTGATGGGATCCATCATAATCAAAACAAATCTAAAAATAAAATTAATCTTGGCTATCTTTGAGTTGATCTAAGTTCCCTGGTGGCATTCACTCAATAGTCAGCCCTAGGTTGGGTTCAATCTGTTGCCTTGCTAATAGATTACCCCAATAATTGGTCCCTACTTTGGAGGATGTAAGTCTACTCTGCTTTCTTCCTAGTATAGCTGCTGCATATCAAAAGGCATCCCTTTGGCTGGCTAGTCCTACCATGTGTTTAGTAGATTACTCCTTTGGTTGGTAAATCTGAGTTAGGTCTAGACCTCTTTGACTCCTACTCAGTGCGATCCATCGCAAATCAACAGGTTCCACTCAAAATCCAAAATCTAAAGATCTGAAACATATTCAACAAAACAAAATCAAAATAACAAAACAAAATAATCAATCAATCTAAATCAAATCTTTTGTTTCTCCCAAAGGATCTAGAATTCTAATCCCTCAGTGAATTTCACAACCCCTCCCTTGTATATGACTTAAACTTGCCTCCCTAGTGGAGAGTTCACTTTTCTATCCCCCTTGGAGTCAAAATAAACACAAATTAAACAAACAACAAATTTAAACAAATTCAACCATCTTCCCCAACGAAACTTACTTAAATAAATCAAATTTCTCTCCCAGTGAGACTCAAATCAAATCAAACCTCATCTTGTGAATGACTTGAACTTGCTTCCCTAGTGGAAGGTTCACATATTCTATCCCTAGTGGATTCCTCTTTTTCTCTATTATGTCTTTGACATAAGTAGAGTCAGATTGCACTAAACTCTAGATTCCTTCTACACCTTGGGTTATGGGTAGATTATGTCTATTAGTGCTTGTGATCTTTTGATGTTGTTGATTATTTTGGTCAACACCAATACAGGCGATGTTCCTTGTCAGTCACACCATACCTACTAGGTGCCCTTTGTTGACCTCATTTTTAGAATGAGCTCTCAATCACTCCCTCTTAGACATAAGACTTCTCTTAGACACTAAGAGTTCCTTAGTCTTAAAACACATCTAGTGATTAGGTGGACACTCAACCTAGCCCTAGAGACTTAGAAGAGTTAGCCATCGGAATACATCATGCCTTAGGAGTGTTAAGAAAATTTCCCTACCCTATAGCATGAACCACATTCCTCACTTCCTTCCTTCAAGTCAAACTCCAAATCAAATCAACATCAAACTTAAATCAATTCTAGCCTAATTAATTTTCTCCAAATTCAAATCAATTACATATGATTGAAATCCATGATTGAAACCCATGATTGAAATTCCAAGTTTGAAATATTTCCTAAGTTTTTTTTGATTTCCTCTTAAGAACTTAGCCCAAATCAAGTTCAAACCATCTCAAATTCATAAAATTTTCTCACAACCCATTTATATTCTCATTTATATTCACATATATAAATGAATTATAAATTCAAATCAATCAAACTAAATCCAAAATTCAAATCCAAAATTCCAAATCTTTCCTATGTCCTTTAATCCTCTCTTAAGTATTTAGCCTAAATCATGTTCAAATCACTTCAAATCCTTAAAATTTTCTCATAAACCATTTATATTCTCATTTACATTCACATATATAAATGAAATATAAATTCAAACAACCAAAAAAAAAAAAAAATCCAAAAATCAACTCAAATTCATTCAAAATCTAACCTAAGCCTTCCAAGTCAAAATCCTAAACTTGCCAAATCAACTTCAAATCAAGCCAAACTCTTGATTTTTCTTCATGATTTAATCAATCCTTCAATTATGAATCCAAATATAAATACAAAATTCAAACACTTAACCAAAACTCAATTAAAAAATCAAGCTAAAATCCATCTCATGTTCTTTGAACATTGTAAATGAATCAAAACCCATTTGACTTCAAACCATTTGCAAATGGATTTATATTTCAATCATAAGTCCATATGTGAGTTCAACCAAACTTAAATCAAGCTTTCACCAAGCCATTTTACCTACTTAGGCTCACTTGACCCAAAGTGACCTATAGTACCCTTATGAGCCAAATTTTAATCCTTACCAAATTGGATTGAATGAAGCCTACCTAAGCCTCTCATCATGATCAACAATCATCATGAGATGATTAATCACTCAAATTGGGTCAATCCAACTAAAACCTAAGGGTTGACCAAGTCAATGCTTAGCCAAAATGAAGCCCAACATAGCCAAAATCTACCATAGGCTAAATAGATTGAAAGCAATGATCTAAGTTCATTCATGATCAATGTTTGAACTTAACCAAGTCAACATTTGAGCCTAACCTAGCCCAATTGGCCACTTGACCCAAGTTGAACCAACTTGAATTAAAAAATCAAAATATGTCAAAACTTAATATAAGATAAATTGATTGAAACCAATGGGTCAAGTTCATCCCGAAATCATTGTTGAACTTGACAAAAGTCTCAATTGGCTAACCAGACCTAACCTAGCCCAATTGACCTTGAACCTAACTTGACCTAAAGGGTCATATTGAGCCAAATTCAAACTTAACCAAAATAGATTGGAAACAGAGATACCAATCCATTTCATATGACCAACTAAACCTAAACCAACCCATGACTTAACCCAAATAGGTCAAATGGGTCAAATTGGTCAACTTGACCCATTTGACCTAAATGAACTCAATTGAACCAAATTCAAACCTAAACCAATTTGAATCAAACCAAAGCCACCAAAATATTTAAAATGGTCATATGAACTTGACCCAACCCTTGGTTTGATCCAATTTGACCAATTGGTCAACTTGACCCAAGTTGACCCATTTTGACCTAAATGGGTCAACATGAGCCAAATCACATCAAACCAACTCCAAATTCAATGAACTATGGAAAACCTATTTTCTCATCATACCAAATATGCCCAAACTAAAATCAAGGTCAAATGACCATTTAGCCCCTAGGCCATAGGGTAAATTTTGGCTAAATCCACTTGAAATTTGGTCAAATCCTCTTCATGACTACTTGGCACCCTCTTAGTAGATCAAGTGAACACTAGGGAGTATGGTGCACCCAACACAATGGGTTTGGGTCAGCCCAACCTAGCCCAATGGCCAAATCAACCACATGCCTTGAAATGGAGCACATGGAATCCTCTTTTTGCTCAATTCAAGCACATGGCCACCTCACCCACTTCTTCCCTAGCCAAAATTGAATTCAAGGACATCCTAAACGGCCTAAAACACCCATGGCATAAGATCAATTGGATCAAAATGGCAAGTTGGCTTGCAGCCATCCAATTGCCCTTGTTGGAGATATACTCCCTCTAATTCAACTCAATCTTCACTCTTGCTAATTCAATTGAAGCAAAGGAACTCAGAGCAAGCCCCAGCTACTCTTCCCAAGCTTCCTAGAGAGTTTGAACTTCCCATTTCTTGGTTTCTCAAGCTAAAAATAGGGAAGAAAACTAAAATCCAATCTCACTCCACACTTAAAACTAACACAATTCCCTTTGCAAGCTCCCTCAGGGACCCCAATCGAACCTATCTAAGCTCTTTCCCAAGCTCCAAAGGCAAGAGGGGTGCTAGTTCGATCAAAGTCGCAAGGAGTTCAAGGTGGAGTTGGCCTCTAGAAGCAACCACCCAATCTCAAGATCTCAAACTCTCAACAAATCTTCATCTAGATGAAGCTTCTCTAAGAGAATTGAGTGCCAATGATCACCTATGATGAGTTAAACCATTTTTTTGAGCTTAATCTAGCCATAGTGTGGAGCTTTGTGAAAGAAATTTTCATTGCATGATAAACTAGCCATTGTATATGATCTCCATTGTATGATGAAGGTGTGGGCTAAATTTTAGCCCAATCCAAGCTCAATCGAGCTCGGATCTTACCCTACAACATGGACGATCTCCATTGCTCACAAGGAATTACAGAGATGAATCTCTGACCGACCATCCATGCATTTTGGATGGATGGCCGAGATTAAAACACGTAGCATCCCACCTTTCACCCTTTAGAACTGCGACTTTAATCTCTGCCATCCGATCCTTGATCGGATAGCTGATGATAAAGCATATAGCATCATTGCTGATGCAGAGCTACGATGTGATAAGTTAAAGACCCAATCCTATCGTACCATGTGGAAATCGCATGCCGCATCACCGGCCCACGTGGAACCGATAGGATTAAACATATAATTAGGCTTTTTTTAAAGATTATTTAATCACCAAACCTTCCTAAATTTATATCTAAGCTTAGAAAAATAAAAAAAATGAAATAAATTGTATTAGAAAGATAATTGAACATAAAATATTATAAAATTGATTTTGAATTGTTCTTTTCTCTGAATTTGGGTTTTATTGGAAACATTACTTTGCTAATTACCCCTTAATTACTCTACTGATTAATCCCAAACTTCTTGTGCATGATTAATGGGATGACTCCTGCCTCCCCTAAGTTTCTTGGGATTTGTTGGTGGCTTAACAAGAGGAATTGCTAACTCATTCCTTAATCACTCCCTTAAAGTAATTAAGCTTAATTAAGGGTATAATTAGTGGTTTAACCCTCTGATTAAGTCAATTAAGATTTGATTAAGTGAATATGAGATTCAGTGAATAATTTTGAGATACTTTCCTTAAGATATTCCCTAAACTCCCTTTTCTTCCTTAATCCATCTTTAGTTAAGTGTAATTAACTAATTACCCCTTAATTAATTTCATAAAATTCTAAAACTTTCTAGAACTCAATTAATCTATCTTGGGTAGATGCTTAGGTGTCAAAGAGCCTAAGTACAATTAAGGAAATAAAAATCCAACTAACATGTGTGAGGAGGGTTATGAAAGTACTTAAGTTAAACCCCTTAGTTTAATTAATCATTAATCATGAGCCAAATGCATTAGGCCCTTTTCTTACTAGGTGCATTGCTAATTTAAATTTCTTGTGTGGTTTTATGTCATCTCATTGGCTGATAATTATTTGATTAACTATGCTAAAGTGGTATAGGTAAGGGGTAATTAACACACCTAATTCATATCTTAACCTAATCAAAAATATAAAATGGATCTAATCATCTAAAAAGTGAATTTAAATATCATACACATGTGGGAATAGGTTAGGAACAACAAACACACCTTGCATTTCTCAAATTAAATCAAACTCAAAACAAAATCAAACCTTCTTTAAAAACAACTTAATTTGCTTTAAGCTATCTTATTTCATAAGATTGTCTTTTGGAATTAATTAGGGTGGATGAATTTACATTGCTTTCATCACTTGATTTCCTTCCTAGCATGCTAAATCTGTATGTCATATAGATTTCATGCATTCATGCTTTTCAAATATAAAATTAAAATGAAAATGTCTTCTTTATGTCAAATTGCATGTTTTCGATAAAGTAAAAATATGAATGGCTATTATCACTATTAAATTCCGAATTATTTTCAAAATATATGATTAAATTACCAAAATTGAAAGTGTGTTGCTTATTTTTTATTTATAAGTTTGCATGTGAATATAAAAATGTGTCTTATGTTTGCTTCCTTTCTTTCCTCTTAACATGGATTTGAATAAGATTTACAATGTGTATAGTTCTTTTAAAAGAACATAACACTTGCTCAAATCTACTCTTATCCCCTTCCATGTTATTACCTAAGAAGAATCTTAATATTCACACATATAAATTGCATAAACAAATCAAACAATCAAGTATAACTTTTTTGCATCCTTTCTTTTCCATTCATTTCTTTTGTACATATGCTTGTATTTAAGGAAAGTGGTATATTAGTCTGGACAATCCAGGGTTTGCAAGGCTTTAAGTAGCCCTAAGTAGGTCTAGTACATTACACCCCTAGTGCTAACAATGGTTCCGTACTCACTTATGCCTTTCATATATTCATGTGTGCATGTAAAAATTGGATAAGAAACTCCCCTTTTCTACTTAATGAAAATCATGCATCATAATCATTCAAATTTTCTTAAGTAACTCATTTAGCATTCATCATAAAGTGTGCTAAACATTCCCATTTGATGTGTATAGATATGCTTAGGATTCATCCATGTGCATGTTATACATGTTGGGAAAGAAATCAAGTGATGTGTGTTTTGTGATATTAATTCACTTTACTTAATCTTAAAATGCCTTTCTTTTGAATAGGTTTGTTTAGAGTTGATATAAACTTAGGATTAATTAAAAAATATAATAAAATATTCACTAAATAAAACTAAAATATGAATCTACTTTGAAATTATTTAAGGTAGGGAAGGAAAGAGAAGTTTTTTTTCTTTTCTTTCCCTCTCTTTGCAACCTAGTAATTAATTGTAGGATTCACTTGAACCTAATCAAAATAGAAAATAAAATCAACCCAAGACAACTAAAAAACTTAAATGAACACCCCTCTAAATTGAACACTCTCCATAGTTAGAAAACTCTAACTTAAAGCCATAGCTAAGCATACCACACAAACCTTAAAAGCACACACATTAGGCTAAGTCACCACTTTTAGCTTTAGTTTAGGGTGATAATAGGCCAGGTGGACTTAGTCACCCATGTGTGGGGGTGTTAAGTCCAATATACATGCTTGGGATTTATATGATTTGTTTTAGCTAATCTTTATTTTGCAGGTATTAGTTAGATTTCCATTTTTCCCTTTTCATGTAATTTTTGGCAATTAGGATTTTGGAATGATTGATATGGGGATTAGGATGAGCATTGGTCATAAGATCTCATCTTATATACCATGTGAAGCCTTTGGAGCATCCACATTCCAACCATTCAAAAGAAGGAACCAAATAAGAAAGAAGAAAGAAGAAAAGAGGAATGAAGAAATGAAGCTTGAAGGCCCCCATAACATGAATTTCTTGATTGTAAACTAATTCATTTGTAATCCGGGTTGTATAAGGGTAGAGCTCGGCTACCCAATTTGTTTTTGGGTTTGTACGGTGGTGCCCAACCACAAATGACCTCTTATTCTTTTGCATTAGCTTTATAAATTGATTGATGATTTGTTTAGCTTGTGTATTAAGATGGCATCCTTTTCCTATTTTCTTCCTTTGTTTATGTATGGCCTGGATGACGATTAGGTTCTTAGGGAAAAATAAATATTTTACCAAATTAATCAACTCAAAAGTAAAAAAAACAACTCATAACCTCACTTAAAAGCCTAAGTTAAAAATCAAGATAAAAGAATTTGCAACCCTTAGCTGGATGAGTATTTCTTTTAAAATATCATGCACAAAAGCATCTTGTTTCACTCTTTATTGGAGGGCTTCCACCTTTTCCAGAGAAACTTAGCTTGACCTTTGAGAGTCATGGTGGAAACACACCTCCTCCCTTCTCATTGATTTTGGCCAATAATCTTACTTCTCATGCATTAGGCATATGAATCCTATAAGCCTGAGTCAAAATGATTGTCCAAAAATAAAAATAATATGTAAAATGTTTTGCATTAGATCTAGGTCATTTTTCATGCCCTTACATGATCTAATGTCTTAGGAGTGAGTTTAAGGACTTAGTCTCTTTCTAAATAAATAATAACCTAGCTATCTTGCATAAAGCATATGACTTTCCTACATGAATTTAAAAACATAGGAGGAGTTAGTTGGCAGCCACCCCCAGGCGATTGTAAGTCCAAGCAGTTGGGTGGTTTACTCTCTCTTGTGGAGGTAAACCATATACCCATTTTCACTTTAGATTTAGGTTGTGCTTTTGGCCCTTGCCAAAGCTCCCTAGATTTAGGTTCTGAGGTTGCTTCTTTCCTTTGTGGCCATAAGTATAAATCCTCATCTCCTAGGCATTTCCACAATCTTGTGTTGTGGAATCATAAGCCCTAAATTTCTAATGAAAATTTCAACTCAAATAAATTAAATCAATTTCAAAAATATAAAGCCCAACCATAGGATAGTTTTAGATGCTTGCTAGGTTTCCTAGCATCGTGAACATCTCCTACTTATCTTCATTTGGCTTTGATAATAACTCCTCTCTTTGATCAATCCCATTTGATCTTCCAAAATAAACTAATTGATTGATAGTCCTACCTATTACAATTTTTAGAGACAATGATCATTTACCTTAATCGAGAGTATTCCTAAGGAATCCCCTTCTTTAGGATGTAATTAACTATGGGGGCTTGCCATTCTAGGGAACTTAATGAACCCAATTTAAAATAAACCCTGCTTTACTTTTCCATGTAAAGTAGGGGAAGAATCTCTAGTACACATGCAGACCCATTGTCTTTAGGAGTCCTTATTCTGGTGATTAGGTCCATTATAGGGTAGTGACTTCTATCTTTTGAGATAATACACTTCTCCTCAATGTACCCAATCACCTTAATAAGAATATCTGTTGATCTACGTGGAATCCAAATGCATAAAAAAGAAAGTATATTTCTATCTTAATTCTATCCCATATAGAGTGAAGATGGATGCATACATTTCTTTTAGAGAAATTGAAAAATTTTCACCATAGTACCTTAGCTATCTTACAATTCATAAGACTAAACTACATGGTTTTAAAATCATAGGAGGAGTTAGTTGGCAGCCACTTCAGGCAGTTATAAGTCCAGAAGTCAGATAATTTATTCTCTCTTATGGAGGTAAACCCTTATGTCTACCTATCGCTTAGATTTAGGTCATGCTAAAGCTCCCTAGATTTAGGATCTGAGGTACATATTTCCTTTGGGCTACGAGCATAAATCCTCACCTCTTAAGCATTCCCATAACCTTGTGTTGGTTGATTATAAGCCCTAGTAATCTAATTAAATTTCAACTCAAAATTTATAAATCTCCTCAACTTCAAAATTATAAAGCCCAACCATAGGATAGATTGGAATGCTCACTAGGCTTCCTAGTATCATGAGCATTTCCTACTTATTTCATTTGGATTCCAAAAATAAGTCTTCTCCTTGAGCTTTCCCAATTGATTTTCCAAATACAACCAATTTTTTGATAGTCTAATCTTGAAATCTTCAGAGATGATAATTGTCTACTTTAATCGAGAGTATTCTTAGAAAATTTTATTTCCTAAGAAGTAATTAACTATGGAGGCTTGCCTCCATATGGAACTTTAGAACTTGGTTTAATATAGACCCTGCTTTATTCATCCATATAAAGTAGGGGAAAAATCTCTCGTACATTCGAACACCCATCATGCCTTATGAGTTCTTATTACATGATTAGGTCCATTGTAGGGTGATACCTCTATCTTTTGAGATAGTACATCATACCTCAATGTTGTACTCAATCACCTGAAAAAGTACCCCAGCATACATCCAAAAATAAACACCATAAAGCCTTTTTATTTTGTTCATTAAATCCTCTCAACATCATCCTTTCTTTTTGGAGTTTGGAGATGTTGATCCTCAAGTAGGCAAGGGTTCTTAGACTCATAATGTTGATTGATACATCTGGGTCAACCAAACTCTGGATAGCCTATATCTACCAACATCTACTATAATGTAAAGAGGTGGTTGTGCTTAGTCATCCCTAATAGTAAGTCTTCATCGCTGAATGTAACTCCTAAGATATCCTTTGAGTGGCATGCCTCATCTTTAGTACTGGTCAGTTGAGCTATGCATATCTCTAAATCAATTAAGGCCTTGATTCAAGATTTCCTCATCTCTTTGTATAAGACAAGGGCATCATATATGCATAACTTAGCTAAAAAATTTCTAAGGTGAGCTAGGACATTGTAATCAACTATGGGTTGGTCCTCCACAAACATATCCATGGGTGGAGCATCCTATGGAGAGGCTATCTGCTCACTAGAACCAATGACTTTCTTACCCTTATCCTGAGGTGCTACCCTAGAAACTTTGCCACACAGGGTTGACTTCTGACTTTGGAATGATGAGCTTGTGGAAAGTTTTACCTTCCCATTTAGCATACCTACTTTTCTCCTATGGGATCCTCAAAGTCCGACTCCAAGTCAATCTTAAGAGGTCAACCTAATTGAGAAGGATACCGACTCAATCAAAAAAAAAAAGGATCAACTACTAAAGCAATTTTTTTTATTTAGACGTGAGAGCTTTCAATAGCAATAAAATCAAGAGCATCAAAAGTGAACAATATATAACTAGAATCAGCTTTCTTCATTAATTTGTTTTTGGGTAAAGGTACATGACAGAAATCAAGTAAAGTAAGCAGAGTAATGGATTTAGTTCCCTTATCCACAGATACAATACTCCTGCAGGTAGAAGAGGAGCTAGCATAAGAGGTGGTAGCTACAACAGTGGAGGGAGTATTCGACTTGGTTGGTGGCAACACTTTTGGACTATCCCGGGCAAGTATGGTGAGCTGTTGCTACTGCTGGGCTATCACCCTCCCCGAGTTGTCCTTTGCAACTAGAAAACCTTCCTTGGTGTTGGAGGTTTGAGCTATTTTAGGCACCTACAAGGAAAGCTTCTTGATCTTAGAAATGATCTTCTTAGAGGTTCGGTATAAGGAGATATCCTAACCTTCTTTAGTCTTAAGAGGATCGTAAGTATCCCCAAGGATTACTCTAACAAAACTAGAAGGTTGTTCTAATAAGTATTCCTTAGGGATAACTATGGCTTTCAACTTGTAGCCGCGCTCAAGCTAGTCCTTAAAAGTGATACAATCCTCTAAGACATGGCCAAACATGCGGTGGTAAGGGAAATAGCTAGGATCATTGCTCTTGCCCACTTCCTCCGGCTTCTTAAACTCTCGTTACTGAAAGTCAAGTTTCTTTTAGGGATTCTTAAAGATTTTTCTAACTACCTCTCTTTTGAATGAATAAGTCTTATTCAATATATCAGCAAGAGTATGTGGAAAGTAGCTACCTGGTGATGGATATGATTACCACCGTTGGTGGCTGCTGAGGTGGTGAAAATGACTATTGTGTCGGCTGCTGTAGCTGGTATGATGGCCGAGGTGGTGGAAGAGGAGGTGGCAAAGGAGGATACTGAACTCGTAGTCTCTCATAGTGAACTATGGCTTGCTGCTTCCCTCTATCCATTGGCACAACTATCCATGACTTCTTCTTAAACACCTTCTGCGGCTTGGGCCTAGATGATTGGTTGGGAAAGGGCAATTGTTTTGCTTCCTCTTGTAGGCTAGCCGCCTTGTTGATTAATTTCTCGAATATTTTGATGGTAAAGCCCTTAAGCATGAAGGCCGGGCCATGGATATTTTGAGAAGAATCTCAATGGCATGATATTCTGACAAGGTGGTTCGTGATTTCATGCTCGTTGTGCCACTGAGAATGTAATCAACAAGGGACTCATTGAGTTTCTATTTCTCTAATGAGGTCGCCACACTCAATCTTGAGCTCCAAAGAAACCTCTTGATGATGAGGTGCTCCAACTCAACAAATTCTTCACCAACGCGTGCGCTCACCAATCAAATGCAACACCTGATAGACTGTTAACGAAAAGGCAAAAGAGGAGTGCATTGTAGCCACCGATGTTGCAACAGCCAGCTCTAAAGTGTGCAATGTGTTATCATGGGTTCCCACTGCCATCAAAGATCTTGAAGGATGGTGGCACAAAACCCTAAATAAAATAAAAACTAAATAAAAACTTTAACCTAAAAAATAAACCTAAAAATAAAACCTAAAATTAAATAAAAAATAAAACATAAAACCTAAACTAAAAAACCTAAACCTAAAATAAACAAAATAAAATAAACATAAACCTAAACTAAAATAAACTAAACTAAAATAAATAAAACCTAAACCTAAACCTAAACCCTAAAAAAAATAAAATAAGAAAACTAAAAATTAACCTAAACCTAAACTAAAAAAAACCCTAAAAATTAACCTAAAATAAAACCTAAAACCTTAACCGAAAAAAATAAAATAAAAATTCAAAAATAAAAAATAAAAAATAAAACCTAAACCTAAAAAATAAAATAAAAATAGAACTAAACAAAAAATAAACATAAACCTAAACCTAAACCCAAAAATAAACTAAAATAAAAATACATAAACTAAAATAAATAAAACAAAAGTAAACTAAACTAAACTAAATAAAACTAAAAAATAAATCTAAAAAATAAAAAAATAAACTAAAATAAATAAAAAAAGAAACTAAATAATTCTAAACCTACTAGTTTACTTAATTTAAAAAAAAGACCTAAATCCTAAACCCTAAACCATAAACCCTAAACCCTAAACCCAAAATCTTAAGCCCTAAACCCTAAAAAACCACAAACCCTAAACCGTAAACACTAAACCCTAAATCCTAAATGCTAAACCTTAAATCCTAAACCCTAACCCTAGCCCTACACACTAAACCCTAAACCTTGATCCCTAAAACCATAAACCCTAAAATCTAAACAAATAATAAACCCTGAACCTTAAGCCCTAAACTAACCCTAAACCCTAAAAACCTTAAACTAACCCTAAACCCAAAGCTAACCCTAAACCCTAAACCCTAAAACTAAACACTAATCCCTACACCCGAAATCCTAAACCCAAACCTTAAACCCCAAACCTTAAAACCCTAATCCCTAAAACCTAAACCCTAAACCCTAAAAACTAGAAAACATAAACCTAAACTAAATAAAACCTATAAAATAAAGAAAATAAAAAAACCTAAACCTAAATAAAATGAAAAATAAAATAAAATAAAAGCCTAAACTAAAACCTAAACCTAAGCCTAAAAATAAAATAAAATAAACTTGTAAAAATAAAATAAATAATATCCTAAACTAAACTAAAAAATAAAATAAACTTAAGAATAAAAAGCCTATGTAAAATAAAAACTAAATGTAAAATAAAAAAAATTAACCTAAAATAAACTTAAAATAAAATAAAATAAAAACTAAATAAAAACATAAACCTAAAAAACAAACCTAAAATTAAAACCTAAACCTAAAATAAAAATAAAATAAACTAAACCTATACTAAAATAAACTAAACTAAAAAAATAAAACCTAAACCTTAACCTAAACTTATAAAATAAAATTAAATAAAAATAAACCTGAACCTAAATAAAAAATAAAACCTAAAAATAAACCTAAAATAAAAACCTAAAAAAATAAAATAAAAACTTAAACCTAAACCTAAAAAAATAATAAAACCTAAACCAAAAAAATAAAATAAAAAACTACACTAAAAATAAACATAAACCTAAACTCCAAAGCTAAACTAAAATAAACTAAACCTAAAATAAATAAAGTAAACTAAATAAAAAAATAATCATAAATAAAAATAAAAAATAAAATAAAATAAATAAATAAAAAAGAAACTAAATAAACTAAGTTAACCCAAACCTACCGATTTACTTAATTAAAAAAAACCCTAAGCCCTAAGCTAACCCTAAACCATAAACCTAAACCCTAAATCCTAAACCATAAAAAATAGTACATCGTAAACCCTAAACCCTAACCCTAAACCATAAACCATAAAAGCATAAACCCTAAAACTGTAAACCCTAAACCACCCTAAACCTTAAACCCTTACCCTATACCCTAAACCCTAAAGCTAAACCTAATGAACTAAATAAATTAAAAAATAAACCTAAACCCTAAAACCTAATAAACCTAAACCTAAACCTAAACCTAAACCCTCAGAATGGCCAGAACCTTGATGGCAGGAACATCACCCTCAACTAGGCTTAGTCTGGATATTGTGGTAGAGGCGAAGGTGGAGGCGACGATTATCATAGTGGTGGTGGGGGATCTGGAGGTGCTGGTGGATATGGACGTGGTGGTCAGAGCAGTGGTGGTGGTCACGGAGGGAGAGATCGGGGATATGATGGATCCTACTACTCGAGAGGTTAGGGTGGTTCAAAAGGGAATAAGAGAAACTGAAGAACGACTGATCTTATTAACTGCTTATGAAACTATGTCCTTATAGTAGAGACGGTTCTAGTTATCTAGGGTTTTTGATTTTCTCTACGCATTCTTGTTTTTTATCTATGTCGCCACTTGTGTCGTAGAAAACTTGGTGTGTTACTTGG